>OZ024874.1:8702500-9387500 GCA_964017185.1 Rugalucina vietnamica | reverse complement strand
GGACATGGAGAACGCAACACTTGCTTCACGAGGATGGGCCAAAAAGTCATGTCATAGGTTTAATAACTTGACAGGCTGTTGTATTATACATTGATTGAAAGGACTACATTTCTTCTTTACTGATAAGGATACCATTACAGGCAAAACAATGCACAAAAGAAATATTTGTCTTGAAAGTCCCATGGGGAGTAACCAGTGACATGTTTTCTTGAATTTGTTAATTTTGTTGTGTATGTTTATATATTTTTTACTACGGATAAAATTTTCTTCAACTTTATATGGCCAATCACCTTTCTCGAAAGTATGCTCACTGCTCTTAAAGGATCTGTTATATTTTTGTTTATAATGACAAATTATGTTAATAAGACGCGCAATGTGAAAGAAACTAACGTTTTCAATGCGCTGCTGACTGTAAAATAAAGTGATATATATGGCGTCATTAAAATAGGTACATTTACCCCTGTTACATTTCAAGTGTCATTGGATCATTATAATTGAGCCGCCTCGTGGGACAACCAACAATGTGAACAGGTCCGACACAAACCGGGCTGTACAGGCACAGAAAAGAGCTAGAAGCTCGAAATTTCGGATTTAAGTAGAAGAGGACTTGTACTATCCGAGTAGCGAAAACAAAGGCGCTGATCAGCTTCGCGATGGTTATCGCGAAGCTGATCTGTGTCTTTGTTTTCGCCTCTGCAGATTGTTGGTTTTCCCATGAGGCGGCTTATATTTGCTGACATTTTTATGTATGATTTTACGTTTGGGCACATTAAGATGTTGAATGCATTTAAGGATGTTCACTGCTAACATTTGTCATTTCGGAACTTCCGGTTTTTCTTTTGTTGAATATCTCGTAAACGGTTGCAGATATTTTCCTAATATTTTATATTTGGATACATATTGATGATATGTATTGAATGAGCCATGAAAATTGTCAATCTAAGAAACTTCATTTTTTCACCCGATTTTCTGCAACATTTCAGAAAATTTTAGTTGTCAGTAAAATTTAGGGGGTAGGGTAGATTAAACTTGAATATTACACATCTTCAAATTAATTGCACTAGTTCGATGTTTATTTTAGCTGCAGTATATGTGTACATGGTCTTCTAAGTCAGTCTTTGGGTCTTTGGTGTGCTGGTTATAAAATTTTAGGTGGTTTTATGAAATGGGCTTTAAAAAAAACAAAACAGCCGAAAAAAGGCTGAGAATGGCGATTTTCAAGTTGTTGGTTCTCTCTTATATGCACACTACCCTATATATTTCTTTCTTTTATTCGAACAATATTACCAAGTTCTATGTTGTGTGAAAATACAAGAAAAAGTTTGAATCAACAAATATGGGTTTGGCACATTTCAAAATATTGCTATTTTCCGACTTTTTCAAGCATGGGGGTAGGGTTGGAACAGGAATCGTAAAATTTTGTCATCCACTTCAAGTTGCAATTTTGTCTTTGCTTTTGGTCCAAAATAGTCTGCGATACGTAAATACTATGACTTTTGAAAGCATTCTAAGTATATATTTGTTCAAGACACGTTTGCTTCAAAGAATTAAAAAATAAATTAATTTTACTAAATTTAAAACATCGTGCTCAAAGGTCTCATTCAGAGGCCTGTAGCTTGAAAAAATGCACACTACCCTATATTTATTTTGTTATCAAATGTCTTGTGTTGAATTTTGGAATCAAAAAAGAGGGGTTAGAAAAAAAGTTTGAATACTTTTTCATTGGCAGCGAACATCCTTAAGGCCCCGAAGTTAATATCTGAATGCCAATACTTGCCCTTTGAAATTTAAACTGCCATTTCGCACTATGGCACAACATGCCAATTCCAACATTTAGTTTTGTAATAAACCAATTAAAACTGAGTTGAATATTTTTTTTATTCTTGCAGGATGCATTCATCTATGTTTGAAAAAATAAATGGCACTGGTTACATTCTTTTGAAGTCATTTTTCTGTATATTATTGCATTTTGTTTTTGTTTTTTTTTTTTTAAATAAAAATTAAAACTGAGATCCTTTAAGAGCAGTGAATACATTAATGAGAAAGGGGATGGGTCATACCGCGGTTTCGACTATTAAAGTCTATTAAACCATGCAAGTTTCATAGAGTCACACAATTTCATATCACATATTTCATTTTACCTTCTTGCGGAGGTTCGCAGAGAGACTGTACAACAGAGGATCAACCACAGCGTTGACTGGCAACACCAGTATCACCACCCAGGAGTATACGGTGACAGGGACTGACACCCCAGTCAGGGCGACAAGACCTTGAAGTACATCAAACATATCGATAACAAGGAGTATTTTAAGAAAGCTGAACATTAAATAACTATAGAAAAACACTGTACATATATGAGAATATAAATCCTGCCGACCTCAGTAGACTCAAGGCACAGATTTACCGTTATAAATATAATTTGCGCATCTGTTTCTATTGGCCAAATGCATTCATGTATAACCACTAACGGTAAATTTAAGAGATGAGTTTTCTTGATCGAGGATACGATTGTTGTCGGAACGATCACACCAGGAAAATATGTCCATGTAATATGTACCCCCTTATACCCCATTTTTATATAGTAAAACTGGGGTATGCACTATGCAGGGGTATATCTGTTTTTCTTATTTTTGCTCTAAAACATAGATTGTGGGTACTCGTTAGAACCGCCTCGGCGAGGCGGTTCTAACGTGTACCCACAATCTATGTTTTGAGCAAAACTAAGTAAAATATCAAAATTTTTCTACTAAAATATTCATTATTTACAACTTAAAAAAATCTCTGTATATTGCATGGGCAATTTTCGTAATGAGTACCATGCGATAACAAGAGAGAGATCATATGAATTTTAAGAAGTTAATTCCAGCTTCCCTTTCATTTAATGTACGGAGTGCTACAGCTGATATTTGTAGAAAATTATTTATCAAATGAAACTTTTGACTTTGGGTATAATTGAATCATTCTTGTTATTTGGCAAAAACATGGAAGTTATAAAACAACAAATGGCAGGAGCGTTAATAATGATACCTTACCTAGTAAGCTTACTGGAAACCTGCACAGAAAATCTGATATCGATACAAGTAGCAATTTCCCTGCGACCCTTGAGGCCTTTGATGATTTCGATTTTGTATGAGCAACAGCCTTGGTAGATGCATGGATTTCTTTGTATATCGACAGCTGTCCAAAAGCAACACCCAGGCAAAATAACGAGTTGAAAACTACAAATATGCCAAATGAGTATCTCCATCCTTCAAACTTCGCTCGGGTGATAGGTAGTGCTAGGCAAATTCCAGTCTGGGAGTAAAGCCCGCCATCAATTAAAGCAATCGGAATCAATGAAGCGATCATACCAAGTATCCACACCAAGCAAACAAGCATAACCCCAATTCTAGGGCTAATAATTTGTTTCTTAAATGGGTATTTGATAACCAGATATCGTTCAACAGTAATCAAAACAATAAAAAGAGCCGACGTTTCACACGATGTGACCGACAGTACACTAGCTATCTTGCACCATGCACTCCAACGCCAAACTTCATCGCGAAATATATAAACTCCGCGGAATATGACGTCAGTTGCTCCAATGATTATCAGGTATATACCAATTAAAACGTCTGAGATAGCTAAATTTGATGCAAACATTCCAAAACAAGTTTTTGCAGCTTCTTTGTCCTTGATGCGTTTTACAATTGAAACGAAATTGGCCAAAACTATAAAACCGGAAACTACCCAAATCAAAATTCTGAGAACATCGCTATCGATCAAATCATTGCAAAACGTAAATTCATTCTTACTAGGCAAGCAGCTTTCCTCTGGTAAATGAGAAGGGCGTACGCAGCAAAATTTATAAGCATCAGTCACTAAGAGTTTCATTTCATTTGCAGCATGAAACATTGTTTTTGTGAATGTTTCAATTTTACTGCTGTTAAGGAGTAATGTTTTGACACTAGAGCCCTCGAGAAAGTAGTCGTCTATATGTTCTATGGTACTGTCGTAGATCTTCAGTGAACTCAGTTTTTCTGAAGAAAATGCCATTTTTTCAATCTTTGTGATGTGAAGGCTTTCCAATTCAAGGGACTCTAAAGACGTAGTACCTTCAAACGCTCCTGCTTCAAATGTGAGGGTCTCAAAGTTACCGACGAAAATCAAAAGTTCTAAATTAGCCAGAGGTTTGAACAATCCAGAGGACAGCCGTTTGATATTGTTAAAGCTCATGTCTAGAATTCGCAATCTTACAAACGGATTGAAAAAGTTATTTGGAAACCAAGTGATGTTACAATAAGAAATATTCAAGATCTCGATGAACCATTCTTTATGCCTCTGCACGTTGAGCTTTCGAAATGTGTGAGGCGCAGTAGCAAGACTGAGTACTCTGGTTGAAGCGGGAAGATCCAGGGAGGTACTGTGCTCCCCTGCGTATGCGGGGATAGGCTGGCTGCATAACGTCTGTCCTGAGCAGTCTATACTGAGGCCATGACAAACACATTCTTCCGGACAGCTGTATGAAATACCAATTTTACTTACATAATTATAAATATAAAACGGTGAAGAATAAATACAAAGCCTTGTACGTACAGCTTTCGTCCGCTAAAAGACTAAATCAACTCCGTATATTTCACAATCCAGTAAGTAAAAGCGAAATATTCAGACGTGAGGTAACGTGGTCGATGTTAAACACAGATGGACTTAACACCCACGTGGTACCCATTGTCTACTGTGACATTTAACGGATAACCCAGATTTTTACCAGACTAGGCTTTCGGTTCAGTATATGCACATTTATCATATGACTAAATGTTATGAACCACTGCAGAAGCTGAGGGTGAGGTTATGGCCATGTAAAACCGGTTTTATCCCGCCAGTAACTTTGTGTTACTGATCGTTCCAAGGCGATACTTCTGTGGTGGTTCTTTCTGTTTTATGTCTTGGTGTTTAATTTTTTTTTTGTGCTGTTGGCGCCTTATGTATGTTTTCATTTTTTTAGTTAAGTTAAGGTAACTGAGTGGCCACCGATTGGGAAAATAGCTGCTCATTCGGCGTGCGATATGTTTCATGGTATAAGTACCTGATTGTTAATTTGTTTTTTTCCCACCTCGGTTTTTGGAGTGGGAATCTTTTTCTGATTGCGCCTTGTCCTGATCTTTGCCTACTTGTACCTTTCCAGTGGATAACGTCATGTAATAAAAAGTCTTATGACCACACGTGTATTAACACTTTTGCGGAAATGCGTCATTGACGTCATTGTCGACGTCCGTTACAACAGTGTACATTTTCATGGAAAATTTGTTTACTTTGAAGGCGATAAAATCCCATTATTAAAGGTCATATGATAAAACGAATCTTACACTCGTGGTCATTTCATATGAAATTTATTAAACTCGCCGAAGGCTTGTTAAATATATTTCATATGAAATGACCACTTGTGTAAGATCCTCTATTTATGACCTTTTCTTGTCATGGTATTCGTAGTTGGCTCATAGTTTATCCTAAGGACCTCTGACGGTGGTAATGGGAGCCATAATGTATAGCTGCCTCAGATTTTGATAAAGATAAATGTTGGTCAAATGTTTCTGTTTTTGTATGCATGTCTGCTGGTAGTCCATAGTTTATGATATTGGATTGAGGTTCTTGTTTCTAAAGAAGTACTGCTTTATTTTTGGGTTAAAATGGGCATATTTTGTATTAAACATATAGAAAAATAGAACAGTATTTATTTAACATTGTTCCCCCCCGAGTCCCAAGAAATCCCTTTGCATATGAATGTATTGTCATATTATACATAATATATGTGAATGGCGTTCTGGGACTCGGGGGGGAACAGTACCCTACAGCCCAAAATGTTATCTCAGTACTAGAGCCCAAGTATGTGAAAGTGTTTTTAACTTAAAATTAAAAAGAAAAGAAATCAGCAGTTAAGTTGTATGCCATATATGAAGTACAAAAAAATGGATATATACATTTGTTTCCAAAAATAACCCTAATCTGTTTGATTTATAACCACTTTTTATGTTCCATTCCCCAGAAAATGAGTGTACTGTACATTCTGTGGAACAAACTTTTGTAATCATTCTATACTAATATTGTCCACTTGTTTACACGGCCAATAACCTCTTGCCCCACAAACAGTAACATTGTTGGACTGTTTTCCTATTTTTTTAAATGTATTAACTTCCAAATCAACAACTTTTCAGTTAAGTCGGTACGATGCCACCACTGTCTAGGTATAAGCCAGTACCATGGGAACGTAAAATGTCTTTGTCATTGGTACAATACAGTGACAAGTTTCAAATCATCAACTTTAAGGGTGTTTTCTCAATTTTCCATTCATTCTCAAAAAACTACATTTGCTTATTATATCACGTTAGGCATCAAAACAAGAATCTTTCAGTTCTTTAATAAAAGTGAATCTAAATAGAGGCCCTGGGTTTGATCCAATCGTGGGGAGCCGTGCTGTGCCTGAGACACACTATACTCCCCCCCTCCCCTTGAGTACTTGGTACAAGAAGTAATACGTGGCTCAATCCCAAAATGATTGAAAAACTGTTCCTATTAAAGAATGCTCGGCCATAATCTAATCGAATCAAAAATAATTTTTATGATTATAATCACTTCTACACAACCATTATACTGAAACGAGACACATGTAAGACAAGCCAAGTTTTTTCTCTGGGTTCTCATGTTTTCGTCCACCTACTGATTGGTCAATCTCATACGAGCTGAAATAATCTTGAAAGGGACATTAAAGCGAATCAGAAAAATAAATACATTGAAGGCCGTGTTGTAACAGGTTTATACAGGTGAATAAATATTCATGCAAGGTTGCTCAGTGTGACCAAGTTTTGTCACTATGGGCCGTGTCTGGAGAAAATGTTTTTGGTTGAGATCGAAATTTAATCAAGCTGTGCAAGACATAGAAGATGGATTGAAGTTTTGTTCATTAATGACACAATTCTGAGTAGCTGGCTGGTCATCGCTGATCTGGGTATAAGGTTTTGCATATAACAGATAGCAGGTTTTCATATGAGTTAACAGTGCCTTGAAAAATGTTTGGTAGTACTTAGACAATAATATTATACAGGTAACTGCTAAAGGTTTGTACCCAAAATTGTCACGTCGTAATATTTCAATTTTATTTCAATGGCATTATGCATGTTTATCGCACTTTACACAGTGTTTCATGCACAAAATATGATACAATAGTGGAGTTAAAGGACTACAAGCAAGGAAAAGCGAAAAATTAAATTTTTCTCACCTACGAAATTTTGACCCCCACCCCCGCTAAAATCGCCTTTTTTACACTATTTGGAGGAAATAGTCAAAACTTTAAATAGTTATAGGTTCAGAATACATTGGGCTTTTGCCCTAATTATGAAATACCACCACCAGAGCCTTTGAGACATTGTTATGGTATTTTGAAAACGAGGCATAAAACCCCCAAGAATGTCACGGATTCTTTGTTCAATTTATTCTTACTGTCTAGCTTTTAGCCGAACCATCATGGAAACATGACCACTCCATATATCCCATTTGTAATTAGTACACTGAAGAGCTTTAAATACGCAGCAATTATAATTCAAATGTTTTTCCATATTTATGGCAGTTCGAATTTAATGAAATTTGACACAAATAAGCATTGATATGTTTGCAAACTATGTTGTGAATTTCGTATCAAAATAATGAGTAATGTGAGAGCAAAAGTCATTGATATAGCAAAACCCCTAAGATCCAAAACTGCAAATAATATTTAGCATGACTACAATTTGCTCCTTGGCATAAAAAGCATTGCAATCTCATTAAAAGCATAAGTTTTGCCAGTTGTATTGATTGTCTGGCAATAATGCTAGCTTGTCTGAATGGTCATGTTCGACGAAATTGACGTAATATAGCGGCTTCTGTGGTGGTTCTTTTTGTTTTATGTCTTGGTGTATAACATTTTTTGTGCTGTTGGCGCCTTATGTATGTTTTCATATTTTTAGTTGAGTTAGGGTAACTGAGTGGCCACCTATTGGGAAAATAGCTGCTCATTCGGCTTACGATATGTTTCATGGTATAAGTACCTGATTGTTACTTTGGTTTTTTCCCACCTCGGTTTTTGGAGTGGGAATCTTTTTCTGATTGCGCCTTTTCCTGATCTTTGCCTACTTGTACCTTTTTACATCAAATCTCTAGTGACATTAGTGCCTTGACGTGAAAAGTTCGGTTGATCAGACCGGCGTCAAACTTTAACTGTCCTAATAGCCTGAAAGGGACTGCTGCAGTGCCGTATATATGAAGGATGGTAAATATGACGTCACATGACGTCACATATACGTCATCAAGTTTGTAAAAATTCAATTGTGCCGGATGATTCATTTTCAAAGACCCGTAGCATGGTCAAAAATGAGACAAAACTAAAACTAAAGTGTTTTTATATATGCATTACTACAAGCTTGGTGTGAAACGGTCAATTTTTTTCATTTATTCAACGAGACGCCACATGGTAAAAAGTGTAAAATGGTGTTTACTGCTGTGGGTGGTGAGTGACTTTACAAATGCCGAGTTCAAAATAAGGGTTGTCAATGTTCAAAAGGTCATCGAGGTACCTAGAAGTCGAATTAAAAGCCTGGATAACATCAGCTTGATTATCCTGGTTAAGAGAATCCATGAATTCAAATCTCTTTCGTAACAGTATAAAAATAAATCAGCTACGAGAGGTGCGCAATTTGTGCCCATCGGAATTCCAACAATTTGTCTGTATAACTTGGTCCCAAATCTAATATAAATATTATCCAGGAGATAAGATAAGGCGTCGCACACATTCTGACATGACCATGCTTAAACGATTTACCTGTTACGTTTTCTGTTTCTGTCAATGAAGGCCAAGACAAACTTCCTAGTACGATGTATTGGTTACCTAAGCTTCACAAAAGACAAGCTAGATTTATTGCAAATTCGAGCTTTTGTACTACTACTGAACTTTCTAAATTATTAATTTCCTGTTTTACTGCTATCAAATCTCATGCCATAAGATACTGTGAGACAGTGTATGAAACTTCAAATAAAAATTGGTTTTGGTCAATAAAAAATTCTGGCGAGGTGCTCAGTAAATTGAAGTGTAGAGGGTTCGTGCGACGAGCTTGTCCACATATGATTTTTCTACTCTGTATACAACATTACCACATAATCTAATTAAAAACAAACTTCTGGATTTGATAGAGTGGACCTTCAAAAGGGAATTAAAAAAACTACATGTATGGTTCACTTTATTTGGCCTGTTATGACAGAAAGGCCCTTTTCACTTCCAGTGACCAAAGTCGGTATAGTTATACAGACAAATTATTGGAATTCCGATGGGTACAAATTGCGCACCTCTCGTAACTGATTTATTTTTATACTGCTACGAAAGAGATTTGATGGATTCTCTTAACCAGGATAATTAAGCTGATGTTATCGAGGCTTTTAATTCGAGTTCTAGGTACCTCGATGACCTTTTGAACATTGACAACCCTTATTTTGAAGGTATGGTCAATCAAATTTATGCACCTGAACTACAGTTGAACAAAGCCAATATCTCAGATACCGAAGCCCCCTTTTTAGATTTACATCTTTCTGTTGCAAATGGATTTGTTTCTTCTAAAATTTATGATAAGCGCGATGACTTTGATTTTGATATAGTAAAATTTCCGTTTTTGGATGGTGACGTTCCTCGTCCTGCTTCTTATGGTGTATACATTTCTCAACTTATTAGGTTTCCTAGAGTCTGCAATCATGTTACGGACTTCAACGCACAAAATAAATGTTTAACGGCCAAGTTTCTCCAACAGGGTTATCGGTATCATAAACTTCGAAAAACATTTTCTAAATTTTATCGTAGACACTATGAATTGATTTCCAAATATAATGTTGGGTTAAAGACGCTTTTAGGTGAGGGCGTTTCGGAACCAGAATTTTATGGTGACTTGGTTGACAAATTTAAGAAACTTATTGGAAGGAATGATTTTCTTTTCAGTTCAGAAAAAATCATTACACGTTACAGGCGTATAGGTTATAACTTGAATGTTATGCGACAGTCTGCATGCTTAGTTTTTAACCCAATCATGGTTGATACCAATGCTGCCTTCTTTAATTGCACGCCGGTGGGTCGGGCGTCAGACTCTATGGCGGCCCCGACTTAAAGCTATTCATTTTAGTTGGTTGGGGCCGGAGCTTCTTGTCTGTTGCTTGGCCCACCGGGGTCCAAATGGTGTTTTCCTTTTGCTCTTGAGTTAGTAAGTTATTCGATACCCAGGGATCTCCATCATCGGGCAGCTTACTGAGTCCTCGTTTTTGATTCATCATGATATTTATCATGATTTATCTGTTTGTTCTTGATGATTCATTGACTAAGAGATTCACCACTAAATGCTATGAACGACTGCAGAAGCTGAGGGTGAGACTAGGTACCTGTAAAATCGATTTAAGCCCGCCCGTAATTTTATATTACTGATCGTTCCAAGGCGATACTTCTGTGGTGGTTCTTTCGTTTTATGTCTTGGTGTTTATTTTTTTTTTGTGCTATTGGCGCCTTATGTATGTTTTTATATAATTAGTTAAGTTTAGGTAACTGAGTGGCCACCGATTGGGAAAATAGCTGCCCATTCGGCTTACGATATGTTTTCATGGTATAAGTACCTGATGATAAATTTAGTTTTTTTTCCCATCTCGGTTTTTGGAGTGGGAATCTTTTTCTTATTGCGTCTTTTCCTGATCTTTGCCTATTTGTACCTCTTCATGTAAAAATAGAAGTAGAAGACAGTTACCGACTCCTTTCACCTGTTAAGGAACACTAAAACTGTCCTTGGTGCAAAAAATACCAATTTCTATTTCTTGCGCTTTTAAAACTCTTCAGTGTATTTTTTCTGAATTTTGATCCGAAACATAGATCTTGGGAACACCTTATAATTGTCTCGGCGAGGCGGTTAAAACGCGTACCACAATCTATATTTTGGAGCAAAACTAAGAAACAATATATAGTACTCATGTACACCCAATTTAATGAATACATGTGGGGTCTCTGGGTTTATATTTTACACGGAATGTTGTCCTGATGGCCATTTTTATTTTGTGCTACTACCTTTACATTACGCATACTTTCCCATGCAATATACAGAGATTTTTAAGTTGTAAAAAAGGAAAATTTCACTAGAAAATTGTTTATATTTTTCTTTTCTTTTTCTTGCTCAAAACATAAGATTGTTGGTACACGTTAGAACCGCCTCGGCGAAGCGGTTCTAACGAGTACCCACAATCTATGTTTTGGAGCAAAAATAAGAAAATATGTTTACCCCTGCAAGCCCCAGTTTTTTCTATATAAAAGTGGGGTTCAAGGGGGTATAGATTTTACGGACATGTTTTCATGATGAAACTGAGCTGAACTTTATCAGGCCTAACATTCCGAAAGCAGTTTCTCCTGGTGAAAATAACTACTAGAAATTCTGAAAAAAAAAAACACAAAAAACCAAACGTCCACAATTTCAAAGATCTTCTTCTCTGAAACCGCTTGGCCGATGAAAGCCAAATTTTGTGTGGAGTATCTATGGGTAGGGGGAACGAAAGTTTCTTCGCGGGATCTTGATCACATGACCAAGATGGCCGCCACGCCCATATATGGTAAAAAAACACTCACAAATCTTCTTCTCCAGAACCGGCGGGCCGATTTCCACGAAACTTGGTATGTAGCATCGGGGACTCCAGCCCACCACAGTTTGATGACCCTGGGATGACCTTGACCTATTTTACGGCAAGGTAAATTTTGGAAACATAGGCTTTTACATGGGAAAAAGTGAAAACTATGGATTTTTTGAAAACTATTGCAGCCTGAGACCTGAAAAGTGGTAGATGCAAAACAACTTATTGAGTCAATGAAGGTATGTGATTAATTTAGGTCAAGGTCATCTCTTGACCTTGGCCTGTCCGTCATCCATACACACTTTTCAAAGATGAGATCTTCTTCTCTGAAACCGCTTGGCCAATCAAAGTGAAAATTTATGTGGAGCATCCATGGGTAGGGTGAAAAACAGGTTGATCGCAAAATCTGGATCACATGACCAAGATGGCCGTCATACCCATATATGGTAAAAGAAAAAAAAAACAGTTGTTCCTGTGACTGTACTTGTTGACTCTCAGGTGAGAGATCCTTGCCATTGGGCTACTTGTTTCAAATGATCTTTATTTTATTTCAAAAACTATTGATGTTAATTTCATATTACTGATCGTTCCAATGCGATTCTGACGTGGTTCTGTTTTATGTCTTGATGTTGATTTTTTGTGCTGTTAGCACCTAATGTGCGTTTTCATAATTTTAGTTTGGCTTTGGTGGCTGAGTGGCCACCTACTGGGAAATAGCTGCTCACTCGGCTTACGATATGTTTTCTTAGTACAAGTACCTAATAATTGTCAATTCAGTTTCCCACCTCCGTGTTTGGAGTGGGATTTTCTTTCTGATTGCGTCATTTCCTGATCACTGCCTACTTGTACCTATTTATTAGCAGGCAATTAGAACAAGCCAGAGTTTTCGCAAATATAATCGAATTTTGTTCTAAAAGAGAACTTTTCCGAACCGGCATTATATGAGCCGCACCAAGAGAAAACCGGATTTTTGCCTAGGCGAAAACAAAGGCGCAGAACTGCGAAGCTGATCAGCGCCTTTGTTTTCGCTACACGGATAGTACAATCCCTCTTCTTCTTAAAACCGGAATTTCAATGTTCTAGCCTGCTTCTGTGACTGAACAGGCCGGTTTGTGTTGGGCCTGGTCGGAAACCCCGAAGACCGATTTTCTCGCGTTGCAGCTCCTATGTACCTGAAGTAACAAAATCTTTCGTCATCACCGTTCGCACAGTCCCTTATATCGTCACAAAGGTAATAAAGTGGAAGAATCTCATCGGACAAAAGACACTGATAACTTGTCGAACAGGTGTTGTTACCTGCGAAACACATAAAGAATAAAATTGATTAAACTGAGATCCTAAGAGCAGCAAACATATTAATGAGATAGGGGATAAGCCATACCGCAGTTTAGGCTACCTTAGCCTCTTCAGTGACCCTATAGATTTGGCAACATGGAGCCAAAGAGAATTACTGTAATTTTACATTATACGATCAGAATCAGAATAGTTTACTAGTGAAACGTCAAACTGACAATACCACTCAGTTTATACGATGGTGGCGTGGTCTCTGCCCAAGACGACACAATTTATAACACTGTCCGTACTTTTTTAATTCAGCTTTACGCCCCTTTCATGATTATTTCAGCTTATATGAGAGGGGCCAATCAGTAGGTGGGACGAAAACGGGAGAACTCCGGGAAAACAAACTTGCACACCTGCGAGTAGAACTTGGCTTGTCGCACATGTGCCTCGTATATGGCCCGAACCCACACCAGACACGTTGTTACGTTTTAATATATATATATATATATATATATATATATATATATATATATATATATATATATATATATATATATATATATATATATATATATATATATATATATATATATATATATATATATATATATGTATATTTAATATATATAGTAAATAAAAAGTTCTTTAGAATACACAATTATTTTATTTCGTATGGCTGACCGGTTTCATGATAAATATCAATTTTCTAAGCCTTTAAACAAACGTGGTTGCAATAAAAGTAAAATGGCGTCCTTTTGTCAAGCGACACGACGTTACGTAACGCCAAATACTTCCTTCCGTTAACTACATTGCATGTAACGAAATGTCTGTTTAAAAATGTCGTAAATACAATGTACGTATCATGTCTCAAAATTATACTCAAAACCATTAAGACTTAATGTAAAGAGTTACGTTTTCGTGAAAATGTTCGAATAAAATACTTCTCATTTTCTTTTCGTTTTATAATGCTATCTGTTTTCATTTGATAAAATGGGAATATAAAGTATTTAGAGGGTCCTGGTCAGAGCAGTCAGCAATGTGTTGGCTCACAGGTATTTTCATTAATTCTCCGTGTCTTATGTGTTGATTATGAAGTGTTACGCGGTTTCTCAAAATTTACTGTTTCGCCAATATATTGTTCATTGCAGCATCTGCACTGTATTACGTATATAACATTTTTGGCCTTACAAGACATGTTTTCTTTTGGTGTAAATACTTTATCTCTGAAATAAATCGATGGTCCTTCTTTTATATATTTGCAAAGACCGCAGCGCGGCTCCCCGCATTTTGTTACTTTGCATTGACTATCTTTGTCAATATTGTTTGTAAATTCAGCCCTTGTTAGAAGGCGTTTTAAGTTCGGTGGCTGCCTTTTGCTTTTTAGAAAGACCTTGTTCTAGAAAACTTCGTGTAACTCATTATTCCAGTGCAATACACTTTTAAGTTGTTTAATGTCAGGATAAATTTCGGGGTAATATGGGTTAACGGTGGTTACATAAGGTATAGCATTTGTTTCATTTGTTTTATCACATTTGCTTAATAATTTTCTTCTGTCTAACGAGTGCACTTTTGAAATTGCATTTTTGATAAGTTTTAAGGGATATTTGCGTTTTAGTAGATACTTCTTCAAATCACCTAAACGGTTGTTCAAAATGTCCTCGTCCGACACTATAGTCTTTAGTCTTCTGTCCAAGTTATATGGGATACTATTTCTCGTGTGTTTCGGGTGACAGGATGTATATACAGTGGTGTTATGGCTAAAAACCCAAATTAGCCGTTTTAACGGCTAATTTGTTAACGGCTAATTGTAAAATTTCGCGGCGAAATTGTGTGTAAAATAAAAGTCAGCGTGGAATTTCGCCGTGAAATTCCGCCGCGAAATCTGGAATTTCGCGGCGAAATTTCGCGGCGGAACACGGTGAAAAAATTTTCCTGTTATTACGCATAAAAATCAATTGACCGGTGTTTCGCGGCGAAAAAGACGACAGTCACAAAATTTTTTTGTTGTTTAAATAATATTTTAAATTGGATGTTTTTATTTCATTTCAATTTGTATCAATATTTTGTTTACGCCTCAATTTTGTATAATTATCGTTTAAGTCCCGACAGTCACAACAGTTTTATTGTTTATATTTCATTTTAATTTGTATGCATTTATTACTTTTCAAGTCGCATAATATTTTGTTTTCTTTTCAATTTTGTATAATTATCGTGTTTTATTCGTACTTGAAGTTTCTGAGACCCTGATTATTGGCTTTGTGTTTATTTTTATGCTTCTTTTTCAGATAAATCAGACTTACCCGATAATATTAGATCCTATTATGTAGCTTAATTAACAGGAAAAAGCTCATGGCGGCGTTAGCAATTTTCATGGGATAATTGCCCACAGATGTGTTAGTTTGTATTTAGGCTGGACGTCCCAGTCACCAATTTTTTAGTCATGTCTGGACGGAGCTACCGTTGCCTGGGTATTAAGTAGTAATGTGGGTAATCAATGTGCCTTGCTCAAGGACACAACACGGTTTCGCCAGTGCGGATCGAACTCAGGACCTCTCGATTCGGAGTCTGATGCACTGCAACTATGCCACCACGATCCCAACCCACATATTAATACAAGTCTTTGGATTCAACATGATGAAGCAATCGGCTTCAACTCTGTTTAAGACATTTAATCGCCTATGGTTAATGACATTGCTAAAAGCATCAATGATTTTCGATTACGTCAATTGGATGCCGTTTCGTTGAAATAAATTTAGTCGAATCGACATTTGGTCGCATACGACCTTCACCGGATCGATACGATATTCGGTCGAATACGAGCAATACAGCAACGTACATGTAATACAGCAACGTACATGTACAAAATTGTGTCGAAATTGTAGATTTCTGCTAACCGTTTTGATTTAAACAGCGTGTTGTATTCCTTCCAAAATCCTCATGCACGGATGGCTTGGAACACGTACATGCATATCGAATGACAAAACCTCATTGTATACAAGGCGCAATACACTAGAAAAGGGAAGATAATGTGTTTAAAACAAAGTACTGACGTCAGTATATGAAGTTTTCAGTTTATTTTTGAACACATAAATACAGTAAGGGCCGTGTACGCACCGTGGCAATATGAGCGCATGCCGCATTAGATTAATTAGAACAAAGTTGAGCGCAGAAGCCTAGTGGTGGATTAAAGGAATTGACCAGAATCTAAATGTGTCCTGTGTTCGATTCCTATATTCGTTGGGTTTCGTACTTGAGCAAAACCGGTATACATGTATTACCCTGAAAGTGTTGTCACCATGGGACTGTTGACTGTTAAACTGATCTTCGCTAGTTGTACTTCTACAAAGCAAGTATAATGTATTAATCGATATGATTGCGATTAGTCTTATGCTGGCATTCATATAGGGTGCCCAAAAGTCAATATGCCTCTTTTTGTATTGTCGTTTTTACATGGTTGAGCTCAAAATCTATCCGTGATTCCGCTATCGTACCACGTAGGAAAAACCATTGGCAAAGTCGCGTTATGCACGTTTTTCATTTCTATACATGTATAATCGTACATATTAATCGTAAATAACGATCTATACATGGAACAGATGAATCATAGTGTTGTCATTAAATTAAAAATTAATTATTTTATGTTAACATTTACAGGTATTTCGCCGTGTTTCGCGGCGAAATAGGAAATTTTAACTTACCTGTTGTAAACGTTAAAAAACAAATTTCGCCGCGAAACACGGCGGAATTTCACCGCGAAAATCGGATTTTCGCGGCGAAAAAATTAATCGATTAAACGTTTAAATTTTCCCTTGGCCGGTGAAATTTCGCGGTGGTTTCGCCGCGAAAAATCACAAGTGATCAGCGCGAACTGTGCAAAAGTGGGTTTTTAGCCATAACACCACTGTAATAGGTATTGTTTCGAGTCTGTTGGTTTGTAGTATACAGTATGTCAGTTTGTGTTTTACCACCATTGTTAATAACCATTGTATCTAGAACTGGAAGTTGATTAGAATAACTTTTCATTGTGAATTTTAAACTGTGATATAAGTCATTTGAGCCACCTCGTGGGAAAACCAACAATGTGGTTTCCGAACAGGTCTGACACAAACCAGCCTGTACAGTCACTGAAGCAGGCTAGAAGCTTGAAATTTCGGATTTATGTAGAAGAGGAATTGTACTATCCGAGTAGCGAAAACAAAGGCGCTGATCAGCTTCGCGGTTACCGCGAAGCTGATCTGCGTCTTTGTTTTCGCCTATGCAGGTTGTTGGTTTTCCCATGAGGCGGCTCATTTAAATATTGATATAATTTCTCCAGTTCATGATTTGATTTTGTAAATAGGATAAAGCAGTCATCAAGAAATCTTTTGAATTTTTCTTCAATATACTGACTAAATGGCTGATTGAAATCCCTTTCAAGTCGGAGATAAAGTTTTTTTTCAAGGTATGCCAGCACTAGGGTTGAATAAATCGGAGCGACCTTTGTACCAATTGCTGTGCCTTTTACTTGTAAATAAAACTCATTATTAAAGCAAAATTAATTATTTTCTAAGATTAATTTAAATCCTTCTAGAATGATTTTTTTATTTATTCTACTAGGTTTATCTTCTGGGTGTTTTTCTAGCCAAAATTTAATGGCATCTAGCCCTAACGTATGTGGGATATTTGTATATAAACTTTCTACGTCAAATGTTACAAGGGTCGCATTAGGATCTGTTGATTCGGGGAGCTTTGTCAAGAAATCAGTAGTATCTTTGATGTAGCTTTTCAAGCGCTTTGAGAATGGCTATAAAAGAATATCAATGAAGTTGCTTAGTCTGTGCGTTTTACATATTGATTACGCAAGGAAAGGCGGTTGCCCGGATTTATTTGCCAGGACGGTAGAGGGCGATTTCCGGCTTGTCAGGGATATGTCTCCTAAAGTAGGGTAATTCACAAGACAATTCTGACTTTAAGTTAGAATCATTTATATGACATATTTACATGATGAACAACACAGAATACAACAAAACAAATAACAAAAATAATTAGTTCATCTCGCTGTGCAGGGACACGAACCACCGGTAGGCTGTGTCCGTGCTGCAGCGATATGAACTAATTAACGAAAAGTTTCACAAAAAAGTTACGTGCATGCTTTAACAATGTTTAGGCCTTATTGTCCAAGGTTCCGATGTCGTTGAGACCCGAGACTGGACCACATCTTGGTACCGTCAATTAAATTGAATAATTCATGTACGTCGCACTTGGACGTAACGTCAGTATACGCGTACGCGATATAACGACGACCCCGTCGACCGTTTAGATACGACCCACTTGACTTCAGCGACCCCTGTCGCTGGTTTGGCTGCTGTCGATCCCGGCCCGCCTTTGCTAGGCTCTAGAAGGATCTAGCGGGTGGATGTACCTGTAGCCCTCGTGGCTTTGGCACCCTTCATGGTTTGCCTACAATTCATGAATAACAAAATTTACAAACAAATCAAACGGTATTCGTCACAAAGAAATCCTGTTGTATTCCTGGCATCCCAGGACGACGCACATGCGCCAATTGCTAGGTCAAGCAATTCACACATACGCACAGATGCACAACAATACCATGTGCTATAGACAATAGGTAGACCCATGTCCCACTGCGCTTATTCGCAGACCAACATAAGCCCAACTATTCCCTACAAAAACAGGCTTCTGTATGACACTGATACATAAAACATCAAATGATAAATAACTCAAATGCACTTCTTTTCTACATTGTCGTTACATTTAATTTATTGTGAAATTATGACCTTATTTGCCGCGTTGGTTGTACCCTAAAACCTTAAACTGTAATTCTTACAATCTTAGCTAGCCTATATCATTTAGAACAGACAAAACTCTAAGACGGGATATTTTCGGGACATGTCGGTTAATTCCAACTCGGCGAGGCCACGCTTATTACCTAACCGTGATGCTTAGCGACGCACTGCTTCGTCAGAACCAACTTTGTACCCCAAAAACTTCCTTCCTAGATACACTATGAATCACATTTACAAATAATTTACGTATTCCAAGCAAAACAAAACTAAGATGATGCGTTTTGCTACAGGATAATGCGGCCATAGTTTGTCATAACATATGCTTTAAAATGCACAATTTTCTATGTACAAATAACGGAATGGTTTACAATTCTTTCATATCGGAAACAAAAACTTCGCGACCTACCAAACCTCAATTCTAATACGTCGAGACGTTGCATATAATTCTATAAACGGCTCCGGCTCAACAAACTGCCGCCTCATGAGGCGGCCCAACAAACTGCCCTAATTTTAAGGCGGTAACAACATAAAAACGTACATTAACAGTAAAATAACATGTCAAAATCATACAACAACGTCTCGCATTAGAATTCGGTAAATACAACAAAAAGAAACATTGTTACCTTGTAAGATCAGATTAGCCCACAGATATAGCAGTTGCCATTGCGTGAAACCGAATCACTGACCAATACGGCTAGGCAGAATTTATCTAGATGCCCCTGAGACACAGCCCAACACCCAGCTACAGTTTTCTCATTTTAGTGTTGTTATGTATGACAGTTACTTGTTGAAAGATGTGCATTCAGTACTGGTAAACTTCCCAAGGGAGTATGCCCAGGAAAGTATGATGTTATACATATGATGTTTACTTGTTGTCCTTAGCAATTATTTACTTTTAGTGTCCCAGATATTGGACATAAACAGGTTGTTTACTTCAGAATTTTCTAGAAATTTCAAATTGTTCTTTGACGGAAAAATCTGGAAGAACCAAAGATGTAGAATCTTCTAGAAAAATCTTTTTTATGTAAAAAGAATATTGTGGAATTTTCTGGAAGGATAATGGCATCTCTACAATATTCCAGAACATTAAATTTTGGTAAACAACTTGTTATTTTTAGTATATGATATCATAGAATTTGCTGGAAGAATCCTGAATGTTCCTCAGTGCTATATAAGGGCTACAAATTTTCATAAGGACAATCTTTGGGTACTGTTACTATTAAGAAGTCAAAATCTATCTTACTGGAATTTAAACTTATTCTTGGATTACTTTGTGATATTCGATTCTGGATTGGGACATAGTGCTATTTTGAAACAAACTTTAATTCTTGGGATCAGAAACTGATACAGACTTGTGTTAAAAAATTCTGAGGGACATTCAGACATTCTTTAAGGGAATTAACATCTTGAAAGGTATTGTACATTTATTTTTGTTTGATTGTATATATGCTTTTGATTGTTTCACATGTAATTACTGGTTAAATCACTTCTAAATAGATTTGTTAAATTTTAAACAAAGCTTGTTGCTGGCTAACCAAGTTGTTGGTTTCCTTAATCTTCTAGTTACGCCTGGCACGTAACAGAATTGGGGGCTCGAGTCCGGGATTGAAATTTCTTGTGCACCAAATTTATTTAAAATTCTAAAGTATCTTCACTGTTTGCTGTTTAAATAGCTAAAGCCAGCAAAAAGCAACCATGTCATTCAAACTAAGTGACTTTATTGCTGCGCCTTCTCAGGAGCTGTTAGATAAGGCCAAAAAGAGTGACCTCTTAGACATAGCTGATCATTATGGGTTGTCAAATATCAAGACTTCCATGTTAAAACATGAAATTAAGAACATTTTGATTCAGTTTTTTGTTGACGAGGAAATTTTTGATTCCTCGGCTACCTCTAAGATTCTAGTCACTCAGACTGACTTGCAGCTGAGAGAAATTGAAATAAAAAATCAAATTACATTAGAAAAATTAGGATTAGATCAAGAGGAGAGAATAAGAAGGGAGAAAGAGGAGCGAGAAGAGAGAATAAGGTTAGAAACTATAGAACGAGAAGATAGAATGCATAGAGAAAAATTAGAACTTGAGAAATTAAGACTAGAAATGGAAGAACGAGAGAAGGAAAAACAAAGGGAAATGGAACGAGAAAAGTTAGAAAGAGCAGAAAAGCTTGAAATTGAAAAAGAACGGCTTGAAATTGAAAAGGAAAAGTTACAATTTGAGTTAAAAATGAAAGAGCTTGAGTTACAAGGCAAATCTAAATCAAAATCTTTGCCTTTGGCCACTAGTATGGTATTTGATGTCACGAAACACATTCGTCTCGTTCCTCCATTTCAAGAAAAAGAGGTTGACAAATATTTTTTACATTTTGAGAAGGTGGCAGAAAACTTGAAATGGCCAAAAGAGCACTTGACCTTGCTTTTGCAAAGTGTTGTAATTGGTAAAGCTCGAGAAATTTACACTCAGCTTTCTCTTGAGCAAAGCTCAGATTATGATACAGTAAAGGAACTTATTCTTAAGGCTTATGAGTTGGTCCCTGAGGCATACAGGCAGAAATTTAGAGACTGTAAAAAAGAACATGACCAGACTCATGTTGAGTTTGCTAGAACAAAAGAGCAACTATTTGATAGATGGTGTTCTTCAAAGAAAGTAGGTTCTGATCATGCAAAGCTAAGGCAGCTCATGCTTGTTGAAGAATTCAAACGGTGCATAAATTCTGATGTTAAGGCTTTCTTGAACGAAAGAGAAGTTGAAAACTTGGAAACAGCAGCACGTTTAGCTGATGACTATGCTTTGACTCATAAGGCTTCATTTGTCAACAAGCCATATCCTAGGAAACCATATAACCCTCAATCAAAGCAAATTACCCCTCAGTCAAAACCACATTCCCCTCAGTCCGGTCCCAAAGCCAATCCCAGTAATCCAACTGACAATTCCAGTCCAAAACCCAAATTTTCTAGTGAAAACAAATGACAAAATCCCTTATCCCAGCCAATTTGTAATTATTGTAAGAAAACTGGCCACATTATTTCTGAATGTTTGGCACTGAAACGAAAGAAAGAAAGAGAAAATCTAGATAGTGCTGAACCGACAGGCCTCACCTCCTTAAAGGCTAAACCACAGTCTTGTATCCAGGAAGAAAACCCTATACTGACCAGAACTTGTAAAGAGTCAGTCTCTGAGGATTCTATTATGGAGATTTATGAACCATTCTTATCAGATGGTTTTGTGTCACTTAACAGTGACTCTGCCCAGTCTACCCCTATCAAAATCTTACGAGATACCGGAGCTTCTCAATCCCTTATCTTGGCAGATACCTTGCCATTTTCCGAGAAGTCTTCTTCTGGGACAAGTGTCCTTATCCAGGGCGTAGAGTGTGGATTTGTTAACGTACCCCTCCATAATATCTATTTGTCCTCTGACTTAGTAACAGGTCCCGTGGCTGTAGGTATTAGACCTTATCTACCTTTTAAAGGTGTTCACTTGCTGTTAGGCAATGATTTAGCAGGAGATAAGGCTGTGGTAAACCCACTTTTGTCCAGCACACCATGTGTTGATCAACCGCCTTATCCCATTGAGCAGGAAATTCCTGACCTTTACCCTTCTTGTGCTGTCACTAGGGCAATGGCAAAGAAAGCCAAATTATATGATGGGATGCAGGACATAAATTTAATTGACACTTTGATAGGTCAGTCCGTTAATAAAGAGATTTCAACATCTCTTTCCTCTAGTCAGTCTGATATTCAGACTGACCCTAGCAATCCAAGGTCGGGGTCAGAAAATGACCTTTCACCTTCCAACTCAAATGACCAAGGTCATGACCAGCTGTCAAGGTCACAGCTTTGTAAAGAACAACACAGTGATTCTGAGATCTCGCCTTTATTTGAAAGGGCTTTAGATCAAAAAGAAATATCCCAGGTCCCTGTTTGCTATTATGTCAAAAATGGCATTTTGATGAGAAAATGGCGTCCTCCGGATGTCTCCGCAGCAGATGAGTGGACTGTTAACCACCAAATTGTGGTTCCTAGGGTTTATCGCCCTGAAATCTTAAACTTGGCTCATGAAACACCCATGTCAGGCCATTTAGGTGTAAATAAGACCTATCACAAGATCCTTAATCATTTCTACTGGCCAGGAATAAAATCTGATGTATCTCAACACTGCAAATCCTGCCACACTTGTCAGATGGTAGGAAAACCCAATCAGACTATTCCTAAAGCTCAGTTACAGCTCATTCCTGCCTTTGATGAACCTTTCAGCAGAGTGATTATTGATTGTGTAGGTCCCTTACACAAAACAAAGAAAGGTTGTGAATATCTTCTGACCATAATGTGTGCTTCAACTCGCTTTCCTGAAGCTATCCCACTCAGAAATATCAAGGCTAAAACAATAGTTAATGCACTTGTGAAGTTCTTCACATTTGTAGGCCTCCCAAAATCTATCCAGTCAGATCAGGGCTCAAATTTTATGTCAGGAATTTTTCAGCAAGTTATGTACGAACTTGGAATTAAGCAATACAAGTCATCGGCTTACCACCCTGAAAGCCAAGGTGCCTTAGAAAGATTCCATCAAACTTTGAAAAACATGATCAGATCTTACTGCTTTGACACTGAAAAAGATTGGGATGAAGGCATACACTTGCTTCTATTTGCTGTAAGAGAATCTGTACAAGAGTCTCTGGGGTTCAGCCCATTTGAGCTTGTTTTTGGGCACACTGTACGTGGACCGTTAAAACTTCTAAAAGAGAAATTTCTCTCAGATGATGACAGTTCTTTGAACTTACTTCAGTATGTGTCTGATTTCAAAAACAGACTATCAAAGGCCTGTGATGCAGCTCGGTCCAATCTCAAATCTGCTCAAAGCAAAATGAAGATTCGTTATGATGAAAATGCTAAAGACAGAAATTTTGAACCTGGAGACAAGGTACTTGCTCTCTTGCCCATTCCTGGCAGACCTTTACAAGCTAGATATTATGGCCCATATACTGTTGATAAAAAGTTAAGTGACGTGAATTACATTGTTAACACTCCTGGGAGGCGCAAGCAAAAACAGCTATGTCACATTAATATGCTCAAGAAGTATATTGATAGGGATAGTTCTGTTATTTCATCAGTAAATATAGTTAATTCTGTCCCTCATGAACAAAATCAAATGGACTCTGAGGACTTCAACTTGGAGAAATCTGATCCCTCGTCATCGAAACTCCAGAATTCTGACATACTACAGAATCTTGATCAGAAACTGTCTCACCTTGATTCAGACAAAAGACTTGAACTGAAACAGTTAGTTCTCGAATATGAGCACTTATTTCCGGACATTCCATCCAGAACTGACAAAATCTATCATGATGTTGACATTATTGAAGGTTCAAAACCTGTAAAGCAACATCCTTACAGAATGAACCCTGTAAAACAGCAATATCTCAGGGAAGAAGTTCAATATTTGCTGGACAATGATTTCATTGAACCCAGCCAAAGTGAATGGAGTTCTCCTTGTATTCTTGTACCAAAGCCAGACGGGACATTTAGAATGTGCACAGACTATCGAAAAGTCAATTCTGTCACTAAAATAGACACTTTTCCCATCCCACGAATCGATGACTGCATTGATAATATTGGACATGCCAAGTATGTTACAAAGTTCGATCTGCTAAAGGGATTTTGGCAGATACCCCTCACGGACAGAGCAAAGGAGATCTCGGCATTTGTTACACCAGATGGACTGTACCAGTATAAAGTCATGCCATTTGGAATGAAGAACTCGCCTGCGACTTTTCAGCGGCTGGTCAACAGTTTGATTTCCAATCTGGATGGCTGTAAAGCCTATATCGACGACGCTATTATCTTCAGTGAGGAGTGGCAACAACACTTGCAGACAATCAGAACATTCTTTGACCGGCTAAGTGATGCTAAACTAACTGTGAACTTGGCAAAAAGTGAATTTTGCCATGCAAACTTGACATTTCTTGGACACATTGTAGGTCAAGGTCAGGTAAAACCTGTAGAAGCTAAAGTTGAGGCTATCTCAGATTTTCCTGTACCTACTAGCAAAAGACAACTGATGCGCTTTCTGGGTATGGCTGGATATTACAGGAAATTCTGCAACAACTTCTCGGCTATAGCTGAGCCTCTGACAAACTTGCTTGGTAAGAAGGCCAAGTATGTTTGGACAGATGACTGCCAGAAGTCATTTGATAAGCTCAAGGCCATACTTAGAAGTGCTCCGGTTCTCTTAGCACCAAGTTTTGACAAAGAGTTCAAGTTGGCTGTAGATGCCAGTGATGTTGGTGCAGGCAGTGTATTGTTGCAAGAAGATGACAATGGTGTTGACCATCCTGTTTGTTATTTTTCCAAAAAGTTTAACAAGCATCAGAGAAATTACTCTACCATAGAGAAAGAATGCCTATCTATAATCCTTGCGCTTCAGCACTTTGAAGTTTACTTAGCTTCTTCACATGCACCAATTGTTGTCTTCAGTGACCACAATCCACTGACTTTCATACATAAAATGAAAAACAAGAACCAGCGTTTACTCAGGTGGAGTCTCATGTTGCAAGAGCACAATCTTGACATCAGACATATCCGAGGAAGAGATAATATCATTCCAGACACCCTAAGCAGAGCTTAAGTGCCTCTACAATGCTGATGTCCAGCTTTGTGCTGTTGTATTTGATTAGTTTTGCACAAATTTTGCTAAACATATTGTATACAATTATCCAGTATTGCAAAAGAAAGCTTTATTTTATAAAACTTTCTTTTCTTTGAAGAGGGGAAGTGTTATGTATGACAGTTATTTGTTGAAAGATGTGCATTCAGTACTGGTAAACTTCCCAAGGGAGTATGCCCAGGAAAGTATGATGTTATACATATGATGTTTACTTGTTGTCCTTAGCAATTATTTACTTTTAGTGTCCCAGATATTGGACATAAACAGGTTGTTTACTTCAGAATTTTCTAGAAATTTCAAATTGTTCTTTGACGGAAAAATCTGGAAGAACCAAAGATGTAGAATCTTCTAGAAAAATCTTTTTTATGTCAAAAGAATATTGTGGAATTTTCTGGAAGGATAATGGCCTCTCTACAATATTCCAGAACATTAAATTTTGGTAAACAACTTGTTATTTTTAGTATATGATATCATAGAATTTGCTGGAAGAATCCTGAATGTTCCTCAGTGCTATATAAGGGCTACAAATTTTCATAAGGACAATCTTTGGGTACTGTTACTATTAAGAAGTCAAAATCTATCTTACTGGAATTTAAACTTATTCTTGGATTACTTTGTGATATTCGATTCTGGATTGGGACATAGTGCTATTTTGAAACAAACTTTAATTCTTGGGATCAGAAACTGATACAGACTTGTGTTAAAAAATTCTGAGGGACATTCAGACATTCTTTAAGGGAATTAACATCTTGAAAGGTATTGTACATTTATTTTTGTTTGATTGTATATATGCTTTTGATTGTTTCACATGTAATTACTGGTTAAATCACTTCTAAATAGATTTGTTAAATTTTAAACAAAGCTTGTTGCTGGCTAACCAACTTGTTGGTTTCCTTAATCTTCTAGTTACGCCTGGCACGTAACAGTGTCTAACAAGATTTAGAAATTTTGCTATTTTTACGAAATTTGATCACACAAAATCCATGCCGAAAACTTGTTTACAACTTTGGATAATAGCCATGTCGCTAAAACAACCCATTTTATGCAATTTCACAAAATGACAAAATTTACTCTGATTTAGCCTCAAACTGCTACCAAATGAATCACCTCATATTATGCTAATTATATGACATAAAATTTCCTTAAAAAAGATCGGTCTGTGCCGTGCAATTCACCAGAAAATTAGGGATATAAGCCAGCACTTAATGTGCCTTTATGTTTGATCAAGCTCATAATAGCAAACTTTTCACGGGACAAAATAAACTTACATAACTTTATGAAGGTCGTTATACTGAAGAAAAATTATAAGCAAACCCCAGCTACACTCCCGGTAAAGTAATAACGACATATTTCGCGTTTCTCCGCAACCATGACAAACGCGAAATTTTTATTTCTCGGAGAAACACCGCGAAATAAGCCAGGTAGACAGAATCGTCTGCGCGAAATTCCTCGGTGATTCTCGGTGAAATTTCTCGGTGTTTCTCCGAGAAAGGTAATTACCTTGATTTGTCGATCAAAGTCGGTTTCGCGGAGTTTCTCGGAGAAATTTGAAAAAATAAGAACATGTATGATGATTTTTGAATATATATAAAACAATTTAAATTTAAGTTTTTAAAAAAATGTTACTTACGGATGTTACGTATTTGTTAAGATGGCTAATAATCCACATTTAATGTTTTGTTTACATTAAAATTAA
Source organism: Rugalucina vietnamica (assembly GCA_964017185.1). Classification (NCBI taxonomy): domain Eukaryota; kingdom Metazoa; phylum Mollusca; class Bivalvia; order Lucinida; family Lucinidae; genus Rugalucina; species Rugalucina vietnamica. Next base: position 9,360,431 of record OZ024874.1, on the reverse strand, counting down.
TAATAACCTTTCTCACCTGTGTTGCTTTTCACACCATCTACGATGACCCGATCTTTGAACAGAAGAATGGATGCGAAACTCATTTAATATTCAAGGGCGTCATAAGAGATTCGCACCTTGAGCATTGTCCTAGCTTCCAGTGAACATGTGGATAATCAGTATCCAGGTAAAGATGTCCGTGAAATGTGTACCCCCTTACACCTCACTTTTATATACAAAAACTAGGGTTTGCAGGGGTCACGTATACCTATTTTTCCTAGTTTTGATCAAAAACATATCTTGTGGGTACTTGTTAGAACCGCCTCGACGAGACGGTTCTAAAGTGTACCCACAATCGATGTTTTGAACAAAATTATTAAAATGTCAAAACTTTTCCAATGAAATTTTCAATTTTTGCTTTCGAAAAAATTTTCTTTATATTGCATGGGCAAGTTTTCGTAATGGATTACATTTGATCGAAGGTATTTAATTCTGTACAGTAGCAATGATTTAATAGGCGGGTTGTTTTTATTATATGCATGTCGGGATAAACACGAGCCATCAAAATGACAGGCATATACCGGCCGCAACCTTTTCTTTGAGAAGCGAGCACACTACCTTTAAGACCACTGCGACCAGTCTTATTAAATGTTCGTTCCTTAGGCATCCGCAAGCATGTCTTGATCAGCTGTTAACGTACTACCCGTAATCACATATTAAGATTATGGCTCATTAAAAATCACAAATAATTTGACCACTCGTACATGTGGAGGACGGAAAAAAAGTTACAGGAAAAAAGTCACGGAAAAAAGTCACGGAAAAAAGTCACATGAAATAAAGTCACAGGAAAAAAGTCACAATTACAAAAGACCAAGTGAAAATACATATATCAGTAGATAAATGTAGTAGGACATGATTTTCATGTTAAAATAAAGCAATGATAAGGAAATGTCATAATCAGAATCAAAACATGCCCATAGAATGGTAAACATTCAATTTGAATGGATGAGAATCCACCCAATTCGAGGAGCATGGTGGTATTATGGTAGAGTTTCAGACCATGGTACATGTATACTGGTACGTATTATATCGAAACTGTAGTAAGAAGAACCACAAAGCCGTTTGAATGGGATCGCCTAAAGTGATGCCCTTTCGCCCTCATCCATGCATGGTATTAACATACATGTACCAAATAGTCAATTAAAATTACAGAAATCACTGTTGACTGATACGGTATAGTTGTAGAGTGGGGATACAGAATCACCAGGTGTGTTGCAGCATACACGTGTACTTGTGCCGTGTTCTCTTATAAACACGAAGGTGACACTGCTCCTTCACATGATTGGTAAACTTTCTGCCGTAAAGTGAAAAATAGAAAATGCCGACCGCTAATCAAACACTGTCAAATGACTTCTTCCCAACTGACGGCTTTGTACTTCATAAAAACATGAATGTACAGGCCCATGTATTTATTATTGACGAACATGCATCATTAAAAATGAGCCGTCTCGTTAGAAGACCAGCAATGCGGTTTTCGAACAGGTCTGACACAAACCAGACTGTTCAAACACAGAAGTTGGCTAGAGGCTGGAAATTTTGGATTTAGAAAGTAGACGAGTTGTACTATCCGTATGGCGAAAACATAGGCGCTGATCAGCTTCGCAGATAATGCGAAGCTGATCTGCGCTTTTGGTTTCGCATATGCATATTGTTCGTTTTCTCATAAGAGGGCTCAAATCATTATTGAGTGATATTTCTTTTTGTTTCCATTCTTATTTAATTCCAAGAATTTTCAAGTTATATGGTATGATTTCTCTCGGTGAGGCGGTTCTAACAATTACCCATTTACTACATGTATGTTTAGAGCACAAATAAGAAAAATAGGTATATGCCGGTTCATCCAAGTTTTTCTATAAATACCTGAGCCGCGACGTCAGAAAACCGGTCTGCAGGGTTCCCGACGAGTTCTGACACAAACCAGCCTGTGCAGTCGCTGAAGATTGATAGAAACCTTCAGATTTAAGAAGAAGGGGAACAGCACTATCCGCGTAGCGGAAACAAAGGCGCTGATCGCTTCTTTTTATTTTAGAATATTTAAAAATATTATGAAAAAAATAACTTATAGGTAAAATCGATTTTTATAATCGTGCTTAATATTTCTCCGAGAAACTCCGCGAACAGGTATATCTGCACTTACCTGTTTTCACAGGTAAATGTCTGCGGTCGCGCTGAAATTTCGCGGTGTTTCTCCGAGAAATCGAAATGTATGAAACGCGAAATATTTTAATGAAAAGAGAAATTTACCGTTCTTTCTCCGAGAAAAAAAGCTTAGTGTCCTCCGAGAAAAGAGAAATATGTTGTTTTTTCTTTACCGGGACTGTATACTGAGGAGAAAATATAAGCGTTCCCCCAGACACAAATTGGTCATCACGACCCAGGGGATAAAAGTACAAAAAACAGAAAATTTAGACGTGAAACACCGATTTTACTTCATTTCGTAACAAAGGTTTCCCCTTTTTGGAGAAAAAAACATGATTTTTTTCTTTTGCGTACGACATGATAGTAAAACCAGTTGTTTCCAGCAAAAATAAACTATATACACAGCATATGTACGACGCCTTGCTCTGTCTCACAATCTACCGACTAAGATAATCAGCCCCAAAATTTTCTTGACCGCGGATAGCAATGATCCTAAACCTGTATGGCTGCAATTTCATTGCCCATCGCATAATCCTTGGGTTGAGAACCTTAGCTGTCTGCAAATATGACAAGGGTTTATGGTCTGTCTCAAGCAAAAACTCTACTCCGTACAGGTACTTACGAAATTTCTCAATTCCCCAGATTATACCCAAACACTCTTTCTCAATCACGGAGTAGTTCCTTTCCCTAGGTAGCAATTTCTTACTGGCATAAGCAATGGGAAGACGCCCTTCGCCTTCAAACTCCTGGAGCAAAACTGCCCCGATTCCAACATCTGAAGCATCTGTTCTGACGATGAATGGATGTCCCTCACTAGAAATGGGGAGACGAAGAATAGGACTAGATGTGAGCCTACTCTTCAAGGTCTGGAAAGCTTTCTCATGATGGTCTTGCCAATCTTTGATAGAATTAGGCCTATCCTTCTTAGTTAGATCCGTCAAAGGGGATGCTATGGAGGAAAAGTTGGGAATGAAACGGCGGTAAAAACCAGCCAATCCAAGGAAAGACTTTAGCTGTCGTTTTGTCAGAGGACGGGACGCATCCCTTATGGCCTGTATCTTGTCCTCCTGCGGTCGCACCGTTTGTCCTACAATGCTGTGACCGAGGCACTCGATACTGCCGTACTCAATCATACATTTAGAAGGTTTTGCCGTCAATTTGGCTGACCGGAGTCTATCAAGGACCTGACGTAATGACGTCATGTGGTCCTCCCAATTTTCAGTAAAGATCCACATGTCGTCAACGAAACTGTCGACGTTCGGAACTCCGTCCAGAATTCTCCGAATCATCCTGCAAAACGTCGCTCCCGAATTTACTAAACCGAAAGGCATTGTTTTAAATTGGAATAAACCCTTGGGAGTTTCAAATGCAGTCAAAACCTTGCAATGATCTGAAAGGGGAACTTGTCAATAGCCTTTACAAAGATCCATTTTCGTAAAGTACCTATGTCCTGACATTCTGTTAATAACCTCCATATTTGGCATTGGTTCTGCATCAAACTCCGTAACCTTATTCAGCTTACGGAAATCAATGCAGAACCGTACTGACCTGTCCTTTTTGGGCACAAGGACGACTGGAGATGAGTATGGAGAGACCGACGGTTCAATTACGTCTAACTCGAGCATTTCCTTAATTTCTGATTCCATAACGTCACGTGTTTTAAACGGAATGGGATAACCCTTCGACCGAATTGGGTCTGACGTGAGGAGCTTAATATTATGATCAATTTGGTCTGTGCGACCTGGCAAGCTCGTGAAAACATCCGGGTACTGCCGTATTAAAGTTTCTACGTCACTGCGCTGTTCTGACGTCAACGCCTCACTAATAATAACGTCATTGTACGACTCTGGCTGCTTAGCCGTCGGAAATGCACATTCATCAAGACTAAATTTCTCATTTTCGACCTCCTCGTCTACAGTTGAACTTGCTTCAGCTGACATTAAACAATGTGACATCACGTCCTGACGTTCTACATACAGTTTAATCATGTTAGCATGGTACGTATTTACTATGCCATCGACGTCAATCTTATAGTCCATCCTATTGACTACTTCCACTACGCCATACGGACCCTTCCACTGGAGTAAAAGCTTATTACTGTCTGTCGGCAATAACAGTAACACTTTATCTCCAACACCGAACTTACGCGACCTTGCACGTTTGTCATAGTACACCTTTTGCTTAACTTGCATTTTTTTCTAAGTTTTCTAGCGCTGACTTGCATGTCTGCTCTAAGCGCTCCCTTAGTTCAATCACATACTGATACGTAGAAAGAACTTGCTCGTCATTAATTTCGCTAGCCCATAATTCCCTTAATATTGCCATGGGACCTCGGACAATACGTCCATACAACAGCTCGAATGGAGCAAACCCTAAGGATTCCTGTGGCACTTCTCTTATTGCAATCAATAGAGCTGGGAGATCCCAGTCTTTCGGACGTTCCGCGCACATCCTACGTAACATCTGTTTTAACGTGGCGTGGAAACGTTCCACAAGCCCATTACACATCGGATGGTATGGCGTTGTAGTTAATTGCTGCAACGATAAGAGTCTGCTGACCTCTTGCATGACCTCCGCGGTAAATTGAGACCCGCAATCTGTCAGCATCTCATCCGGGATTCCTACCCTACTGAACATTTGAACCAATGCTTCAGCTACGCGCTCCGACTCCACACCTGGTAATGGAACCGCTTCTGGGAAACGCGTTGCATAATCGATCATTGTCAAGATGTATCGATTCTTTTGGTCTGACCGCGGCTCAATCGGTCCTACTATGTCCACCGCGACGCGTTTGAAAGGTGTGTCAATTAATGGTAATTTCCCTAAAGGAACCTTACTAACCCTACCTTTCTGAATTGTTCTTTGACAAATGTCACAAGATTTACAAAATCGAGCCACATCACCACAAATTCCAGGCCAAAAAAACTCAGCTACCACCCTGTCTAACGTTTTCTTTATGCCTAGGTGACCAGACATCAAGGTCTCGTGTGCCAATCTCATTACTTTTTCACGAAAACCTTCAGGGACAACAAGCTGCAATGTAGTCTTATTTCCCTTGCTAAACTCCCTATACAACAAATCTTTCTTTTTAACAAACTTAGTTTCACCCCTGTTCAAACCGCGACTCACAGTCACGGTTCCATCTTCTACTCTTCGCCTAATATTTTCCAAGTTTGCATCAGTAGCCTGAGCCTTTTGAAATTCCTCCTTACTTTCATAAATAATCTGATCAGGAACTTTAAGCTTCCTATACTTCTTCTGTACTTTTGCCTGAGATCGAGTTTCAACTGCCGCGCAAAAATGCGACATATCAGGAAGTTTCGATCCATCAATATTGCCAATTACCAAATCATACAAGGTATCATCCATGCAAATTGCCTTAGTCTGCCCAGTAAAGAATGGACAATCAATATCAATCATTGCCAATGGAAACCTCTGAGTAGTTTCATTAATCAAAGTTACATCAGATTCTTTCCCAAGTAACTGATCACTTGAAACCAAACTCCTACGTATAACACACCCTGTACACCCTGTGTCGCGCATTGCAATTACTTCCTTGCCGTTAACCGTACCTTGCGCCGTAGGTAACCGCGATTTAAGAAAGTAACAAACTCCGTCCTTACTCTGACTGTCCGAGTTAATTGAGTTATCGGCCTTACTTTGATAAATGCTCTCAACTGTGTCATTTAATTTCCTATTCGTCTGCGTCTCACAGAAACTTAACTGATGTCCACCACGGGATGGATTAATTCCCCTTCCGCGTCCGCGAAAAGAACCTCTACCGCGACTATGACTGTCACCCCGACCTTTATTCTGATAATTATCACTCTTAACCTGCATTCCTTGCGCTTTATTACTCGCATCAGAGTTACTTCCCTTATCTTGCTTTGTATCGCTTTCTAACTCTGCGCTGTTTACTTGCATCCTATTTGGGTGTTTGAAACATTTAATCGTCAGATGTCCTTTACCACAACTATTGCACTTAATTTCCGGTTTTCCACTCGGTCTACTCGCGCCCGTCTTATTTTCGCTAGGTGCCGCGCCCCTATTATCACGTTGCCCCCTATTGACGCAAGTGTGGACGCCCCCTCGCGCTTCTGCGAACAGATCCGCTTCCTTAGCCATTTCATCTAAGTTCTCGAACGTTTTGGGCTTCAAATGAACGTACAGCTCTCGATTGCATGATTCAAGAAACTGGTCACGCGCCATGAAATCACAAATAGCTTCATAAGATTCCTCAATCTTAGCCATGTTATGAATCTACTACTAAATTGCACAAAGGCCTCTGACCTTTCGGGCTTCTCATACCGGAATTTCTTTCTAAATCCGCGCTCTGTCATGTCAAAGTTCTTTAACAACGCATTCTTTAACTTCGCATAATCTGCAGCGTCGCTAACCGCCATCCTATTGTTAACTTCAAGTGCCCTACCTTTAAGTAACGCGCTTAAATAAGTGGACCATAAAGACGGGTCCCATTTATTTACTATAGCATACTTCTCAAATTTAGTCAAGTAACTATCTATCTTATCCTTCGCTTCCTCAAAATAAGGTAGCTTGGGATTTCGCGCATATGTCGCCTTCTCTGCCTTTATCTTTTCAATCTCGACTTCGCTCGCGAGTTTACTTTCCCTATCCTTATCATTTTGCCGTTCTAAGCTCTCGATACGCGCCAATTCGACTTCGTGTTCTAGCTTTGCTTTCTCTAACTCAATTTCGCGTTCTTGCTGCGCGGCTGCGAGCCTAAGCCTATCCCTTTCTAAATCTCCATCTTGTTTCTCTTTCTCTTTTTCGGCCGCGAGCCTATCCTTTTCTAACTCTCTATCTTGTTTCTCTTTATCGGCCGCGAGCCTATCCCTTTCTAATTCTCTATCTTGTTTCTCTTTTTCGGCCGCGAGCCTATCCCTTTCTAACTCTCTATCTTGTTTCTCTTTTTCGGCCGCGAGCCTATTCCTTTCTAACTCTCTTTCTGCGGTGCGCTCAGCCGTCAAAAATGCATCCTGCTCCTTAACGAATTGCTTCAACTCTTCTCCCTCAAAACCAAACCCAATGGCCATTTCACGTATCTTATCCATGATGATAAACGTAACTTCTCACGCTATCGTAACTAAATGCTGATGTACACTAACAATATACAAAATACGAAATACTAATACAACTAGAACGTTGAATTATCAGTGTTTCCGCGATCCTAACATTCTTACTTAAGTAACGTTCTTACAGACCCGATATGACGTCACACGTTGACGTACACGATGCTTAGAACTCAAATACACATGTAACCAACATAACAATGCAATAGTAACACGACCTGATTTACCAATGTAGCGGATAGGCGGTGCCACAATTGACGTAATAAACAACTACGTCGACGTGACAGCGGTATTACTCATGGCTCAATTTATTGACGCAAAGTTTACATGATAGTGACGTTAATTTTCAACTCACTTAAATTTGACGCAACTATTCTACGTGACGTTACGGACGAAAGTAACGTTCAAAATTAGGTCATCTCCAATGGATCAATGTAACAGTTACGACAAGGGATCCGAAACACATAGCGTACACATCTCTTATAAAATTTCTGTGCATTTTGTCTTCCCTGAACCTTGAAGTTGGCATATGGTTTCAACTATAAAACTGGGCAATAAAGTGCTGCTGATGCCGCAGCTCACTGCAGGGGGTGTGTAATTAGCTGATCATGTCAGATAAAAAATATTTTCATCAATGTGCAAAATCGTTAATATTTCATGTAGAAAACAGGTTGAAAATGCAATTGTATTCAAAAGATTCTCATAATTATGAATTTATACTTTGTTTTCGTCTAAAATGTAGAATTAAATATTTTGATTTTTATATAGATATATCAATTATCAACAGATAATTAATCACAAGATAACTATAGCAAAATTTGCATAATGACTGCAGTAGCACTGGGGGAGTTAATTATTTTATTACTTTGTAATTTGCACCATCTGTACCCGAGATACCTTTCATCTCAGGCAGAGTGAAAGGTATCTAGGGGTCCAAAACAATAAGACATGTGTACGCCATGAAAAAAATTTAAACCAAGAGAATACTCAATCTGCTTACTTTGCTAACCGTTGTCTAACCGGGGCCAATTACCTCAGATGATGTCCTGCTCAGCTGTGCACTTGTCAAAAACCCCGCCTCAAGTTTGCATGGCAATCGCACTTCATCATTCAGGGAATTCAGATGTTACTATTACTATTGCTAAAAAAACCCCAAAAATTTAGGAAAACAAAAATGCCTCACTATTCTTAAAATTAACCTAAAACCTTAATCAAAAGAATACAGGGCCTGATCTTACGATATAAAGTGAAAAACCCAACAACTAGAGACATAAAAAAAACAAAGAACCGGAAATCATCCCACTTCTGACACCAAATGTTATGCAAAGAAAGGCGGTTGTCCGGATTTATTTGCGCAGCCAGGACGGTAGAGGGCGATTTCCGGCTTGTCAGGAATATGTCTCCTAAAGTAGGGTAATTCATAAGACAATTCTGACTTTAAGTTAGAATCATTTATATGACATATTTACATGATGAACAACACAGAATACAACAAAACAAATAACAAAAATAATTGGTTCATCTCGCTGTGCAGGGACACGAACCACCGGTAGGCTGTGTCCGTGCTGCAGCGATATGAACTAATTAACGAAAAGTTTCACAAAAAAAGTTACGTGCATGCTTTAACAATGTTTAGGCCTTATTGTCCAAGGTTCCGATGTCGTTGAGACCCGAGACTGGACCACATCTTGGTACCGTCAATTAAATTGAATAATTCATGTACGTCGCACTTGGACGTAACGTCAGTATACACGTACGCGATATAACGGCGACACCGTCGACCGTTTAGATACGATCCACTTGACTTCAGCGACCCCTGTCGCTGGTTTGGCTGCTGTCGATCCCGGCCCGCCTTTGCTAGGCTCTAGTAGGATCTAGCGGGTGGATGTACCTGTAGCCCTCGTGGCTTTGGCACCCTTCATGGTTTGCCTACAATTCACGAATAACAAAACGTACAAACAAATCAAACGGTATTCGTCGCAAAGAAATCCTGTTGTATTCCTGGCATCCCAGGACGACGCACATGCGCCAATTGCTAGGTCAAGCAATTCACACATACGCACAGATGCACAACAATACCATGTGCTATAGACAAAAGGTAGACCCATGTCTCACTGCGCTTATTCGCAGACCAACATAAGCCCAACTATTCCCTACAAAAACAGGCTTCTGTATGACACTGATACATAAAACATCACATGATAAATAACTCAAATGCACTTCTTTTCTACATTGTCGTTACATTTAATTTATTGTGAAATTATGACCTTATTTGCCGCGTTGTTTGTACCCTAAAACCTTAAACTGTAATTCTTACAATCTTAGCTAGCCTATATCATTTAGAACAGACAAAACTCTAAGACGGGATAGTTTCGGGACATGTCGGTTAATTCCAACTCGGCGAGGCCACGCTAATTTCCTAACCGTGATGCTTAGCGACGCACTGCTTCGTCAGAACCAACTTTGTACCCAAAAACTTCCTTCCTAGATACACTCTGAATCACATTTACAAATAATTTACGTATTCTAAGCAAAACAAAACTAAGATGATGCGTTTTGCTACAGGATAATGCGGCCATAGTTTGTCATAACATATGCTTTAAAATGCACAATTTTCTATGTACAAATAACGGAATGGTTTACAATTCTTTCATATCGGAAACAAAAACTTCGCGACCTACCAAACCTGAATTCTAATACGTCGAGACATTGCATATAATTCTATAAACGGCTCCGGCTCCATGAGGCGGTTCAACAAACTGTCGCCTCATGAGGCGGCCCAACAAACTGCCCTAATTTTAAGGCGGTAACAACATAAAAACGTACATTAACAGTAAAATAACATGTCAAAATCATACAACAACGTCTCGCATTAGAATTCGGTATGAAAATACAACAAAAAGAAACATTGTTACCTCGTAAGATCAGATTAGCCCACAGATTATAGCAGTTGCCATTGTGTGAAACCGAATCACTGACAAATACGGCTAGGCAGAATTTATCTAGATGCCCCTGAGACACAGCCCAACACCCAACTACAGTTTTCTCTTTTTAGTGTCTAACAAGATTAAGAAATTTTGCTATTTATACGAAATTTGATCACACAAAATCCATGCCGAAAACTTGTTTACAACTTTGGATAATAGCCATGTCGCTAAAACAACCCATTTTATGCAATTTCACAAAATGACAAAATTTACTCTGATTTAGCCTCAAACTGCTACCAAATGAATCACCTCATATTATGCTAATTATTTGACATAAAATTCCCTTAAAAAGATCGGTCTGTGCCGTGCAATTCACCAGAAAATTAGGGATATAAGCCAGCACTTAATGTGCCTTTATGTTTGATCAAGCTCATAATAGCAAACTTTTCACGGGACAAAAAAAACTTACATAACTTTATGAAGGTCGTTATACTGAAGAAAAATTATAAGCCCCAGCTATACTGAGGAGAAAATATAAGCGTTCCCCAGACACAAATTGGTCATCACGACCCAGGGGATAAAAGTACATAAAAACAGAAAATTTAGACGTGCAACACCGATTTTACTTCATTTCGTAACACATATAGGGCCAGCAACTATTGGTCGAAATGAGAGATTTTCTGGTGCATCAATTTTCTTTAGAAAGAGAACAAGCTTCATTTATTTCTTTGGATTTGTGAATTTTAGGTAGCCCATAAAAATTGCTCGGTTTAGTCTCGAATTCTGTTAAGTAATCAAATTCTTTTTTGGTTAGGTTAGACCTATACTTTTGAGCAAAGTCATAATATTTTATCATGATTTCTTTCTGTGGATTTTTATCTAGTTTTTCATAATAATCTTGATTTGAGAGCATATTTTCTATTTTGTCTTGGTAAAACGATATGTCCATAATGACGGTAGAACCCCCTTTATCTGCTTCTTTTATTATGATACTGTTGTCATCAGTTAGCGATTTAATTGAATTATGTAATAGTTGTGACTGTGATAAGTTGTGTTTAATTTTTTATTTGTTATTTTCAGTAAGGGGAATATCTGTCACAAGTGAAACAAACGTATCTAATTCTCTATCTCTACCTTTAGGGGGTATCCAATTTGATTTAGTTCTCACTAGAGATTCATCTTCGTCTTCGGTGCCCTTAAAATATTCAACAAATCGCACTTTTCGCGTAAACTCCATTCTGTCTTCGTTTAATTCCTGTATGTTTGGTTTTGTAGGGGTCGGGGTAAATTTTAGGCCTTTTTCTAAGAGTTTAGTGTCATTTTTCTGGACGACAGATATTATCTTCCGGTTGTCAGTATTGTTTGTATAACATGTACGAATGTATACGGTTATTAGCGACAATCAGAAAAAATGTTGTTATTAATATAGGTTCAGAGAATAACTGGAAGGACAGGTTTGCCTGGATTTCTAATAAGATTTCAGTCCGAGCTTGAGATGAGACTCTTGCCAAAATTGCCCCCCAAACTATTTGTCGTTCTTTCTGGCGACTTTAAACTTGTTTTGTTTCATTGACACGTGTGTCTGCAGAGAAATGATGTCTGGACTTTGATTGCCACCACACTGCTCCTCTGTACATTTGGTCTAATAATGAGCACTCTGTACAGAAGACACATTGTTTGGCACAGGGGATGCAAACATTAACTCGTTTGCCTCATATTTTCATGACAATCTTTAAAAACTTATCCCGTGACTTTATTCTGTGCAATATTTAATAATATAGCATAGAACTGAGATTTTAAAATTATTTTAGAGTAAATAGTTGAGACCAAGAGCTTATCAAGAGCTTATAAGACAGAGCTTCCAAGTACCTCTATGGGGTATAGATTTCTGGTAGTTCGGCCAACCAAATTTCCATGGCCTTTCATTGGATAAAGGGATCAAAGGTTTACTGTTTCTTCAGGATCATTAGCCCCCAGTATTACATCAAAATGCTGGCCCTGCTGAGAGTTTTATCACCATCTGCCACAACAGTAATTAATTTTAACCTGTCTACTACTACCAGAATATGTCTTGTAAAGTTATAAAGACATGTATGCACTAGTGAAAAACAACATGTCTTGGGATAATCTGTTTATCAATCTGATCAATCGGTTCATATTTGCTGCCTGTATAGATGTACATATCTCATATAGCATATACATGTAATGTATTCATAATCTGAAGTAAAAATTTATAACTAGAGTATATTGTTGAACGGAGTGGTTTCTGCTCAGCCCATGCATATTAATGCACAAATTTTCTTGTAAAAGTGCACACTGACAAGAAAATCTGTCTTCAGTTAAAGGATGGTTTAATGGAATTTTAGAGACTAAAAATAGGCAACAGTGAAAGACAAAGACACTAATCAGTCTGCATGAAGGCAGCACAGCTGACCTATGCCTTTTATTGTCACACATGCAAATAGCAGGTTTTCTCATGAAACAATTATTGTTTTTCTCTCCGTCATATTTTCCAAATATCCTGCATAAGAGGCACAAAACTGCTCTCTGAACCATTCTGCTTTTTCTCTGTTGTTAGCAATATTTTCCTTGAGACTGCTCCACTTTCCTTGATCTAAAAAGTATTTTTTTTTCTTTCTTTTAGTATTATTTATTATAAGTACAGGTTATCTCAAGACATGTTGCTGTTTGCATTTTAACAACACTTTTCCAAACTGAAATGTTAGGTATTCTAAGGTAATTATTCAGGGAAGCATGGCCATAAAAGAGCCAGCCTATCTGATCTTAATGACTTGCCACATTCCTGACTAACTGCCCTGCTTTGATAAAATTGGATATGGTTCCAATGGGTCTTTGAAATCCTGACCAATCAGATAATCCATTGCCGAAAGACCTGAAATTGTATCTGATAGCTCTGTCTAATGTGCTACTTGTTGAGACTCAATGCATTGAATATGCATGACAACATTATCCTTTAATTTTAATGACCTTAAAGGACCGGTGACTATATGGCCTGTATACGCCTATACTTTAGCAGCCCAGAACACTGTTATCAAGCTCCTGATGCTGACCCTTTCTGTTGAGAACAATACTTCAATGTCTTGTGAAGATATTTATGCTAAGATATTTGTATATTTTGTCATTATTTAGTAGAAATCTAAGTTCCAGTGGGGGAGGGGGTCTAAATTTTATAAAAACACAAGATCGAAATTTTGAGTTTTTTTCTGCATGCTCACAATTTTTATCACTAGTGTTTCTATTTAAATTGTGTACCCAACAGATACATGCAGGAATCATGCAAAAATCACCAAAATTGTTTAATTTGTTTGCAATTTGAAATGTAATAAGGAAACCATTTAGGAGGTGCCTGTACCTTTGAAATATTAGATTACCGTATTTGTTATACCGTTATAAATGAAAGTGGCACAAACTGAAGTTTCCAGTCTGGAATTAATTCAAACCCATAAAAGTTTCAAAGTTGCATGTTGCTTTAAACGTGGATCATTACGTAAGAACTTCTGCATTATTTTAGATGCAAAATGTAATTACTCTGGCCCAAAGTTTTAGGATATTTTTTTAAAGATGATCATGGCCAATGTTGCATAACAAATACATACACATGTCCTGTTTTATCTAACACGGCTACCTATCTCCACAATTCAGTAATTTATGACACAACCCAGAGCTACATGTTGTAGGGCTCGAATCCAGGACTCTTATTCTGAGACCAATGTCATGCATAATGAGTCTGTTAAACATTTGACTGATTACCGGAATTAATGCTTAATGTCCCAGTCAACAGCTATGGTCATGTCGGGACTTTGCCTCTATTTTATCCAAAATTAGGATGTCATCCAACAAATGCTTCAAATATAACCATCCAACTAAACCGACAAGGCTCCTATGTATGGTTGATTTGACTTGAACCACTTTTCCTGGGCAGGCTCAGACCTGAGCGATGAAACCAGTAATCACATGGTCAGCCAGTAGCATAGAAGCCTAGCCTGGAGGCACAAGCAGCCCATCTTTTTCTTCAGGCCCAAATGGGCGTGGGCCCATATTGCCACCTTGGAAATCTATCTTGTGGCTGTTTGTTGCAACGCTGAACTGAAAACCCTGTCCTAATGACTGTGGAGTTATTTAACATACATAGTTAACAACTATGTAGGTAGCAGGGCGTGAATAAATGAAGGGTGTATTTGTACAGTATGTTTCCAAAATGTTGTAACACAAATTGACCAAATCATTTTATGTTTGTGCCCAAATTATGAAAATTAGTTGTGCAGCATCCCGGTTCAACATAACTGCAGTTCAACTATTGTATATGATTGTCCTTTAATATTGTTGCAATTTTTGTAACTTTATATCTGCTAGTTTTTCTTGAATGAGAAACTAGGACTGATAATCATATTTGGGCTCTCGTTTTTGGGCTCTAGAGTATCGTTCCCCCCATAGAGCCAGCACGCCACTTTCATATATTGTGTGGATAATGATAACGCAAATGCAGGCAAAAGCTTTTGTTGGCTCTCGGGGGGGGGGGGGGGAACAATACTTTATAAAACTTTTCCTGATTTCTATATATTTCATATCAAAAATGATTGTTCAGCCCAAACTAAACATCCTGGGTCAAAAATGTAATAATAAATTCTTCTATCACACAGCCCCTTATTCAGGGAAGCTAACACGTGAATAAAGTGACTGATGACCAGCTTTAAAAATTTATTTTTCCTTAAAACCATAGGCATTTTTGAATGGAAATAGTCATCGATTCTTAGTTTGCCATTGATAGTCGTAGAATCATAGTCAGCAATAGTTATGCGTATAGCATGTTGACATATGACTACGTACAATATGTATGTAATGTCAATTTTTATCTTGTAAATATGTAAGTAAAGTTTTCTGGTGATCACATATGAGCCGCATCATGAGAAACCATTCAATAGGGTTTTTGAACAGGCCCGACACAAACCGGCTTGTACAAGCACAGAAGATGACTTTAGATTTAGAAGAAAATAGAGGAAAAGTTCTGTCCGTGTAACGAAAACTAAGGCACTGATCTTCGCTTTTGTTTTTGCATATGCAAAATGATGGTTTTGTAATTATGCAGCTCATATTAAGGTAGCTCATACATGTCGGATTGAACTACACGTGAAATTCTCTTGAAATAAAACTATTATTATTATTATTATTATTATTATTATTATTATTATTATTATTATTATAATGATTATTATCATTATTATTATTATTATTATTATTATTATTATTATTATTATTATATAGAGGATCTTACACGAGTGGTGATTTCATATGAAAATTATTAAACGAGCCATCACTTTCAAAAAATGATATTAACGCCTACAAAGTGGACAGATTTAAACTGAAATTTTACATCGTTGTTACGGATCTCGTCAATTACGTGACGTTTTCCTGTAAAAAGTGATAATGCGCGTGTGGTCATAACCCTTTTTATTACATGACGTTATCCACTAGAAAACAGCGACGTCATGTGATAATATTGATAAATAATAATAATAATAATTCTTATATCAGTTCCTTGTGTTTGTTAGACTTTTATTAATGTGTTTGTCCCATATATTGTGTTTCCTTATTCCCGATGTACATGTATTAGTCTAAAGCAAACATAATCCGCATACTTACTTTCTGCTTCATAATATATTGCTTTGAATCCAGACAAAACTTGATAGCTTTGAAAATCTACATTGAGCACATATGATTCAGTGGTAGAATCAACTGGCACAGTGGAGCCACAAACTTTTCCAATTTCTTGATGATCTTCATAAAACTGGAAGATAGTTACCATGTTGGCTGGTTCATTCGTGTTATTTACAATGTTTACATTAATACTATAAGGTAATTAAATGATTACTGTGGAAGCTTAGTAAAACTAGAATCTATCTTATTACATCAAAGTACAGATGCTGTGGAAGGTGTTCAGTGTGCACCCTAAAGTGAACCAAAATGAACAAACACGGTCCCTTATTGTTTGTTATAGGCGTGTCTCCTCACTCCTAAGAATTTAAGAATTTAGAAATAATGGATGTTGACCTTATAAAGGCATATGCAGACCTTATACAGGCTATGTTATGCCTTAGCGTATTTTTGTTTTCCACATTTGTAACACCGATAACTATATCTTTTGTCCATATTTTACCTTCAAATATTGATCATTGCAATTCGAACCTTCATCCATTTGAATTTCTAATATCTTAAATACGATGACTTTGGTCTCGTGTAATCGAATGGTCCACTGACAGATTTTTTTTTGCGTGGATTCTGTCATAAGGAATTCTGAGGGACTTGTAAGGATGCCACCACAGCCGTAACTGTCACCTGATAAAGTCATGAAAATGTTTAGAGCAAACATTGAAATTTGAACAGCCTAAAAATGATACTTTCCGTATTTTCACTCCAAACATACATGATAACCGCCATGGCCTTATAAGTATCCACAATTTATGTTTTGGATATATACCCCTGTAAACCTCAGTTTAACCTTTTAAAATGGGGGTTAAGGGGAACACTTCTTATGGACATGTTATCCTGACGAACAATTGGATTCTCGAACCATCAGGTAAACATGCCCATGTAATGTACACACACTGCATGCCTAATATCGATATTTGACCAACGCCGAAATGAGATAGCCAACTCAGAGGATAAAGCCTACGACTGAGGAAAATAGAGAGTGCCTTTCTTCTAAAAATGTCAAAATAAATTGGAAAGCACGCTCTTTACTCGCTAGTTCTGTACCTTCCAATGACATTGATGTTGTTGTTCAAAACGATTGCAGGCGCAAAGACATTCGACAGTCGTATAATTAAAAAAAAATATAAAAGATGTACGTTTATACAACGACCTACTTGAAACAGCTACACTGTGTTTTTGTACAAAGATAGTGGTTGAAATTGTGTATATGAAATAAACTATGTCAAAGAAAACTGTTCAAACGTGCAAGAATTACATAAAATATGAAAAAAGTTTGTCCCGATATCACAGTTTCTGTATTTTTATTCAGTGTTTAAATTAAAATCGAAAAGTATTGTTTCTCCTACCGGCTACACTTATTTGTAAGCTCATCAGGGAGTAGTAACGTTACTTAGAATCGCATAGCAACGTATGTATATCTGACATTAACAGAACCGAAGCACGCTTGTATTTGGTATATTTTGAACATTTTCAAACATTTAATTAACATACCCTTTTTCGTGAAAAAATGAGGGTAACGTTAACGCCGGAGTAAGATACGACTGCAGCCGGAGGAAGTATTTAAGAAGAGATAAGACCAACTACGACGTCCGATTTCGCTCTCAAGATTTGATGGTCTTTTTATCAAGAACTCATATTTATTTTCACCCTATAGCGGTCTGTAATGCCTATAATCTACTACTAGACGCTAACATTGTGGCGTGGGATCGCGCGCGCACATTTCAGTTACACATGAAATTGAGGCCATCTTGTTACACTATTATTGTCTCAAATTCTTAGTTTATCAATTTTGTACACGAAGATACAAACGAGCAATAATATCAAAATGATGGCTTGCTAGATTCTCCACAGACATGCAATGCAACCTGCACTTAAACAGCAATTTTATTTTATGGGCATCGAAATCGTACAGTCTCTCTCGGTCGTGTCATTCATATAGATTCAGAAAACCTTTTGTTACTATGCATGACTTAAATGTTAATGCCATGCTTTTTAAATACGAATAGTGATAATTTTATTAAAACACAGCAATAGGTATTCGTATGTGCGTGCTTAAACCGGGAAGAAAATGCATCGCAGTATTTTCATAACCGTGCACGTGCGTGCACGTATGTATCATTATACAGATGTAACGTATATACCGTATCTGCCAATTACTGTTGCTACCACCCTATTTTCTTTATTCAGATCAGATCTTGATTTTTTGCAGATAACAGGAGTCAGCTCGAAATATGGCAGGACCCTATAATGATATGTTTCTGTAGCTGTCCTTGGGCATTGTTACTATCTCCATACTTACCAAAGACTAAGCAATGGTTATAAGTCCTAACCTATCGTAGTAGATTCACGTCACAGATTTACCGCTATAAATGAAATGAATGTTTTTGACCAATCGGAACAGGCGTGTCATTCATATTTATAACGGTAAATCTGTGCCGCAAGTCTACGACGATAATTATGGATAATAGCTGTTTTAGTGCTCGGAAATGATATTAAATATTGTTAACAGCTATGAAAATATGCTTGACAGTTATAAAAACAATTTTAGAAATCAATATCAATGATCGTGACAAGGACTTCAGTAACAAAGTAGAGTAAAAGATATTTTTTGTTTTGAATCAGTACTGTGCAAACGTTATCATCATCAGGCGTTGGTCAGGTCCATATGTAACCTTCCTCCGGCGTTTGCGATCCCATTCTTTTTTCTACAAGGAGTCTTTGGTGGCGAATAATATCTAAACGCTTCGTCAAAAATGAGTTTTAAGTAAAACAGCTTGTACAGCAAATATGAATTATAAATTATAGCGTGAATAGAGAATGAAAAGTTTTGCCTTAAAAGAATCGTTGATTTCTAAATCAATCTTGACAGTCAAACCCACAAAATAGTGCATGATTTTTTTTTTTTTTTTTTTTTTTTTTTTTTTTTTTTTTTTTTTTTTTTTTGTATTTTATATGTTTCAGACAAAGTATTGTAACATATTGTAAATTTTGTTTGGAAGCAAGACCATCTTACTGCATTAGCTTATCATTACAAATACTTTATCCCCTTGCTCTATAAAATATTTCATAGTTTTGCTGACAACCCTTCACACGCTGTTCCCCAGGCGTTGGCTATTGCCTCGGAGTTAGTTATTTCACTCCGAATGTTGGTCAATTATCGATAATTGGCATGCGGAATGTGAAAGTATACACCCCGCTAAACTCCACTTTTATATAATAAAACTGGGGTAAACGGGTATACAAATTTTGCTTTTTTTTATCCAAAACATACGTGCATTGTGGGTGCTCGTTAGAACCGCCTCGCCGAGCCCATACCGTGTCCCCACAATGTTTGTTTTGAGCGAAAATATAAAACAAATCTAAATTTTTCCAATGAAAATTTCAGTTTTACATCTTGAAAAATCTCTGTATATTGCATAGGCAAGTTTTCATAATGAGTTTTCGGACTAACAGATATACGCGTGGTAAATTTAAAACTATACTCAGTACAAGAAGAAACGCAAAACATACATTTTCGGGTTTAACTTGTACAATGTTTACAATAACTATTTTAATTTTAGGAATCATAGACTGACATGTCTCCTACCCGCAGACTGAAATCCATAACTTCCCAAACCCGTAAACGTTATGTTTTTCTGTGTGAATCAAGAGTACCCATCAAATGTCACAAGAGTATGTATTTTTTACTCCTTAATACAAAATTTTTATGGTCACTTTGTTTTCTTAGAGCGATGTTTTATCATTTACTGATTACTTCTCGTGAATCAAGGAATTGATTCAGAACTGATGTGAGTCACTTAGACTAACTTGGGCTGCTATAGTCAACAGCATAAATAAGTGGTCAAGATGTCCAAAACGATGGCCAAGCTGGCACACTAAAGAAATGTGTGTCTTAAAAGAAAATTTCGGACTTGGCCTCACATGATATGTGTCAAAACTTCTTCCACAAGAATAGTTCTGTCTAAAACGCAGTTATATACTGTCTATAAAATGTAAGGCACCTCACATTTTTTTGGAAAAAAATGGCAAAACTTCAAGAAAGTCCAAAAATCAAAATTGGGGTAGCAGCAAATTTTAAATTACGCTATACTGACGCCGTGTACTGTAGTAAAGTTACAGGCTGTCAATTTTTAAATATTTGCTTAACCTGGATTGTATAACTAAGAGAAACCTTTTTCAATAAACCAGAAGTTCGGAAAAACGACTTGAAATTTTAAATGATGGCACGCATTAAGAGAATCATATTTATGTAAACTAATGTAACGTGTAACAATCCAATAACCTTGATGGTGACGTTACCCCAGATCCAGGTTCAGCCAGAAGACAGCTACAAGGGCTAAAAGGGAAGAAAATGAAAAACAATGAAGTTTGTTTTTAACACAAGTTTACTGTTTTACTAATGGCGGATTATGCGCCCCAATACCCGGATATGACTTAACTACCTAAATGATAGTGTTTAAGTAACCGTAGATATTATGCTTCATAGCAAATACATAACTCAAACATGAATAGATGCGATACAATATTGGCCAAACTATCAGCGACCAACTGATCAACAGTCTGATGGCAGCTGACAGCTGAACAGGGAAACGTTAACAAGGTACGGCTAACGGCAGGGCTGTAAAGGTACATATGACGGTCGGACTGACAGTTGGCTGAAAATCAATGACAACTGTCAGGGGACGGGGTGACAGACAGGGTACGGATAACGGACGGACTGACAGTTGGCCGAAAACCAATGACAACTGTTAGGGGACAGGGTGGCGGACAGGGTACGGATAACGGGCGGGCTGACAGTTGGCCGAAAACCAATGACAACTGTCAGGGGACGGGGTGGCGGACAAGGTACGGATAACGGACGGGCTGACAGTTGGCCGAAAACCAATGACAACTGTCAGGGGACGGGGTGGCGGACAGGGTACGGATAACGGACGGGCTGACAGTTGGCCGAAAACCAATGACAACTGTCAGGGGACGGGGTGACAGACAGGGTACGGATAACGGACGGACTGACAGTTGGCCGAAACCAATGACAACTGTCAGGGGACAGGGTGGCGGACAGGGTACGGATAACGGGTGGGCTGACAGTTGGCCGAAAACCAATGAGAACTGTCAGGGGACGGGGTGGCGGACAGGGTACGGATAACGGACGGGCTGACAGTTGGCCGAAAACCAATGACAACTGTCAGGGGACCGGGCAGCGGACAGGGTACGGATAACGGACGGGCTGACAGTTGGCCGAAAACCAATGACAACTGTCAGGGGACGGGGTGGCGGACAAGGTACGGATAACGGACGGGCTGACAGTTGGCCGAAAACCAATGACAACTGTCAGGGGACGGGGTGGGCTGACAGTTGGCCGAAAACCAATGACAACTGTCAGGGGACGGGGTGGGCTGACAGTTGGCCGAAAACCAATGACAACTGTCAGGGGACGGGGTGGCGGACAGGGTACGGATAACGGACGGGCTGACAGTTGGCCGAAAACCAATGACAACTGTCAGGGGACCGGGCAGCGGACAAGGTACGGATAACGGACGGGCTGACAGTTGGCCGAAAATCAATGACAACTGTCAGGGGACGCGGTGGCGGACAAGGTACGGATAACGGACGGTATGACAGTTGACGGAAAACTAATGACAACTGTCAGGGGACGGGGAAGGGTTGGAAATCACATTCATTCATGTTTGATAAAAGAAAATGCATAATTCAATTTCAAATATATGAGACTTGTCGCAAAGACCTCAAACCCTAACTGATTTGATAACTGTCTTACCTCTACTTCTCATAATTGAATGACAGATTCAAAATCAATGCATCAAATCGGTCCGATAGCCATTTCAGTCTCGTGCCAGCAATACAGTACTTTATGCATAACTTTCTGTTTCCTATGCTTATATGATTTCCAGTAACTGACAAATTCTGATCTTTATTTCTATGATGGAATGTGAGATAACTTCCAAAACTAGCCACATACAGTCACATGCTGCTGTGTATTTTGATCACAGTAATCACCGAATTACGACAAGGAAACTGATATGACTGCGCAGTCACATCACCATCCCGGTTGCTATCAACTAATATTGATCTCACAAACCATTTATAAATGTGACAATATGCAAATCAAATCTTGGCTCGGTTTGGCTCATCATAAACAGTATGTCTAGGGGATTTTCAATGTTCTAAGAACAACTTCAACAAAAGACGTGAATGATACTTTGCACAGTACCCAGAAGAATTGGACCTCAGCCTACAAAGTCATTCACCTGCATAGCATGTTCATTTTGACAATGACCTGTCTTACCAAAAACACAATCTTGCAGTATAATACTTTACCAAAACAATGTCTCATTATCTGCCACTTTGTAAGAGTGTGTTTATCTGATACCTGACAGACAATTGCAGTCAAAATATGCATTATTTCAATTATTAAAAAAAAACATAACTCCATCCACTGTTTTCCATGTTAAAATCACTTCCGCATTTAGTGCTGTATTTTATCCAATTATTTTAGGAAAGTGAGGGTAAAACCCGGGATTGCACTTTATGCATAAAATAAGTTTTGCAAAAACTTGTTTTACCTCACGGAACAATTTTACTCACTCTACCATATGAAATTGACATCTAGAAGGCAATCAAATGTTATCTTGGGAGCTTTCTACACTTCTAAAATATGCGAACATCAAATGGACATTTCACAACAGTCGCCGACAAAGTCCATTTCAATCCAAAAAATTAGCCTTTTATCACAATCATCCAGCAACAACATGTATTGCATTAACAAAAGGGAACTCCCAGCTGCAAAACTGTCATACTATTTTGGGATGACAACTTACCTAAAAGGGAAGAAAATGAAAAACAATGAAGTTTGTTTTTAACACAAGTTTACTGTTTTACTAATGGCCAATACCCGGATGAAATCGGTCGCACTTGATTTAGCACATCATACCAAAAATAGAATAGAACAGAAAAGACATCCGCTCTCCTGCTCTATACATAATTGAATGATGACTAATTTCTCTGGATGAAATTTTAAAACAAAATAGCAGGGTCAGTAAACTTGCTCACATTAACATTATCTTAGCGAAAGCTGAACATACTTTTCCAAAAATGTGATAAAAACCCAAATTTCCATGGCGCTTGAATTTTTTTCTAAAGACACATTTTTCATAAAATCCCTGTAAATGTTCCTATTAATGAAACTCAAATTTTTGTTGAATTTTTCTCTCATATGTGATTTTATAGGAAAAATGTTGATTTCCCAAGTTTTCTCCTCAGACATGGCACCGTTTTCAAAGCGCAACGAAACTCAATTTTGAAACTTTCATAAGAATGACAAATCCTCAGAAAATTTTAGATTTGAATATATTTAATATTTACGCGAAAAAATGAAAATAAAAAAAATTGCGTTTGTTTTTGTACTGAGTATATAAAAGTAACCATGCTGTTAACCTGTCAAAGAAGAATCTTCTTATTATTGACACTGCAAAACATACGCCAAGAATACCAAATTGAATTTTTATTGCGAAACAATTTTACTTGTTCGTTTTACATATGTGTTGCAATCTATTATAACTGCAAAAAGTACGATATATGAGCCGCCTCGTGGGAAAACCAACAAAGTGGTTTTTGAACAGATCTGACACAAACTGGTCTGTGCAATAACAGAGGATGGTTACATGCTTGAAATTTTGGATTTAGGAAGTAGAGGAATTGTACTATCCGTGTAGCGAAAACAAAGGCGCTGATCAGCTTCGCGGTTACCGTCTTTGTTTTCGCATATGCAGATTGTTGGTTTTCCCATGAGGCGGCTCATATGGTAAGTATGTTTTAGTGATGGGTTCTCTGTTTCGTTTTCTTGAAGACAAAACAACAATGTTTATTATGTACAGGTATTTGACATTTTAAATTTGAATGATAAATTTCCCTTATTTTATCAGCAAACCAATATCAAAATGTAAAGCTGTCAGGAGGCAATAACTACATGTCCTCTGTGCATGTAGTAAATCACAGAGCCACTGTTAAATTCAAAAAGATCAGTTTTGGGATGCTTTCAAGCATTTTCTATACATCTTAAACTACAACCCATGTACAGGGTAATTCAATATTTAGAATTATGGCCATTATTCAATACACTACCCTACCCCGTATTGCTTGATAGGTCATGTTGAATCCCGACGCACCCACGCTTGAATCGGTATAGAAATATACGGTTGCTTGCTGGTTAACTTCTGTGCGAAAAAAACATTTTGTTGCCACACCACATAAACCCAGATCTAGCGGTATACCAAAACAAACCTGAAATTGCAGTATATTTAATTGGCTATCGGCACCGGTCCATTAAGGGTCACTGATGATGGTCCAGTACTCGTCATTGCACAATATGGCCCATAACACCTCCCTTTGAACGTTTTCACTGCTTCCAAAAACGCTTATATTTATATTTACATTTTATTTCTTAACAGTAAAACGAAAAAAAAAAAAAAAAGCAATTTGTACAATATGAAACCTAACCATCAAAAACGAAAACATGCCCATAAAAAAGGTACAAGTAGGCAAAGATCAGGAAAAGGTGCAATCAGAAAAATATTCCCACTCCAAAAACCGAGGTTGGAAAAAAAACAAACCAACAATCAGGTACTGATACCAAGAAAACATTTTGTAAGCCGAATGTGCAGCTAATTTCCCAATAGGTGGCCACTCAGTTACCATAACTTAACTAAAAACACGAAAACACACATAAGGCGCTAACAACACAAAAATTTCAAACACCAAGACATAAAACAAAAAGAAACACCACAGAAGTATCGACTTGGAACGATCAGTAAGTAACACACAGTTACTGGCGGGCTTAAATCGATTTTACATGGCCATAACCTCACCCTCAGCTTCTGCAGTGGCTATAATATACACATATATAAACAAACAATAAAGAAAAACATGTCAAGACATATAAAACATGGGGACCAACGTATAACACGTATAACGGAAAGCAGAGTGAGAGCTATTGAAGTGAGGTGGTCACGGTGATAGCTTGGACAGAACAAATTAAATGCAGAGGGCTAAGTGAACAGCCAAATTACATTCAGGTGGCCACAAAGTCATGCAACATAAAACACATAATTGAAATAATTTGGATTAAAATGTGAATCACAGCAGTAGTCCCGCCTTGGAACGGTCAGTTTTAAATAACTGGGGGGCTTAAATCGATTTTACATGGCCATAACCTCACCCTCAGCTTCTGCAGTGTTTCATAACATTTAGCTAGTTCTTCGGTATACCTCCTTATAACCCACTTTATGTAGCAAAACTGTGATTTACAGGGGTATACCTATTTTTATTTTTCTTGATTCAAAACGTAGATGAAAATCTGTCTAGGAGTTTAAATATTATACGGCAAATTGATGTAAAGAATGTGATTGCAATGATGCAAAAGAAACATTTGTTTCTTTTTGTTTTATGTCTTGGTGTTGAATGTTTGCACCTTATGCGCGTTTTCATATTTTTAGTTAAGTTTAGGTAACTGAGTGGCCGCCGATTGAGAAATAGCTGCTCACTCGGCTTACAATATGTTTTCTTAGTACAAGTATCTGATTGTCAATTTATTTTTCCCACTTCGGTTTCTGGAGTGGGAATTTCTTTATGATTGAGCCTTTTCCTGATCATTGCCTACTTATACCTTTTTAAACATATGAGCCGCCTCATGAGAAAACCAACAATTTGCATATGCGAAAACAAAGACGCAGATCAGCTTCGCGGTAGCCGCGAAGCTGATCAGCGCCTTTGTTTTCGCTACACGGATAGTACGCTTCCTCTTCTTCTTAAATCCGAAATTTCAAGCTTCTAGCCTGCTTCTGTGCTTGTACAGGACGGTTTGTATCAGACCTGTTCGGAAACCACATTGTTGGTTTTCCCACGAGGCGGCTCATATGTCACCAATCGACCTTTGAAAGAAAGTCGTTTGAAATATGGACAGATGGACTACGGACTAGTGGATGGACACCGGTCCCTACCTATGCTATAATAAAACCTTTGACTCTTTAACTAAGGGGAGCTTAAAAAGTGTAGATTATATTGCACAAATTTGTAAATGAACCGGCGTTAGAAACCCTTTAAACTGGAAGCCAAATAATAATGCAGTATGAAAATCTAAATAAAGAGTGTCTGAGTCAAAGACTTAAAACTTTCAAGTAGGATCAGATAAGAAAAATAAAAGTAGACAATGATCAGCAAATGGCGCAATCAGAAAAACATTCCCACTACAACTTGAAACCGAGACAGAAAAATAGCTAAATTAACACTAAGGTACTTACACTGAAAAACCATATCGCAAGCCAAGGGAGAAGCTATTTTCTAATAGAAGGCCACTTAGCTAAGACTTTTAACGCTTAAATATGATACTAAAAAGATACAAGTAGGAAACGATCCGGGCAAAAGCGCAACCAGAAAAAGATTCTCACTCCAAAAACCGAGGTGGGAAAATACTAAATTAACAATCAGGTACTTATACCATGAAAACAGATTGTAAGCCAAATGATCAGCTATTTTCCCAATAGGTGGCCACTCAGTTACCTAAACTTAACTGAAAATATAATAACATACATAAGGCGCCAACAGCACAAAAAATTTTAAACACTGAGACATAAAACAATAAGAACCGCTTCAGAAGTATCGCCTTGGAACGATCAGTAATATAAAATTACAGGCGCACTTAAATCGATTTTACAGGTACCTAGCCTTACCCTCAGCTTCTGCAGTGGTTCACAACATTTAGTTAGTTCTTCGGTCCTCGTGGCGAATCTCTAGCTAGTCAATGAATCATCATGGACAAACAAATAAATCATGATAAATATCATGATGAATCAAAAACCTGGACTCACAGATTTGGTAAGCTGCCCGACGATGGAGATCCCTGGGCGCCAAATAACTTACAAACTTCGGAGCAAAAGAAAAGCACCAGTTAAACCCCGGTGGGCCAAGCAACAGACAAGAAGCTCCAGCCCAAACCAACTAAAATGAATAGCTTCATGTTAACACCATCATACAGGCTGACGCCCGACCAACCGGCGTGCAATTAAAGAAGTTATCAACCATGATTGAGTTAAAAACTAAGCATGCAGACTGTCGCATAACATTTTAGTTATATCCTATACGTCTGTAACGTGTTATGATTTTTCTGAATTGTAAAGAAAAATCATTCCTTCCTAGAAATTTCTAAAAAATATGAACCAAGTCACCATAAAATTCTGGTTCCAAAAGGCCCACGCGTAAAAGGGTCTTTAGCCAAACATTAAATTTGGAAATCAATTCATAGAGTCTGCGATAAAATTTAGAAATTGTTTTTCGATGTTTATGATACCGATAGCCCTGCTGGAGAAGTTTAGCTGTTAAACATTTATTTTGCGCATTATAGTCCGCAACATGATTGCAGACTCTTGCAAACCTAATAAGTTGCGAAATATTTACACCATAAGAAGCACGGCGAGGAACGTCACCATCCAAAAATGGGAATTGTACTATAATAAAATCAAAGTCATCGGGTTTATCATAAATTTTAGAAGAAACAATTCCGTCTGCAATAGAAAGAGGTAAGTCTAAAAAGGAGGCTTCGGTATCTGCGTTGTTTGCTTTATTCAACTGTAGTTCAGGGGGATAAATTTGTTTTACCATGCCTTCAAAATAAGGATAAGCGTACTTAACACTAAAATCTAAGTTTTTATGTCAATATTCATGAAAGTGTCGGGGGCTTGAAATCTTAAAGGGGGTTCATACTTACCAAGATTCGACCACGATTAAAATCGTGGTCTTCATCGTGAGGGTATTGGGATTGTAGTAACGGATCTGATATGTTATTTTTAACTCTAAAGGGACGTGTTACTATGTACAATTTTAAACATATGAGCCGCCTCGTGGGAAAACCAACAATGTGGTTTCCGAACAGGTCTGACACAAACCGGCCTGTACAGCTACAGAAGCAGGCTAGAAGCTTGAAATTGTGGATTTAAGTAGAAGAGGAATTGTACTTTCCGAGTAGCGAAAACAAAGGCGCTGATCAGCTTCGCGGTTACCGCGAAGCTGATCTGCGCCTTTGTTTTCGCCTATGCAGATTGTTGGTTTTCCCATGGGGCGGCTGATATTATTGTCAATCTCAAAAGGGTTGGTACACAAGTTCTGACAACATTTATTAAAGCCCGTTCCCTTAACATGTCCCCTATGTTCATGTTATCTTACCACCCTTAATACATCCGCTTCACAGTCGTCGGACATCTCGATGTCAATGTACAAAAACTCTTATAGCATATACCCATTGGTTTGATAATAGAAAACCCAATACATCTCCAGATTAGTATCGTAACTGCCGTCTTTATCTACATCTAATGAGGAAATCCAGCCGTCGTACGATCCCGTTTCGCTCTCAGATTCTGCTCTTCGGATTGCTATCTCATCATCTGATGCTGGAAGCAAAAAAAAAAAAAAAAAAAAAAAAAAAAAAAAAAATTCTTACCATTGTACCAGCTTGTATATGAGCTGCGAGAAAACCAGTATTCGGGGGTTTCGACCAGGTCCGACATAAATCGTATTTAACAAGAGGAGTGATTGTACTAGTCGTGTGGCGAAAACAATCTGCGCCTTTGTAGCTGATTAGCTGTGCGGTTACTGTACAGCTGCTCTGCGCCTTTGTTTTCGAATAGGCAAAATCCGGTTTTCTCATGACGCCATATGCCATACATGTTGTAGAGCCATCTGGATTGGTCATCGTGGGTGCATAGGCACTGGCAATAGTTGCATGTTTATTGCCTGACAGAGGAAGTCTCAATGTTATTAGGCAGTCATGATGCCGTTTGACAATCCTGTAAGCTTACCAACAAGTTCAGTTTTAATGGCAAAGCCATCTCCTGCTTCACGCCTCTTTTCAATTTTACGTCCACTCCAGAACAAGGTGTATCAAGCACCAACGTCTTTGATCTCCGTAACATCTGCGAACCGAGTCTCACTCAGTGCAGCTATCTGAATCCATACATCCCAAGTTCTCTGCCCACAAGGGCTGTTCTACGCTGCGGTCTAACTGACCCAGTACTGTCCATCAATGTTCGCACATTCATTGTGCCAATCAGCAAAAGAATTATCCTTGTTTTTTTACCTCACCTGAGCCGAAGGCTTACAAGGTGAGCATGCTCCGGCGTCCGTCCGTCGTCCGTCCGTCGTTCAAAATTTCAAAGATCTTCTTCTCTGAAACCGCTTGGCCCATCAAGATGAAATTTTATGTGGAGCCTCCATGGGTAGGGGGAACGGAAGTTTGCTCGCGGGATCTTGGTCACATGACCAAGATGGCCGCCACGCCAATATATGGTAAAAACCACTCAAAAATCTTCTTCTCCAGTTTCCATGAAACTTGGTATGTAGCATCTTGGACTCCAGTCCATTGTAATTTGCTAAAATGATGACCCTTGGATGACCTTGACCTATTTTACGGCAAGGTCAATTTTTGAAACTTAGGCTTTTACATGGGAAAAAGTGAAAACTATTGATTTTTTGAAAACTATTGCAGCCTGAGATCTAAAAAGTGGCAGATGCATACAACTAATAGAGTAGATGAAGGTATGTGATTTATATAGGTCAAGGTCATCTTTTGACCTTGGCCTGTCTGTCGTCCATACACACTTTTCAAAGATCTTCTTCTCTGAAACTGCTTGGCCAATCAAAGTGAAATTTTATATGCAGCGTCCATGGGTAGGGGGAACGAAAGTTTGATTGCGAAATCCAGGTCACATGACCAAGATGGCCGCCACGCCCATATATGGTATAAACCAGTAAAATATTCTTCTCCTGAACCGGCAGGCCGATTTTCACTAAACTTGGTGTTCAGCATTTGGGACTACAGCCCATCATAGTTTGATCAAATTATGACCGTAGGATGACCTTGACCTATTTTACGGCAAGGTCAATTTTGGAAACATAGGCTTTAACATGGGAAAATGTGAAAAATATGGATTTTTTGAAAACTATTGCAGCCTGAGACCTGAAAAGTGGTAGATGCAAAATAACTAATGGAAGTATGTGATTAATATAGGTCAAGGTCATCTCTTGACCTTGACTGGTCTGTCGTCCAAACACACTTTTCAAAGATCTTCTTCTCTGAAACTGCTTGGCCAATCAAACTGAAATTTTATGTGCAGCATCCATGAATAGGGGTAACAAAAGTTTGATCGCGAAATTTAGGTCACATGACCAAGATGGCCGCCACGCCCATAAATGGTAAAAAACACTCAAAAATCATCTTCTCCTGAACCGGCAGGCCGATTTTTTACGAAACTTGGTATGTAGCATTTGGGACTACAGCCCATCATAGTTTGATACGATGATGACCGTAGGATGACCTTGACCTGTTTCACAGCAAGGTCAATTTTGGAAACATGGGCTTTTACATGGGAAAAAAAGTGAAAATTGTGGATTTTTGAAAACAATTGCAGCCTGAGATCTGAAAAGTGGTAGATGCCGAACAACTAATGAAAGTTTGTGATTAATATAGGTCAAGGTCATCTCTTGACCTTGACCGGTCTGTCGTCCATACACACTTTTCAAAGATCTTCTTCTCTGAAACCGCATGGCCAATCAAACTGAAATTTTATGTGCAGCATCCATGGATAGGGGTTACGAAAGTTTGATCGTGAAATCCAGGTCACATGACCAAGATTGCCCCCACGCCCATATATGGTAAAAAACATTAAAATCTTCTTCTCCAGAACCTGCAAGCTGATTTTCACGAAACTTGGTATGTAGCATTTTGGACTCCAGCCCATCATAGTTTGATAAAATGATGACCATAGGATGACCTTGATCTATTTTACGGCAAGGTCACTTTTGGAAACATAGGCTTTTACATGGGAAAAAGTGATAACTATGGATATTTTTAAAACTATTGCAGCCTAAGACCTGAAAAGTGGTAGATGCAAAACAATTAATGGAGTCAATGAAGGTATGTGATTAATTTAGGTCAAGGTCATGTAGATGCAGAACAACTAATGAAAGTATGTGATTAATATAGGTCAAGGTCATCTCTTGACCTTGACCGGTCTGTCGTCCATACACACTTTTCAAAGATCTTCTTCTCTGAAACTGCATGGCCAATCAAACTGAAATTTTGTGTGGAGCATCCATGGGTAGGGGGAACAAAAGTTTGTTCGCTGGATCTTTATCACATGACCAAGATGGCCGCCACGCCCATAAATGGTAAAAAACACTCACAAATCTTCTTCTCCAGAACCGCCGGGCCGATTTCCATGAAACTTGGTATGTAGCATTGGGGACTCCAGTCCATCATAGTTTGTGAAAATGATGACCCTGGCATGACCTTGACCTATTTTACAGCAAGGTAAATTTTGGAAACATAGGCTTTTACATGGGAAAAAGTGAAAACTATGGATTTTTTGAAAACTGTTGCAGCCTGAGACCTGAAAAGTGGTAGATGCAAAACAACTAATGGAGTCAATGAAGGTATGTGATTAATTAAGGTCAAGGTCATCTCTTGACCTTGGCCTGTCTGTTGTCCATACACAATTTTTAAAGATCTTCTCTGAAACTGCTTGGCTAATCAAAGTGAAATTGTGTGTGCAGCATTCATGGGTAGGGGGAACGAAATTTTGATTGCAAAATCCAGGTCAAATGACCAAGATGGCCGCCACGCCCATATATGGTATAAACCAGTAAAAAATCTTCTTCTCCTGAGCCACGAGGCCGATGTTCATGAAACTAAGTATGTAGCATTTGGGACTATAGCCCATCATAGTTTGATCAAATTATGACCCTAGGATGACCTTGATCTATTTTACAGCAAGGTCAATTTCAGAAACATAGGCTTTTCATGGGAAAAAGTGAAAACAGTGGATATTTTCAAAACTATTGAAGCCTGAGACCTGAAAAAGTTGTAGATGCAAACAAATAATAGAGTAGATGAAGGTATGTGATTAATTTAGGTCAAGGTCAATTTTGGAAACATAGGCAAACATGGAAACATGGGAAAAAAGTGACAACTAGGTCTCAGGTAAGCGTTTACAGGACCAATGATCCTATGGCAACTATTGCAGCCATAGACCTGAAACATGACCAAGATGGCCGTTATACCCATTTATGGTCAGAAAAATAAATAAATAAAAATAAATCACTTTGTCCAGTGACTCTCAGGTGAGCGATCGTTTCCCTTGGATTATTTGTTTCTTATTGTTTCCACCGCTATAGAGGGATCCCCGCTGATCGCGGTTAACCAGCCAGGGGGTTTGAAGCAAGCAATTGTTTAGGTCAATTTTTCTAGCCCCTTCCCCATGCTTCGGAGGTGAGCAGTGCGGTCCTAAATAGGTCTGCTCCGTCGCTCAGCTGACTGCCGAATCCCGCTTACTGCTTCTCCTCACGGAACACAACCATTATAGAACTGTGCCGCTTGTGTGCAGGTCTGCAACTACAGCTCCCAGTGTATCCTACACCTGCTGCTTCGCCACTCGCCCATCGCTAATTGACTTTTGTAGGTATGTGGGTGCATGTGTAATGAAATTGTTGTGTATGCAAGTGCTTGTGTGTTGAGAAATAAGATGGCGTGCGCTTTGAAATTGGATTATAGTGATGAAGAGTTGCGCAGCGTCAACCTCATTCGCTTGTCCTCACCCAACTATGCCCAGAGGCAAGACACAGGTCAAGGATTTGGGTTTGGATGCAGTGGATGACCGTAACATCTTTAGTGCCTTGTCACGCTCTGCATTTTCCACAACATGTTGCTGTATCGCTTTCCGAACCGTTGAATCAGATGATTTCTTCCGCTCCGTCTACCGAATTTGTCTTTGCATATCTGGTCTAGGTATATCCAGACACACAGGCTGTATTTCGGAAATAACCTTTTCCTAGATGAATTGCTGGTCACAGCTGAAGAGCTCCATCTACCCTTTCTTAGATTTTGTTTAGAGACCTGTAAACTCCTAGGGGGACTGTCAACCAAAACTAATGAGTTCCCCCTGCCCGACTAGATTTTTGTGTAGACAACTAGCAAACTCTTAGATGGGTAGCCATGCAAGTCTAACGAGCCCCATCCGCACCGCATGACAACAGGTAGTACTGATTACATCGTACAGTAGCAGTTAATCTGACCTGACCTGAGTGGACTGTCCATGCTATAAGAATGCCTGATGAGCGACTTCCATAGAAATTGTTCTATGGAGATTACTACAAAAGGGAAAGCGCTCTCAAGGTGGCCAGAAGAAACGCTACAAAGACACCCTCAAAGCTTCTCTGAAGGATTTCGACATACCAATTGGGTCTTGGGAACAGACTGCACAGGAACGATCAAAGTGGCGAGGTCTCATCAACAAAGGAGCAGCTCTCTTTGAAATAAGAGAGTCTGTGAAGCTGAAAGAAAGCACAGAGAACGCAAAGCGAATACCAATGGGCCACCAGCTGATTCCACAACATTGACTTGCTCTATTTGCAACCGACAGTTTACAGCTAGAATTGGCCTAGTCAGCCATCAAAGAACTCACCAACACACACGAACCTATTCAAGAAATAATGATGGTTTTTCTCATTAGTGACGGACGAACGACCAGAGCCATCTAACATCATTGCTGTATATGGAGGTACCATCGTTATTTTGGGTATTGACTTTTTTTTGTTAAAAGCCTCGTCACACAGACAAGAAAATCAATCTTCTAACCAACATTAAATATATTTGGCCCCATTTTGACATTATTATTCTTTGCATCGACTATCGTGTTGAAAGGTACAAATTACTGTTATTCTATTTTTTATTTCCATGTTGTCAAATCTAAAGGGTCACTGACGAGGCTTTAGTAGCCGATACCATGGTATAGCCCACCCCCTTTCTCATCAATATGTTCACTGCTCGTAAAGGATATTTGTGTTTAATTGCGAATACTGTTTTGTTTATTAGATTTATTGCTACGTTTCAGTCAACAGCTATGTTCACGTAAGACGTCAATAAATAGATCAAACTAACAAGAATGTTTTCTGCAATAAAACGCAAGTCTACGTATGCGTGGCGAGGTCTTAATATCGACTATAATAAAAGTAGGTGGTACTAAACTCCAAACGTTTATTTAAGAAACTCGAACATCAGACTTAAAATTTTTAATACTGGATATTTTGTTCCCACGTATTTGGTATATGATTTTGCAAAGAAATCCCCTGTCTGGAACAAAAATAATCAACAGAGCAGAACCTCCAGTATCTCTAAATTTTGTCTACTTTCAGCGTTACATTTACACGAGAGAATCCAGTAGTACACAATAGACACTTTAGATATCTATAATCAACAATTCCATGTATTTATAGAAGAGGCTCTATTTATAAGTTGATTCACTAGGTAAACTGTGCCAACAGATCGTGTGTGGCCTACCAATGGATCAAATCAGGCTATGGACATGAAACGACACTGGGATGTCGATGATACATGTATATATGGCCAAGCCGCGTAATATATGTTATGCAAGTGCTTCCCGGCAAAGCTAACCATGCTTACTGGCCGACCGCCTGATTATTGGTTAATCGCTTTGAAGGTCTAAGCCTGCCCAGGATAATTGGTCTAGTCAAACCACTTATTCATAGAAGCCTTGGCTGTTCAATTGACAGGTTATTTTCAAAAGACTTTTCGGTTGTCGTGGCATTCTCTATGATGGTTGGAAGTCCTCATAAAGGAGGCAGCATCCCAACATGACCTTATAGCTGTTGACAGGGAAGTAAAACATAAAACCAAAATATCATAACCTTAAATAACATACACATGCATAATCATCTATTTTTGGACGGCATCTGTATTCACAGGACTGTATTCACAGGACAATATAGCTCTACCAATACGCATATCGATCAAACCGCAATAAATAGACGTGTTTTGTGCATATAAAAAAATAAGCTCGATTTCCGAGTTTCTTAAAAAACGGTCGGATTTTCAGCTCACCTGAGCCGAACGAATGCTCACAAGGTGAGCTTATAGTATAGTAGTCGAGCCGGCGTCCGTGCGTCGTCCGTCGTCGTCCGTCGTCGTCGTCAACATTTTCAAACGACTTCTCCTCTGAAGCTGACAGGCCGAATCTTTTCACATTTCACATATAGCATCTACAGGTAGGGGGAACGAA
Organism: Rugalucina vietnamica; assembly: GCA_964017185.1. NCBI lineage: Eukaryota > Metazoa > Mollusca > Bivalvia > Lucinida > Lucinidae > Rugalucina > Rugalucina vietnamica. The sequence goes on along the minus strand of OZ024874.1, from coordinate 9,325,370 downwards.
TATTTGTGTCTTTTATTTCGATCGGATAAGAATTCTGGTTGCTATGGCAACTTATGCTTCCCATACACTTATAATGGAGAAAAGTGAAAATTGCCTATTTTTGCTGTCTTGTTTGAGATATTTGAATTTTGTTTTTGCAGAAATGTTTATTGAGTTGTCCTCTACGTTTCATGTGACTTTTGTCCTAATCCTTCATTTTGATTGGTTGCAGCGATTTGTCTGAAACTTTCAATGCTTGTTTGTATTAGATTGATCGCAAACATACAGTAATTTCAGAAAAATCGCATATGTACTTTTGATTTTATTAACAAAGTCCACGAACGTTTTGCTTTCCCCTCGTAGATAAAGGTATGTGATTAATTTAGGTCAAGATCATCTCTTGACCTTGGCCTGTCTGTCGTCCATACACACTTTTCAAAGATCTTTTTCTCTGAAACCGCTTGGCCAATCAAAGTGAAATTTTATGTGGAGCAACCATGGGTAGGGGGAACGAAAGTTTGATTGCAAAATCCAGGTCACATGACCAAGATGGCCGCCACGCCCATATATGGTAAAAAACTACTCAAAAATCTACTTCTCCTGAACCGGCAGGCCGATTTTTACAACACTTGAAATGTAGCATTTGGGACTCCAGCCCATCATAGTTTGATAAAATGATGACCCTAGGATGACCTTGACCTGTTTTAAAGCGAGGTCAATTTTGTAAACATAGGCTTTTACATGGGAAAAAGGGAAAACTATAGATTTTTTGAAAACTATTGCAGCCTGAGACCTGAAAAGTGGTAGATGCAAAATAACTTATAAAAGTATGCGATTAATTTAGGTCAAGGTCATCTCTTGACCTTGACCAGTCTGTCGTCCACTTTTCAAAGATCTTCTCTAAAACCGCTTGGCCAATCGAACTGAAATTTTATGTGGAGCATCCATGGGTAGGGGTAACGAAAGTTTGATCGCGGGATCACATGACCAAGATGGTCGCCACGCTCATATATGGATCGACTACGTACTTACAAGATATTGAAAGTAAGATTTGGAACAGAAAGCTACTTATTCAATATAAAAAATACGATACTAAGAACGCTTTTTTCTAAATTTTTCTAAATTTAGAGGAGGGCTTTTGAAATTAGAAGGAAATATGGGCAGGTATCCGCGTGTTCCTTTCGACACCCGATTATGTCCCTTATGTCACTCAGATGTAGAGACTGAATTTCATTTTCTCATGATATGCCCATGTTTAATGACTGTGAGAAGGAAGTATCTAACAGCCATATGGTATATGTATCCATCGATTAATAAGTTTGTCCAGTTGTGTAATTCTTCAAATCCGAATACTGTAACGAGCATCGCACGATACATATTATGTGCAATGAAAGTTAGAGCAAATCTCTTAACAAATTGAAAACGGTCACTCAAATTATGTATGTATATATATGCATATTTGTAATGTTGGGCCGATGGCCTATGTTACCAGAATAAAGTTTGTCATTGTCATTGTCATTGTCATATATGGTAAAAACACTTAAAAATCTTCTTCTCCAGAACCGGCGGGCCGATTTCGACGTATGTAGCATCGGAGACTCAAGCCCATCATAGTTTGCGCAAATGATGACCCTGGGATGACCTTGACCTATTTTATAGCAAGGTCAATTTTGGAAACATAGGCTTTTACATGGGAAAAAGTGAAAACTATGGATTTTTGAAAACTATTGCAGCCTGAGACCTGAACAGTGGTAGATGCAAAACAACTTATAAATTCAATGAAGGTATGTGATTAATTTAGGTCAAGGTCATCTCTTGACCTTGACCAGTCTGTCGTCCATACACAATTTTCAAAGATCTTTTTCTCTGAAACCACTTGGACAATCAAAGTGAAATTTTATGTGGAGCATCCATGGGTAGGGGGGACGAAAGTTTGATTGCAAAATCAAGGTCACATGACCAAGATGGCCGTCACACCCATATATGGTAAAAACCACTAAACATCTTCTTCTCCTGAATCGGCAGGCCGATTTTCAGGAAACTTGGTATGTAGCATTTGGGATTCCAGCCCATGATAGTTTGATCAAATCATGACCCCAGAATGACCTTGACCTATTTTACGGCAAGGTCAATTTCAGAAACATAGGCATTTACATAGTAAAAAGTGAAAACAATGGATATTTTTAAAACTATTGTAGCTTGAGACTTGAAAAGTGGTAGATGCAAACAAATAATAGAGTAGATGAAGGTATGTGATTAATTTAGGTCAAGGTCAATTTTGGAAACATAGGCAAACATGGAAACATGTGAAAAAGTGACAACTAGGTCTCAGGTAAGTGTTTACAGGACCAATGATCCTATAGAAACTATTGCAGCCATAGACCTGAAACATGACCAAGATGGCCGTTATACCCATTTATGGTAAAACAATAAATAAATAAAAATAAATCACTTTGTCCAGTGACTATACTTGTTGACTCTCAGGTGAGCGATCGTTGCCATTGGGCTACTTGTTTATTATCCATTGGAAAACAGCGACCTTATATGATAAACGTTTTTTGTAGTTTCTTAATTTATTCGAACTATAATCAAATGGTAATAAAAAAGTATGCGAGTAAATGCACACCTTCCCCACTGATATGTTTAAAGCCAACTCAATTACCTTTATCATATTGCTTGAATGAAATGTTAAAACCTTTTCCATCTGGTACAAAGCTGCTGCGGAAAATAACTTTGAGAAAATGTGCAAATGGTCTCTCAGCTGCTTGGACGGGCAATTTTCCACAATAATTAGTTTGGAAAAGATGAGTATTGCACTGAAAAGAAACAAACTTTATCCTGTTAACCGACTAGCCGTGTCACTGTCGAGAGACATAGGAACTACAGGTAAGGTACCAAGAATTTGACTCATTTAAAATTCATTTAATATACCACATTGATCAAAGATTAAGAATGTGAGCTGTGTGATTACCGTATTCGTTCTAATTAGCGCACATGTTCCAATAAGCGCAAACCCTGGTCGTTTTCCAGATGCATAAGCGCACATTCCTTGGCTAGCATATTGACATTAGGAAAACTTGCCCATGCAATAAACAGAGATTTCTTGAGCTTTAAAAATTGAAAATTTTAAGCTGAAAAAAAAAGATATTTTTCTTATTTAAGCTCAAAACATAGATTGTGGGTACAGGTTAGAACCGCCTCGCCGAGGCGATTCTAACGAGTACCCACAATCTATGTTTTGGAGCAAAAATAAGAAAAAAAAGTAAACCAATGCAAACCCCATTTTTTCTATATAAAGGTGGGGTTTAATGTGGTATACATTTCCTGATGGATATTTTACACCAATTTTGCATATTAATACCATATAAGCCACATTTAAAATTACCATAAATAATACTTTGACACTTATATGACATCATCATTCATCATTGGAGTTTTTGACGTGTTGTTTTCGTTCGTAGTGTGTGCTAATTAGAACGATATTTTATTACCTTAACTGTAAGTTATTTTGAAAAGTTAACCCGCACTGTGCGCTAATTAGAACGAACAAGGTATTTTAAATATGACTTGGCGTTCTCTTGTGCTTCAAATTTTATTCTCCGGCAAGAAATTAGGTAACGGTGATCTAATGCTCATCGAGTGTGTGTGTGTGTGGGGGGGGGGGGGCGTTGAAGGGCGCGATGACTTTAGATAGTGGATCATAAGGGAAACGTTAACACTCAGACTGGCATCGCAGTAGAAAACAAATGGCAAAAGCGTATGTTTATTTTATTTTTGACATTGCCCCTACAAAGTTCCTTACCACTAATGCTTCTTCTGCGCAAAACTCAAATTGAGACTCTTTGATATCGACATAAAGTACTTGAAACTCTATCAGTTTATCGTTCGGAGTTACTATCAACCAAGTACATTGCAGAAGAGAATCATATTGCCCGTCTCCGTCCAGATCTGGTGGCACAATGAACCCGGATGTCGCGTTTAATATGCCACCACAAACTCTTTCTGCAAACATATACAGCACCAAAGCATTAATAAATGGGTAACAATTAACAACTGTTAAACCGGATGATTTTCCGTTGAAAAAAAATATTTCCCCACTTTTGCTCAAAAGCGATCGACCTTGCAAAATATTGTTTCTCTCACGTTACATCACAGTTTACAATATAGAATTGTGGTGTAATGTGGTACATATTGTGTTGACGAGGTTACAACAGTTACTGTGATCTAGTGTTGATCCAGTCTAGTTTCGAAAGTGTTTTTGTATTTATTAGAAGATCTTCAAAACAATATTAACAATTATTATAGTGTGACGGTATTTTTATTGTAACTTTGTTTTACCAACGTCATCCATTAATTCGTTGCAACTATGTAAATTAGCAGTAGAATCTTGTATATTTAAAAATATTCCACAGGGAACTGACAACAGTAATGTATTTCTAAAGTCACTCTCTTCAAATGTTTGGCCTCTTCGTCTTTATCAAGAAATAATATTCTCTTCATATAATATGTTTCATCTTGAAAAGGTACAAGTAGGCAATGATCAGGAAAAGGCGGAATCAGAAAGAAATTCCCACTTCAAAAACCGAGTCGGGAAAAAACCAAATTGACAATTAGGTACTTAGAGAACATATCGTATGCCACGTGAGCAGCTGTTTCCCAATAGGCGGCCACTCAGTTTCCTGAACTTAACTAAAACTATGAAAACGTACATACGGTTCAAACAGCAGACAAATCGACAAAAACATAAAACAAATAGAACCACAACAGAAGTATCGCATTGGAACGATCAGTAATATAAAACTACTGGGGGGGGGGGGGCTTAATCCGGTTTTAGAGGGCCCTAACCTCACCCTCATCTTCTGCAGTGGATCACAACATTAGTTAGTTGTTCGATCCTCGTGGTGAATCTCTAACTATTCAATGAATCATCATGGACAAACAAATAAATCATGATAACGACTATGATGAAACAAAATTGAAATAAGTTTTTTTCAACCATCTTAGAATTTTTCAAGACGGTGGAAAACCTTATTTCAAGATTTAATTTATTATAAGAAAAGATTATTGTTTCTTGATAAAAGCCAAGAGTGACTTAAGAAATAAATTATCTAAATTAGATTCATTGCTTTCGCTACTTTTACGGTATCGAATTCTTTTTTGTAGTATACATCAGGAAAACATGTCCGTGTAATGAATAGCCCCTTAAACCTCACTTTTATATAATAAAAATGGAATATGCAGGGGTATACCTACTTTTCTTACTTTTGGTCCAAAAGATAGATTGTGGGTACTCGTAAGAACCGCCTCGCTGAGGCGGTTCTAATGTGTACCAACAATCAATGTTGTGAACAATAATGTTAAAAATATCATTTTATTCTCCATTGCAAGTTTGAATTTTTACTACTGAAAAATTTATCTGTTTATTGCACGGGCAAGTTTTTGTAATGTATTAAATTTGTATTGTAAAAATATGCAGTAACGTACTTTCTTGCTCCTGAAATGTTATGTTGAATCCTTTTCCAGTCATGAACCCATCAGAATAGAAGAATAGGTCGAGTGTATTGCTAGAAGTCAGGACAGGGTCCATGGTACCCTGATAACACCCAATAACATTGTATAGACCAATCTGCAACTACATAAGACCCGTCATTAAAACTAGCCTCTGTGTGTCTGACAAGACCCGATACAAAGGGACGCACTACGAGGGGTGTTCTTAAAAAGGTCATATTTATTTATTTATTTTTGTTTTAATTTGTAAAAATGAAGTTGACATTGATGAAAGGAACTGATTGCAGAACCCCTCACCGCATTATCATGACAGCGTCTGGATAGCTTGATTTTAACTTTTACATTTTATCTCATGAATATTCATCTGTGCCACTATGAGGTCATAGAAGATTACATGTACATAAAATTTGGAATACAAAATTATTAAAACCCATCAATGAACTAATCTCAGGCCCAAACTATCATTTTTGCACGTTCATATCGCGCCAGTGAAACCAGTTGATAAATCTGCTTATGTCATGGGCCTGTTTGAAAATGTCTTTATTTGCGTATTCTCGAATACTAATTCAAATATAAGGAAATCAAGAAAATATGGGAAAAACTACTGCCACTGAACGGTTTGAGGTCGAAGATCTACCTCGCACCCCTAGGATTATTCAGATCGCATTAATGCCGTTTTGATCAAAGGGACAACACAAATGGAACCTATCCAACATGATTCAACAACATGTACACCTAATAACTTACCTGAAGTTTGTCCACGCACAAATTGTCATAGTTATCTTGATCCAAGCTATCTTTGTAGGTTTGACGTATGTCAGAATGTTTTGCAAGTGTGTCGTTTCGCTGCTTCGAGTAGGGATGAGTCCATACATAAAGAATCTGGAACAGGATGTCTTTACTAGGGTCCACTTCAATTGTCCAGTGGCATTTAGCGTTGTAGTCATACCACCCGTCGTTATCTTCGTCAGGGGAGGCTATCCAACCAGAACTTCCATTTACATGACCTCCACATGTCACGTTAGAAACTTAAGATAGAAAGAAAATCAACACTGAATTGCCACAATAGATGTGAAAGACGCCAAAGTGCGATTTCGGTTAACCCAGTTATTGCAAATGGACCGAACTTCTATCATAAAGAGGCTAATACATATGGCGCGATTCTATACAGCTGCGCTCAGTTATTAATATACCCCTACAACTTTCAGAAATGAATTGCCAACTCTTCTTGTTTATGAACCACCGTCACTGGCAAGAAATGGTCAACTGTAGGAATTTGTTTATATATTTTATTAAGTGTGTGGGTAAATATTTACTCTGTACATAAAACATTCAGACCTAGTGCTGTTGTATGCCTAAATTGATTGGTCGTTTGTCGCTCACTAATGAGAAACATGGACATCATTGTTAGCTCACCTGAGCCGAAGGCTCACAGGTGAGCTTATAGTATACCCATGCTCCGGCGTCCGTCCGTCGTCCACAATTTCAAAGATCTTCTCCTCTGAAACCGCTTGGCCAAACAAAGCCGAACTTCATGGGGAGCATCCTTAGAAAGGGGGAACGAAAGTTTATGTAAATGGTCCAGGTCACATGACCAAGATGGCCGTCATGGCTATAAATAGCAAAAATCTTTTCCAGAACCAGAAGGCCTATGATCTTGAAACTTGGTGTGAAGCATTAGGGATAGGAACTCTACAAAGTTTATATAATTCATGACCTTGGGATGACCCTGACTTATTTTACGGCAAGGTCAACTTAGGTCGCCAATGCATTTGAATGGGAAAAAAATGGTAAAATACTATTTAATAGGTAAAACTTACTGGGAATAGGCAAACGGACAGCAGATTAATATTTATGGAAAAATTTTGCCCCCTGGGGGTTGTCTGACCCGAATCGAAGCCAAACTTCACATGGAGCATCCTTGGGTAGCAGCAAAGAAAATCTATATAAAAGGTTAAGGTCACATGACCAAGATGGCCGCCATGGCTATAAATAGCAAAAACCTGAAAATTTTCTTCTCCAGAACCAGAAGGCCTATGATTTTGAAACTTGGCATGAAGCATCAGGCAATAGAACTCTACAAAGTTTGTATAAATCATGACCCTGGGATGACCTTGACCTTTTTACAGAAAGGTCAACTTAGGCCGCCCATGCATCTAAATGGGAAAAAAAGTAAGAAAATGTCATTAAATTGCAGAAATCTTGCTAGGAATGAGCAAATTGACACAAGATTTAAGTTTATGTAAATATTTTGGGCACAGAGGGTTGTCTGCCCCTGCCCCGGGGCTATATACATGTGTATGACCGTAATATTCTAACATCTTCTTCTCTGAAACCGCTTGGCCAAACAAAGCCAAACTTTATGTTGAGCATTCTTAGGAAGAGCGGATGAACGCTTGTAAAAATTGTCAAGGTCACATGACCAAGATGGCCGCCATGGCTATAAATAGTAAAAACCTTTAAAAATCTTCTTCTCCAGAACCAGAAGACCTATGATTTTGAAACTTGGCATGAAGTATCAAGGACAGGAGCTCTACAAAGTTTGTATAAATCATGACCTTGGGATGACCTTGACCTTATTTTACGGCAAGGTCAACTTAGGTCGCCAATGCATCTGAATGGGAAAAATGGTAAGATACTATTTAATAGGTAAAACTTACTGGGAATAGGCAAATGGACAGAAGATTAATATTTATGGAAATATTTGCCCCCTGGGGGTTGTCTGTCCCTGCCCTAGGGTTATATACATGTAAATTTCCATAATACTGTAACAGCTTCTGTTCTAAAACCGCTTGGCCAATCGAATCCAAACTTCACATGGAGCATCCCCGGGAAGCAAAAAAGAAAGTTTACATAAAAGGTCAAGGTCACATGACCAAGATGGCCGCTATGGCTATAAATAGCAAAAACCTTTAAAAATCTTCTTCTCTAGAACCAGAAGGCCTATGATTTTGATATTTGGCATGAAGCATCACGCAATGGAGCTTTACGAACTTTGCATAAATCATGACCCTGGAATGACCTTGACCTTTTTTACAGCAATGTCAACTTAGGCCGCCCATGCATTTGAATAGGAAAAAATAAGAAAATGTCATTTAATGGCAAAAAAACTTGCAAGGAATGAGCAAATGGACAAAAGATTTATGTTTATGAAAATATTTTTGGCCCAGACAGTTGTCTGCCCTATGCCCCGGGGCTGTATACATGTGTATGACCGTAATATTCAAACATCTTCTTCTCTGAAACCGCTTGGCCAATCAAAGCCAAACATTATGTTGAGCATTCTTAGGAAGAGTGAATGAAAGTTTGTATAAATGGTCAAGTCACATGCCCAAGATGGCCGCCATGGCTATAAATACTAAAAACCTTTAAAAATCTTCTTCTCCAGAACCAGAAGGCCTATGATTATGAAACTTGACATGAAGCCTCAGGCAATAGAGCTCTACAAAGTTTGTATAAATCATGACCTTGGGATGACCTTGACCTTTTTACAGCAAGGTCAACTAAGGGTGCCCACGCATTTGAATGGGGAAAATTGTTAGGGTAAAACTTGTTAGGGCAAATGGACTGAATCTTTATGATTTAAAAAAGAAATTGCCTACAGAGGTTGCTCTGGGTTATATACATGTACATACATATTACCATTCTAGTGGTATATATCTCAGGTCTCAGGTGAGCGTTTACAGGACCATTGGTCCTCTGGTTTCATGAATAATGGTCATGTGTTTAGGTGAGTTCTTTGGTGGCTGACTAGGCCAATTCTAGCTCTAAACTGTCTGTTGCAAGTAAAGCAAGTCAGTGTGATGGAATCTGCTGGTGGCACATTGGTCTTGGCTTTGCATTCCCTGAGCTTTCTGTCACAGATTTTCTTTCCTTAATAGTGAGCTGCTTCTTTGGTGATGAGAACTCGCGACTTTGATCGTTCCTGTTCACTCTGTTCCCAGGACTCCAATTGTATGTCGAAATCCTTCAGAGAGGCTTTGAGGGTGTCGTTTTAACGTTTCTTCTGGCCACCTGGAGAGCACTTTCCCTCCTGTAGTTCTCCATAGAAGTCGCTCATCATGTATTCTTATAACATGGCCAGTGCATCTTAGCTGTGTTAGCTTTAAAACGGTATACATGCTTTGCATCTCTGCTTTCTTCAGGACCCATGCGTCTGGAATCTTGCCACTTGACTTTAACAGCTTTTTCAAACAACTTTAGTGGAAATGGTTAAGTCTCTTTGTTTGACGTTATTATACTGTCCATGTATCACATGCATACAAGAGGATTGGCTGTACCAAATAATTGTAGACTTTCAGCTTGATGTCAAGCTTGTTTCCATTTCGCTCCCAGACATTTGCATGCCACACTGGCTTTTGCAATTTTGAAATTGATCTCATAGTCAATATGTACAGCTCTGGAGAGCGTGCTTCCCAGGAAAGTGAATTTATCAACAACTTTCAGTTTTAGTACATTTACAGTGATGGTTGGTTCATTGTACGGTTTTTTCAGGTGCTGGTTGGTGTACAACCTCTCTCTTTTTATGCTGATTGTGAGATCTTAGTTATCACATGACTTTGAGACTTGATCCATGGATCTTTGCATTTTTGCCTCTGATCTGGCATTCTTATCCATATCATCTGCATAGAGGAGCTCATCTAGCACATCAGTCTGCACCTTTGTTTTGGCTTGCAACCCCTTAAGATTGAATATATTGCTATCAAAACCGTACCTGATTGGTATATCAGTGTCACTGTCCTTAAAAGCATCCACGAGCAAGACAGAAAATATCATGCTGAACCTGTGAGTTTGACAGCTTACTGAATCTGTGAGTCCTCGTTTTTGATACATCGTGGTGGTAATCATGATTTATTTGTTTGTCCATGATGATTTATTGTAGGGATGTCAACCGGAGTCCGAACGTTCGGACTTCGGATCCCGTACCGAAGTTCGGATCCAAATTTTAGCATCCGGACGTTCGCTAAAAAATCAATATGTCAAATATTTAGGTAAATTGCCATTAATATATAACAAAAATACACAGAATAGGAAACAAGGTATTTAATACGAATTTCTAAACATGAAGCGTCAAAGGTCAATAAGGTGTAACAGGTTAACAGGACAATGCAGGTCACGGGGAAGCGACAATAAACAAAGAAAGGATTAAAGATGATAATTGGCCTCTTTTATTGAATTTTGAAAAAGATATGATTCACACTTATCGAGTTTTAAAAATTAATAATTATACAGGCCGTCGCACATCAAAACAACATATCAGATTATGTTTTGGGATTAGACAAAACAAGTATGCTTACTTTGATCTTAATTTGACAAATCAAATAGGTGGATTCTTAAGCTGGCCCGTTTATGCAAAGAAGAAATAAATTCAGAATACCACAATATTGTGACTAAATTAAATTTGTTTTCAGACTTGCCAGTTCGACAAAATGGGAACTCGGTGAATGTTCGTGAATTTTTTATAATGGCATAATTATTATGAGTATTGCCATTTTAGCGTGATTTTTGTTACTTTTGTGAATGTAAATGAATTTGCCTAAATTGCATGGTGTTTTGTTTCTGCGTAGCATCAACGGAAACAACGCCAAGCTTAGTGACTCTTGATTATGAATGTTCTTTCGAGGACATACATGTAAATGTACATATAATAAATAAATGCGAACGTTCGAACCATCCGGATGTTTGTATCCGAACGTCCGAACCTTAAATCTGACACCGAATGACATCCCTAATTTATTGACTAGTTAAAGATACACATCGAGAACCGAACATCTTTCTAAATGTTGTGAACCACTGCAGAAGATGAGGGTGTGGTTAGGGCCCTGTAAAAAGGTTTAAGCCCCTAACCCCAGTAATTTTATATTACTGATCGTTCCAAGGCGATATTTCTATTGTGGTTCTGATTTTGTGTTTTGGAGTCGAATTTTTGTGCTGTTTGAGCCTTATGTACGTTTTCATGTTTTAGTTAAGCTCGGGTAACCGAGTGGCCGCCTACTGCTCACTCGGCTTACGATATGTTTTCCTGGTGTAAGTACCCACGTATCTTTTTAGTTTTTTTCCCACCCCTCGGGTTTTGGAGTGGGACATTCTTTCTGATTGAGCCATTTCTTGATCATTGCCTACTTGTACCTTATTCCATCACGACTAACTGTGTCAAAAGGTTTGGTGAGGTCGACAAACGTCATGTTTAGAACTACATTCTGTTCCTGGCATTTCTTCCGAAGCTGTCTTGGTGTGAAGATCATGTATATTGTCCCTCTGTCGTTTTGAAAAAGGTAAAGTAGGCAAATATCAGGAAAAGGCGCAATCAGAAAGAGATTCCCACTCCATCAACGGAGGCGAAAAAAAAACAAAAAAAAAAACGACAATCAGGTACTGATACCATGAAAACATATCGTAAGCCGAATGAGCAGCTATTTTCCCAATAGGTGGCCACTCAGTTATGCGGGCGTCATACCTAGCCGATTTTAACACGCGATGGACACACGATTATGAAAAGTTTCAATTTCGGCGGGGATCGTGAAGACATCGGGCCATTCGTGAGTGCATCGTTACCCATCGTATGTCCATCGGGAGACTTTTTAAGCCATCGGCATCACCATTGCAAGCGGCACCAAAATCTTTGACATGCCAAAAAATACAGGAAGGACACACGATGGTTCAATTTCGTGTGGAATTCGCGAGTGCATCGTGGCCTTCGCAAAGCCATCGCGAGGCCATCATATGACATCGGGACTACATCGTACTTCTGTCGTGTGGTCATCGGCACCATCGGCTAAGGTTTGCTACACGAAGGCAATACGATGGAGACGCGATGCTGCCCGATGGTGTTACGAAGGCAACACGACATCGTATAGCCCTCGCAACGCCATCGTATAAGCATCGTGTCTAACAAAAATTAGAACACGATGGCATCCCGATGAAAACACGATATTAACCAAAACTGCATTTTCTGCGTTTCCAATATATCCCAAGGTAACGTTGACATACAAAAATCAGCATCCACACGCATGCGGCCTTTTTTCTCAGAAAATCTTAAGTTCAGTACTGTTGATTTAGAGCAGTACCCACTGCAGTTTTCGACAAACGAGTCTTTTATCTACATCTACTATAAACTCAAGAACAGTTTGGTGTCAGTTACATGCGAAATATAGATTGAAATACAACCAAACTGTCACCGAGAAATTTGAACAGTGTTGTAAAGTAACTGACAATGCAGTCATGGTAGTAATTTTTAACGTGGACGTCAACAACGAAATCATACGTACCTTCTCAAAAGAGACCATGAAAGGGTCTCGTTCAATCTCCCGCCTACAATATAGACACCGTGTAATTTATGGATTGGAGTTTTTGAGTGGATTCATGGACTGGAGTATTGGAGTGGAAGCTTGGATGGAGCTGACAGGCGAAAACTTCTTCCCACGCCCTCTTCCTGGTTTCGGTGGCATTTCCAATTTTATTTTGTGAAGAAAGAAACAGATAAAGCTGGTGTTTTCTCGACATCACATTTTAGTCTCATTAATTGATTTGGGAAGTGTCGTTATGCCTTCGGGACACTTTCGGGAATACATTTTACATCTCACGATGGCTTCACGATGGCTTCACGACATCGTCGAGCCTTCGCATACCATTCGCATGAACATCGTATGCAAAACTACCACTTCGTCTATCGTTCGTGACTGCATCGGGTATAATCATGTGTCCATCGAGTGTCCATCGGTAGGCTTCGTACATGCTTCGGCTCAACATTGGCTTTTTACCAAATTCGTGACGAAAATCGTGCGAAATTGAAAATTTCATATTCGTGTGGCCATCGTGTGTCAAAATCGGCTAGGTATGACGCCACCTTTAGTAATACCTCAACTTAACTAAACATATGAAAACATACATAAGGCGCCAACAGCATAAAAAAAAAGAACCACCGCAGAAGTATCGCCTTGGAACGATCAGTAATTTAAAATTACTGGCAGGCCTAAACCGGTTTTACATGGCAATAACCTCACCCACAGCTTCTGCAGTGGTTCATAACATTTTGTTAATTCTTCGGTCCTCGTAGTGAATCTTTAACTAGTCAATGAATCATCAAAAGCAAATACATCAATCATGATAAACACCCTGATGAATAAAAAACGAGGACTCGCAGACTGAGTAAGCTGCTCGACGACGGAGATCGCTGTGCGCATAAAACCTTACTAACTCCGGAGCAAAAGAAAAACATCAGTTGGACCCCGGTGGGCTAAGCAACAGACAAGAAGCTCTGGCCCCAGCAAGCTAAAATAAATAGTTTGAAGTCGGGGGCCATCATAGAGTCTGACGCCCGACCCACGCGCGTGCAATTAAAGAAAGCAGCATAGTTATCAACCATGATTGGGTTAAAATCGAAAGCCACATTAATTTCGCGGATAAGTCCCGTCTTATCAAGATGAACATCGAGGCGATTCAACAGCATTTTGCCAGTTTCTTCTCAGTAATTGATAGGAGGGCGATGCCTTTGTGGTTGTCACTGACTTGAGGATTTCCTTTCCGTTTGTATAGGTGGATTATGGATGCATTCTTGTTGGATAGCCCCCTTCCTCCACATACAGTGAAACAACACTGTCAGGTAGTGCCCCAGCCTTATAGACCTCAGCCTCAATTGATTACATAAAATATGGAGCCCGTATGTTTTTGGCAAAAAATCGCTGATATTCAAGTTTAAAAAATTCCACAAGGAGCCATGGCCAATGGTTTGTCATTTTATTTGTAACGTATATAAGAATAACCATTTTTATACTAAGACTGAAACTTTAGTGTCTTTATAAACACTTTTTACAAAGTTACACCCTGATTTTCAATGTGCATTTAAGAATTTCATGGCAAAGCGGCTGTTACAATACAAAACTGAACTTGTCGGTATTATTTTGCAAGAAAACTAATATTCCACCAGGAAGTTTGTACGAAGTAAGCTTGCTAGTGGGTTCCTTCGTGAGGTAAGCATGTCTTAAGGAGTCACTCTGTGGAGTCACCTCTGGTTATTTATTCTGCCAAAGCGTGGGTTGGCATTTCTTCATTTTGTGCATAAGTGTATGTGTGTGTAAACGGTTTTAAATTTATATTGATCATGAGGAGTCCGATCGGACAGGAAGCTGCCTTTTGCGTATACCAAATCTCTGACAGAGTTAAAGTCAAGTTTTCAAATTAAGGCGATTGAAATGATGTTCGCAGTGTGAATATTTCCACTTTCTGACCTGAATATTATAAATTGCACAAAATGTAGAAGTTGCATTCGAACTAGATTAATAACCATCAAGCAATGGTCGATACAATGAAAGGGAAGAGGTCAGTTTATTTTGCAACATTGCAGTGGTATCTTATATTTTAAACGGAGCTGTAAATGTAACTCTCGTACGGTTTAAATGAACTTTCCTGAATGTTTCTCTTAATTTGCTTATGGAAACAGTAAGCCACCCATCCCACACCTTAGGTGATAATCAAATATGTCTGAGAGAGAGAGAGAGAGAGAGAGAGAGAGAGAGAGAGAGAGAGAGAGAGAGATACCTGGAAGTGTATGGTAGGTGAGTAGAAATCCTGGAAAGTTGCCTTCCCCATCAGAATAAAACTGGACATACAAAGTCTTTGCTACGGTTTCTCCTTCCAGTGGAAACAGGTCGATCCGATGATTAGTATACTCAGTGCTTCCGCACGTTAACAGAAGACTTCGGTCCGCTTCTTCCCAAATCTGGACAATTTATTTTACTTTATAAAACAAACGTCAAATTGAAAGCGTTAATTGTGCGACTTCTGACTGAAAATTCCGATAAGTTGACGAACAAGCTAAAATTAGCCATACACTGTGAGATAAGACAATGAAATGTGATGTTTGGTATTCTACCTGGACTGGTAGGGAGTGTTAATAACAGGTCACCCTTCTGATATAAGCCGAAAAAGGGTCTTTATAATTCATAAATGTTGATAGCGGTTAGATATCTAAACTTACACGAAGAAAGTCTTTGCTGCAGTAATCAGATAATTCCAGATTATACGATTCAAGTTTGTATCTAACTTTGTATCCATCCCTTGGATGGAAGAGCCATAGGCAGTCTGTGTTGAGGTCATACATTCCATCTGCATCCGAGTCCAATGGAACAATAAAGCCTACGTCTTCACTGACTACACCGCCACAAACTGTGCCCTCATCTACAACACAAAGTAAGTTATCAACACTGCTTTCTATCTAGTACAATCATTTTGATCACTTGCCTTCAGAAAAACTAAAAATTGAACAATCACGTCGTACAGTGTACCCCACAGGATACAGAATTTTACTTGTATTAGACATAAAATGAAAGGATCATTGACCCTTTTCTGTAATATATGCCTTGTTGTCGAAAGCCCAAAACTACGTTTTTAAAGCAATTTCTACTACAATTTTGCAATGGGAACGGTAGTAGGATGTCTTAGGAACGGATATTAAATGCTATAATGTGTGAAGCATTCTCTCACATACTGATGAAATGGCTAGCAAAGCGGAGGTAGGGGTCAAACATTTGAAAATATAAATTGGAATAAAAATCATTTTTGTTGCATGTCTGTATTCAGTTTCAACATTGTTGTGATTTTTAAACATGTAAAGGGTCTTAGATACCCTAATATTAATCTCAGAAGTTTGGGGCTTAATAAGAGACAGAGACATTATTTTCATAAATTATTGTGGGTGTTACATGTGTATCATTGCTAACAATGACAAGTATTGAGCAAAGTCATGTGAAAACCTATCATTAGCTTCCAAACAGGTAGACCATAAACCCAAGTTAAGTAGCTAAAGAACATGGCAAAGTACTTCACAAATCGGGGTTTAAAAAGCACAGAGAAAGCAAAATATGTCCATGCCATTAGCGACTACCCACATTTGATCTGTACATGTATATGCGAAACACATGTTCTCATGATTGTCTCAATTACAGTATGATTTTCGCAAACATAAAATGACACAGAATTTATTTGCAAGTCTGGAATGGATAAATGCACGCACACCACTATTCACATTAGATATACATTAAATCTAAATGCCTTCTGTTGTTAAAATGTTCCAACACCGATTTTTTCAATGTTAAAACTATTGCATATACACCTGGTATACATGTACCTGTTTAACAATTACACGCCCTGCTATCTCTTTCTTAATGCACAGCAATGAAATGTAGAGAGAAAGAAGAACTTCAGTGAGATATTGCTGGTCTAAATGAGTCAAGACATACTGTCAAGAGTAAACCAAGGTGATACCACTTACGTATTTGACTAGATTCACAGACCTTAATTTCCTGTAAATCACAGAAATTTAATAAAGCAAATGCATGAGGTAGTCAAAATCTTCATGTCATGATGCTGACACCAAAATGCATAGAGAAAGGTACAAGTAGGCAAAGATCAGAAAAAGGCGCAATCAGAAAGAGATTCCCACTCCAAAAACTGAGGTGGGAAAAAACCAAACTAACAATCAGGCACTTATACCATGAAACATATCGTAAGCCGAATGAGTAGCTATTTTCCCAATAGGTAGCCACTCAGTTACCTGAACTTAATTAAAAATATGAAAACATACATAAGGCGCCAACAGCCCAAAAAAATTTTAAACACCAAGACATAAAACAAAAAGAACCACCACAGAAGTATCGCCTTGGAACGATCAGTAACACAAAGTTACTGGCGGGCTTAAACCGGTTTTACAGGATCCTAACCTCACCCGCAGCTTCTGCAGTGGTTCATAACATTTAGTAAGTTCTTCGGTCCTCGTGGTGAATCTCTAACTAGTCAATGAATCATCACGAACAAACAAATAAATCATGATAAACATCCTGATGATCAAAAACAAGGACTCACAAGATCATCCATGACATAATTTTAATACTGAAAACTTTCCAGTGTATAGTCTGAGTGCAATGAGGGACAAATATCCCGTTATTTGTCCTTTAATCAAGACGTTTTACTCATCATGTTGAATTCAGCCATGTTCTTTAAAAGATTAGGTAAGCTTGTATTTGTTTAGACTGGTGCAAAACTTTGTTCCGTGAAATGTTATTTCTCTATGTTTTGGAAGAATCAAAAATGAAAAATGGTTAAAAAGCAATTATTTTCCAGTATCAGATGACAAAACTAGTGGACATGTATGCCTTGCTTAATTGCACTTGATAGAAAAGAGACTAATTTCTACCAGTCTCACCTTATTACGGATTAATAACTATTTTATTACATGTACACAGTTTTAGGGTTACATTTTTGACTGGGCAACATTGATCCCCCCGAGTACCAACACGCCATTCAAATATAATATGTATTTTATAATGACTTATCAACATCCAAAAGCCTTCGGTACATTTGGGGGGGGGCAATGTTCAAAAATTGGTTTTCTGTTTTCCGATATGTTAAATACAAAAATTAGCTGTTTAAGCCCAAAAATATAGTCATACATGTATCGAAATGGGGACCAAAGTCCAAAAGGCTTAAATAAGGACTGACAGTGAACTACGTGAGATGGTTGCAGCATTTTATCAACTTTTATTTTTTTTTTTTTTCGAAATATAAGGCAGCTATACATTGTGATTCCCATTACCACTGTCAAAGGTCCTTGGCATTTAAGCATTCAAACACCGAAAGAAATAATATAATCTGCACTATAGAAGATGTATGACACGTAATCGTACCAGACAATGCAATACCGATTAACGACTTTTCAGCGTTGAGCGTCAACGTCAACGTCAGATTTCAAAGTTTGCCACGCGGTCGACTGAAATAATGAATGGCAATCAACATCATTTATTTATCACCACATTGAAAAATAAAGGTGTAATAGATGAAAATTGTGTACATAAACTGGATCAAGTTTCGTTTATGATCAGCATACGATGGACTTAGACAAATATACTTATTCGCAAAAGAAACGCGAAAATAACTAAAACGTTTGTTGTTTTTTTCTTTCTATATAGCAAAATTTTATTTAATTTCACACAATTAGAAAATCATGACGTTAAGACTTACACTTGTCGCGTTGCCGCGAAAAAAAAGTTATCCCCCATTTCCATAGCTATACAGGGTAAGGATACCTTTAATTACTTAGTAAAAATTTGCGAACCGATACCAATATTCGAAAGTCATGGTTGAAAGTAAATCAAATCGGAAAATTTTATGTCTTCTTCGACGCCTTTTTCTTGTACGTGACGTCGTTTTTATTTTTTGACGTAAATTGACGTTTTCATTCAAGCGAATAGACGTACTCGAAATCTTTCAGTGCCATAAGATAGCTGTTGTCACACTGAACAGACATCTACAGAATCACAATTTGAAAGTCCATAGTGTGTCTGTAGTGAACAACAATGACGATCTCAAAAGAATAGGCTGACGTCAACAGAATAACGTGACCATTGGGAGCGTTGACAAGCGGTATTTTCCCAATCTTTTTGTACGATTTCTTAAGATTAGACATCCGGCTACTACTTCACGCCATCTGTTTTCGAATCGCATTAATCGTGAATGTTTCAGATTCAATTTCGTAATACACGAGATCGTGCAATAACGTCATTGTAACGTCTTAATGAAGCGTGGTACAAAAGTTTAATTTTGGTTGATTATTGCTCACTGAAAATACTCATAAGCTATATCACTGAAAATTTCATCACAATGATTATTTTCAAGAAAATAGTGTTTTGATATTTTCGCGTTTCTTTTGCGGATAAGTATAGCTTGAAATTATATTTTCATTGGCTTTCTGAATGTCAAAAAAGATGACAGATACTGAGCGCTGGTTGCTTCGTTTGTCCCCTCGAACCTACTTAACCGTGATACGCGGGAATGAGGCTATTCTTGTGGCATGTCTGGTTGTGCGAAGAAGAAAAATGCTTTTATGCTAGTACCAGTCGGCATGATATTTGTTTAGAGGTGTTCTACCTTTGCAAATACTAAATGTACAGAAGTCTCGTTGCACACTAGGACTAGTTGTATAACACCAAGGTCTACCATACCCCAGTAGATCACGACAATAGTTACTGGCGTTGTTTACTGTATCGTCGACAGGAAAATATTCATTTATGGTAAAAGGATGGGTGTGAGGGTATTGTGATTTCCAGTGCTGGCACACAAATCCATGATTGGTTATTGATGCTATTCCAGTGTAGGGGGTTGATTTTAGGCCTTCCAAACATGTTTCTGAAAATAACATTTAGTAAAACTATGAGGATTTGCAAGTATTCACTTAAAATAATCTAGTTGCTACCTCGTTTCATGCAGCCATGACATATTACTAATATTGTTTAGTATTGTTGCTTTATAATTGAGATGTTGAAAGTTCACACTATCTGCACTCAGGACCACTTAAATTTGCTCTTCTAACAGCTCTTGTACAGTCGATTCGTAGTTGCATGGTAATACGGCTATGCCATTTTTCACACGAACAGGTAAATAATCCTACACAACTGTAATCAGTACCGATGCATTTTAGCACCTTGGATAGCGTTGCAATTTGAAAGAAGCAGTATTACTTCTGTTGCGGTTCCATTTGTTTAATAATGTTTTAGAGTCGAATGTTTGTGCTGTTTGATTATAATGTATTATTTAAGTTCGGGTAACTGAGTGGCCGCCTATTGGGAAATAGCTGCTCACTCGGTTTACGATATGTCTTTGAGTATAAGTACATAATTGTCTATTTAAGTTTTCCCAACTCGATTTTTGGAGTGGGAATATCTTTCTGATTGTGCATTTTCCTGCTCGTTGCCTACTTGTACCTATTAAAAACTTTATTGTAAATACGTCATACCTGTAAACCCTTAAACGTGTTTTCTTTTCTTTGCTTACAATTGTTTTAAATGTAGATATCTCTTTGGCTGCATGTTGCCAATTCTATAGGGTCACTCAAGAGGCTTATTTAGCCGAAACCGCAGTATGACCCATCCCCTTTCTCATTAATATGTTCACTGCTCGGAAAGGATCTCAGTTTTATTTTTATTGTTAGATCTGACTGATCTATGACTGGACAATTTCAAAATTGTGTAAATGGTGAAAATGGTAGTCCAAACATCGTGCTAAATAATAATAATAATAATAATAATAATAATAATAATAATAAAGAAGTTGGCTGCAAGCAAGGCTTTCAGTATACCTCCGCAAAATCATTTAATGCTGGTCAATATCTTATAAAAAGATGTTGAAACTTAGATTTGTAACAAAATCTTTTCAGCATTATAATTGTTCACGAACATTCTCAATATGTTTGTGCAAATAATCAGAAGACAGTTCGTCGAGATGATTTCACAAAGTTTGTACCATCAACCATTATTGAATATAAGCAATGGTCCAAAATATACTTTCTTTAAAAAAAAAAAAAAAAAAAAAAAAAAAAAAAAAAAAAAAATAATTTTCCAGCATTATAGGTCGTCATGCAAATCTTCGATATTGAAAGAATATGCTGAAAGCTCTAGGAGGAGTTAATTTCACACAAAGTATGCACCGTTGGTCATTATTCAATATGAGAACTTGCTAAAAAATTGGCCAAGTTAAAAATGCTGTCAATTTATCAAACATGATTGTACAGACGGTCTGAGCCTGCCGATGAAAAAAAGTTTCAGGTCACACCATTTATTATACATACACTGAAAAAAAGTTATAAGAGGCCACCTCATATTTTTTCTTCTAGTTCAGAAAGTAAAATACGATCAATTAAAATGCATGATCATATGAATAAACCAATGTCTAACAGTGGCTCTGTGAGTTTCGGCATTCCAAAATACGTGATACTTCTCACACAGACGAAGCATGTGTAAAGGTACCCTATTTCAAAAAGTCACACTTTATTAACATCAAATTAAATGTCATATTATGACGTTGTGTTTTTACATTTTAATTTATTTGAAAGTGCTACTGACTGCCATGATGCAAGATAAAATTAAGTCAAAAGTGTTGCTGCAATAAGAATCTTCGTTTCTGTTTTGTACATGCAAGAAGACAACAATCTGAATAACAGGAATTCAGCTTTTGTATGCAATTTGCATACCAACTTTGTTCTTCTCCAGTTGCGTTATTATCAGCAGCACGGCATTGAAAATTTCAGCGATTATTTAGGTCAAATACTAGACTCTGATAAACTTTGAAAATTAAAAAAATCGTCCACAAATTTTGTTATTTTGTTCGTTAAAAATTGGCATTGAAACCGGAAGTGTGCGGCAGCCTTGACCTGTTGGTCCTCGAAAATGGTCTAAAACAGTTCAGTCGAGTTATAACTCTCATTTCCAGGCCTCATCAAGTGAATTTAACAGTGGTCAACATGTTTAAGAGGCACATTTATGAATTTTCCAAAAAATCTCAAAATTGGCGATTTTTAAAAATGCATAAAAATTCTACCAGTAGAGAAAATTCGAATGTTTGATGTTTTTCCGAGCCTTAACGACCCCTTTGATGACACCCGTTCCTAATTTCAATAAATGGTGTGCTGTATCCATTTTTTTATTTAAAAACATTGATTTTTGCATTTTTACTCCAAAAACGCCTTTAGTAAAAGAAAATTATTTCTTAACACTTTGGAACTTTACTTACTTGAAAGACACGTCTTTTGGCAAAAAATCATGCAATTTTGAACATGGCTTAGAAACAAAAATTGAGTTTGAAAAGTGGCCTCTTATAACTTTTGTTCAGTGTATAGGCCTGGGCTGTTTATTTACAACAGTAGTTGTTTTAAGCTAAGCACAGTTTGGTCATGTTATCCTAATGTTGTGTAGAAATCCCATAAAATGGAGATGTCCCGACATGACCATAACTTTTGATTGGGACTCTATGCCACAGATTAAACAAACAAAGCAACAGCTGCAAAAACAACTGTCACAATTTTCATAATTTACTTCTTGAAAAAAAAAATACTTTTCACAGTGAAAGAAATTGTCATGCAAAATTAATGTTCAAATGACTACGTTATGAAGGCATACTATCACATTATTCCCTGGAAATTGGTAGGGGTTGATCGGACCGTTAATGCATGACGTATGGCGTACCGTGTGTACAAAAGCCAACAAGAGCTATTAAGAAACATATTTCCAAAACGACTGGCCCAAGCCCTTAATTGTTATGTATTTGCCCCATAGATATGAAGATGACTTCACTGGATCAGAATTAAAAAACAAAAATGGACAGATAGACAGGCGCACAGATAAAGTGAAAACAGTATACCACCTTTAAACTTCGTTTTTCAGAGGTAAAAGAAAGGCAACATATGCAAACCATTATTCGACCAAAGCGAATAATTACTACTAGAGTAGTTTGCAAACAGTTTGTCTATTGTAGACACTCACTATGCTTTATTTGTTGAAACGTAATAGTAAAACCAGTGCCAGTCATGAAAAATGAAGAATTAAAATAGACATATAGTCTGTTTGTTATAGTAACAACTGTAAACGCTTCTTCCCAGAAGTCACAACCCATAAACCAGATGTTCTTTTCATCTTTCACCTGTAACAGGAAGTAGGTACCTCGTAACAATAAACGAGCCGCCTCGTAGGAAAACCAACAAAGTGGTTTCCGAACAGGCCCGACGCAAACCGACCTGTACAAGCACAGAAAAGAGCTAGAAGCTTGAAAATTCGGATTTAAGTAGAAGAGGAATAATTGTACTATCCGAGTAGCAAAAACAAAGGCGCTGATCAGCTTCGGTTTTGTTTTTGCATATGCAGATTGTTGGTTTTCTCATGAGGTGGCGCAAACATAGATAAATTCGTGTATATACCATTCTAATTAGCGCACATGCCCTTGGTTGTTTCCGAAAACATGTACATAAGAGCACAGTGTTCGACTAGCATATTGCTATCTTCACTAACTTTACACATTAATACCGTATTTACACTTATCCATAATCATCAAACACTCTTTGTCATGGATGGGGCACTAACATGTCATAATCAATGAT
This sequence comes from Rugalucina vietnamica, assembly GCA_964017185.1. NCBI lineage: Eukaryota > Metazoa > Mollusca > Bivalvia > Lucinida > Lucinidae > Rugalucina > Rugalucina vietnamica. The sequence continues at coordinate 9,301,966 of OZ024874.1, read as the reverse complement.
ATTTATCATATGATTATTTCAGCAGTTTATGTTTTTTTGTGTTTTTTTTTAATTTAGTTTTACGTCCCTTTCAAGATTATTTCAGCTCATATGAGACGGGCCAATCAGTAGGTGGGGCGAAAACGGGAGAACCCCGAGACCACCTGACACACCCGCAAGCAGAACTTGGCTTGTCTCACATGTGGCCAGAGCGGGGCTCGAACCCACACCAGACACAGCGGTGAGATGATCGAGCGCTCTTAACCGCTCGGCCACGGGGGCCGCCAGCAGTTTCTGTGCTGCTTTCGTTCGTAGTGTGCGCTTATTAAAACGATATTTTGTTACCCTATCTTCAATTTAAGTTGAAAAGTTACGCACACTGTGCGCGTATTGGAACGAATACATTAATTATGTCTAACTGAAAAAGTATTATATTTACATTGAACAATTGTTGAGTACAGCAAATATGTGTTTTCAAGACATGTTCTCTGAGTTAATAAAGCTAGTTACCGTATATGCAATAGATATGAAAAGTTACCGTATATGCAATAGATATGAATAGATATGAGCCGCCGCATGGGAAAACCAATAATTAATAAATAATAAATCTGCATAGGCGAAAAACAAAGGCGCAGATCAGCTTTGCGGTAACCGCGAAGCTGATCAGCGCCTTTGTTTTCGCTACTGGTATAGTACCATTTCTCCTCTACTTAACTCCAACATTTCAAGCTTCTAGCCTGATTCTGAAGCTGTACAGGCCGGATTTTGTCAGACCTCTTCGAAAATCACATTGTTGGTTTTCTCACGAGACGGCTCATATTTTTTGATTGCACCAGTTTCTCAGTATTGCTTACTTTCAACTATGAATAGTTGGCTCAGTAGAAAAAAAGAAATTACCAAGAGGTTGCCTACTTTGCTAAGAGCTACATTGTTTCTCCATGAAATCATATCGGATCGAAGACAAGCAAATTAATTACAATATTACATGGAGGTTATAAGATCATGTGGAAAACAAAGGTTATCGGATGAGGTGAACAACAAAATAAATAACAAAGTAGCATTAACTTACCGGATCAAATGTAAAAACAAATTTAAATTTCAAAATTACCATGACGTTTACTCATAAATAAAGTTATCACATAACGGTGAAAACAATTACAAAGTTACCATGAGGTTATATGGTCAGATTAATAACAAATTAATTTAAAATGACCCTGAAGTTATAGGGTGTGGTTTAAACTAAATAAATCAAATAATTACCATGAGTTTATCCACGCAAGTTGCATACCATATGTTCATACTGATGTCCGAAACTTTGGCAACTATAAAATTGTCCCTGTCAACTTTCACAATCCATTCACATCTCAAATTAAAGTCATACATGCCATTTCTATCCACGCCTGGTGGGTGGATCAGACCAGAACTGTTTCTTATCAGAACGTTATACGACTTCTCGGTAGCTAAAAGAAAACCAAATGTTGACAATATGATTATTAATGATTATTTTAATTTGTATACAATAGTTTTATAAAAGAGTACTACTGTTCATTAAGCATCGACCACTGTGCTCACGCTGCGAGTTAACGACACATAGATTTTTTTCCTTGTTAGATCTACCTTTCAAACTTTCAAGGGTGACATGTATAATAATATGTTATTCATTAGAGTGTGTCGGAAATGAAATTGAAAGTTAGAGTTCAATTTCTTAATGCTTCGTGCCAAGTTTCTTAGATTTTTTAGAAGTTTGTATTTATAGCCCTGGCAGCCATCTTGGTCAATGAACCTAGATAATTTATATAAACATTATTTTACCTTCTTTTGCAAGAGGCTACATATGAAATTTGGATTAAATGGGTCGAGCGGTTTCAGAGAAAAAGAAATTGGAATAATGTTATGGTAATAAAAATGTAGCAGGAGCAGACAGCCGCAAGGGGCCCAAATGTTTTCATGAACATCAATTTTCTTTCCATTTGTATATTCCAAGCAATGTTTTTCCATTCAATAATATTTAACAAATTTCTCCATTCAAATGCATTTACAACCAAAGTTGACCTTGCCATTTAGTAGGTCAGGTCGACACAGGGTCATGATTGATGTAACTTTTGAAGAACTCTATTTCCGTTGATGTTTCAAGCCAAATTTCACAATCATAGGCCCTCTGGTACTTGATAATATAATTTCTAATTGTTTTTTTTTTGCAATGTATAGCCCTAGAGGCCATTTTCTTCATGTGAACTGGACCATGTATATAAACTTTTGTTCCCTTTTCCTAAGGTGCTCCACAGGTTTAGCTTTGATTGGCCAAGAGGCTTCAGAGGAGAAGATATTTGAACATTGTGAACGACAACGATGACGACGATGACGCCAGAGTATGCCCATCCCATAAGCACTACTAGGAGCCTTCGGCTCAGGTGAGCCGCACATACATTTGTACATACATGTAGAACATGGGAAAACAATGCATTCTATTACTAGTATATAGTTCGCTTGAGAAAGTTAATGCTTTTATATAAAATTACGAAAGCGTGTGTGACACTGAGAAACATGACACAAAAATCACACAGCTCAGGACACAGAACACATACTATTAGTTATAAAACAAAACTATAAAATAATAGTACCTTTTGCATGATGATAGGACATATTAAACCCGAATCCTTGCACTCTATTATCAGCATAGAAGAACACATACAACGCGCTAGAAACCGTTTCCCCATCACCAATGCCAAACTGACCACAGAACATCCGAATGTCCTCAACTGATGTACCCTGAGAAATCTGAAATACGCAGTACATATTGCAAGACATATTGATAAGCCATGTCCTTGAAATGTATACACCCTTAAACCCCACTTTTATATAGTAAAACTGGAGTATGCACGGGTATACCTATATGTTTTTGTTTATATTTTTGTTCCAAAACATAGATTGAGGGTACTCGTTAGAACAGCCTCTCCGAGAAATAAGAAAATATCACAGTTGTTCTAATGAAAAATTTCCATTTTTGCAACTTTAATTTTAATTAACGAAATTGCTGCTTTATTTCAATTAATCAAAATCGTATTTCACCGTAATTCTACATACACCGAAACCTTCTCTGAAATGAATTTATGATCGTTTATTCAATCAACGTCTAGAAGCTGATTGATTGAACATCACGCTGCAAGTTCATGCCCTAATAAACATGTACGAGGGGCAATCAGAAAGTTCATGCACTAAGGTAATAACTTTGAAATGTTAATAGATTTCAAAACGACTTTTTGTAATATAATAATTAGACACAATTCTAGTGTATGTGAAAAGTGTCATTGAGGTTCCCAAGTGATGTACAAAATTACGGCTCTTCCAACATCGCTAGTTGTAAATCCTTGGAGCACTCCAGAAAACGTCGTGTTTGAGCGATTCACAGTGCACGTTTGCCTCTTATTTTCTTTACAAAGACAGCGTCAAAATATTCTGAACTAATCTACAGGATAGATTGGTGTTAATGTAGAATGATTTGCAGCCATTCAACACGATGTAAGCTCTATATGTTGTGCAGCACCGTTTAGTTTCAAGACACCCTGAACAAATTCTTTAAAATTCTATCGCACCGATTTTATATGGAAATTCGATCTCAAATGAAAGTGTCTATTTTGAGGTAACCGTTATGAAGTCTTGAACGAAAAAGATCAAAATGCAAACTCCATGTGTGTGGGTCTAATTTCAAATCAGCATTTAGATGTCTGAGGAGGTCAAGGTGGTTTTTGGGATGGATCCGTTACGGACAGGAAATTTGACGTGAAATGACACAATTTTGCTGAATATAGAGATCATTAATTAAATGAACAAAGACAGTAGCCCTCCAAATTTGGGAAATGTGTAAGTTTTTAAACAGTACAACTGATATTCAGCTTAAGTCTGACCTAGTACGGGGGTGTTGGTTGTCCTCAAAGCGATGATTTAAGGAGTTCCAAAGAACAGCTATTTTTCTTGTGTATTTTAGAAGTGTCGAAGTGTTCCAAGGTGTCGATGGTTGGCATGCTCAGAGGCTCATAAAACCATCAGACGTGAACACAACTTACTAAAATTTTGCATCCAAAACTTGACGTATCAGATTTATAAATGACCAAAGGGTAACATATGAGTATTTCATTTTAAAGTTATGACAGTAGTACACGAACTTTTTGATCGCCTCACATACAGTGCTGTTTGGTGGATCCGACTATTAAAGTGGCTAACTTACAATCAGGTGATCTTTTATGCATCTTCTTGACAATTCGATGTCTATGAAATGTACTCGAAATTGTATGACAAAATATTCCAGTACTGTGATTTTCCATAAGCAGTCAACCCTATTTTCGTAGAAACCATTGTTTTCGAAACCAGGGGCTACGACCCAGCCCGATTCGGCCGTTAAAGTATTTTCGCATATGTGTGCTGGCTCATCTGCAATAGAAAATAATTGGATGAAGAATCAGTATTATGAAGGTCAAATGATGCGCAGTGTCAAACTTTAGCGTAAATATTGTAGAAAAAAAAACTGGTGCACTTCAACAAACAGGTAGGATTTTAATCATTGTTAATTCGCGGCATCTCTGGGCCTGATAGACATTTCATTTGGCCATAATTTATGTAAAACGTATCGTTTCTAATGAATTATTATCACACAAGCAAAACTCCGCCTTTGGCGGGAAATGGTAAACGATGTTTACGCGAGAACCGTGACGTTGCATCAAAATTGATGACGTCGACGTGACTTTTGGACGTCGTTGCGATCGGAAACTTCATAAAAATATTAGAAATTCTGAGTGCAAACACTTCATTTTTATACTTTCAAAATTCGAGGTATTTGTAAATAAGATGAAGTTTTGTGTATTTATTATTGTGCGACACATTCTGTAACTTTTCTAATTTCGTCGTTTGTTTACTTGAAGTGGAAAAGGAAAATGGCTGCCAGATATTTTTCGATGGTGAACAACTAGCGAAAGTAGTCCCGCCTTGAATGTACTTCCTTGGACCCATGCAATATGATAGAACGTTCCATAGAAACGTTCTAAACTAATGAATATGACATAAGTTTCCATGTAAAACATTCTAAGCTATTGAATATTCATAGGTTGGATATCGTTAAATTGTGGGAACGAGTTCATATGGCGAGGACGCACGAGCTTCCGAGCACGTCTCCGCCATATGAAGGAGTTCCGAATATTTTACGATATTTATTCAATAACCTTTCTATAATATACTTTTAAATACGTAATGGAGGGTTTGTAAATGCTTATTCCTGGCGTCTCCAGGCCTGATCGACATTTTATTTGGCCACAATTTATCGTTTCTAACAACTTATTACCATATTTCTACACACGCAGAGCTCCGCCATTGGCGAAAAATGGTAATCAACGTTTACGCGAGAACTGTGACTTTGCATCAATATTGATGACGTCGACGTGAATTTTGGACGTCGTTGCGATCGGAAGTTTCCGATGAAAATAAAAATCGAATGCAAAGTAGCTTCAGAAAGTTACGATGATTTGAATATTTTTAGATTGCTGTTTAAAGAGGTCGCCATGTCGATTATTGATGAGGCTTTTCCTGTCAGGTCAGCCTTTGCATACTTCCATACTTACACTGTCATGAAAGCTGCATGTACCCGAGATTTGCACCTTACATATAGTAAAACTGGGGTAAATCAGGGATTTGTATAAAATGTACAAGTAGGCAATGATCAGGAAAAGGTGCAACCAGAAAAAAATCCAACTAGAAAAACCGAGGTGGGAAAAATCAAATTGACAATTAGGTACTTATACTTAGAAAACATATCGTAAGCCGAGTGAGCAGCTATTTCCCAATAGGTGGCCATTCAGTTACCCGGACTTAAATAAAAATATGAAAAGATACATGTACATAAGGTTCGAACAGCACTAAAATTCGACGCCAAACCATAAAACAATTGGAATCACAACGAAAGTATCGCCTTGGAACGATCAGAAATATAAAATTACTGGGGGCTTAAAAAGGTACAAGTAGGCAAAGATCAGGAAAAGGCGCAATCAGAAAAAGATTCCCACTCCAAAAACCAGGGTTGGAAAAAAACAAACTATTAATCAGGTACTTATACCATGAAAACATTTCGTAAGCCGAATGAGCAGCTATTTTCCCAATAAGTGCCACTCAGTTACCTTAACTTAACTAAAAATATGAAAACATACATAAGGCGCCAACAGCACAAAAATATTTTAAACACCAAGACACAAAACAAAAAGAACCACCACAGAAGTATCGACTTGGAACGATCAGTAACATAAAGTTACTGGCGGGTTTAAATCGATTTTACATGGCCATACTACTGCAGTGGTTCATAACATTTAGTTAGTTCTTCGGATCTCGTGGTGAATCTCTAACTAGTCAATGAATCATCAAGAACAAACAAATAAATCATGATAAACATCCTGATGAATCAAAAACCAGGACTCACAGATTGAGTAAGCTGCCTGACGATGGAGATCCCTGGGCGCCGAATAACTTACTAACTCCGGAGCAAAAGAAAAAAAACATCAGTTGGACCCCGGTGGGCCAAGCAACAGACAAGAAGCTCCGGCCCCAACCAACTAAAATGAATAGCTTTAAGGCGGGGCCATCATAGAGTCTGAAGCCAGACCCACCGGCGTGCAATTAAAGAAGGTAGCATAGTTATCAACCGTGATTGGGTTAAAAACTAAGCATGCAGACTGTCGCATAACATTCAAGTTATAACCTATACGTCTGTAACGTGTTATGATTTTTCTAAACTGAAAAAAAATCACTACTTCCTATAAGTTTCTTAAATTTGTAAACCAAGTCACCATAAAATGCTGGTTCCGAAAGGCCCTCATTTAAAAGCGTCTTTAACCCAACATTGTATTTGGAAATCAATTCATAGTGTCTACGATAAAATTTAGAAAAGGTTTTTCGAAGTTTATGATACCGATAGCCCTGTTGGAGAAGTTTTGCCGTTAAACATTTATTTCGAGCGTTGAAGTCTGTAACATGATTGCAGACTCTAGCAAACCTAATAAGTTGCTAAATGTATACACCATAAGAAGCACGACGAGGAACGTCACCATCCAAAAACGGAAAATTTACTATATCAAAATCAAAGTCATCACGCTTATCATAAATTTTAGAAGAAACAAATCCATTTGCAACAGAAAGATGAAGATCTAAAAAGGGGGCTTCGGTATCCGAGATATTGGCTTTGTTCAACTGTAGTTCAGATGGATAAATTTGATTGACCATACCTTCAAAATAAGGGTTGTCAATGTTCAAAAGGTCATCGAGGTACCTAGAAGTGGAATTAAAAGCCTTAATAACATCAGCTTGATTATCATGGTTAAGAGAATCCATGAAATCTCTTTCGTAGCAGTATAAAAATAAATCAGCTACGAGAGGTGCGCAATTTGTACCCATCGGAATTCCAACAATTTGTCTGTATAACTTGGTCCCAAATCTAATATAAATATTATCTAAGAGATAGGATAAGGCGTCGCACACATTCTGACATGATAAAAATGTATACCGACTTTGGTTAGAGGAAGTGAAAAAAGCCTTTCTGTCATTACATGCCAAATAAAGTGAACCATAGTTTTTTAATGCCCTTTTGAAAACCGGTTTTACAGGCGCCTGACCTCACCCTCATCTTCTGAGGCGGTTCACGACATTTAGTTAGTTGTTCGGTCCTCGTGGTGAATCTCTATCTAGTCGAAGAATTATCAAGAATAAACAAATGAATCATGATAAGCACCCTGATGAATCAAAAACGAGGACTCAACAAATTCAATAAGCTGCCCGACGACGGAGATCCCTTGGCACCGAAAAACTTACGGAAACCCGGAGCAAAATAAAACACCACCGGCGTGCAATTAAAGATGGCAAAATAGTTATCAACCATGACTGGGTTAAATATTTAGCATGCAGACTGTCGCATAACATTCAAGTTATAACCTATACGTATGTACTGAAGTGAAAAGAAAACAAAAACTTTCCTTTAAGTATTTTATATTTTTAAACTAAGTCATCATAAAACTCTGGTTCTGAAAGTCCCTTAAGTATAAAGGCAGAAGTAGGCAACGATCAGGAAAAGACGCAATCAGAAAAGACTCCCACTTCAAAAACCGAGGTGGAAAAAAACTAAATTAACAATCAGGTACTTATACCATGAAACATATCGTAAGCCGAATGAGCAGCTATTCACCCAATAGGTGGCCACTCAGTTACCTAAACTTAAATAAAAATATGAAAAAATACATAAGGTGCCAATAGCTCAAAAATTTAAACACCAAGACATAAAACAATAAGAACAACCACTAAAGCATCTTTTAGCCCAACATAAAATTTTGAAATAAACTCATAGTGTCTGCGATAAAATTTAGAAAATGTATTTCGAACTTTTTCGAAATTTCTGGTTCCGAAAGTCCCTCACGTAAAAGACACAACTAGGCAACGATCAGGAAAAAAAGCAATCAGAAAAGACTCCAACTCCAAAAACCGAGGTGGGAAAAAACTAAATTAACAATCAGGTACTTATATCATGAAACATATCGTAAGCCGAATTGGCAGCTATTTTCCCAATAGGTGGCCACTCAGTTACCTAAACTTAACTAAAAATATGAAAACATACATGTACATAAGGTACCAACAGCTCAAAAATTTTAACACCAAGACATGACACAATAAGAACCACCACTAAAGTGAAGCCCAACATAAAATTTTAAAATAAACTTATTGTGTCTGCCCTAAAATTTAGAAAATGTTACACGAAGTTTATCAGACGACTGACAATAGCAAATTTTCGGTGAATGTGCTATTACCAGACGTATGTCTATAGCAAATTTTCGGTTTATCTGCTATTGCAAGACGTCTGGCAATAGTTAATTGGGCGATTGTTTTGCTGCTGACATATTGCTTTAGCTTTATATCTGTATAAATCAGCTGGTCGAGGTGAAGTCATTCAAATGATGCTTGAAATAATCGGAAATCTAATGCAAGAGACTGTGAACGAGCTGAGTGTGTATATGCTGCTAATACGGACTATGTATGAAATCTGCTTCTATTTAAAGCAAATTCTGCAAACGGACAATGTGACTGGGAAAAACTGTTGAACGCAGTTTACATGGCACATCATACTTACAACTGTAATTATACTGGACAAATAAAGTCAGGGATCAAACATTTACCATGTAATTTCTAGGAGATTTCGAACTGCTGGTAGAGTGAAACTTTTCTATCGTCAATGTAATTCATATGTAAGCTTTGTATGCTTGAAGATCGAATTTGATGACTATCGTGCAATTGACTCCTCCGCCAGCAAGGTATAACCATGCCCACCCCTATTTCCTTAGACAAACATTGTGTATTTGCACCTATATTTACCTGTAAAAGGCACGTGTTGGTTTGTTTGTCGTACCCCCCTTGTTGTCTAACCGTCATTAACCGTTAGCTATTGTGCTGATTTGAATGGTCAATATAAAAATAATTACTAATGATCGGTGGTTTGACAGGGGACTTAATTTCGCAAAAATTTCCTGACTTAGCACAGTTGAATTTTTAGTAGATCGATTCTTATAGACATTTTATCACTTTGGTTTTTCGGGTAGTGTGGTTTGAAGAAAAACTATGCTTCAGCCAAATATTGCATAATTTTAAACTTGCTTACTGAATTATCGATTGGTCCGAAAATGCATCCTTAAGATATTGATCCCTAACACGTTTTGACCAGTATATTTATTGTTGTGTTTCATAGAAGAATGCTGAATTAAGTTACGTTTACGTCATTAAGTAAAAACATTTTGGTCCAGAAATTCAGACTCTATATTACGTTTGTGAATTTCAGGTTGAGCGTACATGGATGTGATGATTCAAAGGTAATACACAAGCTTGTTAAGTTGAATAATGTTTTGTTTTTTTTTCGCCTATAAAATCTCTAATTTGATCGGTCTTGAATCATTGTGTATACTCTTGAATCATTGTGTATACAGTTTATCACCAGTATGCATTTATTTTTGTTCTTGTTCAAAGCAAATGTGTTAGCTGTCAAGATTTCTATATTTTATTTGCTATTATTGCAGCTGTCGTTTTGCCGTGTGGTGGCCCAAAAATGTCTCCCCGTACATCACCCATAGTACAATTATATTATTGCTTTCGGTCCTTTGAGATCAGTAAGAATATTCTGATCTTGATATCCATGCTAATACTACCAAGTCTTGAGATTGGAAAGATTCAAAATATGTTTATCAACCAGCCGGACATATAGTAACTGGACATTTAAAAATAATTTCGGATTCTAGAATTCGCAAAATTGTTTCTAAAGGTCCGAAATATAGATTCCCTTCCTACATTAATTTCTACAAATGTAGAGAGGAGATTGCATCTGCATTAAATGATTTCGGTAATCGATGGTGTAAACGAGAGGGTGTTGAGGATAATGCTCTTAAAGAATGAAAAAGAAGTATCTTCACTATCGTGGATAAACGTATTAAGTTTTATTCACAAAATACTAATCTTTTACCTCCTAAACTCAAATCGTCATTTAGGCATTTGAAGCAGGGTATCCAAGAATTTCATAGAAAGTATGTCTTGGTTCCGGCAGACAAAGCCGCAAACAATGTTGTTGTCGTTTGTAGGCTTCACTACGTTAACACCTTAAAACAGGAGCTTGATGGTACCAGGGCTTATCTGGAGACAGATACTGATGAAGTGTCTGTAGTTAATGCCCACTTAAACGATTTACCTATTAAGTTTTCTGTTTGTGTCAATGAAGGCCAAAACAAACTTCCTACGATGTATTGGTTACCTAAGCTTCACAAAAGACCATACAAAGCTAGATTTATTGCAAATTCTAGCTCCTGTACTACCACTGAACTTTCTAAATTATTAACTTCCTGTCTTAATGCTATCAAATCTCATGTTATAAGATACTGTGAGACAGTGTATGAAACTTCAAATAAAAATTGGTTTTGGTCAATAAAAAATTCTGGTGAGGTGCTCAGTAAGTTGAAGTGTAGAGGGTTCCGTGCGACAAGCTTGTCCACGTATGATTTTTCTACTCTGTATACAACATTACCTCATAATCTAATAAAAGAAAAACTTCTGGATTTGATAGAGTGGACCTTCAAAAGGGCATTAAAAACTATGGTTCACTTTATTTGGCATGTAATGACAGAAAGGCTTTTTTCACTTCCTCTGACCAAAGTCGGTATACACTTTGGTCATGTCAGAATGTGTGCGACGCCTTGTCCTATCTCCTTGATAATATTTATATTAGATTTGGGACCAAGTTATACAGACAAATTGTTGGAATTCCGATGGGTACAAATTGCGCACCTCTCGTAGCTGATTTATTTTTATACTGCTACGAAAGAGATTTCATGGATTCTCTTAACCATGATAATCAAGCTGATGTTATCGAGGCTTTTAATTCCACATCCAGGTACCTCGATGACCTTTTGAACATGGACAACCCTTATTTTGAAGGTATTGTCAATCAAATTTATCCACCTGAACTTCAGTTGAACAAAGCCAATATCTCAGATACCGACGCCCCCTTTTTAGATCTACATCTTTCTGTTGCAAATGGATTTGTTTCTTCTAAAATTTATGATAAGCGCGATGACTTTGATTTTGATATAGTAAATTTTCCTTTCTTGGATGGTGACGTTCCTCGTCGTGCTTCTTATGGTGTTTACAATTCGCAGCTTATTAGGTTTGTTAGAGTCTGCAATCATGTTACAGACTTCAACCCTCGAAATAAATGTTTAACGGCAAAACTTCTCCAACAGGGCTATCGGTATCATATACTTCGAAAAAAAATTTCTAAATTTTATCGTAGACACTATGAATTGATTTCCAAATATAATGTTGGATTAAAGACGCTTTTAAGTGAGGGCCTTTCGGAACCTGAATTTTATGGTGACTTAGATTACAAATTTAAGGAACTTATAGGAATTAATGATTTTTCTTTTCAGTTCATAAAAATCATAACACGTTACAGACGTATAGGTTATAACTTGAATGTTATGCGACAGTCTGCATGCTTAGTTTTTAACCCAATCATGGTTGATGACTATGCTGCCTTCTTTAATTGCACGCCGGTGGATCGGGCGTCAGACTCTATGATGGCCCCGACTTAAAGCTATTCATTTTAGTTGGTTGGGGCCGGAGCTTCTTGTCTGTTGCTAGGCCCACCGGGGTTCAACTGGTGTTTTTCTTTTCATCCGGAGATAGTAGGATATTCGGCGCCCAGGGATCTCCATCGTCGGGCAGGTTACTCAATCTGTGAGTCCTTGTTTTTTTATTCATCAGGATGTTTAATATGATTTATTTGTTTGTTCTTGATGATTCATTGACTAGTTAGAGATTCACCACGAGGACCGAAGAACTTACTAAATGTTATGAACCACTGCAGAAGCTGAGGGTGAGGTTAGGAACGTGTAAAACCGGTTTAAGCCCGCCAGTAACTTTGTGTTACTGATCGTTCCAAGGCGATATTTCTGTAGTGGTTCTTTTTGTTTTATGTCTTGGTGTGTAATTTTTTTTTGTGCTGTTGGCGCCGTATGTATGTTTTCATATTTTTAATTAAGTTAAGGTAACTGAGTGGCCACCTATTGGGAAAATAGCTGCTCATTCGGCTTACGATATGTTTCATGGTATAAGTGCCTGATTGTTAGTTTGGTTTTTTCCCACCTCGGTTTTTGGAGTGGGAATCTCTTTCTGATTGCGCCTTTTCTTGATCTTTGCCTACTTGTACCTTTTCAGAGTAAAAAATTGTTCATTTAGAGTCATCTACTTAACAATATGTATATAATTTGACCCCGTTTAGATATGTGTCTTTGATTAAGACTTCCTTGTGTAATTTTTTTTGAAATTGCAGTATTTATTTCTGGTTATCGGCGCTCGTTTATAAAGGGTCACTTATGAAGGTTCAGTACCCGAAATTGCGCAGTTTGACCCATACTACCTCCCTTTGAACGTTTTCACTGCTTCCAAAGTATCAAACTTTTATATTTCATTTGAACAAAAATGAAGATAAAAGATGGGAGTAAAACATTCTAATTAGATTTATATGGAAATGAGCGCGGGCATGTGTGGCATTTATGTGAGACCATTTTTTTCTTGTGACCCGGCTCAGGTGTCACAAAAACTAAAATAGCCATAACATGTTTTTCTAGTACGCATCCCAGTTTGATACATCGAGGTAAACCGGGATGAACCGTGACGTGTTCTGACAAAACCGTGGCATTACTACCCTGGGCATCCATGGCAAACCGGGACGAACCAGATATTGGAAGGCTTATTGCAACCATGGAGATATGTCAAATACAGGGTCAAACCTGGGCGACACCGGGACAAACCGTGTTGCCATCGGGGCTCGACCGTGATACATGTTAACCAGGATGATCCGATGTAAACCGTGGGGAACCGGGACGACACAGGCTATTTCCGCACAAACCTGAACTTTAACGAGACTCCTCTGTGATGAACCGGTGGACTCCAGTTTGGCACGGTGGCGTCTATTATTTTCAAAACCAGGAAACACTGGGGCATAACCGTGGCGCATCCGGCAGTCATCAGGATCCACCGTAGAGAACAGGGATAACAGTCAACTTTACCGTAGTAAAACCGGGACACACCAGACAAACCGGGACACACCTGACTGCATCGTGACAACAAGGTGGTAGAACACGGTCATTTTTGTAGAAAACTGGAGTTAGCACCGGGACTGTGAGAACGATGTGCAAAGGACAATGAATTGAGGTAGGGATCAATATTTTTTGACCAATCGATAATTAATCATTACGACAAGTTTTGATTTTATCTTGGATTAAGCTGGGTTCACACTGCCGATCAGATCAACTCAATCGTCCCGATTGCCAAAAGCTCAAGCATACCGATCTCAACAGAGCCCTACACGATCTGTTCACGAACACCGCGAAAATTACTCGATTCTAACACGAACAATTCCAGACAAACTAGACCATTACTCGATCGCTACTCGATCGCTTCTCGATCTCTACTCGATCGCAGCACAACTATTTTGACATTGAAACCTTGACCTACATACGTCAGTGTTGTGATTTGTGCAGCGAAGAGATATAAAGAAGGTCTAGCAAAAGAGTCATCGCGGGAGACATCGACTTCAACTGGCGTTGGTGCTGACCGCTGTTTCCCCCTTTTTGCCTTTTGGGGGCTGGATTCTGACGAAGCCGTAGCTGCTAACACAGCAGCAACGGCAAGGCACGCCTTTTTACCTGTTCGCGGCATCAGTTTCTACATCTGGCTTCAAGTACCGAGCGACTAATGACAGACGGATTAATATCTTTGCGCCTTTTTGAAGGCATTGCGCGTGTGCAAAGTCGGGTAGCGCTCGGGTCCACTCGAGTAGCGATCGGGTATGCTCGAGAAGTGATCGTGTATCGGGCAGAGATCGCCTGAGATCAAATGGGATCGAGTATGGATCTGGGAGTGATCGAGTACGGTCGTATGGAGATCGGCTTGATCTGGACCTCGGCTCGAGTAGGAATCGTGTTGATCGAGTAAGCATCGGGTAGTAGTCGAACTTAGGTCGGGCTGATCGTGTCCTGGTCGGCAAATATTTCGCAAATATTTCAATTCCGATCTAGGTAGATCTCTACACGATCGCTACTCGAAGGACCCGACCCCTACTCGACTGATTCTCGATCGCTTCCTGAGAGCTTTGCTACACGATCTCTACTCGAATATTTTTGACATGTCAAAATGATCCGGAAAGGAAGCCGAGTGATGACGACCAAAGACGACCGTCCAGACCACTCCCGCCGATCAAGCTCGATCAACCCCCGACCGCATGATCGGGTTTGATCGGGTTGATCTGATCGGCAGTATGAACACGTCTGTAGCAGTTTTAATGCACTTTTATAAGTTACCAATTTTAAAATTATGCATTATTTGACTGAAGCATAGCTTTTCTTTAAACCACACTTCCCTAAAAATCATAGTGATACAATGTCTATAAGAACTGATTACACAAAAAAAATCAATTGTGCCAAGTCATGAAATCTTTGCGAAATTGCACGATAGTCATTAAATTTGATCTTCATGCGTACAAAGCTTACAGATATATTGATGATGGAAACTTTCATTCTACCAGCAGTACGAAATCTTCTAGATAGTACATGGTAAAAGTTTAAACCACAGATTTCAACGCTCGAAATAAATGTTTAACGGCAAAACTTCTCCAAGAGGGCTATCGGTCTCATCAACTTCGAAAAACATTTTTTAAATTTTATCGTAGACACAATGAATTGATTTCCAAATATAAAGCTGGGTTAAAAAGGTACAAGTAGGCAAAGATCAGGAAAAGGCGCAATCAGAAAAAGATTCCCACTCCAAAAACCGAGGTGGGGAAAAACCAAAGTAACAATCAGGTACTTATACCATAAAAACATTATGTAAGCCGAATGAGCAGCTATTTTCCCAATAGGTGGCCACTCAGTTACCTTAACTTAACTAAAAATATGAAAACATACATAAGGCGCCAACAGCACAAAATAATTTAAACACCAAGACATGAAACAAAAAGAACCACCACAGAAGTATCGACTTGGAACGATCAGTAACACAAAGTTACTGGCGGGTTTAAATCGATTTTACATGGCCATAACCTCACCCTCATCTTCTGCAGTGGTTCATAACATTTAGTTAGTTCTTCGGTCCTCGTGGTGAATCTCTAACTAGTCAATGAATCATCAAGAACAAACAAATAAATCATGATAAACATCCTGATGAATCAAACACCAGGACTCACAGATTCAGTAAGCTGTCCGACGATGGAGATCCCTGGGCGCCGAATAACTTACTAACTCCGGAGCAAAAGAAAAACATCAGTTGGACGCTTTTAAGTGAGGGCCTTTCGGAACCTGAATTTTATGGTGACTTGGTTTACAAATTTAAGAAACTTAAAGGAATAAATGATTTTTCTTTTCAGTTCAGAAAAATAATAACACGTTACAGACGTATAGGTTATAACTTGAATGTTATGCGACAGTCTGCATGCATAGTTTTTAACCCAATCATGGTTGATAACTATGCTGCCTTCTTTAATTGTATGCCGTAGGGTCGGGCGTCAGACTCTATGATGGCCCCGACTTAAAGCTATTCATTTTAGTTGGTTGGGGCCGGAGCTTCTTGTCTGTTGCTTGGCTTGGCCCACCGGGGTCCAACTGGTGTTTTTCTTTTGCTCCGGAGTTAGTAGGTTATTCGACGCCCAGGGATCTCCATTGTCGGGCAGCTTACTCAATCTGAGAGTCCTTGTTTTTGATTCATTAGGATGTTTATCATGATTTATTTGTTTGTTCTTGATGATTCATTGACTAGTTAGAGATTCACTACGAGGACCGAAGAACTAAATAAATGTTATGAACCACTACAGAAGCTGAGGGTGAGGTTAGGATCCTGTAAAACCGGTTTAAGCCCGCCAGTAACTTTGTGTTACTGATCGTTCCAAGTCGATACATCTGTGGTGGTTCTTTTTGTTTTATGTCTTAATGTTTAACATTTTTGTGCTGTTGGCGCCTTATGTGTGTTTTCATATTTTTAATTTAATAAAGGTAACTGAGTGGCCACCTATTGGGGAAATAGCTGCTCATTCGGCTTACGATATGTTTCATGGCATAAGTACCTGATTGTTAGTTTTTTTTTCCCACCTCGGTTTTTGGAGTGGGAATCTTTTTCTGATTGCGCCTTTTCCTGATCTTTGCGTACTTGTACCTTTTTAATCCCTAACTTTATTTGTCCAGTATCATAAAAGTTATAAGTATGATAAGTCATGTAAATTGCGTACAACAGTTTTTCCCAATCACATTGTCAGTTTACAGAATTTGCTTTAAATAGAAGCAGATTTCGTACATACGATCCGCATTATCCACATAGACACATCAGCCCGTTTGCAGTCTTGCATTGGATTTCCGATTAGTTCAATCATCATTTAATGATGACCGATGATTTGAAGTTTCATACACCGTCTCGCAGTATCGTATGACATGAGATTTGATAGCAATAAGACAGGAAGCTAATTATTTAGAAAGTTCGGTGGTAGTACAAGAACTAGAATTTGCAATAAACCTAGCTTCAATTTCAGTATCAATTTTTAATAGATCCATAAAAAAACATTTATTTTGTATATCTGATGGTATGGACTCGATGAGAGGTCATAAAAGATACCCAAAAACGCACGGTTTTGTGGAAAACAAGAGTATTTAATCTTTGGCTGCATGTTGCCAAATTTATAGGACCACTGAAGAGGCTTAAATGTGGTCATAGCATTATCCGATCGCCGATTTTGATCGATCGTTTTAAAATTTGAAATGAAAAATCTCAGCCCATTTTCTGTGACTTAGCTTTGTGATTTGTGTTGGACTCGGGCAGATTTTCATTAACATTGACTCACGAGGACAGATGCTGAATGTACAGTACTCCCAAAGTATCTCTGGATCTGTCGTGTAACACCAAGGGTAGAGTTTATGTCCATACTGACGACAATGGTTCCAATTTAGCTCCACATGTACCTCTGTTCACAAATAATCATTTCTGAGTACAAACATATGCCAATATGTAAACCATACATGTTTCTATGTATACACAAAGTTTATCGAGATCAAACACAGACTTTGTTTCACCGCTGACACTGAGAAAAGAAAGAATACTAAAACCTTGTAGAAAATCTGTCACACCAATAAATACTAAAACACAAATGAATTGACTTAATGGCCATATGGCCGCGTGGTTACGAGCGCTGATTTCATGATCGTGCTCAACGATTCGATCATCTCGCCGATGTGTCTTGTGTGGTTTAGAGCCCCGCGATGGGTAGAAGCCAAGTTCTTCTTTCGAGGGTGACCGGTGTATTTTCTCTCTGCGTTCTCCCGTTTTCTATTTCCCGTTTTCGCCCCGGAAATTGGCCCGTCTCATATGAGCTGAAAATTAATTATCTTGACAGGGACGTAAAACTAAATCAGTATATACTGTCTGTTGTTTAAAACAAGCTTTACACAGAAACTTTGACAAGTACTAAAGTAGGGCCTTCCAAAATAACATTGACATTGCGAAAACACGCCCATGCAATATACAGAGATTTTTATAGTTGTAAAAAAAAAAAAAAAAATCAGTAGAAAAATTTTGATATTTTTCTTAATATTTTTGCTCAAAAACTTAGAATATAGGTGCCTCGCCGAGGCGGTTCTTACGAGTACCCACAATCAATGTTTTGGAGCAAAATTAAGAAAAATAGGTATACCCCTGCATACCTCAGTTTTACTCTATAAAAGTGGGGTAAGTGTGGGTATTTGTTCTACGCAAATGCTTTCCTGATGTTAATTTGCCGATTTCTCCGTTATCATACAAATTATTTCTATTCAAAGTGGTAATTTGTATAAAGAGGGCAAAAGCCTAATTGAAAAATAGATTTTGGATATTTTTATGTGCTTTTAAAAATCATGTGATAGGGTGGAATATTCATAAAAGTTCAAATCATTTTCCACAGCACTACCTGTCTGTGTGTACCTCTTTACCTGTATACATTACAGAAACTTACCCATGCGATAAACAGAGAATTTTTGAGCTTTAAAAATTGAAAATTTTCAGCTGAAAAATTTCGATATTTTTCTTATTTTTTGCTCAAAATATAGATTGTGGGTACACGTTAGAACCGCCTCGCCGAGGCAGTTCTAACGAGTACCCACAGTCTATGTTTTGGAGCAAAAATAAGAAAAATAGGTATACCCCTGCATACCCCAGTTTTACAACATAAAAGTGGGGTTTAACGGGGTATATTTCACGGACATGTTTTCCTGATGAAAGGGTGTGGCTTGACAACTGTATAAGGTTCAGTGAAACGTACAATATATATACACTGTAATTTCTGAAATGTTCGCGAGAACTCAATATTCGATTTTTTTCGAATTCGTCGGCTCAAGAATTCGAAGTTCTCGCAAATAAATGCTTTCAATAATCTTTACAGACTACAATAGTACACGCTCGCGAATTCAAGAACTCACTAATAATTCAGAACTGGAATATTCGCGAAATAAAAGTCACGCAAAAATTTCCGAACACAGTACTAACACATCTCTTAAATATTTAGGATCAGTTAGCCCATTAAAACAACCTACCCACATTGCTGTAAAAGAAGTTTGAATTATGGTACCAGGAGGCTAAGCTGATGTTTTGTTTCTAGCCCGAGTGTCTCTATCTGACATACTGTGTGTTTCTGAGTTTCATTTAATGGGTAAATGATCATTTTATAGATTTTCGAATGTCAAATTGGACGCAAGTTTTGCAAACTTAAAACTAGTTTGCCTTTTTCAAGAGCCAAACGTGGTGCTTATTGTCCAAAGGCAATGGGTGTGGTTTAATACCATCATAACGATCTACCCGCTGTAGTATCCGTGTATTTCACATGGTGTTTGAATCACAAACCTCTCACTTCAGAGTTTGACGCTCTCCCTGAACCAATACCCATCCGTTTAAAATATTGGAATGTCTAATATTTCACTCTTTACCCAGGTGCGCTTCTTGCACCTTTAGATTTATACAACAACAAAAGGTGAAAATGGCATAGTTCAGAACTTTTAAGCAAGTATATGCTTCAGCAGTATCATACCTGTGGTTACAGGTGTAGATATACAGATGTACTGCACTGATCAAATATCTGCTTAGTTTCTATTAATAAACTTTAAGATTTTCGTCTACAGAGACTCAATATATATATGCACATGTAGTTGTTTGGAATAGAAACAACATCTAACAATGATAGGAAGTCACAAGCTCTTTGGTTTAATTTTGCTTGTTCGCTGTCGCTTTGTTGCTTACCGCCCAAGTCAGCCGAGCTTTGTCGGGACGTCACGTCCATATTACAACTTTACGAAAACATGCCCATGCAACATATGGATTTTTGTTTTCATTTTTGAAATTGAACTAGAAACTTTTGACAGTTTAAAAGTTTTCGCTCAAAACATAAAACACATACATTGTGGGTACAGTTTAGAACTGCCTTTCAGGGACATGTTTTCCTGATAAAAAGGTACAAGTAGGCAAAGATCAGGAAAAGGCGCAATCAGAAAGAGATTCCCACTCCAAAAACCGAGGTGGGAAAAAACCAAACTAACAATCAGGTACTTATACCATGAAACATATCGTAAGCCGAATGAGCAGCTATTTTCCCAATAGGTGGCCACTCAGTTACCTTAATTAAAAATATGAAAACATACATAAGGCGCCAACAGCACATAACAGTTTTTAAACACCAAGACATAAAACAAAAAGAACCACTACAGAAGTTTCGCCTTGGAACGATCAGTAACACAAAGTTACTGACGGGCTTAAACCGGTTTTACAGGATCCTAACCTCACCCTCAGCTTCTGCGGTGGTTCATAACATTTAGTTAGTTCTTCGGTCCTCGTGGTGAATCTCTAACTAGTCAATGAATCATCAAGAACAAACAAATAAATCATGATAAACATCCTGATGAATCAAAAACAAGGACTCACAGATTGAGTAAGCTGCCCGACGATGGAGATCCCTGGGCGCCGAATAACCTACTAACTCCGGAGCAAAAGAAAAGCACCAGTTAGACCCCGGTGGGCCAAGCAACAGACAAGAAGCTCCGGCCCCAATTCAATTCAAGATTGGGATGCCATGACATCAAAACTGGGTATTACAATAAACCACCCAAGTGAGCAAGTGAGCATGTACATTTAAGGGCGCGCGTCTATATGGATAGTTTGTCTTTACCACTTTTCCTTGGCTGGGCTGACCTTCTAAGCTGTTGACCAGTAATCAGATGATTAATCAGGAGGTGATAGATCAAGCAGCCTTTCTATGCTCATGGTCCAAATGGGCGTGGGTCTTCTCGAGGTAACAGCTGTGAAATAACTAGAGCCTTCTGCTGACTTCATGGTTTAATTGTACAGTATGATAAAAACATGAATAAAGTAATTAAGCAACAGACGTAATGAACGTAACGTCATGAGACGTCAGTGACTGGGTAAAGCCCAGTCATGCAGCATACAAGGATATTACACCTCTCCCCTTTTTAACAGAGAGTGTGTTTATCTACAAAGGCTAAACCAATTGTCTGTGTATCATAGTTAAATTGATTGTTAATGTTATCTTTGAAATTTTACCAACTGATGTATATTTGAAGCAAAAATAAGATTTTACTTTCATTACTGTTTTATTTCTATGTCTGGTCACATGTTTGATAAATGGTGGCATGTATTTATATTCTATGTGCCTTTTGTTCTACATGCCGTCTCTCATGTTACATTTATAACACCTTTTGCCATATGATGGACATCCTCTTCCTTTAATATGTATCCATGACAACCCACAATAACCACATCGTTTCAAAATGTTTTCAGGAGCTTTACAATTCTGATGACTAATCTGTCTTTCAGTATGTGGCCTTTCTTTCCGAGCTGTTGGTTTTCCATAAGGCATATGTTGCATGCAAGATATCCGCAACGCTATATTTTCTTCTTCATCAGTGTTTCTCAAGATTTCTGATAAAGTTCATTTCTTGCGAATACATTTTTCTTTAATTCTCTCATTTGTCATGGTTATGATCAAATGTTCTAAAATTCTTTCATCAAAATTTCCTCCAAACTCACAATCAGAAGCCTTCTTTCTTAACCTTGTTAGGTATGCAGCTGTTCTCTCATTTTGAGGAAATAATTTCCTATCCTCGTCGCCAATGAAATAACTAGAGCCTTCTGCTGGTTACATGGTTTAATTTAACAGTATGATAAAAACATGAATAAAGTAACTAAGCAACAGACGTAATGAACGTAACGTCATGAGAAGTCAGTGACTGGGTAAAGCCCAGTCATGCAACATACAATGATATAACAAGCTGTTTACAATCCAATGTAAACCCCCCTGCAGCGCTAAAGGACATACATGCCTTTGGCTGTAAGAGGTTAATGGTTAAACTCAGCCTTACAAATCTGAGACATCTTAAAACTCAGATTTAGCCTACCTGTAATCGCAATATGTGTTTGATCTTGCCATAAAAGACACTTGCGTCCATGATTTGTTCTGTCAGTAAGTCCAGAGTAAACGCCGTAGCGGAGCAAGTCGACACAACTAGGATGAGCTAAGAATAAACAATAACCAATACTGTAGAATATGTTCACAATTGATATTATAAGCGGTTTGCCTTTACCGGCTTATCACATACATTATATAGCCAAACCGATTTGGTTTATCACATACATGCCAATAGGTTCTCTGTTTTCTTGTATAGATAAATTCTACTTTAGTTTATCACATAACTAAAATTCTACTTTGTTTTACTACATACCTGCAGCCAAAACGTATTTAGGTTTATCACACACATGCCAATAGGTTCTTTGTATTCTTGTATGGTCAAATTCAAATTTAGTTTATCACTTATAGTCTAATTTTGTAAACATGTCGTTGCAAAGGTCATTTTGGTTCCGTGTTCCACTAACTTAACAGGCAGACGGGACAAAGTTGGTCACGGGGAGGTGACAATCAACAATGCAAGGATTATAACTAACTTTTTTTTGTTTTTTTACATACCTGCAGGCAATACGTATTTTGGTTTGTCACATTGTTAACTCATTTAAGCCTGGCGTCCCTTTTATGGGACATAGGCAAACAACATAGCCCCAGATGTGACGCCGCAGAACGCGGCGTCCCATCTGGGGCTATTCTGTTTGCTTAGAAAATTTTCATCGAAAAATGAAATAGAAAAATAAAAATCACGCATAACACCCCTAAAAACGAAAATTGGTTCATCCAAATGATAACGATGGGAAGGTACACGTAGGAAAAAATCAGGAAAAGGTGCAATCAGAAAAAAATTCCCACTACAAAAATGGAGGTGGGAAAAACTAAACCAACAATCAGGTACTGATACCAAGAAAACATTTCGTAAGCCGAATGAGCAGCTATTTTCCCAATAGGTGGCCACTCAGTTACCTTAACTTAACTAAAAATATGAAAACACACAACAACAGAAAAGAACCATCACAGAAGTATCACAGAATTCTTGTTCCGAAAGGCCCTAATTTAAAAGCGTCTTTATCCCAACATTATCTTTGGAAATCAATTCATAGTGTCTACGATAAAATTTAGAAAAGGTTTTTATTAGTTTATGATACCGATAGCCTTGTTGGAGAAGATTGACCGATAAACATTTATTTCGAGCGTTGAAGTCTGTAACATGATTGCAGACTCCAGCAAACCTAGTAAGTTGCGAAATGTATACACCATAAGAAGCGCGACGAGGAACATCACCATCCAAAAACGGAAAATTTACTATATCAAAATCAAAGTCATCGCGCTTATCATAAATTTCAGAAGAAACAAATCCATTTTCGACAGAAAGATGTAGATCTCAAAAGGGGGCTTCGGTATCCGAGATATTGGCTTTGTTTAACTGTAGTTCAAGTGGATAAATTTGATTGACCATATCTTCAAAATAAGGGTTGTCAATGTTCAAAAGATCATCGAGGTATCTAGAAGTATAATTAAAAGCCTCGATAACATCAGCTTGATTATCATGTTTAAGAGAATCCATGATATCACTCTCGTAGCAGTATAAAAATAAATCAGCTATGAGAGGTGCGCAATTTGTACCCATCGGAATTCCAACAATTTGTCTGTATAACTTGGTCCCACGTCTAATATAAATATTATCCAGGAGATAGGATAAGGCGTCGCACACATTCTGACATGACCAAAGTGTATACCGACTTTGGTCAGAGGAAGTGAAAAAAGTCTTTCTGTCATTAAATGCCAAATAAAGTGAACCATAGAGTTTTAATGCCCTTTTGAAGGTCCAATCTATCAAATCCAGAAGTTTTTCTTTAATCTTTAATTATTTTATGTGGGAGAATCCATGCGTCAAATAGGGGTTAAAATTCTTCTTTAGGTTATCACATAACTAAATGCTTACTTTGGTTTATCACATAGCTAACGTTAAACCCAGACGCACTACTGATGTTGTCGGAAGTAAAATATAGAATCAAGAAATTACTTCTTGTCTCCACCGATGGCAGACATTCATGATAACCACATGCTTTTCTAAGTTGTCCGAGTTCGTCATAGAACTATATAATATGAGAAATGAGAAAATATATAGAGATATTGTATAAAAAGCTGGCAAATATTAATTTACACTGTAAGTTAATTTATGAGACATATCTAGTGCATCCTTACCTGTGTACATGTACATGTACCTTTTTTGCTTCGACAAGTAATATGTTTATGCTATGTCATAAGATATTTATAAATGATTTACCCGACATATTTGACACCTCATGTGATGGAATTGATGCTTCATTTCAATTGTTTGTTATATGCTGATGATGTAATTTTGTTATCTACAACCAAAGCAGGTTTGCAGAATTGTATCAGTAAACTTGAAAAGTACTGCGATGATTGTGTAGTAAAGTCAAATGTTATGATTTTCAACAAAGCTGGTAAATTATATAATTTTGATTAAGGGTAGGTCGCTGGATTGTGTCCGCGAATATAAATATTAAAGTGTGCACTTTAGTTTATCTGGATCTTTTTCACTTGCTTTGTCAGAATTGTATAAAAAGGGATTGAAAGCGTTCTATAAGATTAAAGGCATCTTTAATAGCATGTGTCCAAACAGCGAAGTGGCTTTGCATGTTTTTTATCATACAATAAAACCGATATTGACATACGGAAGTGAAATTAAGTGCTGTTTTATGAAGAATTCACGAACAACACAATCGTTGGACAAGATATATAGAGATATGCATGCGCAAAAGTTATATTTAAACCATTGTAAATATGTGCTGGGAATACATTCCAAAGCTTCGAATTTGGCAACCGTTGGAAAACTTGGCCAATTTCCTATTTATAACTATATTTGTGAAAGCATATTTAAATTCTGTTTGCATGTTAAAGGAAAAGAACCAGATTCCTTGCTTCAGCAAACATTGCAGAATAGTAAACAGCTACATAAAAATGTTATAAAATCTTGGTATAGTGGCATGAATCTTATTTTAAATGAACGTAAACTTGATGAAGGAAATATTTGTTCTGTAAAGCTACACCTTAATAATTTGTATAATAATACTTGGTCAAAAAGCATTTAGCAGGAGGCTGTTATAAAGCAAGGCAAATTAAGAACTTATGTTCTATTAAAACCATTTTATCAAAATGTCGTGTTAAATGTACTATTGTAATGTACCACATTCTCATGATATTCGTGTACACAGGCGTTGATTGAAAAATGTGTTTTGTATTGTTATTTATTGTATTGTTAAGATATTCATCAAATACATGTATAATACTATATTTGTAAAACAATACCTGTAAAAACATAAAACTATTTTACATAGGAAAATATACTCCTCAAAATAATCTAAGGGCCTGAAATTCAATTTTGCAGATTTTGTGAATGTCACACAATTCATTTTATTTTATGATGTAATAAATTTTCAATTGACACCAATTAACCACCAAAATCTTCAAATAAATCGACAATTAACTTGTCAGTGAACATGTCAAAACACTACCTTCCAAAACTGGCTATATTACACATTGTGGGTGGGGTAGTAAAATTTAGTAATTGTCTTTTTTCACAACATCATGGCCGTAGATGTCAGCTTGATATTGGATCACTTCATCGTGGGCCTGCATAACTTCAATGCAATGTGACCGGAAGCTCTAAATCAACCTCCAGATTTCCGTATGAGGAATCATGTCCCGATCGTTCCAGACTTTCCCGCTTCCCACATTGAACATTAGAGACCGCAATCAAGTTCAATCAAGTTCATGTCAGAAGGACGTGCTAGCCAGTTCATACGCTAAATTTACTTGCTTCCAAGGAACCCTCTAACTCTTCTGGTCGCTATCGACCATTTAAATGAACTCAGGAGCCAATGCGCCAGCGAATGGATGACCAATGATGCCCTAAGTTACATATCAATATCGCAACCAGCCACCCCTCCTGCATACTGTACAGCTCCAAAGAACCAAAATTACATACCCACCCAACACAAGCAGATTTGGTCTGCCAAACAAATCGTGTTCCAACAACACAAAGTCCATTGAACCTGTCAATTGTCTGACACCACTCACATTGTCTTTCGTCACTGACGTCTAAGCTGCTTTTCGACACTTTCAACCAAAGAAGCGGTCTCAAATGAGCCAGTAGAGTGTTCTTATGTCAATACACAAAGTCCAGTCGAAGTCACCTGGATTGTTGGGTCAATGTGAAGGTACAAGGGGTCTTCTTGCATAGATTGTGAAGACAGTATGTTATCGTCTGACCACAAACATGATTCCCGAAATCATCATGCACTCGAGCTTTAGCGTTTTTACGGTGTCAAAAATGGTTGACAATACAATGGTCATTTAGAGCCGTATTATGGACTGGCGAGCTGGCTCTTTTGGCCTCAAATCGGTTGAGTTGATGCGGGACCGTCTTCAGAAAATCATACGAACCAGTAATGTTCGATCTGGAACGGGAAAAAGTCTGGAAACTGAAATGATAGTGCACCAGTCACTTGAAGCCTTGGCTCCACTAGGGCTGGGTATAGCGGGGCTTTTAACTTTTCAATTTTTAAAAAGGTACAAATAGGCAAAGATCAGGAAAAGGCGCAATCAGAAAAAGATTCCCACTCCAAAAACCGAGGTGGGAAAAAAAAAAAAACTAACACTCAGGTACTTAAACCATGAAACATATCGTAAGCCGAATGAGCAGCTATTTTCCCAATAGGTGGCCACTCAGTTACCTTAACTTAACTAAAACTATGAAAACACACATAAGGCGCCAACAGCACAAAAAAATTTAAACACCAAGACATAAAACTAAAAGAACCACCACAGAAGTATCGCCTTGGAACTTTCAGTAACACAAAATAAAGGGGCGGGCTTAAACCGGTTTTACAGGCACCTAACCTCACCCTCAGCTTCTGCAGTGGTTCATAACATTTAGTAAGTTCTTCGGTCCTCGTGGTGAATCTCTAACTAGTCAATGAATCATCAAGAACAAACATATAAATCAAGATAAACATCCTGATGAATCAAAACCCAGGACTCACAGATTCAGTAAGCTGCCCGACGATGGCGATCCCTGGGCGCCGAATAACCTACTAACTCCGGAGCAAAGAAAAACACCAGTTGGACCCCGGTGGGCCAAGCAACAGACAAGAAGCTCCGGCCCCAACCAACTAAAATGAATAGCTTTAAGTCGGGTACATCATTGAGTCTGACGCCCACCCACCAGCGTGCAATTAAATAAGGCAGCATAGTTATCAACCATGATTGGGTTAAAAACTAAGCATGCAGACTGTCGCATAACATTCAAGTTATAACCTATACGTCTGTAACGTGTTATGATTTTTCTGAATTGAAAAGACAAATCATTAATTCCTTTAAGTTTCTTAAATTTGTAAACCAAGTCACCATACAATTCAGGTTCCAAAAGGCCCTCACTTAAAAAGGTACAAGTAGGCAACGATCAGGAAAAAGCGCAATCAGAAAAAGATTCCCACTCCAAAAACCGAGGTTGGAAAAAAAACAACTAACAATCAGGCACTTATACCATGAAACACATCGTAAGCCGAATGAGCAGCTATTTTCCAAATAGGTGGCCACTCAGTTACCTTAACTTAACTAAAACTATGAAAAGGCACAAGTAGGCAAAGACCAGGAAAAGGCGCAATCAGAAAAAGATTCCCACTCCAAAAACCGAGGTGGGAAAAAACCAAACTAACAATCAGGTACTTATACCATGAAACATATCGTAAGCCGAATGAGCAGCTATTTTCCCAATAGGTGGCCACTCAGTTACCTTAACTTAAAACACACATAAGGCGCCAACAGCACAAATTTGTTTAAAAAACACCAAGACATAAAACAAAAAGAACCACCACAAAAGTATCGCCTTGGAACGTCTTTAAAAGCGTCTTTCACCCAACATTATATTTGGAAATCAATTCATAGTGTCTACGATAAAATTTAGAAAAGGTTTTTCGAAGTTTATGATACCGATAGCCCTGTTGGAGAAATTTTGACGTTAAATATTTATTTCGAGCGTTGAAGTCTGTAACATGATTGCAGACTCTCGCAACCCTAATAAGTTGCGAAATGTATACACCATAAGAAGCACGACGAGGAACGTCACCATCCTAAAAAGGAAAATTTACTATATCAAAATCAAAGTCATCGCGATTATCATAAATTTTAGAAGAAATAACTTATAGCCCTGCTAAAAGCCCGGCACTGTGGGGCCATATATTTGGTAAAATATCTGCTAAAAGCCCCGGCTCCCTGAAGGCTGACAATGATCTGGAACAACATCTGGCAGTTGTTCTGATGAAACTATAATATGAGAGAGGGTCATGAATTTGTGCATGTAAAAGTACAGGTACACTTGCAAATTAAATAAGGACCATAAAAGTAATCAAATGTTGAAAATACCATTAATATCTAATTTGAAATAATGTGACAATGTATTGGCGGGAAATTAAAACCCCGGCACTGTCGGGACTCATCAGAGGTTAAAACCTGACACTTTAGCCCCGCTGAGTCCCCGCTGTCCCCGGCCCTATGGGGGATCGGGGCCGCGATTACAAATGACTGGTGCATGAGAGGGTGTTGTTGGGTTTGTCTTGCGGGCATCCGGAAGTTAATTTGAAACTTCCTGTCACAATGCATGGATGTAAAACAGCCTCATGCTTAATATGCCCGTTACTGTGATGATGTTTACGGTCATATTCTTGTAAAAAAAAGTGTGTACCGTATTCGTTCTAATTAGCGCACAGTGCGCATAACTTTTCAAAATAACTCAAGTTAAGGTAACAAAATATGGTTCTAATAAGCGCACACTAGGAATGTAAACAACACGTACATTGTTGATATCACAATTTCAAAAGTACCAATGATGATGTCATTTCAGTATTCCAATCATTCTTTAATAGTGTTTGGTCAGCTAATATGAAGTTAAAATGCAATACTAAAGTGTAGAATGCTGAAAAATACCAATATGCTCCTCGAGTAGTGTGCGCTTATGCACATAATTTTCGTTTACGACCAGGGTGTGCGCTTATTGGAGCATGTGCGCTTATTAGAACGAATACGGTAAGTTTTTAAGGGGATTTTTTTAGAATTTACTACCCCACCCACCATGTGTAAAACAAACAAAATAAATTATATGACATTTACAAAAACTGCAAAAATAAATTTCTTGCCCTTAGATTATTTTGTATTTATGCATTTAGCTCTCTCTCTCTCTCTCTCTCTCTCTCTCTGCTTTTTAGCAATACATGAATATTACATGTTGAAAATTCTTCTACATTTTGAGCCGTGTCATGTGAAAAAAGGATTTTTGCCTTAAGCGAAAACAGTAGCGATTCCTCCCCTACTTATATCCAAAATTTCCATATTCTAGCTTTCTTCTGTTGGTGTATAGGCCGGTTTGTGTCGAACCTGGTAGGAAATCCCGAGTACCGATTTTCTCACGTCGCGGCTCTTTTTTCTTACTGAAAACATGTTTGTGCATTTCAAATATTCCTGTTTTATGTGACACGCGTGACACGTGTACAGTGGATTCATCGATGCGTGGTAATATAGGCAAAGGGCCAAGTCAAAAAAGAGCCTTATTTCAGATTCTTTTTCAACCCATTTGGTAGAAAAATCCCAGTGGTACAGTGGATTAGTATAGTCCATAGGAGGCACTTTAAGCATGGATGCCAGATCTGAAAGTGGTGCAGATTTTTTTAACAGCTAACAAACACACCAACACTATATTCATAAACGTGACACTGATAAATGGGGGTGCCCCTACAAAATCAGTCATAACTCAGCTGCCACTTAACCTAGAGCATTGAACTATATACCAAATTACAGCTAGAACATTAGCCTAACTTCCTAGGGTAACATATGCAAAACATTTAGTTTACATGTTCATGAATTTAATTTTAATCATCATAAAAAAGTTAAAAATCATAAAACAGATATTAAAACGTGGAGAAAACAATAAAACACCACAAGTTAACTAATTTCAGCCACTTACCATTATTGTGGCATATTTATATCACATTATTAATGGAACCGACAGCTTCTTTCTCGCAACTGACATATAAACATCACCTCATTTGCATATCTATGAATATTAATGACAAGTTTAAACAATATGCAAAAGTTTTAAGTATGAGAAACAAATGATATATGCTGGTACATACCTGTAGCTTTGGTGTATGCTAGACTTCTAAACTTGATCTCATATATGAGACTACACATAATTGTAGCTCTATCATTCACTGACATGTTTTGCAAATAATCTAATTTGCATAATCATTAAGGTTAAATGCATTAAGTATTACAGAAAAGTCATTTAACCGGTAAATAGCTACACAAGGCCCACAACATCATTGTTTGGCATGGTGCTTTTCCACTATTGATACCACTTGGCATATTTTCTAGTATCATGAACAAATATGACAGTTATCTCATTTGCACATTCATGAATATTCATGAATAAAAACCTTAAAAGTTGGCAAAAAAACATGAAAAATGTAAGGTGGTATTCCTCATGTTTATATGCTGGTAAGCAACATATAGTCCTTTAAATGGTATCGAGGAAACAATAATGTAAATTGTCTTGTATCAGTAACATACATGACAATTATCTTATTTGCATATTCATGAATATTTATAAGTAAATACTTGAGAAAATGGCGAAAAATCATGGAAAATGTAAGGCGTTAACCCTCTTTTATGGGCTGTTAACTGATATACAGTTCTCAAAATGTTTTCAAGTAAATTGGAATGCAATTTACTATTGTAATGTAGGCTGATAGTTCAAGAATTTGGTACGTGTTTCATGAATATTTTGGATAAATTACAGAGAATAACTTTGAACATGGAATTACTGTTTATTTACACAACGTTTCAGCCTCATGGTCTTTTTCAAGTGTAATGAAAACAAATAGACAGGAAATGAATATTTTGGAAAACTGTTGAAATTGGAAAAGTATGGACAAATGTTGATGATATTCTTAGAAAGTAATAGGAAGGTCAGCAAATAGTGCTAAAGATGATATCAAATGATAGCTAGGATTATTTGCTATAGACTCATCTAGTTTAAATGTTCATTAATATTAATGAAAAGTATGTTTGAGTAAATTGGATGAAAAAAGTGTGGACGATCTACCAAAACACTTGTTTCTTTGTTGCCAATAGCCCTAGAGCGATTTAAGTGGTATCAAATGATTGATATACAGATTGTATGGTTGTACGTTTTATGAAAAATGAAAAACATCAAGGTGCTATGCCTAAAATCACTTTCTTTTTGCTTGCCTGTAGCTACAGAGCTCAGAAAATGTTGTTAAATGATTGTCAGGACAAGGCACTACTTTCACATGATGACGGTCTGATATACAAATCATACATGCTTGAGTTTCATGAATATAAAGGAAGACTTTAAAAATGTAGGGAATAATGAACAGATGATACATAAACGTAAGGAGAAATACCAACAAAGTCTTTGAATCATGTCTGCCAATTCGTATCCTAAATGTATAGCTGACCTAATAAATCATTCTATGCCATGGCGGCCATTTGATGTATTTTTCAGCGCTCTTGATGTAGCGAAGATTGACGTGATTTTGTAGGCGCAGCCCCTTGATATTTCCTGACATATAACTACTCGGCAACTTAAAACTCATATGATAATAAATTGGACAGCTTTACAATAATAAGTTGTCCAAGCAATTTTTTGACACCATTTGCTACACTTTTGGGCTATTTGAAGCTGAGATATAGTTGTTTTGAATGTATATCTCCCTCAAATTTCTACCAGTTTTCTAAATTTTCAAAATTTCCTCTTTATATTTATGAAACAAAATATCAGATTATTTATCCATCAGAAGACTGCATAGCCTTAGAACATTGTCCTAGTTATTATGTGATTCCACTTCTAGCAATCTAGACCCATTCCTAGCCAAGATGCAAATGGTTTTGTAGGTACATTTCCATATTGTTGAGTAATTTTTTGCACTGATATCGGATGTTTTCAATAAGATTCGAATATTCGAATATTAAAATCCTTTCATTTATAAATCAGACCACAAGTCTAAAGTTCAATGTCTTAGCAATCATTTTATACAAATTTCAGCGATCTAAGGCAATTTGCTGCAAAGATTTAGGTCATTTTCTGGGTAGTAAACGCCATTTTGTCCATCATTTTCCAACAGCATCAACAAATTTTATTAATATTTATGAAAACAAAATCGGATAAATTAAATCTTACACTGCATGACTATATTAAATTGCACTGGTATTTAATAAATACCACTGCCAGCACTCTATGACAATTCGCATCTGAGATGCAAGTGATTTTGTAGGTTCGACCCAATATTATTGGCACAATTTTTCGCTGATATTGGAAGTTTTCATTTACATTCATGGGATTAAAAATCGAACCATGTATACATCAAACCATTGGGCTATAATGCAGTCTTAGCAATCATCTTATACCAATTTCAGCATTCTGTTGCATTCTGTTGCAATAAGTTGCTTAGATAAGGCCATTTTCTATGTACGGTATAATGTTGGAATTTATCTGTAAATTTCCTACATAACCTACACTTTTCATTAATATTTATGAAAACTAAAATCATACAAATCGTCAGTATATATAAGAGTACATGATTATATTTAAATATATTATACTGGCATTTAATTGATACTTTTTAGAACATTTTGGTCAATTTACAACCCAGATACAGTGACAAAATAGGTACATTACCTTAGATTTTCATGATTTTTCTCTGAATTCTTTAGATAATTTTATTAATATTCATGAATATACAAATAAGATATTGTCAAAAAAGTTCATAATATGCAGTAGAAAGTTTGTTAAATGGTATTTGTACATAAATCAATTTTGCACAATGGTTCAGGCCTTTATTTATTCATTGTTTTTATTTAATGATTTTTCTGACATTTTTAATGTCTTTATATTAAATAAACATGAATATGCAAATTTGTTTAATTGCATGATGTGTCAGTGAATCATAGGTGTATGTCTTGGCTCTCAAATAAGACCAAGTTTGGTGGTCTAGGGTAAGAAGTAGCAGAAATATGACGAGCTAAGTAGCCACACTACCAATTCAGAGAAACACATAATGGGTTGCCATGGAAACCGTTATTTTATTTATCAATGATGAGTATATTTAAGACACAAACTTTGATTGCAATTCAGGAGTCTCAAGAATTATATTGACAACCATGAGAAGTAAAATTGTGTGTTGGGGGTGCAAGATAAGCCTTATTACCCCCGACAATGTGAAATAATTGTATTTTAGTGGGTGGGGTAACAAAATGGCGTCTGAAAAAAATCTGCACCACTTTTGTTTCTGGCATCCACCCTTATTTAACTTCTATATAGTTATACTTTTGCCTGGTACAAAAGACATTTTTCTACCAGACGGGTTGAAAAGATTTTTACTCCAGCTCGCCAGCCCTCTGACTAATAAGGCTGTGCAATTTATCGCAGGAACAGGTAAATAACGACTTTTATCAGTATT
This sequence comes from Rugalucina vietnamica, assembly GCA_964017185.1. Lineage (NCBI taxonomy): Eukaryota > Metazoa > Mollusca > Bivalvia > Lucinida > Lucinidae > Rugalucina > Rugalucina vietnamica. The sequence goes on along the minus strand of OZ024874.1, from coordinate 9,268,393 downwards.
GATGCATTCTAAAACTTTGGAAAGCGTTGCATGTTAAAATGAGCAATAATATTTAAAACTTTGCTGTAGATACGTCATACCTATAAACCCTAAAATGTGGATAAATCGATTTTCTTTGTTTATGACGGCTTTCTTAGATCTCTAATAGATCTATATTTGACGTTAGCCTTACTTATTAAGCATTGCCTTACCTCAATTCTATCGCCAGTGCAAGTCCCCTTATCATTCATACGTCCTACAAGATCAACCATGAAAGAATCAGTTACCACTGTAGCTGTTTTTGAAGCTGCTGTAACTTTCCATATGTAGCGAACATTGAAGTCGTACAAAAAATCTCCATCCAGATCAGGGGAGACAATCCATCCTGCGTTGTTGAATAGGAATTTTTGTGATAGTTTATTCCTTACTGAAAAAAAAAAAAAAAAAAAAAAAAAAAAAAAAAAAAAAAAAAAAAAAAACATCTTAACCTGATTCTAAGCATTCATAATGAGATAATTATATTAACACTTCAAAAACTGGCGGTTTACTCAGCTTTTTTGATCCGAAAGTTATGCTACATTTATTGGTCAAAGTATTCACCTTTTATTGCACTAAATGCATTGAATAAATTACAATGCGACAGCGTTGCATAAATGAATAATCGCAAGCGAATCGCACACCGTCGGTAAACATCGATAAAATACGATTTACGTCTCAACTATAAATGAGTTACGTAGAAGCCAAAACACTATAACTGCCTTATAATGACATTTTGTAAACATGTCTTTGCAAATGTCATTTTGGTTGCGTCCGTGTTCCGTTAATTAAACACGGTTAAAACGGCCAAAACTGGTCTCGGGGAGGGACAATAAACAATGCAGCCATTCTAATGACCATATTTTAGTATGTCGCAAAGTCAGTAGTTCAGTTGGTAGAATATAGACACTTTAAAGAACGGGACCAGTGTTCGAAACACGTAAAATAAATTTTGTTTAACCTTCAATGTTGAAACGAAAATGGAAATTTAGTCAAGAGAAATAATTTTAAGAAACCATAGCGAACATTGAAGTCGTACAAAAATCTCCATCAATATCAGGGGAGACAATCCATCCTGTGTTGTTGAATAGGAATAGTGATAGTTTATTCTTTACTGAAAAAAAAAGAAACACGCGGTGTGTCTTACCACGGACTGATTAGCATCCTGAATCTGAACTGAATGCTTTACCACTTGAGCTACAGCTCCGCACAATTATCTTATTAATAACATATTCTACGTAAGCATCAATGGCTTTCTATCTTATACCGTATTTGACACGTGTTTTCTTATACGAGTGATTACAAAGTTTCCAATATATACTGAACAAAAAAGAAATGCAACAATAGGTCACTGAGGATTTTCGAGTTTTAAGGGTGAAACGATGATAAATGTAGGTTTGTTGCTCTATGATTCCTAATCATTAAATATTTGGGTATAACATGCAAAAAACTGATTTTCATTTCGATTAAAATTGAATGAGAAGTTTTTGTCGTTTTAAATAATGCAAATCGGGAAAGATTTGCTCTGCGCATGCGCACACTTTTTAAACTCCAAATGAACAAGAAGGAATGTCAGCTGCTCCCTCTCTAAAATTCATGAAAAAGAAATACAGTTCCACGACAAACAAGCTTATAATTAAAACCAACCAAAATCCCTATATGTTTAATTGAATGGGGGTAATTTTAATTTTATTAATTTTATTACTTGAACGTGTGAGTTCAACTGCTGAGCGGTAACCAAAACGGATCCTTTCAGAGGAAATGTGCGTTGCCCGTTCCTTTCGGATGAAGGGACGGTTCCTTTCGGAGGAAATCGTCAATATCGTCGTGGTTGTGTTTAGAGAAACGATTTTTTGAGGTTTTATCGTGAACAGTGAGTACAAAACTTGTGTGCACGTAATGACGTGGTAATCAAGGTACAATCTCAGCGCTTTCTTTATGTGCACAAACATTTCGTTATTGTTTACGAGATAAATATGTTGCCCGAGAACTTCATTTTGTGACGACAGGCAGGTGAAAACCCTTGAATATTTTGGGAATGTCATTGATCAAAACGTTTTAGCACTTCTTGTCACTAGACATTATATTTGCCAATCTGAAATTAAACAGATAAAGTGGTAATATACTTGTACTTGATACATAAACATGAAAAACAACCTTTGTTGGCGGTAACGGTTCCTCAAGGAGACGGGCACAGGATCCTTTCGGAGCTGAGGCTATGGATCCTTCAGGAGGAAATGACCTTACAGGCATTACCTTTACATGATGATACCACTTCCGAGTTATTCTTTCAATCACCAAAAATGATGACGGGGTAACAAAATGTTTGGTACTACTAAATGTTTGGTATGCACTGTAAATAACTTAGACGTGTAAAATTAAGAGTGTTTCTGCTAGTTTGACAAAAATAAGGTCGGAAAAGAGAACACTTTATGATATTTTTATTACTCCAAATTCTTTTTAATACGAAGACATTCCGCATGGTAACAAACGAGTTTTTATTTATAAACTTTAAGGACAGGAAGTAAAGAATGTCCAGGAATTGCAGATATCTATAAATAGATCTGGGGAAACAATAGTACAATTAGCGACTCAAAGTCGAAAATCGTTTGATTTTATTAGTTTTGTAGGCTATTTTATGTTTTTATTGAAAGTTTTTTGCTGCTGCTAAAATAAAAAAGTCACACGATTAGCACCAATAATGCAGCAACAGGAAAATTACAAAATCCACAATCAGTTCGACATTTGTTTAAATGCAACTAATGCTGTCACGGAAATGGAGCGAGGTCACGAAGTGCAGGTTTGCTAGACAGTACAAATAGAAAATATGGCAACAAGACTTTAAAACGCACAGCCCCTTAAATGTTTATTTTTCGGTACACAAGGAAGTAATTCTACCATTTCATGTTTTTGATCAAGACTTTCCTGGAGCATGTCTTAGGGAACCACTGGGCGGTATTGCTGGATTGTAGGTGTCTACAGACAAATGTTTTGTTTTCTCCTTGATTGGCGCATTTAGGACTTGCAGCGATTTGAATGGAATGACAGTATCAGTGGCTTTAAAAGATCTTACAGAAAAGTAGAGCTAGTGAATATGCCATTAGTGGTAAAATTTCTCCTAAAGGATCCGTTGCCAGATACTCTGATCACAGCCGGTGCCCAAAAATCACAACATCAGGCGTGCTCCGAAAGGATCCGTTTCTACATGACTTTCTGGTGATGGTTAATATTTTACTATTTGTGAGCGAATTAGTGTAATTTGATTGAGTTTTACTGTGTGCTAGTACAAGAAATTATATTTTATATTGTATTTCGAAGACATTTCGTTGCAAATATCTCCAGTTGCAATTAAACAAGCGGTTTTGAGTGCAGCATGTGCTGTCGCATTCTTAAAGAATGGTACTTATTTCATTTGAAACGGGGAAAAACAAAGAAGCACATTGTGAATGTTCGCTTCAGCTACCAAATTCAATCTGTTGTGCATTACGTGGACTATTTATCTGAGGATATCACCCAACGGTTGTCTATGTTTCTAGCGTCTAAAAGTCCTCGTCTACCAATTTCCTCTGAAAGGAACCGTCCCTTCCTCCGAAAGGAACGGGAAACGCATATTTCCTCTGAAAGGATCCGTTTTGGTTACCTACCGTGTTTATAGCCAATTTAAATCGTGCCATTACTTTAATGCATGTGCATGCGCATTGTATGATATACTACTTTCAGCATGCCTGTGGTCGGCATTAAATAACTCCGGAAATACTCATTAAAATGAAAGTCGGTTTTTAGCATTTTGAAGTCTGATATCTAATGCAGAAGTAGAAAATGCAACGATTGCTGATTGCTTCATAGTTTGCCCAAAATTTATTGGAATATAATTTTTGCATTTCTGTTTTATCTAGCTTTGCAATCAACTGCGTGATTATGCTAATCAGTGGTCACCGATGTCACATCAGGAAAACATAACCGTGCAATAAATACCCCCTTAAACCCCACTTTTATATAGAAAAACTGGGGTATGCAGGGGTATACCTATTTTTCTTACTTTTACTCCAAAACAGATTGTGGATACTCGTTAGAACCGCCTCGCCGAGGCGGTTCTAACGTGTACCCACAATCTATGTTTTGAACAAAAATAATAAAAAAATATCAAAATCATTCTACTGAAAATTTTCGTTTTTTTATAACTTTAAAACCCCTGTATATTGCATGGGCGTGTTTTCGTAATGAGGTGAATTTTGTTGGCCAATACAAACAATATACACATATATATTTTATTAATCAGTTCTTTATAAGCTCTCTGGATAAAACCCCGAAAAGCTGTAAAAAGAAACAACATACGTGCTACATTTTTAAATGAAATGCTCATCGCTGCTGTGGCCGTGTTGCTATCAGTGTACATATGAAGATAAATCAGTGGAGTTCTTGTCTCACCAATGGCGTAGGGAAATGCATAGAGCGAGATGTTGCAAAACATTATGTATTCTTTCGGTTTTAGATGCTCATAGAGTGTCTGAAATAAATACATTAAGCATATTTAGTTGTTTTTGTTTTATATTTTGAAAAAGTGATTTATTACAAAATACAAATAAAAACATTTATGGAAAACATATATTAATATTGCCCATTTCGTTTTATGTTTCTCTGTTACAAGAGCATCATGATAATGGAAGCATACAATTTTTGCAGGGGGTCTTTACTCGTTTTTGCACGTTATATGTGCTTTCAAAAATGCTCTGATATAATGGCATTTTCAATAAGTTTCAGATCATTTGTCTACAATATTATAGTGCTGTAACGTGAGCCTCCCACTGCAACAGCTAAACCCCGTCAGTGGAAAAGCATGCTCTACCAGCAAGGGTGGTTTGCTGCGTACTCAACATTTACTCGTTTCACGAAGTTTTGAGTTTGAAAGGACCTCTGACGGTGGTAATGGGAGCCACAATGTATAGCTGCCTCAGATTTTGATAAAAATAAATCTTGGTCAAATGCTTCTGTTTTTGTATACATGTTTGCTGGTAGTCCATAGTTTATGATATTGGATTGAGGTTCTTGTTTCAAAAGAAGTACTGCTTTATTTTTGGGTTAAAATGGGCATATTTTGTATTAAACATATAGAAAAATAGAAAAGTATTTATGTAACATTGTTCCCCCCCGAGTCCCAAGAAATCCCTTTGCATATGAATGTATTGTCATATTATACGAAATATATGTGAATGGCGTTCTGGGACTCGGGGGGGGGGGGGGAACAGTACCCTACAGCCCAAAATGTTATCTCAGTACTAGAGCCCAAGTATGTGAAATTGTTTTTAAATTAAAATTAAAAAGAAAACAAAACAGCAGTTAAGTTGTATGCCATATATAAAGTACAAAAAATGGATATATACATTGATTCCAAAATTAACCCAAATCTGCTTGATTTATAACCACTTTTTATGTTCCATTCCCCAGAAAATGAGGGTACTGTACTTTCTGTGGAACAAACTTTTGTAATCATTCTATACTAATATTGTCCACTTGTTTACACGGCCAATAACCTCTTGCACCACCAACAGTAATATTGGTGGACTGTTTTCCTATTTTTTTTTAAATGTACTAACTTCCAAATCAACAACTTTTCAGTCAGGTCGGTACGATGCCACCACTGTCTAGGTATTAGCCAGTACCATGGGAACTTAAAATGTCTTTGTCATTTGTACAATACAGCGACGTAAAGTTTCAAATCACCAACTTTAAGGGTGTTTACACAATTTTCCATTCACTTGCATAAAACTATTTGCTTATTATATCACATTAGGCATAAAACAAGAATCTTTCGGTTCCTTAATGAAAGTAATTCTAAATAGAGGCCCTGGGTTTGATCCAATCGTGGGGAGCCGTGCTGTGCCTGAGACACACTACCCCCCCCCCCCCCCCCCGAGTACTGGGTACAAGATGTAATACGTGGCTCGATCCCAAAATGACTGAAAAACTGTTCATATTAAAGGATGCTTGGCCATAATCTAATCGAATCAAAAATAACTTTTATGATTATAATCACTTCGACACAACCATAATACTGAAACGAGACTCATGTAAGACAAGCCAAGTTCTGTTTGCGGGTGTGCCTGGAGTTTCTTCTTTGGGTCCTCATGTTTTCGTCCACCTACTGATTGGTCAATCTCATACGAGCTGAAATAATCTTGAAAGGGACATTAAAGTGAATCAGAAAAATAAATATATTGAAGGCCGTGTTGTAACAGGTTTATACAGGTAAATAAATACTCATGCAAGGTTGCTCAGTGTGACCAAGTTTTGTCACAATGGGCCGTGTCTGGAGAAAATGTTTTTGGTTAAGATCGAACTCTAATCAAGCTTTGCAAGACATAGAAGATGGATTGAAGTTTTGTTAATTAATGACACAATTCTGAGTAGTTGGTTGGTCATCGCTGATCTGGGTATAAGGTTTTGCATATAACAGATAGCAGGTTTTCTTATGAGTTAACAGTGCATTTTATAATGTTTGGTAGTATTATACAGGTAACTGCTAAAGGTTTGTACCCAAAATGTTGACGTTGTAATATTTCAATTTTATTTCAATGGCATTTTGCATGTTTATCGCACTTTACACAGTGTTGCATGCACAAAATATGATACAATAGTGGAATTAAAGGACTACAAGCAAGGAAAAGCGAAAATTTAAAATTTTCTCACATATGAAATTTTGACCCCCACCCCCGCTAAAATCGCATTTTTTACACTATATGGAGGAAATAGTCAAAACTTTTAATAGTAATAGGTTCAGAATACATTGGGCTTTTGCCCTAATCATGAAATACCACCACCAGAACCTTTGTGACATTGTTATGGTATTTTCAAAACGAGGCATAAAACCCCAAAGAATGTCACAGATTCTTTGCATACATATTTATAGTAAACCGTTACAGTGCAGATACCATCAAGAAAACATGTCCGTGTAATGTATACCCCCTTGAACCCCACTTTTATATAGCAAAACTGGGGTATGCAGGGGGTATGCTGGGGTATGCCTCGCCGAGGCGGTTCTAACGTGTACGCACAATCTATGTTTTGAGTAAAAATAAGAAAAATATCAAAAATTTTCTGATGAAATTTTCAATATTTACAGGTTAAAAAAATCTCTGTATATTGCATGGGCAAGTTTTCGTAATGTTTACGTATACGGGTTACGTGAGGTCATCCGGCATGGTCGAAGTATTTGCACTTTAGTCCGTGATTTACTATAATAGAAGGAAAATTGTTATTGCTTATAAAGGGAGACAATAAAGACAAAACATTTGACTTTGAAATGTTTTGAGATTAAGTTATGTTAGGAAATTCAATACTGCTGATATCGTTCGTTCTCACCAGCAGCTGGTATTTTTCGCACTCTGCCTGGTCTCCATTTTCAACATACTGAACCTCGTATCTTAACACGCCTTGAGGTTGTTCAATTCTCCATAGACAGTCATAATTGTCGGTCGTTGATTCTACCTCAACGTAATTGAGATCATTGTCCAGTTGTATGTCTCCACAATCAGTCTGGGAAACTGAAACCAGAGGACCAATGGTCCTGTAAACGCTCACCTGATCTAGACAGCTTAACTTGTAAGGGAGATAATGTCCTCTGCTCTGTGGTGTGATCTGTATGAACCCAAGGAACACAGATGGCAGGAATTAATATTTATTAGAGGATTACCGAACATTGCTAAACACAAAATAACATACAAAGTATCAAAGCTGTGACCTCTGTGGTTTCAAAGGAGAAGATTTTTACCCATTAAAACGTATATGTTGCCATGGCAACCATAGCTCTAGTTTGATCTGCCAAAAACAATATGCAACTTTTCCTACTGCCAAGTGATGCTGTCTTGTGTATTTTGATCAAGATCCTCTTACTGGCTTTGGAGCTATTAATGTTTGAAGTTTTTCCTATATTTAGTCTACGGAGTTAATTTGACCCCAGTGGCATAAATGGCAAAATTAATGTTGAGGACCATTAGTCAATGCCACATAACTAATGGCTGTGGGCCTTGTGGTTTCAGGGGTTTTTGGATTTTTCCCCAATGAAACGTTTACGTTTTCATGACAACCAGAGTTCTAGTCCGATCAGCCCAAAAATAATATGCAACCTTTCCTACTGCTCAGCGATGCCGAGTGTCTATTTCATCAAGATCTGCCTTCTGGCTTTGGAGACTATCTCGGTAACCGCGAAGCTGATCAGTGCCTTTGTTTTCGCTGCACGGATTGTACAATTCCTCTGTTACTTATATACAAAATTTCCAGCTTCTAGCTTTCTTCTTTGACTGTACAGGCCGGTTTGTGTCGGACCTGGTCGGAAACCCAAACTGTTGGTTTTCTCATGCGAAGGCTCATATATTAAATCTAGCCATATATGACAGAAATGTACAATAGCTTACTGTTGCAAATGACAAATGTGCAATAACCCCATCTGACCCCGGGGTCTGTTGTATAGCAGTATGGTCTTCCTCTGAAGCCATCGAAATCTCGGCAGTAGTTTCTTGCCTCTAAGACCGAACCATCGTAGGGGAAATCTTCGTCCTTGTTTCTAGAATGTGTATGTGGAGTTTGCCACGCCCACGGCTGACACATGTGACCCGTGTTTGTCACGTGAACTGTTCCGTGGTATGGTTCGCGGAAAAGATTATCAAGACATTCGTGACTGACTTTAGATGGTGCGGCACCTTTGAATCAGAAAACGGCATCCTCAATTGTAATAATACTCTTTATCCTTTCATGTTTAAGAGCAAGGGAAACACATAATTTCATAAGAACAGTTGTTATCCATTTCATACCAGTTAATTTCATTTTATTTTCCTTTAGTTGTGATATTCTTTTTATCATTTAACGGGTGAATGTGTTTGCTTTCACACCTTATTCATTGTCAAACGATTTCAAATTAGTAAGGACGGAGCAACCACCAGTAATGAACATTATAGATTGATAGAATAATCCAAAACAATAAAAAAAACAAACTTTTATATTTTATTTGCTATTACTACAGCTCGTTTTATGCCGTGGGGCGGCCCTAAAGAGTCTCCCCGTACATCTTCCGTAGTGCAGATTATATTATTTTTTCGGTCCTTTGAGATTAATTATTTACCCCGTTTAGGTATGTGTCTTGAATTTAGACTTCCCTTGTGTAAAGTTTTGAAATTGCAGTATATTTACATGTATCTGGCTATCGCCGCCGCTTAATAAAAGGTCACTGATGAGGGTTCAGTACCCGAAATTGCGCAATATGGTCCATACCTCCCGTTTAACGTTTTCACTGCTTCCAAAGAATCAAACCTTTATATTTTATTTATTATTAAATGCTCTTATTTTTCCAATCCTCAGAGATTTTTTGCAATCAGCTTGCATTTTCTAATCTCTTTTTGATTGTTAATTTAGTTTTTTCCCGTCTCGGTTTTTTGAGTTGGGCATTTTCTGATTTTGCCATTTCCTGATCATTTTCTACTTTTACCTTTTTCTACTATGAATATAATGTAATGCCTAGATCCTTTGGGAACAGTCAAACCTACATCATGAAAAATGTCCGTGTAATATATACCCACTAGAAACCCCTCTTTTATATAGCAAAACTGGGGTGTGCAGGGGTATACCTATTTTTCTTATTTTCGCTCCAAAACATAGAGTGTGGGTACTCGTGTACCCACAATCTATGTTTTGAGCAAAAATAAGAAAAATATAAAAAATATCTAATTTATAAAAGAAATTTTAATTTCTTTACAAAAAATCTTTACAGCTGAAAAAATGTAGAATACGCGGCAACAATTTAAGGTACCTACGTCTAACAGCTTCGTATGTTAAATTGAAGCCAGTCCAAACGAAAAATTGGTCGGAGACAAATCTGACATACATATTCTCTGTCGCTGTCTGACACGGTGGTTGTAGTCCCATAGATCCACAATATACATAAATTAAATCCAAATCATCGCTGACCTATGGTGTAATAAAATTCAGATTGGTATAATTATAATGCTTAAATGAGCATGTAGGAAATGGCATTCAGTTTGTCCATATTTGTCAATAAAAATGAAAACTGAGATCCTTTTTAGGGCAGTGAATATATTAATGAGAAAGCCCTGGGTCATACCGCGGTTTCGGCTACTTAAGCCTCATCAGTGACCCTTTTAGATTTGGCAACATGGAGCCAAAGGGAATTACTGTAAATGTGATACTTTCAAGTGGGTATTCAACACAGAGACTAGTATTATCCAAATGGGGCCAAACACACTAAAATGTTGGTTAGAAAATGAATCTAAACCGATAAATTTCTGATTCCTCAGAATATCTTCGCTGATCTCAAAGGACCAAAAGGAAAATATCACATGCACTATGGATGATGTACGAGGAGACTTTTTAAGGACGCCACACGGCACAACACCAGCTGCAGTAATAGCAAATAAAAATTAAAACTGAGATTTTTTAAGAGCAGTGAATATATTAATGAGAAAGGTCTGGGTCATACCGCGGTTTCGGCTACTTAAGCCTCACCAGTGACTCTATAGATTTGGCAACATTGAGCCAAAGGGAATTACTGTAAATTTGATACTTTCAAGAGGGTAGTCAACACACAGAAGTACAAGTAGGCAAAGATCAGGAAAAGGCGCAATCAGAAAAAGATTCCCACTCCAAAAACCGAGGTGGGAAAAAACCAAACTAACAATCAGGTACTTATACCATGAAACATATTGTAAGCCGAATGAGCAGCTATTTTCCCAATAGGTGGCCACTCAGTTACCTTAACTTAAAATTATGAAATTAACAAAAAATATGAAAACACACATAAGGAGCCAACAGCACAAAAAATTTAAACACCAAGACATAAAACAAAAAGAACCACCACAGAAGTATCGCCTTGGAACAATCAGTAACACAAAGTTACTGGCTGGCTTAAACCGGTTTTACATGGCCATAACCTCACCCTCAGCTTCTGCAGTGCTTCATAACATTTAGTTAGTTCTTCGGTCCTCGTGGTAAATCTCTAACTAGTCAATGAATCATCAAGAACAAACAAATAAATCACGATAAACATCCTGATGAATCAAAACCCGACGATGGAGATCCCTGGGCGCCGAATAACCTACTAACTCCGGAGCAAAAGAAAAACACCAGTTGGACCCCGGTGGGCCAAGCAACAGACAAGAAGCTCCGGTCCCAACCAACTAAAATGGATAGCTTTAAGTCGGGGCCATCATAGAGTCTGACGCCCGACACATTGCTAATCCAGTGACAATGACACACTTCACAACACACGCGGAACGTCAAATTAGCAAAACCTATCCGAGTGATTGCTGTAATCCGAAACCAATACATTCACATGAGAATGAGTATATCATCAGGAATACATGTCCGTGCAATATATACCCTCTTAAACCCCACTTTTATATATAAAAAAAAAAACTGGGGTATGCAGGGGTATACCTATTTTTTCTTATTTTTGCACCAAAACATAGATTGTGGGTACTCGTTAGAACCGCCTCGTCGAGGCGGTTCTAGCTTGTACCACAATCTATGTTTTGAGCAAAAATAAGAAAAGATATCAAAATTTTTCTGATGATAATTTTCATTTTTAAGCTCAAACAATCTCTGTTTATTACATAGGCAAGTTTTCGTAATGGAACATCGACAGTCTGTACATAGAATAAAATACGAGAAAAAATATTGTTATGCGATTCATACATGGCATCTTGCTTCATGTTGTTTATACGGGACAGTGATCAAATCAGGATAAGATTTAATCCAATTATTGACGCGTGTCGTTTTACTTATTGGACACTCTCGATTATTAATCGATTAGTTCTTTAATTGAATTATAGACGATTAAATCAAATTACCGGCACGTGTCACAAAACCTGTACATCTACCTGTATTAAAAACGTCTGTCGCAGCTATAATGATATATTTGTATATTGGTCACTCACACATTAAAAAATGTTAATTTATATTAAGACAATGAGGTAGCATTTTAGAATTTAAAATGATAAATAAGAAAATTGAATTTCCACTTTTTTAGTTTTAAATTTTTCACTTTTCAGTGACAACGCATGACAATGAACTAATTTTTATTGATATTGTGTTTTAAAAACATGGTATGATGTGATCCTTGTTTAAGAATCGTCAATGCACAGATGCGCAGTCGAATCACTTTAGTATTGTTTTGAATTTGTTACTTGTTTAAATAAAAGGAAAGGAAACTAAAGATTAAACACAAATTGTTTTCTGGTGTTACTGCTGAGTTTCTGTTCCATCTAATGAATAAGTATTAGACCCAAACCGGACTGTACAACCACAAACGATAGCTAGAAGACTGATAAAAGGTAATATGATAATTGTGGTGCCGAATAGACTAGGTGCCGAAATAAAAGTGGGGCTGATATGACAGTGGTGCCGAAGCATCTGGGGTCCGAAGTGACTGGGGCCGAAATGACTGGGGCCGATTTGACTAGGGTCCGATTTGTCTAGGTACCAAAGTCGTAGCGGTGCCGAAGTGTCTGTAGTTCGACTGATAGATAGGTGCAGTCAATGTAGAAATTGAACATTTATTGAATGAAATTCAAAGTAAAATAAGGAATCCAGGTTATTTCGTTTTCGCAAACACTTCAGCCGCATGAACATACAGTGCTTCCATCACAGTAGCATTAAAGCGTTTGAGAAAACTAAATAACCGGTAATTATTATGTTACTTTATGTTTCCTATATGTTACATAGGGCAAATGATGTTTTCAACCCAAATTTTCAAAACTGAACTTTTGGAGTGGGAATCTCTTTCTGATTGCGCCTTTTCCTGATCTTTGCCTACTTGTACCTTTTCACTAACCTGGGAAACATATTTGGGATAATTCATAAAATTGAACAAGTAGGCAAAGATCAGGAAAATGCGCATTCAGAAAGATATCTCCACTCCAATAACCGAGGTGGGAAAAACTAAATGAACAATTGGGTACTTATACTTAGAAAAACATATCGTAAGCCGAGAGAGCAGCTATTTCCCAGTAGGAGGATACTCAGTTACCGGAACTTAAATAAAATATGAAAACACACACAAGGTTCAAACAGCACAAACATTCGACTCCAAAACATAAAACAAATGGAACCACAACAGGAGTATCGCCTTGGAACGACCAGAAATATTAAATTACTGGGGGGGGGGCTTATATTGATTTTACAGGCGCATTACCTCACCCTCATCTTATGTGTAAGTTGCTTGTCCTCGTGATGAATCTCTAACTAGTTAATGAATTATCAAGGACAAACACATAAATCATGATATACGGTTATTAATCTTTCAAAAACATTTGAGTAGTTAATTACGTTACATTTCTGAACAAAAATCAGGGAGTAACTTTGTAAAGAGTGCCCATATAGACACCAAATTTTCAGCCTTAGTACAAAAATGGTTATTCCTTCATAGATTATAAACAAAATCACAAACAAATAACAATGGCTACTTGTGGAATCTTTGAAACTCGAATATCAGCGATTTTTTGTTAAAAATTTGGATCCATATATTATGTAATTAATTTAGGCATGCAACATCACAACATCTGGACGTTTTATATACTAAGTAAATATTTACTAAACACAATATATAAACAAATTCCTCCAGTTGTCCATTGCTTGCCAGTGACGATTGTTCAAAAACAAAAAGAGTTGACAATTTATTTCTGAATATTGCATGGGTATATTTTTAACTGAACGCAAATGTATAGCTCAAATGTATACAAGATACAATTTAACAAAAGGATTAAAAATTGGTTTTTAGTTACATATCAAATATTTTGATTGTGCTCTTACAAGACAAATCATTATCAAATTTTATGACAAATTCCATGGGTATTGATAGAAAAGTAATGTAAATATCTACTCAATGTCTTTTGATAGATTAATAATTATGTATATGACTTCGACATTAATATTTCCTATATTCAGTTTATCATTCATTCACAAATAAGCAAATGCCATAGTAGGTTTAGGTAATTCATGTTTTTGGTATTTATTTTTGTGGGGTAACGTTATAAACTCAAAAAAATGACTATAATGCTACCACTTAGAAAGGCCCTCTCGGTCTTTTCTAATGCTGTACACATCCCAGTTTTCGAAAAATGCAGCGGGGATCTGTTCATCCCGGATAGTACCGGCATCTTAAATAGCTCATCGCCTAATTGTTTCGAAGAGATTTTCCTTTTAGCATTCCCGCTACAATTTTTATTTTCCATTTGTTTAAGCGACTCTCCATTTCTACAGTATAGGCAATCTTACATTCAGAATGCACGTTCTCCTTTTCTGTGGTGACTTTTATTGCCGATTTCTTTTATTATTTCTGTTTTTATTTCTGTTTTGAATGCTTTGTTCACTTTCTTGTTTAGTTGTTGCTCTGACTTTGATACACTTAACTGGTAACTTCAAAACCACAAAAAACAGTGGCATAAGAACAACAACACCACTTTTGATAGTTCTATAATGGCAGTTTAAATACTTACACTGAGATAGTCAAATTTGCATCCAGTTGATGCCTCAATATCTACGTACAAAACTTGAAACTCAAATACTTCATTTTTCCTCCCTAGGACGGTATAAAGACAATCGAGATTGTAGTCATAACAACCATCTCCATCGCTGTCGGGAGCGGCTATCCAGCCAGAAGTTGGCATATCAAAGTAACAGTTCTTATTTAAGGCTGAAAGATGGAAAAATATAGCAAAAGTGAGCAAAGCTCACATACCCCCGGCGTTATATCAATTTGAGACAAAAATCAGATTACAGTAAAGGTATACATCTAGACATCAAATGAATACCTAGCTGTACTGTACACGTCTACAAAGAGTATAAGAACATCAAGGTTTCTTCGTGTGTAGATTTCTTTAGAATTTAAAAAACTTATAAAAACAAAGTTCCGAGACCGGAGCTGTTTTATAGGAAAACATGCTTGTTGCATATGTGAAAGCAAAGACTTAGATCAACTGCAAATTTACCACCTGCACAGCAAATGAACTGATGATCAAAGGTTTTGTTTTCCGTATGCAGATAGAACAATCCCTCAACATTCTAAATCAGAATCTGCAAGTGTCTAACCATTTTGTGCTATATAGCCACATCTATCTCCAACCTCATTAGAGATACATAAGAAAGGTTTTCTCGTGGCATAGGTTACATGATGTTACACCCAACAAAAACAAAAATTTTGGAGATTTTGAATTGATTTCCAAATTTAACGTTGGGCTAAAGACGCTTTTACGTGAGGGACTTCCGGAATGACTTGGTTTACAAATTTAAGACAGGAATGCGTTTTTCTTTTCAGTTCACAAAAATCATTACACGTTACAGACCTACATGTATAGGGTATAACTTAAGTCTGCATGCTTAGTTTTTAACCTAATCATAGTTTATAAGTACGCTACCTTCATTTATTGTACGCCGATGGGCCGGGTGTCAGACTCTATGATGACCCCGACTTAAAGCTATTCATTTTATTTGGCTGGGACCGAAGCTTTTTCTCTGTTGTTTGGTCCACCGGGGTTCAACTGATGTTTATCGTTTGCTCCGGATTTCAGTGAGTTAATAATTCGGCACCCAGGGATCTCCATCGTCGGGCAGCTTACTGAATCTGTGTCCTCGTTTTGGATTTATCATAGTGGTTATCATAATTTATTTGCTTGTCCATGGTGATTTATTGACTAGTTAGAGATTCACCACGAGGACCGAACAACTAACTGAATATTGTGAACTACTGCAGAATTTCATATTTTGCAGTCGATTTTTGTGCTGTTTGAACCTGATAGGAGAAGATCATGAGGGCCTGCGTAGACGTTTTTAAAAACAAAATTCACGTGCGTTTATTCCAAGGAACTATTTTTATTTTGAGGCTAGCAACCACGGTTCACCTTTTCAGCAGCTAATTACATGAAAACACTTGAATACGTGACTCTAAAACCCCAAGAAATGAATTGCTCAAGGATGATATTATCCAAAAATGTCAGCAAAGACATTTGCCACCCAAAAACCTTGCCACACGGACGCCATGAAAATGGCCGCTTTTTGACGGCACACACCAGCCTCAGGAAATCTAAATTTTGATCTATTTATCATTAAACGCACGCATTCACACCCATACCGGTAGATGCTCTAATAATTCTTCTTTTAATTAAGGTCATTCATGCCACGATTGGTACATGACCATTTTTCTAACCCATATTTAACAATGAGCTTCCGGTTTCATCGGTCACCTCCATTGAGAAAATGTGGAATTCACGAGTCCTTGACGACAAATTTAAACACACGAAAAATTACATAAACGAAGAAAGCCTTACCAAAATTCAAGCATAGTAATCCATACTGGCGTCCTAGTAGTCTTTTTAATGCACTTCGGGAAAGTAATGATCAAGAAATGTAAATTATTTCGCAAAAAAAAGACAACCTCACCAAAACACAAACGACACTTGCCAGTTGAAACTGTAAATAATGACACGTCAGACAAAGATGGTCGCTCACAATGACGTCATGAACGAAAAGAATATCAGTTGCGGATCTAGCGGTTCTCTTTTTGGGTTATACATTAATGTGGAAAGTAATTTGATCGGTTTTAAAGTGTGATATACGGTACGAAGGATAGGCACTTAAGCCGTAACGATGTACGCACGTGGACGTGTTCGAATCCTTAATTGGTTTTGAAAGCACCTGTTAATTTTAATGACGCCGGCCGGCCCAGACGGTACTGTCCCATCTAGATCTTATGCACCAGTCATTTGTAACCACTGCAACCCCCTCACAGAGACCCCCCCTGGTGGAGATAATGACTTTTTACTTTTCTGCGCTCCACTTTAAGCCCCACCGGGTCTGCGGGGACGAGTTTGAGGTCCAAACTCTGAGGGTCCAAAAAACCCTGTAACGTTACTTTACTTCCCCCTACTCTCACAATAAAAAATTCCACTGGTGTAAAAATTTAATCAGTCAGTTCCCCTGCACTACTGGGAGGAAAGGGGGGAGCATCGGTTACAAATGACTGGTGCTGCAACTTCTGTGCTTTGTGTCTCTGAAAGAAATTGATGTCTATAGATCTAAAACTAATATGAAATGACGGCCCAACCCGTAGGCTACGCGAGAGGCTACGTGGCATGGCGATTTTAGTACCCGACAACAACGCAACCCTCACACCGTCAAGGGGCATTGTTATAATTTTGTTCCGCCCGTCATACTACATGTAGATTTTCCCCCCGTTTTTAAAGTCGAATTAAAATCCTGTACCGTTTCTTTGCGCTCTGTAGGTCTATCTCCAAATCATAAGAATGGCCAACAATAAATAAATAAATCTAAATAAATAAATTGTTCTTTGGAAAAACGTTCCAATCAACCATTTTTCAGTCCAGATGTTCAGTCGTGTCTTGGCGGAGCGACCCTTAGTTTTCTTACTCATGAACATAGCCGGCCGTGCCAGTAAGGGTGTAACACCCGACCCCTCAACTCCGGCTTTCACGCTACCAGGTAAACGGTAAAAGAAAATGTATGTATTAAATATCAATTTCGGAAGTAACATCGAAACACTCCGCCCATATGCTTAAAAATTTGAATTATACGGACGGGGGCGGGATCAAATGAGCCGCGGCGCGAGAAAACCGATTTTCGGGGTTTCCGACCATGTCCGACACAAACCGGTCTGTACAGTCACAGAAAAAGCTAGACGCTTGAAATTTTGGATTTAAGCAGAAGAGGGGTTGCACTATCCGAGTAGCGAAAACAAAGGCGCTGATCAGCTGTGCAGTTACTGCACAGCTGATCTGCGCCTTTGTTTTCGCATAGGCGAAAACCCGGTTTTCTAATGGCGCGGCTCAATAGAATCACCTCCTCCGTATATGCACTTGTGATATTGCTGTCAAACAACAACATAACTAAGTCCAGTGGTGTACGACTGTCTTGGACTATAGAAAAAAAAAATGAAAAATCATGCTTTTGTGTGTACAAGTCGACATTGTTCCTAGCTTTTAACCATTAAATGTGGAGTTAATGCGTTCGACGCTGTTATCACTAGGTCATCGCGCTCCTGAGGCACCACTTAATATGTAACATAAGACCATGATTCACGGACCCATCAGAAATAATGATCAGGGCCTTTCATATACATTGAGATGCGTGTAGCAATCTAAGTTCGTTGAGTATTGTGAACGCACATGGTGCAAGGGAAGCAACTCGATAAAAATAACATAGCTGGTGCACGCCTAGCCTGGTTCCCGTCGTCAAACCGGCAACCGTTTTTGACGCCTGGCACACACGAATAATGCAGGCCTTCAGTGGACGAAAAAACATGGCGCCCTTCCCATTGATTTTGTATGGAGACGGTAAGACAATCGAAATTGTGAACAAACTGTGAGGCGGCATCCGACGGCATTTGAATTTTTAAGACAATTAAGCATATGAGAAACTCGAAAATGAGGGTGGAAATGAATGCCGGAAATTGATATGTTCACAATCATCCCTGAAAAATCGGTAATCGACAGGACAAGTTAAAGCTTTTCTAAAAAGCTTGCAATATTTCAGGGTCAGGTATGAAAGCCTATGCTGAAATGAGCGTTGATATCCGAGCTAGATTTTTTGATAAAAATCACTAGAAATGCTTTTTGTGTAGAATTTGTGGGTAAAAACTTTTTTTTTTAATTTATAAGTGCACAATTTATCAGTTTACAGTGTGTAATTCACCTATCAAGGGGGAAAGGTGGACGTACAGGGGGAATTAGACAACAAATAAATCCCATCCCCTGAGAATTAAATAGAGCCTTATTATCTAGGTGTGGCGAATTAGATGCTATACGAAAAAAATATATAAAATATATAGCAAAATTGACAGCCAGCCCAGGGAATTTTGGATACCAAATTTCAATCTATGGGGAATTCTGGGGGAATTAGACCTCAATTTTTCAAAATTGTCTAATTCCCCCTGGGTATCCCGCCGTCTTTTGGTCTGTGTATTAGATAAAGTTGAATGGTGATAAAAAGGATGTTGAACATGGTCTTTAATTTTCACATGCCAGAAAACCCAAGAACTGTAAGAAAAACAGGGCCAGAAAATTGATGCCTGAACTGAGAGAAGCTATTTTGACGAAAAATCAACACAGTATGCTGATTTCTATTGCTACATGTAAGTTCATTATGACATGACATTTCACAGAAATACATTACGAAAACTGGACCACGAAAACTTGCCCATGCAATATACAGAGATTTTTTTCAGCTGTAAAAATTGAAAATTTCATCGGAAAAAAATTGATATTTTTCTTATTTTTGCTCAAAACATAGATTGTGGGTACACGTTAGAAACCGCCTCGAGGCGGTTCTAATGAGTACCCATAATCTATGTTTTAGAACAAAACTAAGAAAAATAGGTATACCCCTGCATACCCCAGTTTTGCTATATAAAAGTGGGGTTCAAGGGTGTATACATTGCATGGACATGTTTTCCTGATGTGTAGAATTCACCCTGAATTTGAAGTGAAACTGATTTGCTGTCTGGTTATTGGGAAATGTGTGACTTGTTTAATTTTTTAATTAAATTATTTGAATTGCTTCAGCTGATAAGATATTTGTAGGCGCACCCACAGGTATGGCAGAGGCATATCATTCTGCATAAGCTAAAACAGGCTGGGGTCCATCATCTACTCTTCACTGAAAAAAATGGGATCAGGCTCAAATTCAACCATTTGTGTTGCCTAATCTGTAAGTCCCTGTCAACAATTTTTCTGTCATGTTGACAAAAAGTGGCAAGTTTATGTAGGACTAGTTCTTCGAGGAGCTTTAAAAAATGTCTAACTCTAGGACACTACAGGGCCCTTGTGCTGTTCTAGGCCTGGACCTCTTGCTCTGGAGTCTGACGCTGTACAACTAAGCAGCTGCACTGCCCTCTTTTTATGCGACAGTTATTGTGTGCATTTAAAATTATTTCATAGTCATGTCTGTGCAAAATTATTTAAGGCCATAGAAAATGATTTGTTAGACTCTCATTCCCACCTGCCGCTGTTCAAAATCCTCCAAACTTTTTTTTTTATTTTGGTCAGAAAAAAAAATAATAAAAAGGTCAAGATAATGTAAAATATGAACCGTCTCTTGGGAAAACGAACAATGTGGTTTCGGAACAGGTCCGACACAAACTGACCTGTACAGTCACAGAAAAGAAGTTGAAGCTTGAAATTTCTGATTTAAGAAGAAGCGGAAATGTACTATCCTTATATAAGGAGAAAAAAAAGTTTTCTGCAAAGCTGATCTGCATCTTTGGTTTCCCTTAAGCAGATTGATGTTTTTCTCATGAGACGGCACATTATATTTCAGATACTTAATTGCCTTTGTGTCTTTCATTACCAAAACATGCCCGTGCAATAAACAGAGATTTTTTAAGGTTTAAAAATTGAAAATTTTCAGCTGAAAAATTTTGATATTTACTTATTTTTGCTCGAAACATAGATTGTGGGTACATGTAAGAACTGCCCAAAAAAAGGAAATTTCCAGTAACACAACAGAGATTTTTTTTTTTGTGTCTCAGGGGCCGAAATAAGGCCCCATTCCCAATGCGATTTAGGAGGATTTTTTCCCAATTTGTAGAAAAAAAAATCCCAATCACATCTGAAAATTATTTTCAATAATACAATGCCTTGTGAAATATATACGTTCTGCTGTTTGAAATGCTATTTAGCTTGGTATTTTATGTTATTATTTAAATGATTCTAAACGCATAAGCTTGATAAACTATGTCAACTTGGTTATATTATCAATTTTGAATATTCTGAAAATTTCCCAAATTCAGGGTTTACATCGCTAATTTTCCCAATCACAAAGGCCCTAGAGCCCCTTCCCTAAATTGCCAAAAACATTCCTGCGTGACAATCTGTGTTTTGAGCAAAAATAAGAAAAAATAGGTATACCCCTGCAAATCCCAGTTTTTCTATATAAAAGTGGGGGTTCAGGGGGGTAAGGAGGTACATACATTTCATGGACATGTTTTCCTGATGCACCCCAGAACTTTAAAAAATTTGGTTGAGAATCAAACTTTCTCTGGTCTAACCTGAGGTTGATTTTGTACAGCAATAACACCATCATGTTGCAGTCGTTAACACCCCCCCCCTTTCCTTCTTGTTCAAACACACAGTAAACAAATTGATTACAATAGTGATAATACTAAAATTAATAACATTGAATAAAATAGTAAATGATAATCATTCAACATAAATCCCAAGTAGTCATCTCATGTATCTTGGTTTTTAATTTCAGGGAAGAAGGTGGACTTTTCAGATCAACCAGTATTTGTACCAAGTATTTTCCCTAGAAACAAGAAAACACCCTGTATGACCCATAGTGCCAGGAAAGCAGGTGAGGCATCATGTATAATTATTTTAAAAACTGTACCATCACTTGCACAAATTTCACTCTAAATTGTTGGATCTCATGACCACAAAAAGCATGACCATACTTTTATAGGCTCCGGACAAGATTTTGTTAACCAACAGTTCTCTGATTGATTAAACTTGTAAAACATGTACTTTGCTAGTGCGAATTGATGCTGAACGTCCTAGTCAACAGCAGAGGTCATGTCAAGATGTTTCATCCATTTTTATAAGAGACTTCTATCCGAAATTAGGATGTAACGACATCTGAAAAGTGCTTTACATACAAACACCCAAGTAAGCCATTAAGTCTTATATGTATGGATGACTTGAGCCACTTTTCTTGGGCAGGCTCAGACCCGAGTGTTTCACCAGAATCTGATAGTCAGTAGCCTAATAAGCTTTCAATAGATGCAAAAGCAGCCTATCTATTTCTTTAGTACCCAATTGGCGGGGGCTTTATTTGAGTTTATGCATAAATGAGCCACGCCTTGAGGAAACCAGTCTTCAGGGTTTTCAACCAAGTTCGGCCTTAACCGGTCTGTAAAGTCACAGAAAAAGGCAAGAGGCTTGAAATTTCATATGTAAGAAGAAAAGGAATTGTACAATCCATGTAGTGAAGAAAGGTGCTGATCATCTGTGCTGTTACTGCACAGCTGATCTGTGCCTTTGTTTTCGGATAGGCAAAATCCGGCTTTCTTATGATGTGGCCCAAATATTAATTTTTTATATACAATAAGCTATTGAATCATTCTTCAATGTTCCTTCAAGTATCTGGTTATGGTATTTTACTTATATTTTCAAATTTTCTACTTTTAATTTAAATGAAATAATTTCCTAGCAGAATTGTAGTCTCAAAATGTGCAACAAATATTGTAAAAATGGCTGAATTTTCAGATTAATAAGTATTTGAGCCAAAACAAAAGTACTGGTCAGTTCAGCTGTAACTCACTCTATAAACCTGTGATGCAGCCGAATTTCTTACTTGCATTATATTGACGAAATGGTGTGCGATGATAAGAAGTTGAATTAATTGGCCAACAACTGACACCAAAGAGTTACATGACATGTACTTGTTTTACTGACAGTTGTTGCTTAATTAATCAAGTCTCATATCACCAGATTCGTTTTAGTCACATGTTATGCAGTGTTGCATCAATATGTCTTAAATATACTATTTCAGGATATGACACACTATCACCTATGAAGCAGTCATGCTCCCAGAAGAGGAAGCGAAGTGACAGTGTCGGTGAAAACATGCAAGCTGGTCGCCCCAAAAGAAGACTTACTTTTTTGTTAAACTCAACTGTGCCCAATCATGATTGCAGTACAGGTGTCGCGAGACCTTAAGCGATCGCGCATCACGAAAAATTTTTTAATCCCTTCTAAAAACGTTTGGCGAGTGACTCACATGTGACTTGGGAGTTTTTACTAATAAATTTGCGAGTTGCTCAACCCTTCGCGCAAAGTTCTTTTTGTTTGTCGCGCATGGATGTACATGTAGCATACATTCATCGTGCTCGATTGGCCTGATCTGCATCTGCAGTCAGTTGCTACATAAACATGTATACATGTAAATATTAACTGAGTCCCAAAGCTTTTTAACAGATTGAGCATGTGCATTATTGCGTATCGGTGTTTGATACGAAAGAAGTTAAGGACATATACATACCTATGGTAGAGTCTACGGGTCATGTTTAAGCACTTTCGCGTAATGTAAACCTTGCTATATGTACATAATCCGAGATATGTTGCATTCGTGATTTGAATTGTGCATGCATGAATGATGGTATAATTTAGAAACCAACCTCTTGCAACATCCAGAAATTAAACATGTCTGTCCGTTCTTATCTAGATAGATAGATAGAATCTATCTAATCTAATCAAATCTAATCTAATCTAATCTAATCTAATCTAATCTAATAGGGTGTTATGCAGTCAAATTATCAATCAACATAATTAATCTTAAATTGCACACATTTATTGTCTGATTATGACTGATGCAAATAGAACAATTTAAGATCAAAGCAATGATTTGGATAACTTTTTTTAACTTAAACGAATGTTTAACACGGCTCTTCTTTTTTTAGGTCAGGGCAATAATGGATTAGTAATTATGGTAATCAGTCTTAACATAAACAAAGTAAACAATGTTTCTAAACCAAAGCAAACTTGATACATATAAATAAATAGTCTGAACTTATATGGGCCACAACGTGAGAAATTGTGCCTTCGGACAATTATTTGAGTATTAGAAAAACAAAGTTACGCTGAATGTATAATGTTTCTAGAGTCTGTTACTCTTTATTTGACCCGATTCTTTCACTTATTTTGTGAGTTATGACCAATTTACTATATGAACCCTACAGACGTCATTGTCCTGAAAAATGACGTCAAAGTTGCGTAATGCATTTCTGTATGTAAGTAGAGCTTACAAAACTCGATGCATTTGCTTAAAACTGTTTAAGCACGGGTCAGGACCTATTGCTAAGATAGAAGCATACCATCCTTACAGGCAATCTGTCGTAATTATTTTGTCTATTTTTATGATGATACGGTTGCTATGGTTACCGTTTTAACGATATATATATGGAAATTGTGTGTATTATGAGCTAAAACAAGGGCAGATAACTCAAAATATTGACAATAAATATGTTTTAAAACTCACTTATTTGGTAGCCCAGTGTTCTAAGATTACAAATACAGTGTTATTTCTATAACGCATTTTACATCATTTTCCCGCTTTTTGCTGCTTTCTACTAGTAATGCCAGAATGTCCGAAGGTACATTTTGTCGCGTTGAGGTTCATATATCGATCTTAAATTGCATCTTGCGAGTCAACTCGCAATCTCATTTACGTCGCGCATGTTAGAAAAATAGTTATGCGCGTTTGTGAGTGACTCGTGAATCACTAGGAGGGCATTTGGAGTAAAGATAACCCCCTACATGCAACATCGTGCAACTGCGCGATCGCTCAAAGCATCGTGACGACTGTACTGTACCTCAAACCTGTAATCTTAAATACTGGAGAGGAGGTTCCACAACCAACATTAGTGACTGTGCAGCTGGTACTCTGATGAAGATTCCAGCTCGTAAATTCTCTTTTGAAGAAGAACTGTTTCTTTATTGGAAACTTAAATGAGAATCTGGCTCAGTCCTTTGACATTAGTTTTAGTCACATTTCCAGTGTTGTCAGTATGTGTATAAATTTTCTATTTGCCTTGAGTTACTGTTTGAAATGCAAAGCTCAGATAGTGATATAGCGGAGGGCTATGACTAATTCTCAAACTTGAAAGTTGTGCTTGACAATATAGATTAGATGCCAGGAAAAAGACTTCTCCAATTACAAACATCATGATAGGGTGAAGATTCTTGTGGGACTGTCTCCAAACCAAGCTGTGAATTGTGTGTTAAGAGCCTGGGAATGAAGAGCATCTGATTAACACATTACAAATTAATGTACATGTATATTTTGTCCCACTTCCCTAATGGTGCTCCTCGACATGAAGATGTCTTTGTTTCTTTGATTTGTGGTTAAACTGTTAACATCCCAGTTGACAATTTTTAGCTTGAGTCTATTGAGCTATTGTAGTTGCCTCGGTCATGCTTGTTCCCATTCCTGTGCATGTAACACTTGTGGACGTTGTGGTATAGTTTTCTAGAAGTCCATATCTTGACAACGACAACCACTCATCAAAAAGCATTCATACTTGGACCATAGATACCTTGTAGGATTAGCTTTCATTCCATGGCATCAGGGCCCTGGGCCCAGGCCAAATGTGGGGCTAGAGGTTAAAGGGCATGAGGCAAGTCTGGTATCTAGCGGCCTACGAATTTGGAAAAAAATAAAATCATTGAACAATAATGTTATTATCGCCAATTTACGTCATGACGTCAACTCTTGCACGCATGGACTTCGAATCGACGTCATGACGTCACGTTACGTCACCAATAGTGACTGAAGACGCCATGATTGCGCGCTTTTGCAAGAAATTAAGATATTTTACGCAAACTTTTCCAAAGTTCATAGTGAGGCCACGCAGGTACCAAAAAGATATTTTGCACAGACATTTATACGAGGGAAATACGCAAAATAGTGAAGTTTCATTCTGGTACCTGCGTGGCCTCACAGTGAAATATCAACTTTTCGCATTTTTGTCTGTACAAGAATCCACATGAAAAGTGAGCTGCTTCTCGCCTATACCGCGTCTATTCGTTGAATGCTGAACTGAGATCGAAGGCAAAAATCAACGGAGTATTTGACAATAGACTTTTACCATTGTCAACTTGCTTCTGTAAGAGAATTTTTTGCTAGATTTACATAAATGTGTCATTTTTTTCGAAGGCCATGCACACCTACGTTATATAATAATTATCATACAGTAAGTAACTAGTTCGTCCGATTGACGAAAGTGGCTCGCAGTTTTGTTTTTCATTGTGCATTGTGTACAAATGGTTGGCTTACTTACATGAATTATTTACCGTGTTCGTCTGTACGGCTTTATGACAAATCTAACTTAGTCACTGCTAGCGGACGTGAGTAGGACTGCCTATTTTGAGGGAAAGTGTCATATAATTAACTGGTAATGAACCTAACCACTTTGCTGCTGTATTTTTCCCTATTTTAGTCTAGTTTGTAACTTATTACTATATAGTGACAAATAAACATTCGTTCAGAGGGTAGTGCAGTCTTCAAATAACAAGCTGCAATCATTGAAAGTTTGTTTTGAATTTAAATGAGAAAACTATTAGTACACGTCATTTGATTTGAACAAAAAACTAGTCTGGTCATGAATAGTCAAATTATTTGATGAATGTGAAGTTTATGATCAGTTTAACAACTTCATTTTGATAAGTTATAATTGTTTCCCTTGAACAGATAGAAAGTGAACATTTTTTTATAAATACACCCGTTGCTGTGCGATCTCAGTGCCATTAGCACGTCGGATCAGGAAACGACCGCGGTTTTTGCTTCAAACTTTTTTTGTGTTATGAATTCTAAAGACATGCATTTAAATCATGTAAATTGGTACTGCAAACACCGAGATGAAAATGTGCAGGTTTCCATAGCCGTGCTTGCGCAAGCGTGTATCAATATATTGACGTTCTCTGAAAGAATGGCTGGTTGAGTCAAAGTCCACGAAAATGTTTGTTTGAATTGATGCTTTAGGCCCTACGTCCAAGTCAACAGCAATGATCATGTCGGGACGTTGCTTCCATTTTTTTTTTTTTTTACTTTCACCCAAATTAGGATGTCATGACACTCACAATGTGCTCCAAATATAACCACCCAACTAAACCAATAAGGTGGTTTGACTAAACCACTTTTCCTGGGCAGGCTCAGACATGAACGGTTAACCAGTAAATCAGATGGTCCTGGAGGCACAAGCGGTCCATCTATTTCTGCTAGGCCAAAATGGGCCGGAACGGCCCCGTGAACGCTGTTTCGTAATCACTCGATCATTTCACCTCTGTGTCTGGTGTAGGGTCGAGCCCCGCTCTGGCCACATGTGAGACAAGCCAAGTTCTGCTTGCGGGTGTGCCATGTGGTTTTTCTCGGGGATCTCCCGTTTTCGCCCCACCAACTGATAAGCCTGTCTCATATGAGCTGAAATAATCTTGAAAGTGACGTATAACTGAATTTAAAAAAAAATGCCGGGGGCCCATATTCAAGTTCCCACCCGACCACCCTTACACACGAAAATACAGTTTCTACAACAAATAATAACGGAAAAACTCGCATATTTCCACATAAATTCATAAAATAGTCGCCGAACCGAATATAAAGGTTCATGTTCACGTTATGCTGTTCACGTTCAAGTATGTAAGGTTTGACAAATTCATGTCTCGTGAATCACGCAAAATAATAGGTGAGTACGACTTGAGGCATAACTTCTGTATTCTGGGCAGATTCATTTTGGTATGAAATAGAGATGAAAGTTAGAGATAAAAGTACACATGATTACCATCGCTAGATCCTGAGTATAGGCGTAGTTAAAGAACACCTGATGGACCTTTCGACTTCAAAGTTTATGCACTAGGAATTTGTAACCACGGCCCCAGGCCCGGGAAATAGCCCCACCTTGCGGGGACTGCTCGTTTGTAAAACCACTGCTGTTTTCCCCGGTAGCCTGCTATCTTTTCTTTCACAGCCTTTTTTGCATCCATAAAGCAAACCCCAGGTATTTTTCCCCGCACTGCCGCGGCAAAACTGTGGTTAAAGCCCCGCTCATTTTCATGGCTATCTCACGCCCTCCCCCGGACCTCGAGAGGGGGAGGGGGGGGCAAAGTCATGTTTTGTCGCTAACATTGCCTAAATTCTGCAGTGTGTGTGTTTTCGTGTTTTTAAACAAGAATACAAGAATACAAGACCTTTATTACGAATTTTCGGCCCACATAGGAGCAACAAAGCAAGGGTATAACATAATATTATTTTGTTAACTTGACTTTATAAGCACACATATTCATTTATTAAGTGGGTAGCGCAGTCTACAAATAACAAGCTGCAATGTTTAGAATTTCGGTTTGAATTAAGATTTGAAAACTATTTAATACACGTAATTGAATTTGAAAATTATTCTGGATATGCATACTTTCAAAATATGTGATGAGTGTGGCGTTAAGGATCTATCAGATAATATACAGTTGTTTCCCTTAAAAAAAAAAAAAAAAAAAAAAAAACGGGAATGTTTTTTTCTGTTTTGCTGGAAGAATCTGATCTATATTTTGTACAACGCTGGGGTTACAAACAACGTGCAATTGTAAGCATACTTTTTTATGAGCATGTGCGTGAGGAAATCAACAATTTTGGTTTCCGACCAGGTCAGACACAAACCGGGCTGTAAAATCACGATGCTTGAATTTGTGTCTATAAGTAGAAGAGGAATTGTACTATCCGTGTAGCGACTGAACAAAGGCGTGATTCAGATTCGCAGTTACTACGAAGCTGGTGTGTGCCCGTTTGTTTTCGCTTATGCAGATTGTTGGTTTTCTTGTGCAGCGGCTCAAATAAAATGTTTTTCAAAGTCATGTTTCATGCATCACGAAAATTTTAGCTCGTGGAAATCGTGACGCCGACTTCAGATAACATATATTCTGGCCGTTTTCATTATGGTATTCAGGTAGCCGTGCAGGCAGAAATGTACGTGATCGGATGGTCCATCTAGTCCAAAAGAGAGATCAAAATGGAAAATTCAATTAAAAGCGTAAACCACCGCCACGGCATGTTTAGTCCTACCGTCAGAAATCAGCTACCTGTATTTTGTACAATTCAATTGAGGTAGCCTCGTAATTTCTTTCATATATCTTACCGTATTGATGTTATGACCAAGTCACGGCTGTAGTCATGTCGGGATGTTGCCTCCATTTTATATGAGCCACCTCGTGGGAAAACCAACAATGTGGTTTCTGACCAGGTCCGACACAAACCGACCTGTACAGTCATAGAAGCAGGCTAGAAGCTTGAAATTTTGGAGTAAAGTAGAGGAGGAATTGTACTATCCGTGTTGCGAAAACAAAGGCGCTGATCAGCTTCGCAGTTACTGCGAAGCTGATCAGCGCCTTTGTTTTCGCATATGCAGATTGTTGGTTTTCCCATGGGGCGGCTCATGTCACTTGTACCCAAAATAAGCATGTCATGACATCCAAAAGGTGCTTCCGAAAAGTAACCACCAAACTTAGCCAATACGGCTTCTATGTGTTGCTATATGCAATAATATAGGGTTATTGCACTGATATCGGTGAATATTGTCCCGAGCTGGGATATCGAAGGACGCGAGCTTGCGAGCGGCCGTAGATATCCCAACGAGGGACAATATTCACCGATATCAGTGCAATAACCCTTTTATTATATAGCTATAAATATTTACTTCTCATTTTTTTATGATTTGTTGATTGTTTATATTAAAAAATGAAAAATTAACGGGAAACAGCGGCAATATCCATGAGTGATATCATTTTTGCACTAGTTCAATATCAAATGATATCATTTTTGCACTGTTACTATTCTGAAGCATAATTTGCAATAATATCATTATTTCCGACATTTTATTTCTTCTTTTGACTTTAATTACTTAAATCTTTAAGTGCCAAACTTCAGTTGACGTTTAGTTTTGCTATGACGTCATTTTCCGCGTGACGTCAGATAAAGATGACGTCATCAGAGTTGGCGTCCCAAATTTACAACTTTCAATGATGGTCGTCAAGTAAAAAATCGGCAATGCTTTACAGAAAGATTTTTTCCACTTTTAACAAAGTGTGCAATATCCTAAAAGTGTGCCGATATCGTCTGATATCTGCACACTTGTTACTCGGCTTTTATCGCTATGTTTTATTCATTTGATATTTATAGCTATATAATAATAACCGTTTCTGTGATGTATTCAACGTCATTAACATATTTGGCCCCTGCTCACCAACCGGGAGGTGGAAGTCGATTTTGAACATGCTTTTTATTTTATGAAAAGGTACAAGTAGGCAATGATCAGGAAAACGGCGCAATCAGAAAGAAATTCCAACTCCAAAAACCGAGGTGGGAAAATCTAAATTGTCAAGTATCGTAAGTCGGGTCAGCAGCTATTTCCCAGTAGGCTGCCACTCAGCTACCCGAACTTAAATAAAACTATGAAAACGTAAGGTTCAAACAGCACAGACATTTGACATCAAACATTAAACAAATAGAACCACAACAGAAATTAGAACGATCAGTAATATGAAGTTACTGGGGGTGGGCTTAACCGATTTTACAGGACCCAAACCTCGCCCTCAGTTTACAATATATTGTAAGCATGTTGCATTGAGTCGCAACATTCACTGTAGCACAATTTAGATTTGCACACCACAGTCAACATCTGTTTTTGTTCTCAATGGCCTTCAACAGTTCGAAAATGGGTCAGCTTATTCGTATTTGACACATTATAATTGTCTACCCGGATTTAAAGCTGGATTCGATCGGCTGCTTCAAAACCTTTCCTCATGATGTGGCTCATCTGTGTCTTTTCAACTCTCATATTATAGTTTTGCTTCACATGGTATTTGGCTGGTTATGTAGAAGATGTAGATACAAGAACTTTGGACATAATTGCAATATTCCGGCATGCAAATGGCACGTGGCATTATCCAGTCGCTATTTCCAGTAGCATTTCCATTATCCAGTAGCATAGGAAAGCTTATAAAATATTCTTTCAATGACACAAAGTGACACACAGTGACTATAAAATCTAGCGAAAAAAAACGGTTTTGCATTGCGCAGATATCGCCGTTTCAAGAGCAATCCGATAGACTTTGTAAATAAGAAAATGGTGTATGCACAACAGGTGACACGACCTATACTCGACACTCAGACAGGCCGATATGTGGCCAGACCGTCACTCCGACACGCCGACACATGTATGTCCACACGATGTACAGGTCTATATGCGAGATCTAGATACTGCCCAGGAAAACTGGTTAAGTCAGCAATCCATAGATTAAACATAATTAGGTAGAAATCCGCTAGAAAATGGAGACCATGCATCCCGACATGATCATAGCTGTTGATGGTGACGTGATGCAATAATCAACAAACAAAGCTTTATGCAAAGATTAGTCTGAATTGAAGCGGTATAACTGTTTTCGTGTAACAATTACCGCACAACGCCTTTTTCAAAATGACTAAAAATCATGTAACAAAATAGCCTACTTTATTCTGATGCGCATTCTGACAGAAATTCTTCATCGATTACGGTTTGAACTTCAAAAAATAGATCTATTTACCATGTAAAAATTTCTACGAAGGAAAAAAGCATGCTAGATGAAATTAAAATAATGACGCGATGCTGTTGATTATGACGACGTCATATTCCACACGTCACGTCACCGATATGTACATAACCCTCGTATATAGAAATAATGCTCCTGAGGAAACGAATTGAGGTATTCATTTAATTTTTTTTTCGGATTTGTTTTCTTGAAACATTGTAGAAAACATCTACGATATCTCGAAGCAAACTAATGATAGGCCGGAAACGCCAAAAAGCGCACTTCGCCCTTTAGAATACCATTAATAATGGCTTTTAGCTCACCTGAGCCGAAGGCTCACAAGGTGAGCTTATAGTATAGTAGTCGAGCCGGCGTGCGTCCGTTTGTCTGTCCGTTCACATTTTCAAACTTGAATATCTCTGAGACAAGGCCAATTGTAATCAAATTTTATCTAAAGCATCATTGAGGAGGGGGAAAGGTTTGGTTAGGTTTTGGGTCAGGTCGGATCAGAACTCTGGTTTCCATGGCAACAGATAGCTCCCATAGACTTACAAATAGGAAAACATAAAAAAATATTCTTCTCTGAAACCACAAGGCCTAGAGCTTTCATATTTTGTATGAAGCAAATATATATACTTATAGGTCACTGTGACCTAGTATCATGGATCAGTGATTTTACCTTATATCTTTACTCTCAGTATATTTTCTTACTTCTCTCAGATTATGGGTGAGTATGACCAGACCTTTGAACAATGTAATTATAGGTCATTGTGACCTAATTTCACGGTTGTGATTTTGCCTGATATGTGATTTTGCCTTATGCTTCAATTGGTATATGAACATATTTCTTTCACAGTATGTTTGCGTATGACAAAGAGGGACATGCATTAACGGGGTTTTCTGGCCCACCCAAAAGCGAAAAAATAAAAGTTGCTGCCCAGTATTTTATCCTACGTGTTTTAATAGATGAATGATCCAAGTGTTTTGATCTAATATTACTTTGACTTTTATGGTTGCTATGGTAACACAAAATGGACGCAAATATGGGCAAAAGTAGAAAAATTGCCATTTTAGACCAAAATGTAGAGTTTTAACACAGAATTTTACATAGAGCCCAGCGAAATACCAAAAAGATATTTTCATAGAAGATTAGTATCACTAAGATGCACAAAATGTGGAAATATCTTTTTGGTATTTAGCTGGGCTCATACCTAATTCTTAAAAAATTGCTCTGTAGAATACTTGCTTTTCACTCAAAGTAAGAAGCCATTATTATAAGGCCTGGTGACAATTAATTCATTCCAGCAACCAAAGACATTTTCTGATGGGTCATAAATTGTTGAATGGGACCCCCTAAATACAACGGGAATTTTTTCATAGACACCCTTGTGTTATGAAGAAAAACATGGTTGTCATAGCAACCTGTATTGTATTGTATATTGTATTTCCAGCCCATTTAGGCTCACCCCACTTTGCTATCAGGCACCAGGTAGAGTACAAGTTCTGGATACTACACAACCAATTATCAAACTATCACTTCAGCAAAATATCTCCAAAATATAGGGTATGATCATGTACATTCCAAACTACAGCCCAGTCAAGACATGCAGTTGCACAAGATCGGCAACCACAAATATGAGTTTTTAATATGGGGGTATACCCACACAGTCAAACACAACTTAGTTCCTAATTATCCTAGCTCACTGAACATGGTATCATGTTTAATCTTATGCCCAGGTCTTTCACCTAATGACAACTGGTGTAAATTGTCTAATTTACATATTAATATAATTTGCATATTCATGAATATTGATAGAATCATAATAGAAAATATATAACTAAAAACATTAAACACACTGATTTTAATTACAAACAGCCATTTTTGCATCATGCCGATAGGCAATACAACTTGACATGTCCTAACATGTAATAAGCCCCTACATAAGAATCAGCTCGTTTGCATATTTATGAATATTTATAGAAACATAAAAATTAAGAGAAAAGTCAATGAACTTCTTAGATATACTAATTCCAGTCACAAATCATTGTGGCTTGTTGTTGTCCATTGGTTATACAATTTAACATTTCCTAACCTGCCATGGCTCAAAATGAAAATCATCTAATTTGCATATTCATGAATATCAAATGAAAGAACATTGGAAATTGAGAGGGGATTCAATAAAATCGTAACATATTCTACTCACCATCACTGAAGCATGTTGTCATGGACCATTTATACCATTTGACTGTCCTATCATGCAGAATACTGTATGACATGAATCTAGTTTGCTAACTTTGTATATTCATGGTATGAATATTCATGAAAACAATGACACAAAGAAACAAGACATTGAGATAAAATTTGATACAAGCCCTCAGCTTAAATATATCAACATACTTATTTCAATTTAAAACAATCTTAAGCCCGCCAGTAACTTTGTGTTACTGATCGTTCCAAGTCGATACTTCTGTAGTGGTTCTTTTTGTTTTATGTCTTGGTGTTTAAAATTTTTTGTGCTGTTGGCGCCTTATGTATGTTTTCATATTTTTAGTTAAGTTTAGGTAGCTGAGTGGCCACCTATTGGGAAAATAGCTGCTCATTCGGCTTACGATATGTTTCATGGTATAAGTACCTGATTGTTAGTTTGGTTTTTTCCCACCTCGGTTTTTGGAGTGGGAATCTTTTTCTGATTGCGCCTTTTCCTGATCTTTGCCTACTTGTACCTTTTTGTGGCATGTTGTTGTTGGTCAGTAATATAATTTGACTATTCTTACATACATGGGGCCTGTATGAACTTAACTATATTTGCATATTCATGAATATTGATCTGAAAATAAGATATTGAAAGAAAATTCTATCAAAACCATAAACATACTTATATTTCAGTCAAACACCAGCATTGTGGAAAGTTGTCGTTAATCAGTATTGCAATTTGCATGATCTAACATGTAATGATGAATTTATGTGAAAATATGCATATTCACGAAGCTATTGAACCAAGGCCGTCAATCAATCTATCTGTCTATCCACATACATGTAAGTCAAAGCTAAATGATCTACCCCCTGTAATATCTGTCGAATCCTAGACTTTGCTTCGTTAAAGTTTGTAATTGTGACTACCTTGGACGGTGAATAATTATAGATAATCATTAATATGCAAATAAGTTTGCATACTCATGATATTCAAATTAGATAATTTCCACAGTGTGAAAAGTTCTGTTTATAGACATTTTAATGCATGTTCAATATTCTATAGCACACATGAGCTGAGTCAAGAGTGTGTTGTGGTAAACATAATTAATTTGGGGATTTTTTCTGTATTTTCTTAAGTTTTCATTAATATTCATGAATATGCAAGTTAGAAATCTTGCATAACCAACAATGGCTTAGTATAAGTTCTAACAGACTTACTTTTTCAAATTGCTTTCAATGTTTTCATTAATATTTATGAATGTGCAAATTAGATATAGTTTGCATAATAACACCAATTAATGCACGACAGGTGTTTAAGCTCTAAATTGATACCAATTTCTGTGGTCTACAACAAGTAAAATCCGAGATATGATCAATTTTCCCATCAGCTGATATATCTATATTGAAATTGCTTTGAATGGGTCATGACCTTTGACCCAAGGTCATTCCGATGAGAAAGGTCATACACATTTATTATTATTATTTTCACGAAGAGCAATAGCCAGGCTATATTTCACATCATTGTCACTCAGCTCGGTTGGGGGCCATTTTTTTGCCTCTAATGCACGTCCCCCTTTACAAGGCCTTTGACCTGTTGAAAGTAGTTGTAGGTCACTGTGACCTTATTTCATGGTTCAGTGATTTTGCATTTTATCTTGACACTCAATTGATATATGAACATATTTCTTCAACAGTATGTTTGTTTATGACAAGACATTTGACCCGAAATTAGTTGTAGGTCACTGTGACCTAAAATCATGGTTCAGTGATTTTGCCTTATATCTTGGCACTCAATTGGTATATGTTACACCCATGGGTGGTTTGCCTTTATTACGTCAGGGTGAACATTTGTCACCACCATGACAGGCATATGTACCAGCCGGGTTTCAAACCTGCAACCCCTTGATTGCTAAGAAAATACACTATCCATTAAACCACCACGGCTGTATATGAACAAACTGATTTCATAGTATGTTTTTATACGACAAGACCTTTAACCCTAAAGTAGTCGTAGGTCACTGTGACCTAATCTCATGGTTGAATGATGTTGCCTTGTATCTTGACAACCAGTTGGCACTGTATATTTTCATGCTTATTTCAGATTATGAATGAGTATGAAGAGACCTTTGACCCCAAAGTACTTAGAGGTCACTGTGATCAAGATTTTGCCTTATAGCTCAGTACTCAATTGGTAAGTGAAAATATGTTTGCATATGATCAGACATAAAGTAATGCTGGGTCACTGTGACCTAATTCCAGGTTCCAGTGATATTGCCTTGTATCATGGAAACTCGATATATGACCATACTTCTTTCACAATATGAGTGAGGCCATTAAACCTTAGTTAGAAATAGTTCACTGTCACCTTATTTCATGGTTCAGTGATTTTGTCTTATAGAAACAAGGCAAAAGGGTGTGGTAAACCTCAGGTTTTGACGAGTCTTGACTCCCATTTTCCCATGTAATGTAATGTTTGCTTGTCTTCATGTTTTATGTATTTTGTGCATTGAATTTAGTATCTAGCTTGCCTGCACGAAGTGCATAGAGCTATTGTAGTCACCTCGGTCGTCCCCGTTTACGTTTACGTGTACATGTACGTTTACGTCCACGTCACACTTTCGGTTAAAGTTTTTTATAAGTCTATATCTCTTGACCATGTTGATGGATCAAGTTCATACTTTGCATGTTGCTAGATATTGGTCTGAAGTTTTACGCAGTACCATCATGACCCACCCTGGGTGACCTTGAGGTCAAGGTCACGGACTTAGAAATTTTGTGTTTTAATAAGTTTTTGGTTAAAGTTTTTGTAAGTCTATATCTCTTGACCATATTGATGGATTGAGTTGATACTTTGCATGTTGCTAGATTTGGTCTGAAAGTTTACGCAGTACCATCATGACCCACCCTGGGTGACCTTGAGGTCACGGACTTAGAAATTTTGTGTTTAAGTTTTTGGTTAAAGTTTTTGTAAGTCTATATCTCTTGATGGATTGAGTTGATACTTCGCGTGTTGCTAGATATTGGTCTGAAATTTTATGCAGTACCATCATGACCCACTCTCGGTGACCTTGAGGTCAAGGTCACAGACTTAGAAATTTTGTGTTTAAGTTTTTTATTTAAGTTTTTGTAAGTCTATATCTCTTGACCATGTTGATTGATCAAGTTGATACTTTGCATGTTGGTAGATATTGGTCTGAAGTTTTATGCAGTACCATCATGACCTACCCTGGGTGACCTTGAGGTCAAGGTCACAGACTTAGAAATTTTGTGTTATTTTTTTGGTTAAAGTTTTAATCTCTTGAACATGTTGATGGATAAAGTTGATACTTGCATGTTGATAGATATTGGTCTCAGGTTTTATGCTGTACATCACAACTCACCTGGATGACCTTGAGGTCAGGGTCACAGACTTGGAAGTTTTGTGTTTAAGTTTTGGTTAATGTTTTTTTAAGTCTATATCTCTTGAACATGTAGATTGATCAAGTTGATACTTTGCATTGGTCTGAAGTTTTATGTTGTACCATCATGACCCACCTGAGTGACCTTGAGGTCAAGGTCATGGGACATAGATTTTAACAGATGTAGTGGCAAAGCACAAGTCAGGCGAGCTACGCTGTCCTGCGACAGCTCTTATTTTAGATAGTAGTTGATATAATGCACATTTCCTGAAGTTTTCACATTTATCGGACTGATTTTGACTGAGGTTTTAGCCTTTTTTATGTATGCAGTAATTAGACTTTGTTGTGACTCGTCCCACAAATACTTTTTCAGTCCTAGCACTTATCTTTTATGCAATTTTCATGATTTTTGGTAACAATATAGAAATTTATGTTATCTTTGCATTAGGCTGCATATATCTTTTGCATACTCTTCATATTTTAGATGTTATTTAAGGGAATCTTGAAATTTTAGGGACTGGGCTTTTTAAGTAAATGACTGTATTATTTAATTAAATTGACTTTTTCTGGTGAGAAAACTTATTAAAGCATATTATTATAAAGTCAGTGTTTATACTTGGAAATCTTTGATTTTGTGATATTTACTTCAGTTTTTATCTTGCTTTCTGTAGACCTAAGGGACCTTTTTGCTTGTCTTCTTTAAAGTTGCAATTTTAAGGAGGCAGATGTGCAACTTTTTAGGTCTGGAACTGGAAGAGTCAATTTTTTTTTCTCATTTATTTATCTTTACTATTACACATTGTACAAAGGAATATATAACGATCCATTTTAGGCAGGTACCATTGTTAGCATGAACATAAGAAGACTCACGTGACAAAGATTGAATGGAAATACATACAGAAAAAAACAGTAATTGATATGTCATACAAAGCTTTACTACAATGTGATATAATAAAGATTATTAACTATCAGAGAGAGAGAGAGAAAGAGAGAGAGAGAGAGAGAGAGAGAGAGAGAGAGAGAGCTACACTCTGTTGCATTCTGCTTCCTTGTTAACTTAATGCTTGTAGTAATGTGTTCCATTTTTCGTCGAAGAGATATAATCTGTCGTTTGACAAAGCTATTTCCTCCTCAATGTAAATTTTTGACAAGATAAATTGTTTGAAATGAGTAACAGTTGGTTTTGTTTTGTGATTGAAGAGCCCATTTTTACTAGGTTAAGCAGATGTGTGTAAATATATAAACTTAAAAATGGCCTTTTAAAATGCTTTTTGTTCCATGTATTGAAAGTTTTTGTCATATTAAACACTGTAGTTGTAACAATTTTTGTATATTTTGCATATTTTAGCTTTAAAACATGTTTTTAATCTGGAAGTGACCATTAATGTAATAGGTAAGACAGGCAGCATTTTTGGGTATATAAGGGGCTGTTTTTTCAGTTTTCATCACTTCACGTCCTAGAGGTGGAGCCATGGAATAAGTCCGCTCGGCCCAGGATGACGTTAAAGCCTGCATTAACAGTGAAATTCCGAAGGATTTAATTATTTGTTTTCTTATTTTTGGCTTTTGAACATTTTACTTAGAATTTGTCTAAGTCCGCGAAACTTTTTAACTTCGTTATTTTTGCACCTGTTAATTTTCTTAGATATTTTTGCACCTGTTAATTTTCTTAGATATTCTAAGTCCACATAATTGTAAGAACTTTGTAGCTTCTTTCATAGCTGAATAATTATTAGCATTTAAGAAATTAAACCTTATTTTGGCTTTATTTTTAAATTAATTTACCCAGGAGTCATAATAAATTATGAAGCTTAAATTGCAATTTACTGCCTCTTTTGTAATTTTGGTTGCATAATTTGTCATTACATGTATTGCTGTTGTTTTGTGTACATGTTTGCTTTGACAATGCTTTTGATGAAAGATTATTAAAAAACTATATTTGTGAACTTCATTTCCTTGTTGTGTGGTCATTTTTAAGGGCTTAACAAGCAAGGGTTAGACTTATAATTTCTGAGTTTAAGCCTGGTTTGTTAGAGGAGGAATTTCGGACTTATCCTCAAACTCTTTCATGAAGATTTGGTCATCATTATTTACATTCTAAAACAAAGTCTGTGGTGTCGGCAATCCTGATAGAATCAATTTACCCAACATTTGGGGTAAAACCGCAAAAGTGCATACCGTGTCTGAATAAACCTCCTTAACTGCGCCTAAGATCATGAGTCTCAAAACCGTCTTCTGGTCTAGAGGCGCAGCCTGCTAATCTTCGCTGGAGTTTAAAAGACAGGCTCCAGCCAATTTTGGCAAGGTTTATTGCAAAAGTGTGAAAAGTGGCCTCGGCTCTGAACACATTAATCGGTCTTCAGCTCTCGAGGCGCAGCCGGCTAATCTTTTCCGGAGTTTGAAGCGCAGACTCCTGTCAATTTTAGCCAGGTTTACAACAAGGGCAAGCTTAAAAGTCAAGTTTGCCCTAATCAGTAATGTTTGACAAAAGCCAGAAGCAGCCAAGTGTACTGTCCTGCGACAGTTCTTATTGAGTCATGTTACTGAGCCTTTGAAATTGTGGACAGACGACAAATGGGCACCAGATTATGAGTTCAATGTAAACTAACCTGGAGAGCCTTAGGCCCAGGTGAGCTAAAAATTAAAAACCTCCTTGGCCAAGCTCATGTGCCGGTAAATGTCCTTTGTAGATTTGCAAAAAGCTGTTATCAGCCATACTTGATAGGAAACATTCCAACACCGCCTCTACAGTCTAAAATCCTGTTACTTTCTCAAATTAGAAAGC
The DNA here is from genome assembly GCA_964017185.1 of Rugalucina vietnamica. Lineage (NCBI taxonomy): Eukaryota > Metazoa > Mollusca > Bivalvia > Lucinida > Lucinidae > Rugalucina > Rugalucina vietnamica. Next base: position 9,228,883 of record OZ024874.1, on the reverse strand, counting down.
CCTAAGAGGAGTTGATTTCACAATGTATGCACTACCAACCATTATTGTACATGTATATAAGCAATGGTCAAAAAATGACTATGTTGAAAAATGCTGTAAATTTGTCAAAAATTATTTTATCATTTTATAATTCTTCATTGACATCTTCAATATGTGTGGAACATGTCTGCAAAGTATTAAAAAGAAAGCCCTTGGAGGAGTTGATTTCACTAAGTATGCACTACCAACCATTATTGTATATAAGCAATGGTCAAAAATGACTATGTTGAAAAATGCTGTAAATTTGTCAAAAATTATTTTTTCATCATTATAATTCTTCATGCACAGCTTCAGTATGTGTGGAACATGGCTGCAAAGTATTGAAAAGAAATACTGAAAGCCCTAGGCGGAGTTGATTTCACAAACTATGCACTACCAACCATTATTGAATATGGCAATTATCAAAAATTGGCTAAAATGCTGTAAATTTGTCAAAATTCATTTTTTCAGCACAATAATTCTTCATGCATATCTTCAGTATCTCTGGCACATATCTGCAAAGAATCAAAAGAGAATATTTAAAGCTGTAGGAAGAGTTGATTTCACAAAGAATGCACTATTAGCACTAAGGCAAATATTCTATGTATAGGTTTAAAAAGTCCCATAACTCTTGCAAAACTGACCCTTTGGCCCCCTTAATTCATATCACACATCGTGACATGTGTTGTCTAATGGTGCAGGTGTGTTGAAAATTTGAAGAACATCGGGCAAAAAACTAATTTGAAGAACATCGGGCAAAAACTACGGGTATACAACATTACCACATAATCTAATTAAAGAAAAACTTCTGGATTTGATAGAGTGGACCTTCAAAAGGGCATTAAAAAACTATGGTTCACTTTATTTGGCATGTAATGACAGAAAGGCTTTTTTCACTTCCTCTGACCAAAGTCGGTATACACTTTGGTCATGTCAGAATGTATGCGACGCCTTATCCTATCTCCTTGATAATATCTATATTAGATTTGGGACCAAGTTATACAGACAAATTGTTGGAATTCCGATGGGTACAAATTGCGCACCTCTCGTAGCTGATTTATTTTTATACTGCTACGAAAGAGATTTCATGGATTCTCTTAACCATGATAATCAAGCTGATGTTATCGAGGCTTTTAATTCCACATCTAGGTACCTCGATGACCTTTTGAACATTGACAACCCTTATTTTGAAGGTATGGTCAATCAAATTTATCCACCTGAACTTCAGTTGAACAAAGCCAATATCTCAGATACTGAAGCCCCCTTTTTAGATCTACATCATTCTGTTGCAAATGGATTTGTTTCTTCTAAAATTTATGATAAGCGCGATGACTTTGATTTTGATATAGTAAATTTTCCTTTTTTGGACGGTGACGTTCCTCGTCGTGCTTCTTATGGTGTATACATTTCGCAACTTATTAGGTTTGCTAGAGTCTGCAATCATGTTACAGACTTCAACGCTCGAAATAAATGTTTAACGGCAAAACTTCTCCAACAGGGCTATCGGTATCATAAACTTCGAAAAACATTTTCTAAATTTTATCGTAGACACTATGACTTGATTTCCAAATATAATGTTGGGTTAAAGACGCTTTTAAGTGAGGGTCTTTCGGAACCTGAATTTTATGGTGACTTGGTTTACAAATTTAAGAAACTTAAAGGAATTAATGATTTTTCTTTTCAGTTCAGAAAAATCATAACACGTTACAGACGTATAGGTTATAACTTGAATGTTATGCGACAGTCTGCATGCTTAGTTTTTAACCCAATCATGGTTGATAACTATGCTGCCTTCTTTAATTGCACGCCGGTGGGTCGGGCGTCAGACTCTATGATGGCCCCGACATAAAGCTATTCATTTTAGTTGATTGGGGCCGGAGCTTCTTGTCTGTTGCTTGGCCCACCGGGGTCCAACTGGTGTTTTTCTTTTGCTCCGGAGTTAGTAGGTTATTCGGCGCCCAGGGATCTCCATCGTCGGGCAGCTTACTCAGTCTGTGAGTCCTGGTTTTTGATTCATCAGGATGTTTATCATAATTTATTTGTTTGTTCTTGACGATTCATTGACTAGTTAGAGATTCACCACGAGGACCGAATAACTAACTAAATGTTATGAACCACTGCAGAAGCTGAGGGTGAGGTTATGGCCATGTAAAACCGGTTTAAGCCCGCCAGTAACTTTGTGTTACTGATCGTTCCAAGTTGATACTTCTGTGGTGGTTCTTTTTGTTTTATGTTTTGGTGTTTTTAAAAAATTTTTCGTGCTGTTGGCGCCTTATGTATGTTTTCATATTTTTAGTTAAGTTAAGGTAACTGAGTGGCCGCCTATTGGGAAAATAACTGCTCATTCGGCTTACGATTTGTTTCATGGTATATGTACCTGATTGTTAGTTTGTTTTTTTTCCCACCTTGGTTTTTGGAGTGGGAATCTTTTTCTGATTGCGCCTTTTCCTGATCTTTGCCTACTTGTACCTTTTAAGTTATTCAGCAAAGATGTCAAAATATTGACGGAATCACGGACATTCTGAAAACAGTATACCCCCCTAAAACTTCGTATTGCGGGGGGTATAATTAAATTTAAACTCCCAACATAAACATTGGGGTTAGTAACTCGAAGTCATTGTAAGTTCCCCTACTTAAAACATACTTATGATGGTCTTAAGATGAATACTTTATAATTTACGCCCTTGCTGTTCAAGTAACTCTAAACTTTTGTTACTTTTTGAAAATTAAAGGTGCCACTTCTTGAGATAAAATGACACTGTGGTGGTCTTGAGTTGACCATAAAGTTACAAATGTCATTTTCAGTTAGTCATCATAATTCTTAAGAGATACGTAAGTTTGTTGTACGCTGATCTTATTACGACTTAAGCTTAAGATGGCTTTGAGTTACCAACCCCGGGCTAGCTCTTTCCCAACAAGGTAGCTATCCGGCTAGTCTCAACGAAAAGCAAAGACAACAAGCACAACAGAGATTTGTTTGTGTCTTACCTAGTAGAAAAAAAATCAGTTTACAGTACACATTAAGCTTGAGCCGTGACATGAAAAAGCTGTCTTTGAGATCATTTTGCAGGTCCTACACAAACCTGGCTATGCAGCTTCAGAAGATCGAATGAGGATTAAAATTTGTTATGAGGCTTGTACTATCCTGGGACAAAGCAATTAAATGCTTATCACTTGGGCAGCTGATCTGCATAGATCTTTGTTTTTGTATTTCTCGATGCAGCTCAAATTACTTTCGTTGCCTTCATTTTTACATGGAAATTGATAAAAGCCACAACAGGGGTTTTGTTTTTATCTGTTACTATTTATTTTCTTCTCTTTTTTTTCCTCAAAAATTGATTGAATTTTTTTTTAAACCAGAGGAACATTGAACCAGAGAACACTCACCTGATCTTGGAACATTTAGTCATAATTAAATGACCATGAATACTCGCATACCTTTATCGACTTCATTAGTTGCCAGCATCAGCCAAGTTTCAGGTCTCAGTCTGCAATAGTTTCAAAACAAATCCACTGTTTTGTTTCCAAAATTGACCATGCCATAAAATAGGCCAAGGTCATCCCTGGGTCATCACTTCAACAAATTACGATTGGTTAAGGTCTCTGATGCTACATACCAAGTTCTGTAGACGATTTTTGATCATTTGTGAGCATGCAACCCTCATTTCATGAGCAAAATTTCATCCCCACTTTGCATGAAGGCTTCAAATAAAATTTCCAATTCATAGGAGAACAACAGTCCTTTAATTTTGATATTTCATTGGACTCTGGTCTTAATTTATGGCATACCTTAATTAATTGTCTGCTCCTGCCAACTTCAGGTCTCAAACTACAAAAGTTTCCAAAATATCTATTGTTTTCACTTCACTTCTTCTCATGTACAAGCCTATGTTTCCAAAACTGACCTAGCCATAAAATTGGCCAAGGTCATCCTTGGGCCATCATTTGAACAACCTATGATGAGCTGGAGTCCCATGATGAAAATCTGCCCACCAGTTCTGGAGAAAAATTTTAGCATTTGTGAGCATGGCAGCCATGTTGAGCATTCCACCCAGATTCTGCGCATAAAATTGTGTTCCCCCTAAGTATTGAGGCTCCATATAAAAGTTCACTTTCATAGGCAAAATGATTTCTGAGAAAGCATGATCTTAATTTTTATATTTCAGCTACCTTGGGTCAAGGTAAAGAAATTACCTTGACTTTAATTAATCACAAATTTTCATCGACTCCATTAGTTGTCTGCATCTAGCAACTTACAAATCTCAGGCTGCAACAGTTTCCAAAATACCCATTGTTTTCTCTTGTTCCCATGTAAAAGCCTATGTTTCTGAAATTGACAATGCCATAAAAAAGTCAAGGTCATCCCAGGGTCATCATTTGAGCAAACCATGATAAGATGAGCCCCTGGTGATGCATACCAAGTTTCATGGAATTCGGTCATGTGACCAAGAAATCACAAGCAAAATTTCAATGCACCTATCCTATGAGGCTGCACATAAAGTTTCACTTTGATCGACCAAACAATTTTAGAGAAGATCTTTGAAATTGTAACTTAATTCTTACATTTCAATGACCTTGAGTCAAGGTCAAGAAATGACCTTGACCTTAAATAATTACATACCCCCATTGACTCCATTAGTTGTCTGCATCTAGCAACTTTTTAGTCTGAGGCTGCAATAGTTTCCAAAATATGCATTGTTTTTGCCTTCTCCTATGTAAAAGCCTATGTTTCCAAAAGTGACCTTGCCCTAAAACTGGTCAAGGTCATCACAGGGTAATCATGCTACTGATGCTACATACCAAGTATTGTGGAAATCAGCCCACTGGTTCTGGAGGAGAAGAGTTTTGAAGGATTTTTACAATATAAAAGGGGTTGGGGCCATCTTGGTCACAAACAAAAATTTCAATCACACTACCCAAGGAGGTGTAAAATTTTAACTTGATTGGTCAAGCGGTTTCTGAGAAGAAGATCTTTGAAATTGAGGACGACAGACAGATACCGGAGCATGGTCATCCTATAAGCTCACCTTTTGAGCGTGCTGCTCGGGTGAGCTAAAAGCTATTGCTTTGAAAGTACATGTATAAATTTTCTATATATATATATATAATATATAAAGTAGAGAAATATATATATATATATAAAGTAGAGAAATATATATATATATATATATATATATATATATATATATATATATATATATATATATATATATATATATATATATATATATATATATATATATATATATATATATATATATATATATATTATCCCACTTTTATACAGCAAAACTGGGGTATGCATGGGGTATACCTATTTTTATAAATTTTGCTCCAAAGCATAGATTGTGTGTACACTTTAGAACCAGGGATTCTAATGTGTATCTACAATCTTTGGTTTGCGCAAAAATATGAAAAACTTCCAAAATTTTTCAAATGAAATTTTCAATTTTTACAGCTGAAAAAAAAGGCATAGATTACATGGATATGTTTTTGCAATGTTGTGGACCCAGACTCTTGAATTTCTTGTGTGAAGGCTCCAATTATTTTGAAATATATTCGTTGTGCAGGCTTGGAGGACATCCAACTTTTTGCATGCTCAACTCTTGTTTTTAATTAGAACAACTCCCAGCTGTTGTCCCATGTTATTGCCAGCCTCCGGGGAGCCGGGACTTTTAACAAGGAATTTACCATAAATCTGACCCAGCAGTACCGGGCTTTTAGCAGAGCTTTAAAAACTGAAACGTTAAACGCCCCGCTATTCCAGGGCCGTGGAGGGGCCGTGGATACAAATGACTGGTGCATAATCATTCTTCTACATATAATTCGGCGGCCCCCGTGGCCGAGCGGTCTTAATCCCTCGATCATCTCACCGCTGTGTCTGGTGTGGGTTCGAGCCCCGCTCTGGCCACATGTGAGACAAGCCAAGTTCTGCTTGCGGGTGTGTCAGGTGGTTTTTCTCGGGGTTCTTCCATTTTCGCCCAGCCTACCGATTGGCCAGTCTCATATGAGCTGAAATAATCTTGAAAGGGATGTAAAACTGAATAAAAAAAAGTAAATAAATATAATTCAGTTTGATTCATTGTGAATATGATGTGTACCTCACGACGACTTTGAAGCAGAACATCAAGTTTCCCAGTTCCGGATCACTTGCGATATTTTCAAACAAAAAATTCTCATTTGGCGCAGTTGCATTACGATTTTGATTTTGTAGCTTCGTCACTTCTTTACAAGACAAGAATTGCACATAGTTTACCATTTCAAATTGTTAAAGTTTTCAAAAACTGGGTACATGATTGTATATTACGTATAACATTCGTTCTGGAAATTGGCGAGAATCGTGAACATATAATGTTCTAAGGCGATATACATGTAGGCGTCTGTACACGTAACTGCAGTTAAGCGCTGGAAATCATGGACTGTGCTTTGGTTACCGAGTCTCACTTTCATCTATCTTGAATTTCAATTTGACAAACACAAAAAGGTTTATCTAACAAGTTTATGCCAAGTAGACTAGAAACTCGATGCAGATCGTCTGCACAAACACTCATATGCAAAGTAGCTGCAGCGATGACTTGGCTTGTATTGTTAGTAGATCGTTTTCGTTAGTCGAACAAAACTGGTGCTCTTTTGTTTTAGTTAATAAAGCTTAACGTCCCACTGATAATTTTGAATTCATGCCGGCACGAAACCATCGCTTTCTGAGTAACACGTAACTAGCGCTTTTGTGTGTGTGTGGGGGGGGGGGTGAAAGCGTCTTGCTCAGAGTAACACTACATGGCTGAGGATGACGCTGAACCCAGGTCCGAGGTCATGAATTCTACCACTGGGCCAGTGAGGTTATACCCTCGATGTCTGACAAATCTTTGATAGCTGATTTGATTTTTGTTGTTTGAATTGAGGTTTAACGCCCCGGGGGGGCAATAATATTTCAGTCATGTTGAGACGGAGTCACCGCGACGAGTTAATGCGTCTAATGACACATTTAAAAACAAGAGGACTGTAAACGCTCACCTGAGATCTGCTTCATATACCAATACCATTTTAAAAGCAGATGAGCTCCTGGTATTATTTTTTTTTCAGAATCATTAAATTTCAGTCCTACTGCCCATTTCCTGCAAGACTTTCACTTAAAATGACATTTTAAAAGTTTTCCCCATTTAAATGCATTGACGACCTATGTTGACCTTGTCATTAAATAGGTCAAGGTCACCACAGGTTCATGTTTTATATATGCATTGTAGTACTTGAGTCATCCATACTTCATGCAAAGTTTCGTTGAAATCGGTTCACCGGTTCTAGAGAAGATATTTTAAGGGTTTTTACCATATATTGGCATGGCGGCCATCTTGGTCATGTGACCTGGATTATTTATATACACATTGGTTCCCACTTCCTATAGATGCTTCATATAAGATTTGGCTTTGATTGGCCAAGTGGTTTCAGAGAAAAAAATCTTTGAAAAGTGTGTATGGACCAGACCGGCCAAGGTCAAGAGATGACCTTGACCTAAAGTAATCATATACCTTCATCTAATCCATTAGTTGTTTGCATCTACCACTTTTCAGATCTCAGGCTGCAATAGTTTTCAAAAAAAATAGCTAATTTCCACTTTTCCCATTAAAAGTCTTTGGAAACTTAAAGTTACCATAGCAACCAGAGTTCTTATCCGACTGGAATAAAAAACACAAATTATGTAGAGGCTACTGTCAGGAACACATATACAAAGTACAGGATTCATCCACTTGACAGTTTCTGAGGAGAAGAATTTTGAATGTTTTTTTTTTTTTTTTTTTTTTTTTTTTTTTTTTTTTTTTCAAAATTTTGCCCTTTATGGTGCCCAAGCAACCAATCAAAATAAAGGATTAGGACAAAACTCGCAAGAAATGTCAAACACTACTCAATAAACATTTCTGCAAAAACAAAATTCAAATGTCTGCAATTTTAGCGGAAAAATAGCCGATTTCCACTTTTCCCATTATAAGTTTATGGAAACTTTCCGTTGCTATAGCAACCAGAGTTCTTATCCACCTGGAATAAAAAACACAAATTATGTAGAGGCCACTGTCATGAACATGTATACAAAGTACAGGCTTAATCCCCTTGACAGTTTCTGAGAAGAAGATTTTTGAATGTTTTTCAAAATTTTGCCCTATATGGGGCCCCTGCAACCAATCAAAATAAAGGATTAGGACAAAAGTCACATGAAAGGTAGAGGACTATTCAATAAACATTTCTGCAAAAACAAAATTCAAATATCTCAAACAAGACGGCAAAAATAGGCAATTTTCACTTTTTCCCATTATAAGTCTATGGGAAGCTTAAGTTGCCATAGCAACCAGAGTTCTTATCCGATCGAAATAAAAAACACAAATATTCGTTCCCCCACCTGTAGATGCTATATGTGAAATATGAAAAGATTCGGCCTGGCAGCTTCAGGGGAGAAGTGGTTTGAAAATGTTGACGACGACGGATGACGGACGACGCACGGATGCCGGCTCGACTACTTTACTATAAGCTCACCTTGTGAGCCTTCGGCTCAGGTGAGCTAAAAAAGCTTCAATTGATGAGTGGGTTAAGGCGGATGACCAACTATTGGTAAACTACATTGTGAACTTTCAGCTCTGGTGTGCAAAAATACACCTTTATACAGGGTTCCCACGGAAAGTATAAAATAAAATTCCATGACTTTTCCATGATTATTCCATGATCGCAGTTGAATTTCCAGGACTTACTTTTCTGTTTGTTGATTTATTATTTTGTCATATAACACTTTTTAAAAGGCAAGAACAGAAAATTATATTTCAAAAGTAACTCACTCCAAGGTATTTTCTTGTTTTCTGATGAAGGCGAATTAATTTGACTGACCTTTTGAACATGTTGGAAAATACAAAACTTTATTTATTAATAATTATCGAGCGAGCGAAGCGAGCGAGGAAAAAAATGAATTCCAAAGACATCCAAACTGGCATTTCATAACAAAATTCCATGATTTTTCCATGATATTTCATCATTTTTCAAATTCCATGATTTTTCCATGCATGGAATTATTTTTAGCCATTTTCCATGTTTTCCAGGTTTTCCAGTGCCCGTGGGAACCCTGTATTATATTCTAGGCTTGGTTTAATACAGACTACGGCCAACCACATCTGCTGGTGAAATATTGTCAATTATACCACTTTGTGGTTTGGTTTGGTTATGGCTTAATGTCCCAGTCAACATATTTTCAGTCATGTCGGAATGGAGCCAACGTTTCCTCGGAATTAACCTGCATTACTGGAAAGTTATTGAAGACTTGCTCAATGAAACGTAATGGCAGATGCAGGTTTTGAACCCAGGACATGTTGCTCAGGAGTCCTGAATTCTACCACTATCACACTATGCTTCTTACTTCTAAATCTGATTCTGAAAAATCAACAATCTGTGAAATATAGGTTGATATCCAGTAGGTTGACACCCACATAAGCTTGTAGAAATCACAATCAATAATTGGACTCGTATATTGCACCCTGCTATAAGCTGGTGCGATAAAAAACACTGTAATTGCCGACTTTGTCAAAGAAATTTTCTTATGCAAATGTTTCCATATCATTACGAAAACATGCCCATGCAATATACAGAGATTTTTTGAGCTTTAAAAAATTGAAAATTTTCAACTGAAAAAAAAAAATATGATATTTTTCTTATTTTTGCTCAAAACTTAGATTGTGAGTACACGTTAGAACTGCCTTGCCGAGGCGGTTCCAGGGATATTGTTGGCTTGATAATATAAGGGGCCATTTTGCGAAAAATGCTCCGCTAGAATCATTTTTAATATATTTGGTCTCGTTTAGATAATTCTGGTCTTTGTATCGACTACCCTGTTGAAAGTTGCAAAATTTCAGTTATTCTCTTTGGCTCCATGTTGCCAAATCTAAAGGGTCACTGACGAGACTTTAATAGTCGAAACCGCGGTATGGCCCATCCCCTTTCTCATTAATATGTTCACTGCTCTTAAAGGATCTCAGTTTTAATTTTATCCGCTAGAATCATTATCGCCTATCTCTTTACATTATAAAACCAACCCACTATTTCAAAATGAAGGAGCCATTTTGAAAATTTAAGGGCAATTTTGCCCATGGCCCCTTCCAAAATTATCCCTGCGGTTCTAACGAGTAACCACAATCTGTTTTGCAGCAAAAATAAGAAAAATAGGTATACCCCTGCAAACCCCAGTTTTTCTACATAAAAGTGGAGTTTAAGGGGGTATCAGTTTCACGGACATGTTTTCCTGATGTTAATGTAAACCAGAGGACCAATGGTCCTGTAAACGCTCACCTGAGACCCGAGATATGTACCAACCAGCAACCAATCAAAATAAAGGATTAGGACAAAAGTCACATAAAATGTAGAGGACTACTCTATGAACATTTCTGCAAAAACAAAATTCAAATATCTGCGATTAGACCAGAAAAATAGCCAATTTCCACTTTTCTCATTACAAGTCTATGGAAACTTTAAGTAGCCATAGCGGGGTAAAGTTCTTATCAGCACAAATTATGTAGAGACTACTGTCAGGAACATGTATACAAAGTACAGGCTTCATGCCGTAGACAGTTTCTGAACAGAAGATTTTTAAATGTTTTTTTTTTTTCGAAATTTTGCCCTTTGTGTGGCCCCAGCAACCAATCAAAATAAAGTATTAGGAAAAAGAATCACAAGAAACTTAGATATCTACTCAATAAACATTTCTGCAAAAACAAAATTCAAATATATCTGCAACTGAATTAGAAAATTAGCAAATTTCCACTTTCCCATTATAAGTCTATGGAAACTAAAAGTTTCCATAGCAACCAGAGTTCTTAGCCGACTGGAATAAAAAACACAAATTATGTAGAGGCTTCTGTCAGGAACATGTATACAAAGTACAGGCTTCATCCCCTTGACAGTTTCGGAGAAAAAGATTTTTGAATGTTTTTTTGAAATGTTGCCCTTTATGGGGCCCCAGCAACGAATCAAAGTAAAGGATTAGGACAAAAGTCACAAGAAACATAGATGACTAGTCAATAAACATTTCTGCAAAAACAAAATTCAAATATCTGCAATTGGTCCGGAAAAATAGCCAATTTCCACTTTTCCCATTATAAGTCTATGGAAACTAAAAGTTTCCATAGCAACCAGACTTTTTATCCGTCTGGAATAAAAACACAAACTATGTAGAGGCTACTGTCAGGAACATGTATACAAAGTACAGGTTTCTTTCCCTAGACAGTTTCTGAGAAAAAGATTTTTGAATGTTTTTCGAACTTTTGCCCTATATGGGGCCCCTGCAACCAATCAAGATAAAGAATTAGTACAAAAGTCACATAAAAAAAAAAAAAAACATAAAGGACTACTCAATAAACATGACTGCAAAAACTAGACGGAATATTTTCATCGGTATTCCGTTAAACCTCTGTCACGGGAGAGGAGCGAGGTCACGAAGTGTATCGGAGTGCAGGTTAGCCGGCTGATCTATGCAAAAACTAAATTCAAATATCTCAAACAAGACAGCAAAAACTGGCAATTTTCACTTTTTCCATTGTAAGTCTATGGGAAGCATGAGTTGCCATAGCAACCAGAATTCTTATCCGATCAAAACAAAAAACACAATTAATCTTTCCCCTTACCTGTAGATGCTGTAAGAATTGGCCCAGCCGTTTCAAAGAAGAATATCTTTGAAATTGTGGACAACGACGGACGCCGGACGGACGCCGGACGGACGCCGGATCATGGCCATCCTATAAGCTCACCTATGAGCCTTCGGCTCAGGTGAGCTAAAAATGCACTTTGACACTGATTGTTAGCAAATTCCTCCTGCATGTCTGCATTGTAGCTCTTGGAAAGGTGAAAGGCAGAGTGGATGGTGACTTCTATTTCCTACATCCCTTTTCCATGATACCCACAAAGCCTGAAAATACAGGTGATATTTTGATTATTTTCTAATGAGATCTAATGCAATTTATTTTTTTCCAACTGTTTCAATATCAATTGATCTGTGTTATGAGAAAACCGGATTTTGCCTATGCAAAAACAAAGGCACAGATCAACTGCGCAGTAACTGCATTGTTGATCAGCGCTTTTGTTTTCGCTATTTGGATAGTTAAATTCCGTTCTCCCTTAATCACAAATTTCAAGCTTCTGTCGCTACACAGGCTGGTTTGTGTCAGACATGGTCGGAAACCCTGAATTATAGAATATTTAACTATGATTTTCAGCCAAATAGGTTATGTTCAACTTGACTTTTTCTGCTAATGGAGAATTTTTCACTTCACATCACGAACAAATCCATAAAAAAGTATAGCCCCTTGACCCCATTTATATATATATAGTAAACTGGGGTTTACCGTAAGGTTACAGGGGCATACCTTTGATCCAAAACATAGATTGTGGGTATTCATTAGAACAGCCTCACTAGGTGGTTCTACATGTGCCCACAATCAAAATTGATAAAAATTTGAAGTACATGTAATATTGAATTTTTTCGAATGAATTTTCCTTTTCTACCGTTGAAAACATTCCATATATAGCATGGCCGCTTTGGGTAAGTTTTTTGTAATAAATTGAGAATTTTTAGTTGATTGGGTAAACGTTTGGTACCCAGAAAAAACGCACCCAGTTTCACATAGCCAGAAAAAATCTAAGCGGTGCAAAACTTCGTGAATATGTCCTGTCCGCAAATCGAAGTATATGTTGGCCAGTGTAAGTTTTGTTTACAAGAAAGCTAAGAATAAGTACCTGTATGTAAGAAAATAAGTCATTCAATCTCGTCCTCATGGTATACTCTCGTTCAATGATTGAGCATGTACTGTTAAAGCAAAATATCTGACAATGCCAAAGCAAAATGCCAAAATGAAATACCTTGAACTATCATGGCAATATTGTGCAGCGCTATGCCACTTGCAGTGTTTTGCCTTCAGAAAGCCCCTTGAGGAGTAAGTTGATATTGACTTTCACTGACCCCATAGCCCACAGCAACATAATCTGATGGAACAACTAACTGAAATGGATAAACTAAGAGTTTGTCAGTGAATTGTCTTAATACTTTAGGTATATGTTTCATGCCTACCTCTCTGTCGTACTCGTTCCCTTTCGTTCCTGTTGAAACCTAGCCGGATGGCTACCTTGTTGGGAAAGAGCTAGTCATTCTGCTCTTCCAGTGTGTTGTCGGAAAATGTTTTGTTGTGTTTTATGTATTTTCTTTCCCACCCGCTGTCTATGTTGTGACTTTAAATTTAGCATACCTAGTCTGGCGGGTCAGCCGTCAAAATGAATTTTTGATAACTGATTTATCATTTTGACAAAATGAACCACTGGGTATGATACTCCATTTTGATGGCTGACCAGTCAGACTATAGCATACCCCCTTGAACTTCAATTTTGTATCGGAAAACTGGAGTATACAGGGGGTTATAACCGTTCCAAAACAGACATTAGAACCGCCTCGCCAATGCAGTTTTACTGTGTACCCACAATCAATGTTTTGAGCAAAAACAAATAACTAGAAAATGTGTTTATGAAACACTATGCCCCCAACTGGTAAGTCACTTTCAAGATGTAAAAATGTCCAAAAAATGACTAAGTTCATATTGTAAAAAAAATTGACAATAAATAATCTGATTAGTATATCCCAACCACATGCATATCTTTAAAGCATGGTCACAATGTCTGCAAAGTTTTAAAAGTATCGGTATAAAATTGAAGGAGGAGTTGCGCACACAAGGTACCCACTATCCATTCACTAAAATGCCCGAAAACTAAAATGCCCGAAAAAATGACTAAGTTCAAATTGTGAAAAAAATGACAAAAAATAATCCAAGGATTATATCCAAACCACATGCATATCTTCATGCCATGCCCAGAACACATGTAAAGTTTTAAATGAATTGGCATGAAACTGTAGGAGGGGTTGCGCACACAAGGTACCCACTGCCCATTCACTTTTATTGTGAAAAAGCCCGAAAAATGGCTAAGTTCAAATTGCGAAAAAAGTGACAAAAATTAATCTGAGGATTATATCCAAACCACATGCATATCTTCAAAGCTTTGTCACAACATCTGTAAAGTTTCAAGAGATTCGGAATAAAACTGTAGAAGGAGTTGCGCACACAAGGTACCCACTATCTATTCACTTTATCAAGAATTAAAAAGGGAAATAACTCTCACAGAATGTGCCCCTAGTCCCTTGAATTTACCTGAAAAAGAAATACGGGTCCTCTTAATTTTCATATACAAACTACATACCAAATTTCAAGATCCTAGCTCTAATGGTTCCTGACCGAGTGCTCACGCATCACAGACTGACAGACTGACTGACAGACAGACTGACTGACTGACTGACTGCACGGACAGACCCAAACCAATATGTCCCCAGTTGGGGGCATATAAATCAAAATTTTTAATGAAATGTTTCAATTTTACAGCTGAGAAAAATCTCTGTATATTGCATGGGCAACTTTTCATAATGTCTGAATAGGATATAACTAGGTACAAAAAGTTCATAGAAGGCAGTTCCGACTTTAATTAACAATTTCTTAGTCAAATGCAGAGGGTAAATGGAAATACTGGAAATTTTTCCAGGAAAATAGTAGGCCTGGCAGTTCAAATCATAGAAAGACATGTTGTACAGTATGACCAGGAACATCATGTCAATAAAAGAGAATTTATGTAAAAATGGTTGGGTCGATCATAAGAAAACAGTCACTTCCCTTGCTCAGTTTCACAATGGAAAGGAAAAGCCCTAGTCAGATAAATTTGTTTTCTGTCATAAAAATTTTATTTGTATACCATTTTTCATTTTTTGTGTGCAATTTTCGACATACTAAAGAACAACATGATCAATTTTTTTCTTCGAGAAGTTTCAGAAAAGGGTGGTTTTAAAAAATGCAGTTTCTGAAAGATGGTGTTTGGACAGTAACGTTTGCAAGAGACATAAACATAAAATAAAAATAATTGCTTAATCATGTTAATAGGGGCGCCCCAGCAGGGCTGACACACATTTTATTATCAGATCATAATCTCATACATGTGATGCCTCTGGGAACCCGAATAGGGAGATTTGAGAAGTTGGAGTGATGTGGGATTGTGTAAAGTATACGACTAGACCACATGTTCGAGCCTCAGGAGGATCCTCATTTGTTGTGGCATCTGTCAAAATTATCAACTCGGAACACAGTTAAAAAATAAATAAATAATCTCGCATGTGAACATTAGGGTAAAATAATCAGTAATGCCAGCAATACAATCATTCATCAGACACTGGTTGTTATGCACCAGTCATTTGTAACCACTGCTCCCCCACCTACGGGGAAGGGCGGGGATTATGACTTATCAGCTTTGGGTGTCCCGCTACCCTCCCTGCTATAGGCCCCACCCCCAGGGGGTAAACTGGAGGTCATAACTTTGCTCTTTGCCCCGCCCTTAGCAATAGAAAATCTCCCTGGGGTAAGGATCCTAATGTTAAAACCCTGTCATTTCCCCTGCACTGCGGGGACACTCGAAAAGTAAATGCCCCGCACTTTAGCCCGGCGATCCCCCACCCTTTCCCATATGTAGGGGGGGGAATGCAGTGGTTACAAATGACTGGTGCATTAGGGGTATAGTCAGTTATCAGTAGAAGCACATGCCATCAGCAGAAGTGGAAAAGATGACTTTTATGGTGATGACTGGATAAAATGTGCACATCTGATGACTGTGTGTCCAAGTTCGCATCTCTTGTGAGAGCCAGGGACTAATTTCCCTCCTGGCGACCCCCCCACCCCGGTGAAGTTAGTATTGTCAATTTGGCGTATCACCAGTAAACCATGATCAGATGATGGGTGTAGACCATTCCATATCTTCAACAAAATGACTATGCAGTGGAGCAGCTAAATGATGGGTGGGGAAATTCTAATGCAAAAGAAGCTCCAATCGAGTAGTTAAATGAAACGCTCCAGGCACAGGTGCTCTATTGTGAACTTCTAGTCACTCACCCACTCGTTCTCACAAAACTTAGATCTCAAACTAAAGTTTAAAACAGGCAAAAATTTCTATTTCAAAAGACATGCTTTACTCACCGAAGATCCATTTTTTTCCAATATGGAAATCTCAACAGCCAATAGATTTGAAATTTACATCACCGATTAGGCAATCTATTACGTCACTTTAGTCTCTGACAGTGGCGGACCTAGCAGAATTTTAAAGGGTTTTACCATTTCACATCAAAGTCCGCGATAAAATGAGTTTGTGTTTTCCGTCTTTCGTTTGACACAAACTCACACACGTGTAATCTGGAAGACAACGCAGTGCGCCTGCGCGTTCCGCTAAAATTATGTCAAACTCGACCGTTTTAGAAAGCGATTTACACACTTCGAGGGTCAACGCACGGTTTAACATATGATCAATAACGCGGACCAATGCTTCAATTAGCTCCTTAAAGAGGCTGAACCGAATAAGCCCATGACTATTTGTCTAACCCAAATTTAACGATAGGCACTGTCATGTAGAAAAGTAACGGAAGTTGATAGTGCCACAAAAATAACTTGTCGTTTGTTGTTAAAAGTTGGATTTCAGGTATGGAAAACACGTTTTATGGACAAAGAAAACTCTATTTTATAATAGGCATACATCTTTAGCATCAAACACTGCCGTTTAAGGGTGTACAGCTCGGTTTCAAAATAACTTACCCCTGCAATGTTGCAAAATAAATTGACCTCTTCACCTTCATTGCATCAACCATTGCATGATGGCTATTAACCTGGTACGAATGAAACTTCTACATTTTGTGCATATGGTTATGTGTGTTGAAATGGTTTTAATTATATATTTATCATGAGCAGTCCGATCGGACTGGAAGCTGCCTTTTGCGTATACCAAAATTCTGACTGATTTAAAGTCAAGTTTTCAAATTTAGGCGGTTGGTATGTTGTACGTACTGTGAATATTGTTACTTTATAACCTGCATGCTATGCATTGACACCTATTTGAGACATCTTGAAAATTGCACCACTCTCGAAAAAGTTCAGAATCAGAAAGTGGAAGTTTAATGTACCCAATGCCTTGTATATAAGTACCTTGCAAATGCATGTTTTCAGCACAAAATTCTCTTCAAATTTATCCAGTTTTATAAATTTGCATCTGAGAATATATAATCATTTTATAGATAGTTTCTATAGAATTGTGCCTTATTCAACGCGCACATGCCTATGGCAATGTTAAAGTTATGTAATGACCTTCTTAAACATTATATGTTAATCAAAGACATTTGTTGGTATGTAGATGTATTTGATTGAAATAATGGGACTGATGATCTTATCAAGACGGTTTATACAAGAAATCATCCCAGAGAAACTCCAACGAATCAAATATATGGCACAAGAGAACACAGTAAGCTGTAAATGGACAGTAAGAGAGCAGTTTGCTTCCTTAACACACGCCTGTTATGAAAAAATATCGTCTATGTAATCATTATTTTAGTACTTAAAATGTAAAGCGAATGTGGTGCAAGTTTTAAGGTATCTAAAATAGATGTCCATAAATAGCATTCGGGTCAGAAATTGGCAATATTCATAGAACGCACATCATACCAATCGCCTAAACTTGAAAACTTGACTTAAAATCTTTCAGAATTTTGGTATTTGTCAAAGGCAGCCTCTTGTTAAATCGGACTGCTCATGGTCAATATAAATTTAATACCTTTTTAACACACATACCATATGCACAAAATGTAGAAGTTTCATTCGAACCAGGTCAACAATCATCAAGCAATGGTTAATGCAATGAAGGTGAAGAGGTCAATTAATTTTGCGACATTGCAGGGGTATGTTATTTTTGAAACCGAGCTGTATGCACACCCTAAATTTACCGGAAACTGGAGCATTTGATAGTTGTCATTTTAAGGACAAAAAATAATTCCAAAATCGCGGAAGCAAAATAGAATGCATAGCAACGGGGGTCCTGATGCTCTACTGTGATGTACGTTTTCATATTTTTATTTTAAGTAACTGCTTGTCAATTTAGATTTCCCCACCTTGTTTTTTTGAGTAAATAAATCATACAAGTTTGATCCTTTGGAAGCAGTAAAAGCATTCAAAGGGAGAAAGTATGGACTATATTGCGCAATTTCGGGTAATGAACCCTCATCAGTAGCCCTTTTAAATCCGGCAACGAAAGCCAGACTTCTGCACCATAATTTCGAAAAATTTACACGAGAACTCTAAATCAAAGACACATTCCAAAACGCGGTCAAATATTTTAAACATTGCTCAGAAGTATGAAAGAATTTCTTTCTGTTCGCGCCATTTTCTTATCATTGCCTACTTTTACCATTTTAAAAAGGACTATTTTGTCCCTCGGACGGATATCTATAGGGGCATTTCGACGACATAAATGAAATATCTAAAGGGGTATATGAAGAGTTTGAGTCATAAAAAGGGTTGACATTAACCTTTCAGCTGTACATCAAATATAATGTTGCATTCAAATTGACCCACGTAAATGTTACCTGGAACTTGACGGTACGCTATTCTAAACCCCGCTGCCTGGAAGACGTCCTCTGAGTAAAAGTGAACATACAACCGGTCTGTCTTGCTTTCTCCGTACATCCCTTGATCACTTGCTGCGCATCGAAATAGTGAACTGTGTGTACCAGTCTCATATAACTGTAAGAAAAGGTACAAATAGGCAAAGATCAGGAAAAGGCGCAATCAGAAAAAGATTGCGCTCCAAAAACCGAGATGGAAATAAACTAAATTAACAATCAGGTACTTATACCATGAAAACATATCGTGAGCCGAATGGGCAGCTATTTTCCCAATAGGTGGCCACTCAGTTATCTAAACTTAACTAAAATATGAAAACATAATTACATAATGCGCCAACAGCACAAAAAATAAACACCAATACATAAAACAAAAGAACCACCACAGAAGAATCGCCTTGGAACGATCAGTCATTTGATTATTGTAAAGTATATAGTGGGCATGTGGTCTGAATTATTAATAGACAGATCACTTATTTATATTCGCTAGGTCCCGAGAGGAGTGAGGACTGTGTATGTGCAACTTCAGCTACAATTTACAGTAGTTGTATCTTTGCGGCGTTATCCAAATATTCGTGGACAAACAGGATTAATTCAATACAAATCATAAGCAACATTGACGGCGTTTTAGAATAAACATTCATTTTCTTTGTATCAACATAATTAAAGTTTAGCAGACTGTATTAATGAAAATGAACTTACATATAGGATGTCTTGGTAACAACCCGTCGTTTCGGGTGTACCATACAGGATTAGTTCAAACCTTATCACGTGATCTACATCAGCCTGCAGGGTCCAGAGACAGTCGACATAAGGATCGTGCCAGCCATCCCTGTTACTGTCGGGGCTTTTGATCAGACCTGACTTGTAGTGGAAAATGCCACCGCAATCCACATTGAAGCCTTTGAATAAAACATGAATCTCTCTAAAAAAACATAATTTATTTATTTTGACAAGTAATATTTAAACTTACACTCTATGCCCGGGACTCTGTGTGTTTCCAAGTTACGAAGTTTGCATTTTCGGCTGGTTCATTATGTTTATATTTATAGCCATTCTATTGAAATAAAATTCAATTTTAATAAATTTCACGCTAAAATTCAAATTTCGTTACATTCGACATTGGTTTATATTTTCATTGCGCAGTCTTAATTGTTTGTGCATTGCTTAGAAAGTGGTATTCCGGTAAGATGTATTTTAAAGAGAAACAAGGAAAATTCAATAGAATGAAAAACAATCAACAAAATACGTCTAGAAAAACAATCTATTAATGGTTTCGGTTGCAGATCGGCATTTGCAGTTCTCGACGTGCGTCGGTGTTCTCTGTCGAGTCATTCCTTGGACTGATCTGCAACAATCTTCATCAGAATGAAATTAAATATTCTTTTAGTTATTTGACCCCGTTTTGGCATGTGTCTTTTATTTAGACTTACCTTGATTCTTGTGTAAATTTTTGAAATTGCAGTATATTTATCTCGCTATCGTCGCCGGTTTATAAAGGGTCATAGATGAGGGTTCAGTACCCGAAATTGCGCAATATGGCCCATTGAACCTTTGAACGTGTTCACTGCTTCCAAAGGATCAACCTTTTATAATTTATTTATACAGCAACACCTAGACTTAACGATGACTGCTGATACAGTTTTGGGTTTTCCGTTTGCTAGGACGTATGGTTATAAGCCGATAACATGTTTTTAGAAATCAAAACAAACCTATGTGTTTGAGATACAATCCAGCGAATTCCACTTACGTCACGATTACGTCAAAACGAACAGCGCGATGAAAGGCATATTATACAAATCTTTGTAAATTGCCTCCGGTATGATACACAATGAAGAAAAATTCATGGAAGCTAGCATTTGAAAAGAAATTTCGAAAGAATAATGTCGTGCGTTTTTTAAGTGTTTCAGTAAAATTGGCAGTTGGACGCAAGACGATCAGCTCTTTTCCAGCTAGGTAATTACCCGGCTAAACTTAAAGGGACCTATAGAATACAGAAGTAAGAGCAATGTTTATGGCTACATGTAGTTATCCCATCAGGAAAACATGTCCGTGCAATGAATACCCCCTTAAACCCCAGTTTTATATAGTAAAAGTGGGGTATGCAGGGGTATACCTATTTTTCTTATTTTTGCTTCAAAACATAGATTGTAGGTACTCGTTAGAACGCCTCGGTAAGGCGGTTCTAACGTGTACCCACAATCTATGTTTTGAGCAAAAATAAGAAAAATATCAAAATTTTTCCGATGAAATTTTTAATTTTTACAGATGAAAAAAATCTCTGTATATTGCATGGGCAAGTTTTCGTAATGCTCAAAATAATTTTCTTTTCGCGTTAAGAAACCGCGACAGGTCTGTGCGCACTCACCACTACATATGACAGCAGTGCAGTACTGCCAACGGATCACTGGATTTACAGTGTAACACGTCGGTCTACCCGACATCAAAGGGTCTCGACAGTGATTTTCAGCCTCAGCTAGAGTCTCATTTCCCGGGAATTCAGCACGATTCTTCTCCGTGAAGGGATGTTTGTGTGGCGATTGTGATGCCCAAGCTTGGCAAAGGTAGCCGTGGTTTGCGACAGATATGTTTCCTTGGTATGGACGTAACCTGAGTTCCTGCTGACTCAGTACTGTAGAGAACAATAACTATTACATTGTTTTAGATGGCATATATTTTGATAGAAAGATATAAGTAGGCAATGATCATGAAACGGCAAAACCAGAAAGAAATTCCCACTCCAAAACCGAGGTGGAAAACACTAAATTGACAATTAGGTACGTATACTTAGAAAACATATCGTAAGCCGAGTGAGCAGCTATTTCTCAAAAGACGGCCACTCAGTTACCCGAACTTAAATAAAATATGAAAACGTACATAACATCGCCTTGGAATGACCATTAATATAAAAGTACAGGGAGGGGGGGCTATACAGGTTTAACAGGCACCTAACCTCACCCTCATCATCTTCTGCATTTAGTTAGTTGTTTTGTCCTCGTCGTGAATCTCTGAATAGTCTATAAAACCATCAAGGACAAAGAAAAACCATGATAACCACCCTGATGAATCAGAAACGAGGACACAATAGATTCAGTAAGCTGCCCGACGATGAAGGTCCAGGGTGCCGAATAACTTACTGAAACCCGGAGCAAAAAAACACACCAGTTTAGCCCCGATTGGCCAAGCAACAGACAAAAAGCTCCGGCCCCAGCCAACTCAAATGAATATAGGTTTTATGTCAGGGCCACCATAGAGTCTGACGCCCGACCCACCGGCGTGCAATTAAAGAAGGCAGCATAGTAATCAACCATGATTGGGTTTAAAACTAAGCATGCAGACTGTCGCAGAACATTCAAGTTATAACCTTTACGTCTGTAACGTGTTATGATTTTTCTAAACTGAAAAGAAAAATCATTCCGTCCTATAAGTTTTTTAAATTTGTAAACCAAGTCACCACAAAATTCTTGTTCCGAAAGGCCCTCACGTAGAAGCGTCTTTAACCTAACATTAAATTTGGAAATCAACTCATAGTGTCTGCGATAAAATTTGAAAATGTCTTTCGAAGTTCATGATACCGATAGCCCTGCTGGAGAAGTTTGGCTGTTAAACAATTATTTTGCGCGCTGAAGTCCGCTACATGATTGCAGACTCTAGCAAACTTAATGAGCTGCGAAATGTACACACCATAAGAACCACGGCGAGGAACTTCACCGTCCAAAAGCGGAAAATTTACTATATAAAAATCATTGGGTTTGTCATAAATTTCAGAAGAAACAAATCCATTTGTAATAGAAACACGGGGACCCAACTGTTAATCGTGATTATCGATGCGACGTGGAATGTTAATGCATGCTATTATGAAGCTTCGTATGCGTCGGCGAGATCCTTACGAATGCGACGTTCCACATCCTCTGCCCTTGGTCGGTAAGTACCACATGTTTTGCTCTCGTGAAAATAAACAAAGCCGAGTTTACAAAATCGGCGTCCACTATGATCTGCAAAATTTTTCTATGTTCCCACCTGAAGTCAATTGGAATTCTTACGACACTTGTGTTTTTCAGCTAATGGTTTATAAAGTTGACAGGTAGATACAAGATTGCCACGGAAACTGATTACATTCTTAAAGTCCTTTTGTTTTTCTAATTCTTGGTCGTAAACTAAATAGTATAACACAGTTCTGTGGGTGTCTTTATTGAAATATGTATCCAAATGGCTTTGTAAATACACAGTTATCAACAGAGCGTGAAAAAACAGTAAGATAAGCATCTTTGTATGCATCGAAGACGAAGGTACATATTACTAGAATGAGTCATGGAAGAATTAGCATTTTGTTGTGCACTTACAATTCAGAAGCATTACGAGCGCCTTTATCAAGCGCAATATTGCATGGCGTATTTTTTCGTTGGACTACATGTACTTCGTTGAGCGAGCTTCAAAGCATATGCCACTTTTATTTTGAATGAGGTCACAGAGTGGGCTTTGTCAACATTCGCGTGACTTACTCTGATTCATTCTTGCCTCGAAACAACAAATCATTTTTGGACAAATCAGTGACAGAGCTTATATGTTTCCTAACATTAAATGAACACTAAGGCTAAACCAAATAATATTTGATCATTAAATATCGGTGGCTCCATGCATTTTTGATAAGCAGGGGGGAGCGGGAGGGAAGAAAACAAAATAATTCAAGGGGTTTATGCGGTTTTTAGGTGCGGTTGTGAGGCAGTTTTCCATCGGAATAGTGTGTTGTTCAAGAACAGCGATCAACTATGGTATTCATTGCATTAAAATTAGAAGAGTCTTTTGGGGGCACTTTGAACCCTCGGCCTCGGGCTCAAACA
Source organism: Rugalucina vietnamica (assembly GCA_964017185.1). Classification (NCBI taxonomy): domain Eukaryota; kingdom Metazoa; phylum Mollusca; class Bivalvia; order Lucinida; family Lucinidae; genus Rugalucina; species Rugalucina vietnamica. The sequence continues at coordinate 9,205,489 of OZ024874.1, read as the reverse complement.
ACTATCTCCAGCCTCTGCAAATGTCAATACAGTATAAAAACCATGGTTGACCCCTTTAACATGTATCTAGAAAATATTAATTGAAGAAAATGCATCACTGTCTCCATATCGTAACATTTGTTATTTTATTTTACTGATTCATCGGTCTCATTCTTCCACGATGCATTTCTGTGTCGAATATTTAATTTTAACAAAGTCTTCGATGCATACAAAAGATGCTTATCCTACTATTTTTCACGCTCAGTAAATAAGTGTACATTTCCAAAGCCTTTTGGATACATATTTCAATAAAGACACCCACAAGACTGTGTTATACTTCTTAGCTTACAAAAGGACTTTAAGTCTGCAGTCTGCATGCTTAGTTTTTAACCCAATCATGGTTGATAACTATGCTGCCTTCGTTAATTGCACGCCAGTGGGTTGGGCGTCAGACTCTATGATGGCCCCGACTTTTCATTTTAGTTGGTTGGGGCCGGAGCTTCTTGTCTGTTGCTTGGCCCACCGGGGTCGAACTGATGTTTATCTTTTGCTCCGGAGTTAGTAGGTTATTCGGCGCTCAGGGATCTCCATCGTCGGGCAGCTTACTCAATCTGTGAGTCCTTGTTTTTGATTCATCAGGATGTTTATCATGATTTATTTGTTTGTTCTTGATGATTCATTGACTAGTTAGAGATTCACCACAAGGACCAAATAACTAACTAAATGTTATGAACCACTGCAGAAGCTGAGGGTGAGGTTAGGTACCTGTAAAACCGGTTTAAGCCCGCCAGTAACTTTGTGTTACTGATCGTTCCAAGGCGATACTTCTGTGGTGGTTCTTTTTGTTTTATGTCTTGGTGTTTAAAATTTTTTGTGCTGTTGGCGCCTTATGTATGTTTTCATATTTTTAATTAAGTTAATGTAATGGTTTATAAAGTTGACAGGTAGATGCAAGATTGCCACGGAAACTCATTACATTCTTAAAAAGATACAAGTAGGCAAAGATCAGGAAAAGACGCAATCAGAAAGAGATTCCCACTCCAAAAACCGAGGTGGGAAAAAACCAAACTAACAATCAGGCACTTATACCATGAAACATATTGTAAGCCGAATGAGCAGCTATTTTCCCAATCGGTGGCCGTATTCCAATTGACTTCAAGTGGGAACATAGAAAAATTTTGCAGATCAAAATGGACGCCGACTTTGTTCATTTTCACGAGAGCAAAACATGTCGTACATACCGTCTAAGGACAGAGGATGTAAAACGTCGCATTCGTAACGATCTCGCCGACGCATACGAAACTTCATAATAGCATGCATTAACATTCCACGTCGCATCAATAATCACGATTAACAGTTGGGTCCCCGTGAGTAAGATGTAAATATAAAAAGGGGACTTCGGTATCTGTGGTATTGTCTCTATTCAACTGTAGTTCAGGTAAATTTGATTGACCATGCCTTCAAAATAAGAATTGTCAATGTTCAAAAGGTCATCGAGGTACGTAGAAGTCTAATTAAAAGTCTCGATAACATCAGCTTGATTGTCATGGTTAAGATAATCCACGAAATCTCTTTCGTAGCGGTATAAAATAAATCAGATACAAGAGGTGCGCAATTGGTGCCCATCGGAATTCCAACAATTTGTCTGTATAACTTGGTTACGGACTTAATATAAATAGTATCCAGATGATAGGATAAGGTATCGCATACATTCTGACATGACCAATGTGTATATCGACTTTGGTCAGAGGAAGAGCTTTTCGGTCAAGTAAAGTGAACTATAGTTTTTAGTGCTCTTTCGAAGGTCCACTCTATCAAAACAAGAAGTTATCTCTTTAATCAGATTATGTGGCAATGTGGTATACAGAGTATAAAAATTGTATGTGGACAAGCTCGTCGCACGACAATATCCATCTTTCTGAGCTTCAACTAAATAAGGCTAATCGGTCTGAGACCCAGGCCCCATTTTTAGATTTGCATCTTTCTATTTCTAATGGTTATGTTTCATCCAAAATCTATGATAAACTTGATAATTTTGATTTTGATATTGTAAATTTCCCATTCTTAGATAGGAATCTTTCACGAGCACCTTCTTTTACTTCTGGAGTTCACATATCTCAACTTATTCTTTTTGCGCGTGTTTTTAGTTATGTTATTAATTAAGATATGTGGAATATGTCTTTGACAGCTAAAACTCTAAACATGACTATCGGTATCATAATTTCGTAAAGTTTTTTTTTTTTTTTTTTTTTATTTTTTCTCGACGTCATGATGGAAAACACTCTTACTAGAGGGTATATCGGAAACCGAGTATTATGGCGACTTCATGTACAATTTTAGGAATTGGAATAAATATATTAAAAATGTAAAATGAATAAACTTTTCTAAATCATTTAAAAAGATAATCAATCGATATAAATGAATTGAATACAATATAAATGTAATACAACATACTGCATGCTTAGAATTTAAGCAGGACATCACATAAACAAGATAAACAAGATAAGGAAGCTTTTTGGTTAAATAAAAAAAAATAATATCAACAGGCAGTGTGAGGATTAGAGCTCTGTAAAATAGATTTACGACCCCCCCCCCCCCCTAGTAATTGGTTATTTACCGTTCCAAGGCGATTCTGTTGTTATTTATTCTCATGTTGCGTGTTTTTTTGTTTTTTTCTTTTTTTAATTCTGCTTAACGTCCCTTTCAAGATTATTTCAGCTCATATGAGACAGGCCAATCAGTAGGTGGGCGAAAACGGGAGGACCCCGAGAAAAACCACCTGGCACACCGCAAGCAGAACGTGGCTTGTCTAACATGTGTTGCGTGTTTTTTTTTTCCGTCAGTCTGTCTGTTGTGCTTGTTGGGTTGCTTTGGATTTATTGTGGTCGAATGACTGCTTCGATATACTCTATGATGGCCCCGACTTAAAGCTATTCATTTTAGTTGGTTGGGGCCGGAGCTTCTTGTCTGTTGCTTGGCCCACCGGGGTCCAATTGATGTTTTTCTTTTGCTCCAGAGTTAGTAGGTTATTCGGCGCCCAGGGATCTCCATCGTCGGGCAGCTTACTTAATCTGTGAGTCCTGGGTTTTGAGGATGTTTATCATGATTTATTTGCTTGTTCTTGATAATTCATTGTCTAGTTAGAGATTCACCACAAGGACCAAATAACTAACTAAATGTTATGAACCACTGCAGAAGCTGAGGGTGAGGTTAGGTACCTGTAAAACCGGTTTAAGCCCGCCAGTAACTTTGTGTTACTGATCGTTCCAAGTCGATACTTCTGTAGTGGTTCTTTTTGTTTTATGTCTTGGTGTTTAAAATTTTTCAGCTGTTGGCGCCTTATGTATGTTTTCATATTTTAGTTAAGTTAAGGTACATGTAAATGAGTGGCCACCTATTGGGGAAATAGCTGCTCATTCGGCTTACGATATGTTTCATGGTATAAAGTACCTGATTGTTAGTTTATTTTTTTTCCCATCTCGGTTTTTGGAGTGGGAATCTTTATCTGATTGCGCCTTTTCCTGATCTTTGCCTACTTGTACCTTTTTTCGGGATGTTTATCGTGATTTGTTTATTCTTGATGATTCATTGGCTAGTTAGAGATTCACCACGAGGACCGAAGAACTAACTAAATGTTATGAACCACTGCAGAAGCTAAGAGTGAGGTTATGACCATGTAAAACGGGTTTTAGCCCGCCAGTAACTTTGTGTTACTGATCGTTCCAAGGAGATGCTTCTGTGGTGGTTCTTTTTGTTTTATGTCGTGGTGTTTAAATTTTGTGTGCTGTTGGCGCCTTATGTATGTTTTCATATTTTTAGTAAAGTTTAGGTAGCTGAGTGGCCACCTATTGGGAAAATAGCTGCTCATTCGGCTTACGATATGTTTTCATGGTATAAGTACCTTATTGTTAATTTAGTTTTTTCCCACTTCGGTTTTTGGAGTGGGAATCTTTTTTCTGATTGCGCCTTTTCCTGATCTTTGCCTACTTGTACTTTTTTCTTGTTTTGGCTCTTTTTTAGTTTCGTGAATGAACATCTTAATGAACCTTTAGAAATAGTCTCCTTCCCGCCTAGTATCTTTGGGTTGAGGTTTTGGCTTTATTGTATCATTTTGTAATACATGAGTTAGCCATTTGAGATCTTGGTGTAATTTTATGCTAATCCTATTTTAATAACCACTTGTACATTTTCGCTGTACTGGTAGAAATGGCGATTTCGCTGTCCTAGTAAAATGTTGTTTTTTTATGATAATAATAACTCTTTAATTCTGGTGTCTTTGCTTGGGATTTTAACTTAATTACATCAAACGTTTTTGTTACATGTGTTCTCCAGTTGAACACTATTTTTGGTTTTATTTAATTTTCTTTCTTTATGAAATCGACGATGTCCCCAGGAAAAATAGTTTTCGGCGTTGTCCCCAGTAAAGACGGTAATCGGTGTCCCAGGAAAAGTGGTTTTATCTTCATTATACTACTATTTATTGTGCCTGCCTCTCTGTCGTGCTCGTTGTCTTTCGTTTTGGTTGAAATGGCTGCCTTGTTGGGAAAGAGCTTGTCATTCTTCTCTTTGTGTGTGCTGTTGGAAAATGTTTAGTTGTGTTATATGTATTTTTCTTTCCCACCTGGTGTCTACATTGGGACTTTAAATTTAATTACTTTGATTCCTGGTCACTCTGTTCTTTCTTATGCATATAAGACTGGCATCTTTTTATAGGAAATATGCAACGCGGCGTCCCATCTGGTGCTATCCTTTTTTTGCTTAGAAAAAGTCCATCGAAAATTTGAATAATATTTTAAACCACTCCTGTTTTTCCTTAAAATGAAATTGGACTCACCCAAGTGTTAATTTTGGGCAAATTCTCTCGTCAGATATGGGTTAATCAGGATATGGACTCGCAGCAATTACATTTTAAGGTATCAATAAATTTAAGAAAAAAACGACATAGTCAAAAAAGGTTTCAAGAACTATGAACATCATCGTTGTAACATTGATCAGATTACATTCCAGTGTTAGGGCATTTTAAACTGATTTGGATCATTGATTGAAGCTCTAAGACGTAACTTAAAAAAAAAGATAATTACTATTATAATGAAACATTTAATTGTAGAATTAGTTAAAACTGACGGTACCAATTCGGATAGATAAATAAATAAAACGCTCAATCAATATCTTGTCAAGTTTGTAAAAGTTTGAATTATAATATGAGCCGCCGTAAACCAACAAAAAACCAACAATTTGCATATGAAAAACAATAGGCGCAGATTATCTGTGCAGTAACTGCACATTTGCATTTGGTTTCGCCACATAGACAGAACCATCCTCCTTGTAAAATTCGAAATTCAAAGCTTCGTCCTTTCCCGTGACTGTACAGGACCTGTGTCGAACCAGATTGTTGGTTATGTTATGGCTCATATCAGTGCATTTGCAGGATGTGGAGCAGATACGTCGAAGCCGCGAAACCTCGTAATATATACATCTCGCCAAAAGCTTATCATATTCTAGCTGTAGTTTTAAAATGCTGCAGTTAAATGCCGTGCAGGATATGTTTAAGCTGTAATACAAGGACAAAGCGCAAAGCGTATGGATTTGGAAAGGAAGCACGTCCCAGCGAATAAAAAATGAAAGTTAAGTTTCGTTTTAGTCTATCAAATTTTGAAAGTTTGTTGCTAGGTTTATACTGCATTAATTGATAGTGTTTCTTACTTTTGAATTGAACTTAGCAAAATAGACTAACTCTAGTCCTTAAGCGCCTTTTCCTGAAGTTTGCCAACTTGCACCTTTTAATAAAGTGACTTAGTTCTTGTCTATTTCAAGTACTTGCAGCTTATCCTGATGGCTCAGTTTAAAGAAACATCTGATCAGAAGAAGACAGCATCTGTTGATTTATGAAGTTTTTACTGTATAAGTGATCATGCATTTATTTCAATATAGACTAATATCATTTTTGTGTTCTTCAAAACAACAACGTTTCTGACTGCAGCCAGTCTACCCATCATACGCCTCGTCTGCATAAAATTCTCCCATGTCAAGGAAGAGAATGTTAAAGCAATTTGTTACATACAAAACTGGGAAACTTGCATAATATTATCTGAAAAGTGTGAAAATGTTAAGAATGTATATCAAAATTGCAATGTTTCACATTTTGAACACAATGTTGTTTTCCTGACTAGTTAGAGATTCACCACGAGGACCGAAGAACTAACTAATGGTATGAACCACTGCAGAAGCTGAGGGCGAGGTTATGGCCATGTGAAACCGGTTTAAGCCCGCCAATAACTTAGTGTTACTGATCGTTCCAAGGCGATACTTCTGTGGTGTTTTTTTTTTTGTTTTATGTCTTGGTGTTTAAATTTTTTGTGCTGTCGGCGCCTTATGTATGTTTTCATATTTTTAGTTAAGTTTAGGTAACTCAGTGGCCACCTATTGGGCAAATAGCTGCTCATTCGGCTTACGATATGTTTTCATGGTATAAGTACCTGATTGTTAATTTAGTTTTTTCCCACCTCGGTTTTTGAAGTAGGAATCTTTTTCTGATTGCGCCTTTTCCTGATCTTTGCCTACTTGTACTTTTTTTCAAAGATATCTATCAACAACATCTCGAATGGGAGGCTTGAAATGTCTATACTTCATTATTTTCTTGTCTGTCGCCGAAAGAATCGTATAAGTTTCGTATGATAAAACTTAAAGTATTGTTTTTGTCAACATTTTAAAGAGTGTCGAAAAACAGCATACACCTTACATGTATCTTTTGTTATTCAGTACTAAATAACTCCGATCTGAACCATGGCATCGAATAGCGTCAACATTTTAAAAAGTACAAGTAGGCAAAGATCAGGAAAAGGCGCAATCAGAAAAAGACCCCCACTCCAAAAACCAAGGTGGGAAAAAAACAAACTAACAATCAGGTACTTATACCATGAAAACATTTCGTAAGCCGAATGAGCAGCTATTTTCCCAATAGGTGGCCACTCAGTTACCTTAACTTAACTAAAAAAATATGCAAACATACATAAGGCGCCAACAGCACAAAAATATTTTAAACACCAAGACATAAAACAAAAAGAACCACCACAGAAGTATCGACTTGGAACGATCAGTAACACAAAGTTACTGGCGGGTTTAAATCGATTTTACACGGCCGTAACCTCACCCTCAGCTTCTGCAGTGGTTCATAACATTTAGTTAGTTCTTCGGTCCTCGTGGTGAATCTCTAACTAGTAAATGAATCATCAAGAACAAACAAATAAATCATGATAAACATCCTGATGAATCAAAAACCAGGACTCACAGATTCAGTAAGCTGCCCGACGATGGAGATCCCTGGGCGCCAAATAACTTACTAACTCCGGAGCTAAAGAAAAACATCAATTGGACCCCGGTGGGCCAAGCAACAGACAAGAAGCTCCGGCCCCAACCAACTAAAATGAATAGCTTTAAGTCGGGGCCATCATAGAGTCTGACGCCCGACCCACCGGCGTGCAATTAAAGAAGGCAGCATAGTTATCAACCGTGATTGGGTTAAAAACTAAGCATGCAGACTGTCGCATAACATTCAAGTTATAACCTATACGTCTGTAACGTGTTATGATTTTTCTAAACTGAAAAGAAAAACTCTGTTGAATTCGATTTACCATAAAACTTTGTTTCATTATGACAAATGATTAATCTAAGCCTTTGGTGAGGCGTATATCAAGCATATTTTCAAAACGATATTATAGTTACATAGACAACAAACTTAACATAGATTTACCTCTTAACCATTGCGTCAAAATTATTTCAAATATGAAGTATATCGTCATTTTAACAGTTGTAACATGTCTATGTATCAAAAAGTCAGTGAATATAGGCACACGTGTATACAATGTATAGTCAGATCCAGTACTGAACTTGCAAGCACCGGGTCTGCCCTTTTCCGTCATAAGATGCAATTATAGGAATTGATGTTTCATAAATTTCAATTAATGTAATGTAGAATGTAATTAATACTTTCAATATATTCATCACAGGGTCATTCCATACAAACACAGTGCCACTGGAAAATTTAAAAAGTACTGGAGGTGGTCCAATGAACTGGTGTGGACTAAGTTACTCACTGGAGTAGAATCAAAATGGCGACAAATGGTAATAAAGCGTACACACGTAAATGCAATAAGTTTATACGGGAATGGAAATGGAAAGAGGTATTATCATCAGGAACACATGTTCGTGAAATGAACATCCCCTTAAACCCCATTTTATTAATAAAAAGGTACAAGTAGGCAAAGATCAGGAAAAGGCGCAATCAGAAAAAGATTCCCACTCCAAAAACCGAGGTGGGAAAAAACCAAACTAACAATCAGGTACTTATACCATGAAACATACCGCAAGCCGAATGAGCAGCTATTTTCCCAATAGGTGGCCACTCAGTTACCTTAACTTAACTAAAAATATGAAAACATACATAAGGCGCCAACAGCACAAAAAATTTTAAACACCAAGACATAAAACAAAAAGAACCACTACAGAAGTATCGACTTGGAACGATCAGTAACACAAAGTCACTGGCGGGCTTAAACCGGTTTTACAGGTACCTAACCTCACCCTCAGCTTCTGCAGTGGTTCACAACATTTAGTTAGTTCTTCGGTCCTTGTGGTGAATCTCTAACTAGTCAATGAATCATCAAGAACAAACAAATAAATCATGATAAACATCCTGATGAATCAAAAACCAGGACTCACAGATTGAGTAAGCTGCCCGACGATGGAGATCCCTGGGCGCCGAATAACCTACTAACCTACTAAAAACTGGGGTTCGCAGGGGTATACCTATCTTTTTTTTTTATCCAAAACATATAGTGTGGGTATTTGTTAGAACCGCCTCGATAAGGCGGTTCTAACGTGAACCCACAATCAATGTTTTGAACAAAAATAAGAAACATATTTTTTTTTTCCTGTGAAATTTTCAAATTTCCTTCTGAAAAAAGAATATCTGTATAATGCACGTACACGTTTTCGTAATGTTTAGTCGGCACCAGCTCATTGCAACAAACTCCAGTACTTTAACTTTTACCAGTGAGACACAAGAAAGGTACTATGTAAGTTATCTTTCGACACTGGTTGCTCATATTCGGCCAATAAGTTTCTGTCATTTCTGACGAAGTTCCCGTCCTCAAACCGAATATAACGACTGATTTAATTAGACCTTAAGGAGTGGACTTGAACTTGTAGTCAATCCGAATCACGTTTAACCATACACTGAAAATTAAAGGGATTAGTGCAAGAACGTGTCGAAATCCATTTTTGTAAGTTTCAAGAAAAACGTGAAAAACATAAAATTTTGACTAAGGTTTGACTACCTTTAAAAATGATACCAAATTATAGGTCTTATCAAATAGAGTAAAAAAGCTAAAATGTCATGAAAATTCGTTAAAAGATACGGGGGAAAATTAAGAAATTCAAATAATTATGAAATGTGTCAATGCAAGAATTAGTTAAATTTGTTAAAGTACATTATTTAAGGGATAAAATTGCTCTTTTACAGCAAAAGATAGTAACATATCCTTTGGACTTAAGTACATTGTATGTTCTTGCATTAAACACTGTGCAGTGTGTGGACTTCGGCATGTTCTCGGACTTAACACCCTTTGAAAAATTGTAAAACACAAATTTCACACGTACAAAATGCAAAAGGCATCAGACACTAAATATCAAAATATAGATTTTTGTTTTTAGAACGCAGTGACACAAAATAAACTCCATTTTTGACAAAAGTGGACTTAGGTGGTTCTTTTTGTTTTATGTCTTGGTGTTTAAAATTTGTTTGTGCTGTTGGCGCCTTATGTGTGTTTTCATAGTTTTAGTTAAGTTAAGGTAACTGAGTGGCCACCTATTGGGAAAATAGCTGCTCATTCGGCTTACGATATGTTTCATGGTATAAGTGCCTGATTGTTAGTTTGGTTTATTCCCACCTTGGTTTTTGGAATGGGAATCTTTTTCTGATTGCGCATTTTCCTGATCTTTGCCTACTTGTACCTTTTTAGACATGTTCTTGCACTAACCCCTTCAGTTTATGACCTCAAAGGACTTGGATTGTTTGATATTTCGAAATAAAAGGAATATTTTACATTCTGAGTGCTTATATTATTAAATTACGTGTAAACAAAAGAAAAATTGGCAGTTTGAATCGTACATGTATAATATTACGATGATGTTTGGTTCTCCTGTAGAACATCATATGTTTGGTTGCATCAGGAAAACATGTCCGTGCAATGAATAACCTCTTAAAACCCACTTTTGTATAGTAAACTGGGATATGCAGGGGTATACTTATTTTTCTTATTTTTTTGTCCAAAACATAGATTGTGGGTACTCGTTATAACCGCCTCGGTTTTGTGCAAAACTATTAAAAACTATAAAAAAAAAATCTGATGAAATTTCCAATTCTTACAGCTCAAATAATTCTACGTTTATTGCATGGGCAAGTTTTCATAATGGGAGAGGGGATGCGCAAATATGTCTACGGGCAAATGCCGCAAAGAACGCATAATTGTGACAGTTACGTAATAGCATACATTTATTCATAGCATATTTTGGGATACAGATTCAAATAAGTCATTCGACTTCTTTCTGGATCCCATTTGTATAATGTTTGTATTCATATCTACTTAAGCTGCTTTACTGTTATATGAACTGTACATGTACAAATGAAATACAAGTTTAAACCAAAGAACGCATACGTTTATCTTTCGGAATATTTGATATGGCACCCTGTACGTCTGTCACACGTCTGCACAGAATTAAAAGAAAAAGAACCATCGGTGGTTATATATAGTCCATTATTCGGACAACCTCCAATTGATTCGCTTTGAATTGAATTATGCTTGGACTTTTATGCCCCAGGGTTCATAGTCACGTGTTTGAACTAATAAAAATAACAGTTGACGAGGAACTTAATTGAAAGTTGCAAAATTACAATAATTCTCTTTCGCTACATGTTGCCAGATCTAAAGGGTCACAGAAGATGCTTACGTAGCTGAAACCGCGGTACGGCCCATCCCCTTTCCAGTATAGACATGTTCACTGCTCTTAAAGCAAATCAATTGTGTTTTTATTTAAGTAAGTACTACGTTTATAATACTCAAATCATTCATCTGCGCTGCAATTTTCATGATTCAGAATGGGTAGAACGATTGTATTAAAGAAATTAAAACATAATAAAGTGAAGAAATCAATTGTCGCGACATCTTATGTCCAAAGCGTATGTATATTAGTGGAAAGGTCAGTGGCACCTGCGCATGTCAGCGTCACCTGCGCAAGAAGAAAGATTGATAGCTCCGGAGACTTTCGAACATTAGAATTTAGTTTCTAAAGCTAGCGTAAACTGAAGACTAAACGCTTTTAAAGAAATTAAGATGCGAAATTGATATAATAATCAACTGATATTATTTTCCAAATTGTAATTCCTTTAACAATAAGCCCACGCTATCTATGGTGTATACCATTATTAATGTTTTCCAGCAGGCTTGGGCAATGCATTAAACCAATGTCAATGCATAAACAATGCATTAACTAGCCTAGGGTATTATGAGAAATCAGGAAACTATTATCGGCTAAGATTCATTTTCTGTCCAACGTTGAATATAAATTGGCGCCATTTTGATTATAATAGACTTTGTATCGACTATTCTGATGAAAAATACAAAATTACAGTAATTCTCTTTGGCTCCATGTTGTCAAATATATAGGGTCACTGAAGAGGCTTAAGTAGCCGAAACCGCGGTATGGCCCATCCCCTTTGTCATTAATACGTTCAGCGCTCTTAAAGTATCTCAATTTTATTTTTATTTGCTATTCCTGCAGCTGTTGTTGTACAGCGTGGCGGCCCTAAAATTCTCCCAGTACATCATCCATAATGCAGATTGTATTTTTCTTTTGGTCCTTTGAGATCAGCGAGTGCTTTATGGTAAATCAGAAAATTATTATCGGCTTAGATTCATTTTCTATCCAACACTAATATATATTGGCCCCATTTTCATTACAATAGTCTTTGTATCGACTATCCTGTTGAAAATTACAAAATTACAGTGATTGTCTTTGGCTCCATTTTGCCAAATATATAGGGTCACTGAAGAGGCTTAAATAGCCGAAACCGCGGTATTGCCCGTCCCCTTTCTCATTTATACGTTCAGTGCTCTTAAAGGATCTCAATTTTATTATTTTTTTCTTAACTAATGCTAATGCCAATGCTTATATCTATTTTGGCATTTGAACAATGCTAATTCTAATGCCCAGAGCGGCTCTTTGATTTTTTAAACATGTCACGGCAAAGGTTACTCCTTAACGGGACACTGCTAGTCACGTGGAGGTGACAAAAAGCAATGCGGCCACTGCAGTACATACACACGTAAACTATCTAAGATGTCACACATTGAATGATCAAAATAGCTTGTGAATTTCACTGATGAATTATTCAAAATCTAAAGATCTTTTTCCTCTTGTTTTGATAAACAATACTGTATCTTTGAAAACCCATCTTTATAAAGGAAGACAATTTTCAGTAAGCGAAAGATATGTGCCGAGGTTCCCAACCAACTTGGAAAGGGTTCTATCATTCATTTCACAAAGATTTTAGGAAGATTTAATTGGTGCTTATAAACGTTTGACGGCAAATCGCCCATTGAGTGTTTCCTTTGAAAAAGATTTGAGAAGATGCTTCTAAAAGTTTGGGAAAAATACTATTAATATGATAAACATTGGATTCTTGAAAAAATATTTAACAAGTTAGGGACCGAAAAATAAAACGAATTATTGTAACGTTAAATACCAGTCTAAGCTTATCGTAGTTTATGATACTATACGCAGTTTTAGGTGGGTATGCTGTTTTCAGAATGTCCGTCATCCTGTAATTCCGTCATTCAGTGATTTCGACGACATTTGCTGAATAACTTAAGAATCTTTCACACGATGTTGTTTACATTACGAAAACAAGGCTATGTAATATACAGAGATTTTTTACAGTTGTAAAAATCGAAAATTTTCTGCAGACAAGTTTTGATATTTTCTTATTTTTTCTCAAAACATTGATTGTGGGTACACGTTGGCTCAAAACATCGATTGTGGGTACACGTTAGAACCATCTCACCGAGGCGGTTCTAACGAGTACCCACAATCTATGTATCTGGCGGCTTGGCTACAAAATGTTTGGAGGTGGATTTCTTCGATTTATGGGAGGATTTAAAAGTACATGTAAAGTAGCTGCTGTATCCACCAGGCATGCAGAATTGGATCCTTTAGCCTCTAAAGTGAATCGTCCCGGATGTGCAAACGCTTTCTTCTACGAGTGAGGTGGACGTTAAATGTTTGACATACTTTCATCGTATCTGGAAGAAAAAGAAGTGAAATTGTGCTTCGATGGTAAAAAAATAACTCTGGCTTTGGACAGCACCTATGTGACGTTAATATGTGATGGCACGAATCCTCACCAATATTTTCAAAGAGAAAAGAAAAACATGAACGCAGCATAAGTCATACTGAAGGCTTGGTTACGTCTGTTTCTGAATCTCCTAATGAAACTTTGTCTTTCCAAAACCAAACTAAAATTTAAAGGGGTCCTGCGCACGTTCTGTGACAGTACGAAAACGAAAAAGATAAGATAATCTAACTTGAAAAAGACAGGCTCTTGAAAAGCGGAAAAATGAAGCTGGGTTTGGCAACCAGTATTCGTTTGTGATCAATGCGTTAGAGACCCTGCTGTATCGGGGACTTGAGGCCATCAAACAATCGCTAGATACCATTGACCGGCTGTGCTGTTTCCACGCAAATTCAAATCAGGCAGCACCTCTGTATAGTTTTGGGAGTTACGTTTATCTTCTAAAGGAACAGCCCAATTTCGCGTGCTTGTTAGGATTATATGATGAAATTATTGAAAGTTATGAAGCGCTTGGAGTTGACGTTCATGAAATGTCTAAGTTTGTAAACTACAAGGTTCCGGAGTATTACATCCCACAGCTACTCTGTGGAAGCACTTCGGTGCAAAAAGCTTCTCTATCTTTGCTACACAGAGGAAAGTAGCACTGTGTTCGACTACCTATGGAATAAACAATTATGTGAACTGATATGGAATGCCATTGAGCAAACATTAGGTGGTAAATCGCCTCAGTGCCCAACGCGCACGTTACCCTATGTGAAAAACTTGAAAACAGAAATATATATATATACAGAGAGAGAGAGAGAGAGAGAGAGAGAGAGAGAGAGAGAGCGACATTGTGTTTCTTGGTGAATTCAAATATAAATAAAACTGATATCCTTTAAGAGCAGTGAGTCTATTCAAGGCATTCCATGCTCTCATCCCAAACCAGAAGATCCAATCCACAAATGCATGGCTACCATTCTGAATCTGCGCAGAAATCGAATCCCCCAAAGGTTGACATAAAACAGATAACATTGCACAAAGCAATTAAATGTCAACAAGAAGCGTATCAGATGACACGAGTTGCAGCTAACGAAGTATTTGTGTTCATGATGTCAAGTCTAAATAGAACACGCAGCGAAGAGATGAGACACTCTGTATCTGTAGCATGGGCATTCACTGGATACAGTTTGAACATACAAGCCGTTCGTAAAATGATGATGGACATCATAAAAGAAAGCAAAAAGAAAGGAATAACCATCAGAGTGGTATCTTCAGATGGACAGATATCTTCTGTTGTGGTTCTTATTGTTTTATGTCTTGGTGTTTAATTTTTTGTGATGTAGCCGCCTTATGTATGTTATCATATTTTAGTTAAGTTTAGGTACTCACTGAGAGGCCACCTATTGGGAAATAGCTGCTCATTCGGCTTACTAAATGTATTCATGTCTTAGTACCTTTAGTTATTGTTAGTTTGGTTTTTTCCCAGCTCGGTTTTTGGAGTGGGAATCTTTTTCTGATTGCTCTTTTTCCTGATTGTTGCCTACTTGTACCTTTTTACAGATTATCCATCGGAACCCAGACGGGAGATCATTTAATACTTCTGCGGGTCCAAAAGGATGTCTGTGATATACATTACGAAAACATGCCCATGTAATTTACAAAGATTTTTAAAGTTGTAAAAAATGAAAATTTTCAAAAGAAAAAATTAGATATTTTTCTTATTTTTGCTCAAAACATAGATTGTGGGTATACCTTAGAACCGCCTCGACGAGTACCCACAATCTATGTTTTGGAGCAAAAATAAGAAATATAGGTATACCCCTGCATACCCCAGTTTTACTGTATAAAAGTGGGGTTTGAGGGGGTATTCATTGCACGGACATGTTTTCCTGATGCATATATCTGTATCAGGTTATCAAGGATGAAGTGAGTCATATTGTGATGTAAAAGCCAAGTTCAATCAGGTCGTTGAAGAAAGGGTCACATTTGGGAAACCTGGGTGTGTGGGTCCAATGACAATTTCTTTGTGGGACCCATATTTTGCAACGTCTGCCCAGTGAAGTATCGGAATCTCGCTACTAACCGCTAGGACGGGGTTGAGAAATAAAGAGGTCAATTAACTGAAAACACGTGCATGTATTAAACCTCTCCTTTTTAACATATTTGCGCGTAATGTGACGTTACCTTCAGTTGCCATTTTCATTAAACGTCACAAATAACGTTGATTTCCCATTCTGACAACACTATCATAAGGAAAAAAGTTTATTAATGTATTTAACACAATTTTCCTTTTAAAATGTTGCGCTTGACTTTTTGTTTTTAATAGACATGCTTTATTACAAGTTCGCGCTTTGTGAGAATCGTACAGCGCATTTACGATGGCGTTAGTGAAACGCAACTGGCGACGTTCGTAAGTTCAGCGTCGTTGTCTTAATCTTACGAACGTTTAGTGAAACGAGCCCCTGAACTGGTCTGGCATCTAAAATATTACAACAAATTATGTAAGCTTATTATTTCAAAGCGAAATTTCTTTCAGTGTCGTTTTTCTTAAATGCATCAAGGTTTAATATTCGTTGATTCCAATGTGTAAAGTATATGTAATTTTTCGCATACATTAATGTTATACTTAGTGGTTTAGATACATTGTTCTTTCTATCTAAATCAAACATGAACAGCTTTTTCATTTATCTCACAATATATACCATACTTTTTGAACCATCTTAAAAAGTCATTGAGAAAAACTTGTACTCTGTTGCATGTCTAAAAAGGTGGGTTATAATTTCCAATTGCGATTGGCAGTAATAAAAATTTGAATTTTGAAATTTTTCATTCCTCGGTTTTTGGAGTGGGAATCTTTTTCTGATTGCGCCTTTTCCTGATCTTTGCCTACTTGTACCTTTTTGAAAATCTTCTTCTCCAGAACCAGAAGGGCAATGATTTTGAAACTTGGTGTGAAGCATCAGTGACTGGAGCTCTACAAAAAGGTACAAGTAGGCAAAGATCAGGAAAAGGCGCAATCAGAAAAAGATTCCCACTCCAAAAACCGAGGTGGGAAAAAACCAAACTAACAATCAGGTACTTATACCATGAAACATATCGTAAGCCGAATGAGCAGCTATTTTCCCAATAGGTGGCCACTCAGTTAACTTAACTTAACTAAAAATATGAAAACATACATAAGGCGCCAACAGCACAAAAAATTTTAAACACCAAGACATAAAACAAAAAGAACCACTACAGAAGTTTATATAAATCATGACCCTTGGATAACCTTGACCTATTTTACGACAAGGCCAACATAGGTAGCTCATGCATTTGAATGGGGAAAATTGTTAAAATGTCATTTGTAGGGAAATACTTGCAGGAAATAGGCAAATGGACTTAAGATTGATGCTTCTGAAAAAATTTGGACCACAGGGGTCTATCTGCCCCCACCCCAGGCCAATATACATGTATATTACAGTGATATTCAAAGATCTTCTTCTCTGCAACTGCTGAGCCAATCAAAGCCAAACTTTATGAGGAGCATTGTTAGGAAGTGGGAATTGAAGTGTATATAAATGGTCAAGGTCACATGACCAAGATGGCTGCCATGGCTATAAATAGCAAAAACTTTTAAAAATCTTTTTCTCCAGAACCAGGAGGCCTATGATTTTGAAACTTGGCATGAAACATCAGGCAATGCAGCTCTACAAAGTGTATATAAATTGTGACCCTTGGATGACCTTGACTTATTTTACGGCAAGGTCAACTTAGGTCGCCCATGCATTTGAATGGGGAAAATTGTTAAAATGTCATTTGAAGGGCAAAACTTGCAGTAAATTGGCAAATGGACTGCAGTTTTATGTTTTCGAAAAGAAATTGACTCCAGGGGTTGCTCTGACCCGGCCCTGGGGTTATATATATGTATATGACCATTCTAGTCAAACAAGTTTATTGGTATATGCCTCGGGTTTCAGGTGAGCGTTTACAGGACCATTCGTCCTCTGGTTCATAATGTTAACTCTCAACAAGCATAAAATATGAGAAGTAGATATTTATAGCTCGCGTCCTTCGATATCCCAACTCGGGACAATATTCGCCGATATCAGTACAATAACCCTATGATACAAAAAGGGACTGAGTATATCTTTTTCCATTCATCATCAGTTAAGTTTAGGTTTTCATTCCATGTGGTTTTGGCAGGTTGGTTGTTCATCATTCTTATTCATGATATTGTACGTCGCCTGGGCTCCATTTCATATTGCAGATTATATTTCTCTTTGGTTCTTTGTGAACAGCAAGGGTGTTTTGAGAAATCTGAAATTTATCATCGGATTAGATTCCTTTTCTAACCAGCGTTTTATATATTTGGTCCGATTTGAATACCACTAGTCTTTGTATTGACTACCATCTTGAAAGTTTCACAAATTTACTGTAATTCTCTTTGGCTCCATGTTGCCAAATCTAAAGGGTCACTGAAGAGGCTTGAGTAGCCGAAACCGCGGTATGGCCCATCACTTTTCTCATTAATATGCTCACTGCTTTTAAAGGATCTCAACTTTATTTTTTATTGTTGCAGAAACGCTTCAATATAACTAGGTACCAGAGAACCAATGGTTTCATCTGAGATCTGAGATATATACCAATAAATTTGTTTGACTATGTTCATAATTAATAAAAATTAAAACTGAGATCCTTTAAGATCAGTGAGAAAGGGGATAGGCCATACCGCGGTTTCGACTATTAAAATCTCGTCAGTGACCCTTTAGATTTGACAACATGGAGCCAAAGAGAATTACTGAAATTTTGCAACTTTCAACAGGGTAGTCAATACAGAGACTAGTATTATTTATCTCGCATCCACGCATGATAACTCCGAAAAACATACCCTAGGGAACCTACAGTGGAGATAGCTAGCAAGTTGTCCGTGCATTCGCACGCGCCGTGCGTTGCCCACGCACGCTATACGCACTCATAGGCCACGCACTACCGCGCGAAGTTTTTCGGCCAATGAGAAATAAGTCTGAACTCGCAAAACCAACGCATTTTCTCAATATCTTCGCGATGGGTTTTCAACCAATATAAACTGCGAACCACTCACGCGAAACCTTCGCATTTTTCCAATAATTTTCGCATTGGTTTTTTAACCAATAAGAAACCCGATAATATCTGCGTGGAGACACGTGACCAGCACACGAATTCGCCAGCCAATCCAATGTGCGTTGGCATTTTTGCACGATAGACCACGCCTTCTATGGACAGACCCAGCATGTGACCCATCTCAATGAAAATAAACAGCCATGTTTCATCGGATTAGTAAATATTTGTTTTCAAATAATGTCTTGATAAAACTAGACACTTCTGTATGTCAAATAAATACTTAGAGTTCGGAAAAAAATGCCGGGTTTTGTGTTTCAGGAAATACTTAATCATATCCCGCAGAATCCGGCCTATACAATTATGCATGGAGCAGTTGCATAAAAAATAAAATAAAACAAAAATAAAATAAAAAGTTAATAATATATATATACCTGTGAGCAAACACATTGCTGACTGCTCTGACCATGATCCCAAATACAGTATATTCCCATTTTATCAAATGAAAACAGATAGCATTATAAAACGAAAAGAAAAGGATAAGTATTTTATTCGAACATTTTCACCAAAACTGAACTCTTTACATTAAGTCTTATTGTTTTTGTTTATAATTTAGAGACAAGTTGCGTATATTGTATTTACGACGTATTTAAACAGACATTTCGTTACATGCAATGTAATTAACGGAAGAAAGTATTTGGCGTTACGTTACGTCGTGTCGCTTGACAACAGGACGCTATTTTACTTTAATGTAAACCACATTTGTTTAAAGGCTTTGAAAATTGATATTTATCATGAAACCGGTCAGCCATACGAAATAAAGAAATTGTGCATTCTAAAGAACTTTTTATTTACTATATATATATATAATTAAAAAAAAAAATGGGTAAAATGTTCACCATTTTTCGTCATTTGTCACCATTTTCTGCAATTTAAAAAAACTTTGTTTTTCGCATGGTTGTAAAATTTGCTTTTCGAAAAACTATTAAAGCTTTTCTTTAACTTACCCCTTTGAAGATATATATGCATTTTAATAGATAAAATCATCCATTTATCCGAAACACATGAAATATCACACGTTTTAAATAACGTTAAAATTCCGTCACATTGAATTCATATTCTGCATGCATGGAGGAAACCGTCTGCTCTTACAATAGTCAAGCCCAGTCGAAACAAACCTATGTGTGTGAAGATTTTGTTTTTCTTTATCTTGAAAGACATTTTGGCTACGAGCTTTAGAAAGTATACGAGGCTTTGAAATTCTGATCGAATTTACGGGACAGCGATATATTGTCTGATTTGAGTACGTGTAGATGTGCAGTCTGGCCCAAGTAGTGCTAGCTAAAACCATCAGCTCCATTTGTCATATAGGGCATTTTGTCGTTAAGGGTCTCTTAAGCCCTTATTATCCGCTAATGATCACCATACCCCACGGGCCAACACGAGAGTAAAGTGCGTTTTATTGTCAATACTGTCAAAACATTGGGGCTTTGAAGTTGCAGGGCACATTCTTTATTTTAGATCCGCGGTATTTGTTACAGTGGAGATAACTAGCAAGTTGTCCGTGCATTCGCACGCGCCGTGCGTTGCCCACGCACGCTATACGCAGTCATAGGCCACGCTATACGCAGTCATAGCCCACGCACTACCGCGCGAAGTTAGCGCGAGGGATTTTCGGCCAATAAGAAATTAGTCTGAACTCGCAAAACCAACGCATTTTCTAAATATCTTCGCAATGGGTTTTCAACCAATATAAACTGCGAACCACTCACGCGAAATCTTCGCATTTTTCCAATATTTTTCGCGTTTGTTTTTTAACCAATAAGAAACGCGATAATATCTGCGTTGGGACACGTGACCAGCGCACGAAATTGGCCAGCCAATCAAATGTGCGTTGGCATTTTTGCACGATAGACCACGCCCTCTATGGACAGACCCACCATGTGACCCTTTTCAATGAAAATAAACAGCCATGTTTCATCGGATCAGTAAATATTTGTTTTAAAATAAAGTCTTGACAAAACTAGACACTTCTGTATGTCAAAAAAAAAAAAAAAAAAAAAAAAAAAAAAAAAAAAAAAAAAAAAAAAAAACTTAAGTTCGGAAAAATGCCGGGTTTTGTGTTTCAGGAAATACTTAATCATATCCTGCAGAATCCGGCCTAAACAATTATGTATGGAGCAGCTGCAAAAAAAAAAAAAATAAAATAAAATAAAAAAAAAATAAAAAATAAAAAAATAGATAAATAAAAAAATTAAAAGATAAATAAAAATAAAAAAATATACAATAATAATAATAATAATAATAATAATGGGTAAAATGCTTACCATTTTTCGTCATTTGTCAGCATTTTCTGCAATTTAAAAAACTTTGTTTTTAGCATGGATGTTAAATTTGCTAAGTGAAATTTGCGTTTCGACAAACTATTAAAGCTTTTCTTTAACTTACCCCTGCATGTTGATAGATAAAATCATCCATTTATCCGAAACACATAAAATATCACATGTTTTAAATAGGATTTAAATAACGTTAAAATTCCGTCACATTGAATTCATATTCTGCATGCATGGAGTAAACCGTCTGCTCATGAAACGCTTGTAAAATATTGGCCCCGTCGAAACAAACCTTTGTATGTGAAGATTTTGTTTTCTTTATCTTGAAAGACATTTTGGCTACGGGCTTTAGAAAGTATACAAGGCTTTGGAATTCTGATCGAATTTACCGGACAGCGATATGTTGTCTGATTTGAGTACGTGTAGATGTGCAGTCTGGTCCAAGCAATGCTAGCTAAAACCATCAGATCCATTTGTCATAAAGGACATTTTGTCGTTAAGAAACTCTTAAGCCCTTATTATCCGCCAATGATCACCATACCCCACGGGCCAATACGAGAGTAAAGCGCGTTTTATTGTCAATACTGTCAAAACATTGGGGCTTTGAAGCTGCAGGGCACATTCTTTATTTTAGATCCATAAAAATGCATTTCACTAATTGAGGTGGTGATCAAGTGCACGCTACTGTTACCCATGGGAATAAGGAAGTCTTGTTGCTTATTCTGTCGGTTACTTTGATTATTTTTGTACAAAAGGGCACCACAATTAAACGAGCATTATAATAAAACATGACTTGCGACAAACAAACTAGAGGGTTCATTAGAACTCTGACTGGAGAAGCTGCCCTCTCTCTCTCTCTCTCTCTCTCTCTCTCTCTCTCTCTCTCTCTCTCTCTTTCCTTTCCTTAATGATACCATAAAACTGTTCTTGTTATGCTTATAATATTGATGCTCATGTTGTTAGCATGTATTGTATAACCTGAGCTATTGAATAACTTTGGAATGAGATTTTCAATAGACGCACATCATCACCGAAAATAAAAAATGCGCTAGTACTCACATACAATCTGATTTTATTCTAATCCATTTACATTTGTAGAGTCCCAACAAATCGAACCACAACCTTTTTTCTATGATTTGTGTTAGAACAGAAAAAGGCTGAAACAGCATATTTATCGAATTAAAAAAAAAACAAACAGAACAACTATAAATACAGCACATTACATACATGTAAGTGATCAAATGTACATGTATTGTTTTGAAATATTCATAATATGAAATGACTGTAGATGTCTTGGAAATCAAATACACAAAAGAAAATCTGATACAAACGAAGAAAAACACGATAAAGAACACGGAGGGCCATGTAGCAACGATAAGTGTCCATCAACGACTTCTGTTCACCATGGACAATAGTCGTTGCGGCCGCAACGACTTCTGTCCACTAGCTAAATGGACAATAGTCGTTGAGCATGTAGATATAAAAATTATTTTCAACGACTACTGTTCATTTTCATAGAGCACTGCGAAAAATGCTGATAACTGTTAAAACCGTTCTGTAATTACATACCTTGACACCCATTTAGCAAACAACATTCACAGATGGACTGACTTGTGTGTTTTGACGGTAAGGATCGGTTGACCTACTTTCCATGGTTCAGTGATTTTGCCTTATATCTTGACACTCAATTAATATATTTTCTTACTTCTTTCAGATTATGAGTAAGTATGACCAGATCTTTGACCCCAATATACTTATAGGTCACTGTGACCTAATTTCACGGTTCAGTGATTTTGCCTTATATCTTGACTCAATTAGTATATTTTCATACTTTTTTCAGATTATGAGTGTGTATGACCAGACCTTTGACCCCAATATACTTATAGGTCACTGTGACCTTATATATACGGTTCAGTGATTTTGCCTTATTTCTCGGCACTCAACTGGTATATGAACAAACTTCTTTCACCCTATGTTTGCGTATGACCAGGCCTTTGAACCCAATATACTTATAGGTCACTGTGACCTTATTTCACGGTTCAGTGATTTTGCCTTATATCTTGACACTCATTCAGTATATTTTCATACTTTTTTCAGATTATGAGTGTGTATAACCAGACCTTTGACCCCAATATACTTATAGGTCAATGTGACCTTATTTCACGGTTCAGTGATTTTGCCTTATATCTCGGCACTCAACTGGTATATGAACAAACTTCTTTCACACTATGTTTGCGTATGACAAGACCTTTGACCCTTAAGTAGTCATAGGTCATTATGACCTAATTTCACGGTTCATTGATTTTGCCTTATATCTCGGCACTCAGGTGGTTTATGAACATACTGTTTTCGTGATATGTTTGCGTATGACGAGACCTTTGACCCTTAAGTAGTCCTAGGTCATTATGACCTAATTTCACGGTTCAGTGATGTTCCCTTGTATCTCGGCACTCAATTGGTATATGAACATACTGTTTTCAGGATATGTTTGCATATGACAAGACCTTTGACCCTGAAGTATTCCTAGGTCACTGTGACCTAATTTCATGGTTCAGTGATTTTGCCTTATATCTTGACACTCAATTAATATATTTTCTTACTTTTTTCAGATTATGAGTAAGTATGACCAGGCCTTTGAACCCAATATACTTATAGGTCACTGTGACCTAATTTCACGGTTCAGTGATTTTGCCTTATATCTTGACACTCAATTGGTTCATGACCAACTTCTTTCACACTTTGTTTGGGTATGACAAGACCTTTGACCCTAAAGTAGGCATAGGTCATTATGACCTAATTTCACGGTTCAGTGATTTTCCCTTATATCTCGGCACTCAATTGGTATATGAACATACTTCTTTCATGATATGTTTGCATATGACAAGACCTTTGACCGTTAAGTATTCCTGGGCTACTGTGACCTAATTTCATGGTTCAGTGACTTTGCCTTATATCTTGACACTCAGTTGGTATCTTTTCATACTTCTTTCTGATTATGAATGAATTTGACCAGACCTTTATTCCAAACATACTTATATGTCACTATGACCTAATTTCATGGTTCAGTGATTTTGCATCATATCTCAACACTCAATAGGTATATGATCATATTTCTTTTACATTATGAGAAAGTATGACTAGACCTTTGACCCTGAAGAACTTTTAGGTCATTGTGACCTTATTTCACAATTCAGTGAGTTTGCCTTGTATCTTGGCACGCATTTGGTATATGAACACTCTTCTTTCACAATATGAGTGAGACCTTTAACTCTTAGGTAGTTATAGTAATCTTTCATGGTTGAGTGATTTTGCCTTGTTGAATCGAGGCAAAGAGATGTATGAGCATAATGCTTTGGGTTACAGGTCATGTTTGGCCTTATGTTTGTCAAAGGTCAGAAGCAGTCAAGCGCGCTGTCCTGCGACAGCTCTTATTTTTTTTACAAAGAGTTCATATCTTGACAACAACTTATCATAAAAGATTCATAGTTCATACACATTAGGTTCCCTGACATCGGACCACTGGGTCGGAGTCAGGGGCGGGGCTAGAGGTCAAAATCTAGAACTGCCTAAATATTGTTTTTAGCTCGACTACACAAAGGGTATAGAGCTATGGTATTCACCGCGGTCGTCCACGTTCCCGTGCGCGTTACACTTGCGTTTAAGGTTTCTAGAATCTTGACAACAACTCATCAGAAAGCATTGATACTTAGACTATTGATACCCTGTAGGGTTAGCTTTCATTCCATGGCATCGAGCCCCTAGGTCCAGTCCCGAGAGGGGGGTGGGGGCTGGAGGTTTAAAAATCTAACACACCATTATTGATGGCTTTTCTGTGATATAGTATTTTAGAAGTCTATATCTTTAAAATGTTTTATCAGTGGGCTTTCATACTTGAACCATAGGTGCCTTGTAGGGTTGAGTTTCATTGCATGGCATTAGATCCCTGGGTCCATGCATGGGGGATGGAACTAGAGGCTAAAAACTAGAACACTGTAAAAATGGATGTACTGCTGTGTAACATGTACGAAGAAAGATATCTTACTTCATACAATTTAGGTTCCATGACATCGGACCTCTGGGGTAAAATCTAGAACTCGCTACAATATTTTTGGCGATTTATATCTAAATAGAAACAACTTACTAAGATGGTTGGTCATTCATCTTTCAACATTGTGACAATGGCTTGTGTGCCATGACGGTAAGATTGCGTTGACCTACTTTCCGTGGCACAGTGATTTTACATCTTGACACTCAATTAGTATATTTTCTTACTTCTTTCAGATTATAAGTAAGAATGACCAGACCTTTGACCCAAAATACACTTATAGGTCACTGTGACCTAATTTCACGGTTCAGTGATTTTGCCCGATATCTTGACACTCAATTGATATATTTTCATATTACCTTCAGATTATGAGTGTGTATGACCACAATATACTTATTGATCACTGTCGCAGCGACCTAATTTCACGGTTCAGTGATTTTTCCTTATATCTAGACACTCAATTGATATATTTTCATAATTCCATCAGATGATGAGTGAGTATGACCAAACCTATGACCCCAATATACTTATAGGTCACTGTGACCTTATTTCACGATTCAGTGCTTTTGCCTTATATCTCCGCACTCAATTGGTATTGTTTCATACTTCTTTCAGATTGTGAGTGAGAATGACCAGACCTTTGACCCAAATATACTAACAGGTATAGGTCACTGTGATCAACGTAACGACTGCTATGAACAGTTGTCGTTGAAAGCTCAACCGGTTTCATCCACCATGTACAAAAACATTTGAACTTGTCTCATACTAGTTCCGAACGCCACGATTAATTGTTATAAGATAGCTTTTTTTAACAGGAACTCTTATTGTGTTACGATTGACTGATTTATATGATTTTATCTGTCGTGAACAGAACTCGTTGAAAACGTAACGACTTCTGTCTACTGTGAACAAGTGGTTCTGTCCATCATGTACAAAAGCCTTTGAACTTGCCTCATACCATTACAGAACGCCACGATTCATTGTTTAAAGTTTTATTTCTGTATCAGGAACTTTAATTGTTAAAAGATTGACTGACTAATGTGATTTCATCTGTCGTGAACAGAAGTCGTTTACAACGTAACGACTTCTGTCTGCTGTGAACAGTTGTCGTTGAAAACTCAACCGGTTCTGTCCATAATGAACACAAATCTTTGAACATATCTCATACTAGTTCAGAAAGCCACGAATTGTTGTTTTTAGATAGATTTGTGTATCAGGAACTTAAATTGATATTAGATTGACTGACTTATATGATTTCATCGTTCGTGAACAGAAGTCGTTGACAACGTAACGACTTCTGTCTGCTGTGAACAGTTGTCGTTGAAAACTCAACTGGTTCTGTCCTGTCCATCATGTACAAAAATCTTTAAATTTGTCTCATGCTTGTTCAGAAAGAACATGATTACTTGGTTAAAGATATATTCGTGTATCAAGAATTTTCGTGGTTATAAGATTGACTGATTTCTATGATTTCATCTGTCGTGAACAGAAGTCGTTGACAACGTAACGACTTCTGTCTGCTGTGAACAGTTGTCGTTGAAAACTCAACTGGTTCTGTCCATCATGCACAAAAAATTTGTTTCATGCTTGTTCAAAAAGAACACGATTACTTGGTGTAAGATATATTCGTGTATGAAGAATTTTCATCGTTATAATTATCGTTGAAAACTCAACCGGTTCTGTCCATCATGTACACAAACCTTTGAACTTGTCTCATACTAGTTCAGAAAGCCACGATTAGTTGTTTTAAGATAGATTTGTGTATCAGGAACTTTAATCGATATTAGATTGACTGATTTCTATGATTTCATCTGTCGTGAACAGAAGTCGTTGACAACGTAACGACTTCTGTCTGCTGTGAATAGTTGTCGTTGAAAACTCAACTGGTTCTGTCCACCATGTACAAAAAACTTTAAATTTGTCTCATGCTTGTTCACAAAGAACACGATTACTTGGATTAAGATATATTCGTGTATGAAGAGTTTTCATCGTTATAATTGTCGTTGAAAACTCAACCGGTTCTGTCCATCATGTACACAAACCTTTGAACTTGTCTCATACTAGTTCAGAAAGCCACGATTAGTTGTTTTAAGATAGATTTGTGTATCAGGAACTTAAATTGATATAAGATTGACTGATTTCTATGATTTCATCTGTTGTGAACAGAAGTCGTTGACAACGTAACGACTTCTGTCTGCTGTGAACAGTTGTCGTTGAAAACTCAACCAGTTCTGTCCATCATGAACACAAAACTTTAACATGTCTCATACTAGTTCAGAAAGCCATGATTTGTTGTTTTTAGATAGATTTGTGTATCAGGAACTTTATCAGGAACTTTAATTGTTATTAGATTGACTTATTTATGTGATTTCATCTGTCGTGAACAGAAGTCGTTGACAACGTAACGACTTCTGTCTGCTGTGAACAGTTGCCGTTGAAAACTCAACCGGTTCTGTCAATCATGTACTAAAAACCGTTGAACTTGTCTCATACCAGTTTAGAAAGCCACGACTAGTTGTTTTAAGATAGATTTTTGTATCAGGAACTTTAACTGTTATTAGATTGGCTGACTTATATGATTTCATCTGTCGTGAACAGAAGTCGTTGACAACGTTACGACTTCTGTCTGCTGTGAATAGTTGTCGTTGAAAACTCAACAGGTTCTGTCAATCATGAACAAAAATCTTTGAACATGTCTCATACTAGTTCAGAATGCCACGTTTTGTTGTTTTTAGATAGATTTGTGTATTATGAACTTTAATTGTTATTAGATTCACTTATTAATGTGATTTCATCTTTCGTGAACAGAAGTCGTTGACAACGTAACGACTTCTGTCTGCTGTGAACAGTTGTCGTTTAAAACTCAACCGGTTCTGTCTATCATGAACAAAAATCTTTGAACATGTCTCACACTAGTTCAGAATGCCACGTTTTGTTGTTTTTAGATAGATTTGTGTATTAGGATCTTTAATTGTTATTAGATTCACTTACTAATGTGATTTCATCTGTCGTGAACAGAAGTCGTTGACAACGTAACGACTTCTGTCTGCTGTGTGAACAGTTCTCGTTGAAAACTCAACCGGTTCTGTACATCATGTACAAAAACCTTTGAACTTGTCTCATATTCGTTCAGAAAGCTACGATTAGTTGTTTCAAGATAGATTTGTGAATCAGGAACTTTAATTGATATTAGATTGACTGACTTATATGATGTCATCATTCGTGAACAGAAGTCGTTGACAACGTAACGACTTCTGTCTGGTGTGAACAGTTGTCGTTGAAAACTCAACTGGTTCTGTCCATCATGTACAAAAAACTTTAAATTTGTCTCATGCTTGTTCAGAAAGAACACGATTACTTGGTTTAAGATATATTCGTGTATCAAGAAATCAATCGTTATAAGATTGACTGATTTCTATGATTTTATTTGTCGTGAACAGAAGTCGTTGACAACGTAACGACTTCTGTCTGCTGTGAACAGTTGTCGATGAAAACTCAACCGGTTCTGTCCATCATTTACAAAAACCCTTGGACTTGTCTATTACTAGTTCCGAAAGTCACGATTAGTTGTTATAAGATAGATTTATGTATCAGGAACTTAAATTGTCATACTATTGATGGGTTTATATGATTTCATCTGTCGTGAACAGAACTCGTTGACAACGTTACGACTGCTGTCTGCTGTGAACAGTTGTCATTGAAAACTCCAACGGTTCTGTCTATCATGTACTAAAACCTTTGAACTTGTCTAATACCAGTAAAGAAAGCTTAGATTAGTTGTTTTAAGATAGATTTTTGTATCAGGAAATTTAACTGTTATCAGATTGGCTGACTTATATGATTTCATCATTCGTGAACAGAAGTCGTTGACAACGTTACGACTTCTGTCTGTTGTGAATAGTTGTCGTTGAAAACTCAACCGGTTCTGTCCATCATGTACAAAAACCTTTGAACATGTCTCATACTAGTTCAGAAAGCCACGATTTGTTGTTTTTAGAAAGATTTGTGTATCAGGAGCTTAAGTTGGTAAAAGATTGACTGACTAATGTGATTTCGACTGTCGTGAACAGAAGTCGTTTACAACGTAACGACTTCTGTCTGCTGTGAACAGTTGTCGTTGAAAAACTCAACCGGTTCTGTCCATCATGTACAAAAACCTTTGAACTTGTCTCATACTAGTTCAAGAAGCCACGATTTGTTGTTTTTAGACAGATTTGTGTATCAGGTACTTTAATTGTTAAAAGATTTTCTGACTGATGTGATTTCATCTTTCGTGAACAGAAGTCGTTGACAACGTAACGACTTCTGTCTGCTGTGAACAGTTGTCGTTGAAAACTCAACCGGTTCTGTCCATCATGTACTAAAAACCGTTGAACTTGTTTCATACCAGTTAAGAAAGCCACGACTAGTTGCTTTAAGATAGATTTTTGTATCAGGAACTTTAATTGTTATTAGATTGACTTACTTATGTGAGTTCATCTGTCGTGAACAGAAGTCGTTGACAACGTAACGACTTCTGTCTGTTGTGAACAGTTGTCGTTGAAAACTCAACCGGTTCTGTCCATCATGTACTAAAGACCGTTGAAGTTGTCTCATACCAGTTCAGAAAGCCACGATTGGTTGTTTTAAGATAGATTTTTGTATCAGGAACTTTAATTGTAATTACATTGGCTGACTTATATGATTTCATCTGTCGTGAACAGAAGTTGTTGACAACGTTACGACTTCTGTCTGCTGTGAACAGTTGTCTTTGAAAACTCAACCGGTTCTGTCCATCATGTACAAAAACCTTTTAACTTGTCTCATACTAGTTCAAAAAGCCACGATTTGTTGTTTTTAGAAAGATTTGTGTATCAGGAGCTTAAGTTGTTAAAAGATTGACTGACTAATGTGATTTCGACTGTCGTGAACAGAAGTCGTTTACAACGTAACGACTTCTGTCTGCTGTGAACAGTTGTCGTTGAAAACTCAACCGGTTCTGTCCATCATGTACAAAAACCTTTGAACTTGTCTCATACTAGTTCAAAAAGCCACGATTTGTTGTTTTTAGACAGATTTGTGTATCAGGTACTTTAATTGTTAAAAGATTTTCTGACTGATGTGATTTCATCTTTCGTGAACAGAAGTCGTTGACAACAGAACGACTTCTGTCTGCTGTGAACAGTTGTCGTTGAAAACTCAACCGGTTCTGTCCATCATGTACTAAAAACCGTTGAACTTGTTTCATACCAGTTAAGAAAGCCACGACTAGTTGCTTTAAGATAGATTTTTGTATCTGGAACTTAAATTGTTATTAGATTGACTTACTTATGTGAGTTCATCTGTCGTGAACAGAAGTCGTTGACAACGTAACGACTTCTGTCTGTTGTGAACAGTTGTCGTTGAAAACTCAACCGGTTCTGTCCATCATGTACTAAAGACCGTTGAAGTTGTCTCATACCAGTTCAGAAAGCCACGATTGGCTGTTTTAAGATAGATTTTTGTATCAGGAACTTTAATTGTTATTACATTGGCTGACTTATATGATTTCATCTGTCGTGAACAGAAGTCGTTGACAACGTTACAACTTCTGTCTGCTGTGAATAGTTGTCGTTGAAACTAAAACTCAACCGGTTCTGTCCATCATATACAAAAACCCTTGAACATGTCTCATACTAGTTCAGAAAGCCACGATTTGTTGTTTTTAAAAGATTTGTGTGTCAGGAACTTAAGTTGTTAAAAGATTGACTCACTAATGTGATTTTGACTGTCTTTAACAGAAGTCGTTGACAACGTAACGACTTCTGTCTTCTGTGAACAGTTGTCGTTGAAAACTCTACTGGTTCTGTCCATCATGTACAAAAACTTTAAATTTGTCTCATGCTTATTCAGAAAGAACACGATTACTTGGATTAAGATATATTCGTGTATGAAGAGTTTTCATCGTTATAATTGTCGTTGAAAACTCAACCGGTTCTGTCCATCATGTACACAAACCTTTGAACTTGTCTCGTAAATAGTTCAGAAAGCCACGATTAGTTGTTTTAAGATAGATTTGTGTATCAGGAACTTTAAGGATGTTCGCTGCCAATGAAAAAGTATTCAAACTTTTTTTCTAACCACTCTTTTTTGATTCCAAATTACAACACAAGACATTTGAAAACAAAATAAGTATAGGGTAGTGTGCATTTTTTCGAGCTACAGGCCTGTGAATGAGTCCTCTGAACACTTTGTTTTAAATTCAGAAAAATTAATTTAAATTTCAATTCTTTGAAACATACCTGTCTTGAACAAAAATACACCTAGAATGCTTTCAAAATTCATAATATTTACGTAATGCAGACTATTTTGGACCAAAAACAATGTAAAATTTGCAACTTGAAGTGGATGACAAAATTTTACGAGTCGTTTTCCAACCCTACCCCCATACTTGAAAAGTCGGAAAAAATCAATATTTTGAAATGTGCCAAACCCATATTTGTAGATTCAAACTTTTTCTTGTATTTTCACACAAGATAGAACTTAGTAATATTGTTCGAATAAAAGAAAGAAATATATAGGGTAGTGTGCATATAAGAGAGAACCAACAACTTGAAAATCGTCATTTTAAGCCTTTTTTCGTCTGTTTTGTTTCTTAAAGCCCATTTCATAAAACCATCCAAAATTTTAAAACTAGCACACCAAAGACAGAAAGACCGACTTAGAAGACCATATACACATATTCTGCTGCTAAAACAAACATCGAACTCGTGCAATTAATTTGAAGATGCGTAATATTCAAGTTTAATCTACCCTACCCCCTAAATTTTACTGACAACTAAAATTTTCTGAAAAGTTGTAGAAAATGGGGTGAAAAAATGAAGTTCCTTAGATTTACAATTTTCATGGCTCATTCAATGCATATCATCAATATGTATCCAAATATAAAATATTAGAAAAATATCTGCAACCGTTTTCGAGATATTCAACAAAAGAAAAACCGGAAGTTCCGAAATGTCAAATGTTAGCAGCGAACATCCTTAATTGATATTAGATTGACTGATTTCTATGTTTTCATCTGTTGTGAACAGAAGTCGTTGACAACGTAACGACTTCTGTCTGCTGTGAACAGTTGTCGTTGAAAACTCAACCGGTTCTGTCCATCATGTACTAAAGACCGTTGAAGTTGTCTCATACCAGTTCAGAAAGCCACGATTAGTTGTTTTAAGATAGATTTTTGTATCAGGAAGTTTATTTGTCATTAGATTGGCTGACTTATACGATTTCATCTGTCGTGAACAGAAGTCGTTGACAACTTTACGACTTCTGTCTGCTGTGAACAGTTGTCGTTGAAAACTCAACCGGTTCTGTCCTAATGTACAAAAACCTTTGAAATTGTCTCATACTAGTTCAAAAAGCCACGATTTGTTGTTTTTAGATAGATTTGTGTATCAGGAAATTTAATTGTTAAAAGATTTTCTGACTAATGTGATTTCATCTTTCGTGAACAGAAGTCGTTGACAACGTAACGACTTCTGTCTGCTGTTAACAGTTGTCGTTGAAAACTCAACCGGTTCTGTCCATCATGTACAAAAACCTTTGAACTTGTCTCATACTAGTTCAAATAGCCACGATTTGTTGTTTTTAGATAGATTTGTGTATCAGGATCTTTAATTGTTAAGATATTTTCTGACTAATGTGATTTCATCTTTCGTGAACAGAAGTCGTTGACAACGTAACGACTTCTGTCTGATGTGAACAGTTGTCATTGAAAACTCAACCGGTTCTGTCCATCATGTACTAAAAACCGTTGAACTTGTCTCGTACTAGTAACGAAAGCCACGACTAGTTGTTTTAAGATAGATTTTTGTATCAGGAACTTAAGTTGTTAAAAGATTAACTGACTAATGTGATTTCGACTGTCGTGAACAGAAGTCGTTGACAACGTAACGACTTCTGTCTGCTGTGAACAGTTGTCGTTGAAAACTCAGCCGGTTCTGTCCATCATGTACAAAAACCTTTGAACTTGTCTCATACTAGTTCAAAAAGCCACGATTTGTTGTTTTTAGATAGATTTGTGTATCAGGAACTTTAATTGTTAAAAGATTTTCTGACTAATGTGATTTCATCTTTCGTGAACAGAAGTCGTTGACAACGTTACGACTTCTGTCTGCTGTGAACAGTTGTCGTTGAAAACTCAACCGGTTCTGTCCATCATGTACTAAAAACCGTTGAACTTGTTTCATACTAGTAACGAAAGCCACGACTAGTTGTTTTAAGATAGATTTTTGTATCAGGAACTTTAATTGTTATTAGATTGACTTACTAATGTGATTTCATCTGTCGTGAACAGAAGTCGTTGACAACGTAACGACTTCTGTCTGCTGTGAACAGTTGTCGTTGAAAACTCAACCGGTTCTGTCCATCATGTACTAAAGACCGTTGAAGTTGTCTCATACCAGTTCAGAAAGCCGCGATTTGTTGTTTTTAGATAGATTTGTGTATCAGGAACTTTAATTGTTAAAAGATTTTCTGACTAATGTGATTTCATCTTTCTTGAACAGAAGTCGTGGACAACGTAACGACTTCTGTTTGCTGTGAACAATTGTCGTTGAAAACTCAACCGGTTCTATCCATCATGAACTAAAAACCGTTGAACTTGTCTCATACCAGTAACGAAAGCCACGACTAGTTGTTTTAAGATAGATTTGTGTATCAGGAACTTAAGTTGTTAAAAGATTTACTGACTAATGTGATTTCGACTGTCGTGAACAGAAGTCGTTGACAACGTAACGACTTCTGTCTGCTGTGTACAGTTGTCGTTGAAAACTCAACCGGTTCTGTCCATCATGTACAAACACCTTTGAACTTGTCTCATACTAGTTCTAAAAGCCACGATTTGTTGTTTTTAGATAGATTTGTGTATCAGGAACTTTAATTGTTAAAATATTTTCTGACTAATGTGATTTCATCTTTCGTGAACAGAAGTCGTTGACAACGTAACGACTTCTGTCTGATGTGAACAGTTGTCGTTGAAAACTCAACCGGTTCTGTCCATTATGTACTAAAAACCGTTGAACTTGTCTCGTACTAGTAACGAAAGCCACGACTAGTTGTTTTAAGATAGATTTTTGTATCAGGAACTTAAGTTGTTAAAAGATTAACTGACTAATGTGATTTCGACTGTCGTGAACAGAAGTCGTTGACAACGTAACGACTTCTGTCTGCTGTGAACAGTTGTCGTTGAAAACTCAGCCGGTTCTGTCCATCATGTACAAAAACCTTTGAACTTGTCTCATACTAGTTCAAAAAGCCACGATTTGTTGTTTTTAG
Organism: Rugalucina vietnamica; assembly: GCA_964017185.1. Classification (NCBI taxonomy): domain Eukaryota; kingdom Metazoa; phylum Mollusca; class Bivalvia; order Lucinida; family Lucinidae; genus Rugalucina; species Rugalucina vietnamica. The sequence goes on along the minus strand of OZ024874.1, from coordinate 9,171,372 downwards.
ATAGATTTGTGTATCAGGAATTTTAATCGATAAAAGATTTTCTGACTAATGTGATTTCATCTTTCGCGAACAGAAGTCGTTGACAACGTTACGACTTCTGTCTGCTGTGAACAGTTGTCGTTGAAAACTCAACCGGTTCTGTCCATCATGTACTAAAAACCGTTGAACTTGTCTCATACCAGTTAAGAAAGCCACGACTAGTTGTTTTAAGATAGATTTTTGTATCAGGAACTTTAATTGTTATTAGATTGACTTACTTATGTGATTTCATCTGTCGTGAACAGAAGTCGTTGACAACGTAACGACTTCTGTCTGCTGTGAACAGTTGTCGTTGAAAACTCAACCGGTTCTGTCCATCATGTACTAAAGACCGTTGAAGTTGTCTCATACCAGTTCAGAAAGTTGCGATTTGTTGTTTTTAGATAGATTTGTGTATCAGGAACTTTAATTGTTAAAAGATTTTCTGACTAATGAGATTTCATCTCCCGTGAACAGAAGTCGTTGACAACGTAACGACTTCTGTCTGCTGTGAACAATTGTCGTTGAAAACTCAACCGGTTCTGTCCATCATGTACTAAAAACCGTTGAAATTGTCTCATACCAGTAACGAAAGCCACGACTAGTTGTTTTAAGATGGATTCGTGTATCAGGAACTTAAGTTGTTAAAAGATTAACTGACTAATGTGATTTCGACTGTCGTGAACAGAAGTCGTTGACAACGTAACGACTTCTGTCTGCTGTGAACAGTTGTCGTTGAAATCTCAACCGGTTCTGTCCATCATGTACAAACACCTTTGAACTTGTCTCATACTAGTTCTAAAAGCCACGATTTGTTGTTTTTAGATATATTTGTGTATCAGGAACTTTAATTGTTAAAATATTTTCTGACTAATGTGATTTCATCTTTCGTGAACAGAAGTCGTTGACAACGTAACGACTTCTGTCTGCTGTGAACAGTTGTCGTTGAAAACTCAACCGGTTCTGTCCATCATGTACTAAAAACCGTTGAACTTGTCTCATACCAGTTAAGAAAGCCATGACTAGTTGTTTTAAGATAGATTTTTGTATCAGGAACTTTAATTGTTATTAGATTGACTTACTTATGTGATTTCATCTGTCGTGAACAGAAGTCGTTGACAACGTAACGACTTCTGTCTGCTGTGAACAGTTGTCGTTGAAAACTCAACGTGTTCTGTCCATCATGTAATAAAGACCGTTGAAGTTGTCTCATACCAGTTCAGAAAGCCACCATTTGTTGTTTTTAGATAGATTTGTGTATCAGGAACTTTAATTGTTAAAAGATTTTCTGACTAATGTGATTTCATCTTTCTTGAACAGAAGTCGTTGACAACGTAACGACTTCTGTCTGCTGTGAACAGTTGTCGTTGAAAACTCAACCGGTTCTGTCCATCATTTACAAAAACCTTTGAACTTGTCTCATACTAGTTCAGAAAGCCACGATTTGTTGTTTTTAGGTAGATTTGTGTATCAGGAACTTTCATTGTTCAAAGATTGACTGACTAATGTGATTTCATCTAAAGTGAACAGAAGTCGTTGACAACGTAACGACTTCTGTCTACTGTGAACAGTTGTCGTTGAAAACTCAACCGGTTCTGTCAATCATGTATACAAACCTTTGAACTTGTCCCATACTAGTTCAGAAAGCCGCGATTAGTTGTTTTAAGATAGATTTTTGTATCAGGAACGTTAATTGATATTAGATTGACTGACTTATATGATTTCACCTTTCGCCAATCTAATAACAGTTAAAGTTCCTGATGCAAAAATCTATCTTAAAACAACTAGTCGTGGCTTTCTAAACTGGTATGAGACATGTTCAACGGTTTTTAGTACATGATGGACAGAACCGGTTGAGTTTTCAACGACAATTGTTCACAGCAGACAGAAGTCGTTACGTTGTCAACGACTTCTGTTCACGAAAGATGAAATCACATAAGTAAGTCAATCTAATAACAATTAAAGTTCCTGATACACAAATCTATCTAAAAACAACAAATCGTGGCTTTCTGAACTAGTATGAGACGTGTTGTTCAAAGGTTTGTGTTTATGATGGACAGAACCGGTTGAGTTTCAACGACAACTGTTCACAGCAGACAGAAGTCGTTACGTTGTCAACGACTTCTGTTCACGAAAGATGAAATCACATAAGTCAGAAAATCTTTTAACAATTAAAGTTCCTGATACACAAATCTATCTAAAAACAACAAATCGTGGCTTTTAGAACTAGTATGAGACAAGTTCAAAGGTGTTTGTACATGATGGACAGAACCGGTTGAGTTTTCAACGACAACTGTTCACAGCAGACAGAAGTCGTTATGTTGTCAACGACTTCTGTTCACGACAGTCGAAATCACATTAGTCAGTTAATCTTTTAACAACTTAAGTTCCTGATACACGAATCTATCTTAAAACAACTAGTCGTGGCTTTCGTTACTGGTATGAGACAAGTTCAACGGTTTTTAGTACATGATGGACAGAACCGGTTGAGTTTTCAACGACAACTGTTCACAGCAGACAGAAGTCGTAACGTTGTCAACGACTTCGGTTCGCGAAAGATGAAATCACATTAGTCAGAAAATCTTTTAACGATTAAAGTTCCTGATACACAAATCTATCTAAAAACAACAAATCGTGGCTTTCTGAACTAGTATGAGACAAGTTCAAAGGTTTTTGTACATGATGGACAGAACCGGCTGAGTTTTCAACGACAACTGTTCACAGCAGACAGAAGTCGTTACGTTGTCAACGACTTCTGTTCACGACAGTCGAAATCACATTAGTCAGTTAATCTTTTAACAACTTAAGTTCCTGATAAAAAATCTATCTTAAAACAACTAGTCGTGGCTTTCGTTACTAGTATGAGACAAGTTCAAAGGTTTTTAGTACATGATGGACAGAACCGGTTGAGTTTTCAACGACAACTGTTCACAGCAGACTGAAGTCGTTACGTTGTCAACGACTTCTGTTCACGACAGTCGAAATCACATTAGTCAGTTAATCTTTTAACAACTTAAGTTCCTGATACAAAAATCTATCTTAAAACAACTAGTCGTGGCTTTCGTTACTAGTATGAGACAAGTTCAGCGGTTTTTAATACATGATGGACAGAACCGGTTGAGTTTTCAACGACAACTGTTCACATCAGACAGAAGTCGTTACGTTGTTAACGACTTCTGTTCACGAAAGATAAAATCACATTAGTCAGAAAATATTTTAACAATTAAAGTTCCTGATACACAAATCTATCTAAAAACAACAAATCGTGGCTTTCTGAACTAGTATGAGACAAGTTCAAAGGTTTTTGTAAATGATGGACAGAACCGGTTGAGTTTTCAACGACAAATGTTCACAGCAGACAGAAGTCGTTACGTTGTCAACGACTTCTGTTCACGAAAGATGAAATAATATAAGTAAGTCAATCTAATATCATTTAAAGTTCCTGATACACAATCCTATCTATAAACAACAAATCGTGGCTTTCTGAACTAGTATGAGACATGTTCAAAGGTTTGTGTTCATGATGGACAGAACCGGTTGAGTTTTCAACGACAACTGTTCACAGCAGACAGAAGTCGTTACGTTGTCAACGACTTCTGTTCACGACAGATGAAATCACATAAGTAAGTAAATCTAATAACAATTAAAGTTCCTGATACACAATCCTATCTATAAACAACAAATCGTGGCTTTCTGAAATAGTATGAGACATGTTCAAAGGTTTGTGTTCATGATGGACAGAACCGGTTGAGTTTTCAACGACAACTGTTCACAGCAGGCAGAAGTCGTTACGTTGTCAACGACTTCTGTTCACGACATATGAAATCATAATAGTCAGTCAATCGTTTAACAACTAAAGTTCCTGATACACAAATCTATCTAAAAACAACAAATCGTGGCTTTCTGAACTAGTATGAGACAAGTTCAAAGGTTTTTGTACATGATGGACAGAACCGGTTGAGTTTTCAACGACAACTGTTCACAGCAGACAGAAGTCGTTACGTTGTCAACGACTTCTGTTCACGAAAGATGAAATCATATAAGTAAGTCAATCTAATATCATTTAAAGTTCCTGATACACAAATCTATCTTAAAACAACTAATCGTGGCTTTCTGAACTAGTATGAGACAAGTTCAAAGGTTTTTGTACATGATGGACAGAACCGGTTGAGTTTTCAACGACAACTGTTCACAGCAGGCAGAAGTCGTTACGTTGTCAACGACTTCTGTTCACGACATATGAAATCATAATAGTCAGTCAATCTTTTAACAACTAAAGTTCCTGATACACAAATCTATCTAAAAACAACAAATCGTGGCTTTCTGAACTAGTATGAGACAAGTTCAAAGGTTTTTGTACATGATGGACAGAACCGGTTGAGTTTTCAACGACAACTGTTCACAGCAGACAGAAGTCGTTACGTTGTCAACGACTTCTGTTCACGAAAGATGAAATCATATAAGTAAGTCAATCTAATATCATTTAAAGTTCCTGATACACAAATCTATCTTAAAACAACTAATCGTGGCTTTCTAACCTAGTATGAGAAAAATTCAAAGGTTTGTGTACATGATGGACAGAATCGGTTGAGTTTTCAACGACAACTGTTCACAGCAGACAGAAGTCGTTACGTTGTCAACGACTTCTGTTCACAACACATGAAATCACATAAGTAAGTCAATCTAATAACAATTAAAGTTCCTGATACACAATCCTATCTATAAACAACAAATCGTGGCTTTCTGAACTAGTATGAGACATGTTCAAAGGTTTGTGTTCTTGATGGACAGAACCGGTTGAGTTTTCAACGACAACTGTTCACAGCAGGCAGAAGTCGTTACGTTGTCAACGACTTCTGTTCACGACAGATGAAATCACATTAGTCAGTCAATCTTTTAACAACTAAAGTTCCTGATACACAAATCTATCTAAAAACAACAAATCGTGGCTTTCTGAACTAGTATGAGACAAGTTCAAAGGTTTTTGTACATGATGGACAGAACCGGTTGAGTTTTCAACGACAACTGTTCACAGCAGACAGAAGTCGTTACGTTGTCAACGACTTCTGTTCACGAAAGATGAAATCATATAAGTAAGTCAATCTAATATCATTTAAAGTTCCTGATACACAAATCTATCTTAAAACAACTAATCGTGGCTTTCTAACCTAGTATGAGAAAAATTCAAAGGTCTGTGTACATGATGGACAGAACCGGTTGAGTTTTCAACGACAACTGTTCACAGCAGACAGAAGTCGTTACGTTGTCAACGACTTCTGTTCACAACACATGAAATCACATAAGTAAGTCAATCTAATAACAATTAAAGTTCCTGATACACAATCCTATCTATAAACAACAAATCGTGGCTTTCTGAACTAGTATGAGACATGTTCAAAGGTTTGTGTTCTTGATGGACAGAACCGGTTGAGTTTTCAACGACAACTGTTCACAGCAGGCAGAAGTCGTTACGTTGTCAACGACTTGTGTTCACGACAGATGAAATCACATTAGTCAGTCAATCTTTTAACAACTAAAGTTCCTGATACACAAATCTATCTAAAAACAACAAATCGTGGCTTTCTGAACTAGTATGAGACAAGTTCAAAGGTTTTTGTACATGATGGACAGAACCGGTTGAGTTTTCAACGACAACTGTTCACAGCAGATAGAAGTCGTTACGTTGTCAACGACTTCTGTTCACGAAAGATGAAATCATATAAGTAAGTCAATCTAATATCATTTAAAGTTCCTGATACACAAATCTATCTTAAAACAACTAATCGTGGCTTTCTAACCTAGTATGAGAAAAATTCAAAGGTTTGTGTACATGATGGACAGAACCGGTTGAGTTTTCAACAACAACTATTCTCAGCAGACAGAAGTCGTTACGTTGTCAACGACTTCTGTTCACGACAGATGAAATCACATAAGTAAGTCAATCTAATACCAATTAAAGTTCCTGATACACAATCCTATCTAGAAACATCAAATCGTGGCTTTCTGAACTAGTATGAGACATGTTCAAAGATTTGTGTTCATGATGGACAGAACCGGTTGAGTTTTCTACGACAACTGTTCACAGCAGACAGAAGTCGTTACGTTGTCAACGACTTCTGTTTACGACAGATGAAATCACATGAGTCAGTCAATCTTTTAACAACTAAAGTTCCTGATACACAAATCTATCTAAAAACAACTAATCGTGGCTTTCTAACCTAGTATGAGAAAAGTTCAAAGGTTTGTATACATGATGGACAGAACCGATTGAGTTTTCAACAACAACTGTTCACAGCAGACAGAAGTCGTTACGTTGTCAATGACTTCTGTTCACGACAGATGAAATCACATAACTAAGTCAATCTAATAACAATTAAAATTCCTGATACAAAAATCATATAAATCCGTCAATCGTATAACAATTTAAGTTCCTGATACATAAATCTATCTTATAACAACTAATCGTGCCTTTCGGAATTAGTAAGAGACAAGTTCAAAGGTTTTTTGTAAATGATTGACAGAACCAGTTGAGTTTTCAACGACAACTGTTCACAGCAGACAGAAGTCGTTACGTTGTCAACGACTTCTGTTCACGACAGATGAAATCATAGAAATCAGTCAATCTTATAACGATGAAAATTCTTGGTACACGAATATATCTTAAACCAAGTAATCGTGTTCTTTCTGAACAAGCATGAGACAAATTTAAAGTTTTTTGTACATGATGGACAGAACCAGTTGAGTTTTCAACGACAACTGGTCACAGCAGACAGAAGTCGTTACGTTGTCAACGACTTCTGTTCACGAAAGATGAGATCATATAAGTCAGTCAATCTAATATCAATTAAAGTTCCTGATACACAAATCTAAGCTAAAACATCTAATCGTGGCTTTCTGAACTAGTATGAGACAAGTTCAAAGGTTTTGTGTACTTGATGGACAGAACCAGTTGAGTTTTCAACGACAACCGTTCACAGCAGATAGAAGTCGTTACGTTGTCAACGACTTCTGTTCACGAAAAATGAAATCACATAAGTAAGTCAATCAAATAACAATTAAAGTTCCTGATACACAAATCTATCCAAAAACAACAAATCGTGGCTTTCTGAACTAGTATGAGACATGTTTAAAGATTTGTGTTCATGATGGACAGAACCGGTTGAGTTTTCAACGACAACTGTTCACAGCAGCCAGAAATCGTTACATTGTCAACGACTTCTGTTCACGACAGATGAAATCATATAAATCCGTCAATCGTATAACAATTAAAGTTCCTGATACAAAAATCGTTCTTTAAACAACTAATCGTGACTTTAGGAACTAGTATGAGACAAGTTCAAAGGTTTTTGCACATGATGGGCTGAACCGGTTGAGCTTTCAATGACAACTTTTCATAGCAGACAGAAGTCGTTACGTTGTCAACGACTTCTGTTCACGACAGATGAAATCATAGAAATCAGTCAATCTTATAACGATGAAAGTTCTTGATGCTAGAATATATCTGAAACCAAGTAATCGTGTTCTTTCTGAACAACATGGGACAAATTTAAAGCTTTTGTACATGATGAACAGAACCAGTTGAGTTTTCAACGACAACTGTTCACAGCAGACAGAAGTAGTTACGTTGTCAACGACTTCTTTTCACGAAAGATGAAATCATATAAGTCAGTCAATCTAATATCAAATAAAGTTCCTGATACACAAATCTATCTAAAACAACAAATCGTGGCTTTCTGAACTAGTATGAGACAAGTTTAAAGGTTTTTGTACATGATGGACAGAACCGGTTGAGTTTTTAACGACAATTATTCACAGCAGACAGAAGTCGTAACGTTGTCAACGACTTCTGTTCACGACAGATGAAATCATATAAGTCAGCCAATCTAATAACAATTAAAGTTCCTGATACAAAAATCTATCTTTTAACAACTAATAGTGGCTTTCTTAATTTGTATCAGACAAGTTCAAAGGTTTTTAGCACATGATGGACAGAACCGGTTGAGTTTTCAACGACAACTGTTCACAGCAGACAAAAGTCGTTACGTTGTCAACGACTTCTGTTCACGACAGATGAAATCATATAAATCCGTCAATCGTATAACAATTTAAGTTCCTGATACATAAATCTATCTTATAACAACTAATCGTGGCTTTCTGAACTAGTAAGAGACAAGTTCAAAGGTTTTTGTAAATGATGGAAAGAACCGGTTGAGTTTTCAACGACAACTGTTAACAGCAGACAAAAGTCGTTACGTTGTCAACGATTTCTGTTCACGACAAATGAAATCATAGAAATCAGTCAATCTTATAACGATGAAAATTCTTGATACACGAATATATCTTAAACCAAGTAATCGTGTTCTTTCTGAACAAGCATGAGACAAATTTAAACTTTTTTGTACATGATGGACAGAACCAGTTGAGTTTTCGACGACAACTGTTCACAGCAGACAGAAGTCGTTACGTTGTCAACGACTTCTGTTCACGAAAGATGAAGTCATATAAGTTAGTCAATCTAATATCAATTAAAGTTCCTGATACACAAATCTATCTTAAAACAACTAATCGTGGCTTTCTGAACTAGTACGAGACAAGTTCAAAGGTTTGTGTACATGATGGACAGAACCGGTTGAGTTTTCAACGACAAGTGTTCACATCAGACAGAAGTCGTTACGTTGTCAACGATTTCTGTTCACGACAAATGAAATCATAGAAATCAGTCAATCTTATAACGATGAAAATTCTTGATACACGAATATATCTTAAACCAAGTAATCGTGTTCTTTCTGAACAAGCATGAGACAAATTTAAACTTTTTTGTACATGATGGACAGAACCAGTTGAGTTTTCGACGACAACTGTTCACAGCAGACAGAAGTCGTTACGTTGTCAACGACTTCTGTTCACGAAAGATGAAGTCATATAAGTTAGTCAATCTAATATCAATTAATGTTCCTGATACACAAATCTATCTTAAAACAACTAATCGTGGCTTTCTGAACTAGTACGAGACAAGTTCAAAGGTTTGTGTACATGATGGACAGAACCGGTTGAGTTTTCAACGACAAGTGTTCACATCAGACAGAAGTCGTTACGTTGTCAACGACTTCTGTTGACGACAGATGAAATCATATAAATCCACCAATCGTATAACAATTAAAGTTTCTGATACAAAAATCTTTATTAAAACAACTAATCGTGGCTTTCGGAATTAGTATGAGACAAGTTCAAAGGTTTTTGCACATGATAGACAGAACTGGTTGAGCTTTCAACGACAACTGTTCATAGCAGATAGAAGTCGTTATGTTGTCAACGACTTCTGTTCACGGCAGATGGAATCATAGAAATCAGTCAATCTTATAATTATTAATGTTCTAGATAAACGGATCTATCTTAAAACAAGTAATCGTGTTCTTTATGAACTAATATGAGACAAAGTTAAAGTTTTTTGTACATGATGGACAACGATAACTGTTGACAGCAGACAGAAGTCGTAAATTGTCAATGATACCAGTTTGTGACAGATGAAATCCGTTAAACTTTTACAATTTAAGTTCCTGATACACAAAGCTAATTTTCTTTTTATTTTATACAACACACGGGCATTTTCCGAATCACAAGGCAGGCGGTGAAAATGCAAAAACCAAAAATTGTTGAAAACACAAAAAAATTTGGTACCCCATTGTTCCTCACTTTCTAACGAAGAAAATGAGAACCCACACTTTATGTTTTTGTTAATAAATTACGTCAAGTAAATGGAAACGTCAGAAGTAATCCAAACTTTACAGTGAAGATATAGGCTGATACCAGTCACTAGTAACTTTTGATATCAGTGAGATTTGATATCAGTGAAATTTTATATCAATGAAAATACCAATTTTATCAAGTTTTGATATACACTGGTTTTCACTGTAATGTATAAAATAAAAATCAGAATTACTGAAACATGAAATAAGGTTATAGTGACCTTTACGTACTTTCTGTTCAAAGGTTTCGTAACACTCATTCATAATTTGAAAGAAGTCTGAAAATTTACTGATAGCGTGTTAAGATATAAGACAAAATCACTTAACCATGAAATTAGGTCACAGGGACGTAAGACTAGTTTGTTGTCAAATGTCGGGTCATACTTACTCATATTGTGAAAGATGTATGCCCATATACTAATTGAGTGATGTGATATAAGGCAAAATCACTGAATCATGAAATTAAGTCACAGTGACGTAGGATTACTTGTAGGTCAAAGGTCTGGTCATACGCCAACATATAGTGAAAGGAAAGAAGTATAGCTGCACATTCGGCTTACGATGTTTTCATCGTATAAGTACCTGATTATCAATTTAGTTTTTTCCCACCTCGGTTTTTGGAGTGGGAATATTTTTCCGATTGCCTCTTTTCCTGATCTTTGCCTACTTGTACTCTATCATATACCAGTTGAGTGCCGAGATACAAGGCAAAATCACTGAACCGTGAATAAAGGTCACAGAGACCTATAAGTAATTTAGGGCCAAATGTCTGGTCATACTCACTCATAATCTGAATATCGACTGCTTTGACCTTTGTCAAACATAGGGCCAAACTCGACCTGTAACCCAAAGCAATATGCTCATACATCTTTTTGCCTTGATGTTATACAGAACAAAATCACTCAACCATGACAGTTAACTATAACTTATAACTACTGAAGGTTTAAACGTCTCAATCATAGTGTACATCAAGTATGTTAATACACCAACTGAACGCCGAGATACAAGGCAAAATCACTGAACCGTGAAATAAGCTCACACTGACCTATAAGTACTTTAGGGTCAAAGGTCTTATCATACTAACTCATAATAATAAAGACGTATGAAAATATACCAAGTGTCAAGATATAAGGCAAAGTCATTGAAGCATGAAATTAGGTCACAATGACCCAGAAATACTTAAAGTTCAAAGGTCTTGTCATACGCAAACATAATGTGAAAGAAATATGTTCATATACCAAAAGAAAACCGAGATAAAATGCAAAATCACTGAATCATGTAATCAGGTCACAATGACCTAGGACTACTTTAGGGTCAAAGGTCTTGTCATACACAAACATAGTGTGAAGGAATTATGTTCATAAACCAATTGAGTGCAAAGATATAAGGCAAAATCACTGAACCATGAAATTAGGTCACAGTGACCTATAAGTATATTGTGGTCAAAGGTCTGTTCATACTCACTCATAATCTGAAGGAAGCATGAAAATATCATAATTGAGTGTCAAGATGTAAGGCAAAATCACTGAAACATGAAATTAGGTCACACTGACTTATAAGTAGAATGGGGTCAAAGGTCTAGTCATACTAACTCATAATCTGAAAGAAGTACGAAAATATACTAATTGAGTGTCAAGACATAAGGTAAAATTACTGAACCGTGACATTAGGTTACAGTGACCTATAAGTCTATAGGGGTCAAAGCTCTGCTAATACTCACTCATAATCTGAAAGAAGTATGAAAATATACTAATTGAGTGTCAAAATATAAGGCAAAATTACTGAACCGTGAAATTAGGTCACAGTGACCTATAAGTTTATTGGGGTCAAAGGTCAGGTCATACTCACTCATAATCTGAAAGAAGTATAATGAAAATATACTAACTGAGTGTCAAGATATAAGGCAAAATCACTGAACCGTGAAATTAGGTCACAGTGACCTATAAGTATATTGGGGGTCAAAGCTCTGGTCATACTTACTCATAATCTGAAAGAAGTATAAAAATATACTAATTGAGTGTCAAGATATAAAGCAAAATCACTGAACCGTGAAATTAGGTCACAGTGACCTATAAGTTTATTGGGGTCAAAGGTAAGGTCATACTCACTTATAATCTGAAAGAAGTATGAAAACATAGTGATTCAGTGTCAAGATATAAGGCAAAATCACTGAACCGTAAAATTAGGTCACAGTGACCTATAAGTGTATTGGGGGTCAAAGGTCTGGTCATACATACTCATAATCTGAAAGAAGTATGAAAATATACTAATTGAGTGTCAAGATATAAGGCAAAATCACTGAACCGTGAAATTAGGTCACAGTGACCTATAAGTATATTGGGGTTCAAAGCTCTGGCCATACTCACTCATAATCTGAAAAAAGTATAAAAATATACTTATTGAGTGTAAAGATATAAGGCAAAATCACTGAACCATGAAATTAGGTCACAGTGACCTATAAGTTTATTGGGGTCAAAGGTAAGGTCATACTCACTCATAATCTGAAAGAAGTGTGAAAATATACTAATTGAGTGTCAAGATATAAGGCAAAATCACTGAACCGTGAAATTAGGTCACAGTGACCTATAATATTATTGGGGTCAAAGGTAATGTCATACTCACTCATAATCTGAAAGAAGTATGAAAATATACTAATTGAGTGTCAAGATATAAGGCAAAATCACTGAACCGTGAAATTAGGTCACAGTGACCTATAAGTATATTGGGGGTCAAAGCTCTGGTCATACTCACTCATAATCTGAAATAAGTATGGAAATATACAAATTCAGTGTCAAGATATAAGGCAAAATCACTGAACCGTGAAATTAGGTCACAGTGACCTATAAGTATATTGGGGGTCAAAGCTCTGGTCATACTCACTCATAATCTGAAAGAAGTATGGACATATACTTATTGAGTGTCAAGATATAAGGCAAAATCACTGAACCGTGAAATTAGGTCACAGTGACCTATAAGTTTATTGGGGTCAAAGGTCATGTCATACATACTCATAATCTGAAAGAAGTATGAAAATATACTAATTGAGTGTCATGAGTGTTTTTCAGAAATGGACAGTTATCGTTGACACTGCAGATCATATCTACCACAGCAACGACTTCTGTCTACAATGGACAGAAACGGTTGAAAAATCAACGATTACTGTCTAGTGGACAGAAGTCGTTGCGGCCGCAACGACTTTTGTTCATGGTGAACAGAAGTCGTTGATGGACACTTATCGTTGCTACAGGGCCATGTATGAATAGTTTTTGTTTCGACCTTAAAATTGAAGTATATGGCTCAGTGTGTGATCATGTATGTTTTTCACCTTATGCTGGAGGCTAGAGGAAATGGTTTCTGTCCCGAGGCCACCTACGAAACTTCAGATCGATTTGATCAACTATTTTGCCGCTACCGTAGTATAACGTAAACATGTATACCATAACGGTAATGAATTTCTTTGATTATGAAGACAAAACAGAAAGAAAGAAATACATTAAATTAATGTTGCGAAATATTGCTTTGGCTACATAAACAATTAAAAAATGACTGTAATGACAACAAAATGTTGTGATCCACATTACAATTTGCTATTAACAGAAGCAAGCATGCATGACGTCACACGTATTACCGTCATCTGAAATTGGTGTATTATACACATCGCAAACAATTTAGAAGAACAAAACACTTTTCACCATTTATCATATTGTATGAGCCTTATTTTAGATGCCACATGACGAACATTCAGTTAAGTTCGGGTACCTCAGTGACTGCCTCATCATGAAAACATGTCCGTGACAAGTATACCCCCTTTAACCCCACTTTTATATAGCAAAACTGGGGTATGCAGGGGTATATCTATTTTTCTTATTTTTGCTCCAAAACATAGATTGTAGGTACTCGTTAGAACCACCTCGCCGAGGCGGTTCTAACGAGTACCCACAATCTATGTTTTGAGCAAAAATAAGAAAAATATCAAAACTTATCTACTGAAAATTTTCATTTTTTACAATTTTAAAAATCACTGTATATTGCATGGGCATGTTTTCGTAATATATTAGGAAATAGCTGCTCACTTAGCTTACAAGGCGGTTCTAACGTGTACCCATAATCTATGTTTTGGAGCAAAAATAAGAAAAATAGGTATACCCCTGCATACCCCAGATTTACTATATAAAAGTGGGGTTTAAGGGGGTAAACATTTCACGGACATATTTTCCTGATGAGATACTTGCGGTATACAATGAACAGTCTAAACTCTTGGACTGTTTCGAGTCTACAGATATTTATTTAAAACAGTTAAAAAATGCAAGATCTTGCTATAGGAAAAACAAGATGTTTCTTCGTATTCAAAGTTTTAACTTCAGTAAGAGATAGGCCTTGAAACTACGACGTATTACATACATGTATAAGTAATATTAAAACATAGTTAACCAGAATTATGAAGATGTAGATCTATAATTAACCAGAATTATGAAGACGTAGGTCTACAAGAACGCCGCGGAGGTCGATATCGCACCTGCATCGTGCAAAATAATTAAAACCATAAAATATAGGTCAAGGGCACCAGGTCAAGGTGCGTGCTTGAAGGGATGCCAAGGACAATAACTATGCAAGGTTTCACACTCACAGCTATCACAGGTGCAGAGAAAACCTAAGTTCGACGTCAAAAATTCCAAAGTCAGTGGACCATGAAATATAGGTCAAGGTCGTCGGGTCAAGGTGCATGGTTGAAAGATATGCCAATGAGAATAAATATGCAATGTTTCACACTCACATCTATCACAGGTGCAGAGGAAAGCTAACTTGGACGTAAAAATTAACAAAGTCAATGGACCGTGAAATATAGGTCAAGGGCATCGGGTCAAGAGGCGTGCTTGAAGGGTATGTCAATGAAAATAATTATACACGGTTTCACACTCACAGATATCACAGGTACAAAGAAAACCTAACTTCGACGTAAAAAAATAACAAAGTCAATGGACCGTGAAATATAGGTCAAGGACATTGGATCAAGGTGCGTGCATGAAGGGTATGTCAAGGACAATAACTATGCAAGGTTTCACACGCACAGCTATCACAGGTTTAGAGAAAACCTAACTTCGACGTGATTGTTGACGGACGGACGGACGGACGGACTGACGGACGGAAATTTTGACTCCTATATCGCACCCTGCTATAAGCAGGTGGGATAATAGAGGGTCTGGATGGGGTATAATGCTTAATGAATAATGGCCTAAAATTTTTAATGAGAGTGAATAAAGAGCAAAACATTTAATGATTAGTGAATAATGAGGTCCTAAAGAATAATGAATAAATGTAAATTTTTAATGAATAGCAGAGTAATATAATGAATAGTGAATAATAACATTTTAAAGAATAATGAATATGCTAAAATTTGGCTATGGAATTGTCTTAGACGGCCTCCCTGACATTCCAGACCCGATTTAGTTCAAATGTTGGATTCATATTTCAGAAATCCTTGAATGTTTGGAAAGACATATGTCTAGAAGCCAAGCATGTAGGGACTCACCTCATGAACCAATTGAAAAATAAATGTCATTTGAAGGCAGAGAAAAATAAATTAAATCATTCTGGATGTTTACTGAGCCAGATACGTTTCACTGTTTTGTTTGCTTGATGTTATATGTATTTTCTTTTTATTCTATTACCCCACTTTGTCCTTATTATGTATGTTCCAATCCTATAATGATAATCTTTTCTGTGGATGGACCTGTCTTGCTTTTTTATAGGACAGAACATAATTATAGTGTCTTTTGCAATCAGAAACAAGGAAGCATTAAGAACGTTAATGCTGGCAATTTATACGGCGCTACATATTTTTTCCTCGCTCGCTTCGCTCGCTCGGTATTTAAGACGTTAATAAATGATAAAATGTATTGTACAATCAGGCACAATCACAAATCCATACATCACATAGTTTACTAAATAAAAACAACAGCATTTTATTATAACGTTTACCCCTGAAGTTACATTTTTTCTTAAATAACCTTTGGTATTCATAATTGAAGAGAAAGATTCAGGGTAAAGCTTAGGGCGTATCCAGTATTTAAGGTGGAGGGGATTATACTCCCAACAGATTTAAAAGGGGATTTGCTAAAATAAATGATTATCGGTATACTATTTCGGAAAGTTTATATGAGGCTTTGTGGTCTAGCAGAGTATATATGCTTCTCTAGAGATGTTAATATCGAGGTTGCACTCAGCAGTCTACAATTTAATATCATAGGCTTGAGATAGGGGATGCCTTAGGTGGATAACACCTATTTGCTTATGTATATTAGCTGGGTGAAGAAGGCGTGACTAGTAATAATCATATTTTAATGAATAATTGAGCTAATTTTAATGAATAAGCCAAAATTTTAATGACAGTGAATAAATGACTAAATTTTTAGTGATTAGTGAATACCAGGACCCCCCATCCAGACCTCATAATAAAGGGCCTTGTTCAATTCAATCTTAACACTTCAAACAAAAAACAAAAACGCTATCATAAACAATATCATAAACAAGAGATTATTTTCAAATATTTATAATTAAAATTTGAAATGTTTTACGTACATGGTATAATACTTTGAATTCAACCAGGAAACGAAAAAAAGCTCTGGGCAGTCAGTATAAGCCACATCGAAGAAAATCGTGCATCAAAATTCAGAAAATTCATGAGAATCACCATGTTTGGCAGAAATAAGCAAGGACAACAACAAAAGAGAAACAGTTGAATGATTAACTATAATATGTTAAAAGTGTCATACATGTACGTCTTTTAATTAGGGCTCGTAAGGGAAATCATATATATAATGTCCACCTATGTATTCACATGTGTGAATGTATACACATATGAGCCGCCACATGGAAAAACCAACAATCTGCATAGGCGAAAACAAAGGCGCAGATCAGCTTCGCAGTAACTGCGAAGCTGATCAGCGCCTTTGTTTTCGCTACTCGGATAGTACACTTCCTCTTCTTCTTAAATCCGAAATTTCAAGCTTCTAGCATGCTTCTGTGACTGTGCAGCCTGATTTGTGTCAGACGTGTTCGGAAACCACATTGTTGGTTTTCCCACGAGGCGGCTCATATTTGAATTAAGGATATACATTCTTGTCAATCCTTAATTTGTGTTTGTCAGTGTTGTTTAAGTTTGCATTTATGGGCAACCTAAATATGGAAATTTAAAATGTCTTCAAAAGTTTATAAACTGATTGTGAGTTTATTGTTGTTTTGTGTGGCAACAATCAGAGTAGAAGCTGTAGCTGGCGGTAAGTCTTGTGAAGTATGAGGAACACTCGTATTAAACTGACATCGACAACCTGAGCAGGTTAGCAGCTTATTATGCTCTTCGGTAATAAAAATGGAAAGGCATACTTTTGTTGGTTACCTATGCTGATATGCCTTTTATTTCCATGTACTTTAATAAATTTGTATGCGTAGTTTTGTCACGATTTATAGCAAACACACATGTGTGTTGTTTGCTTTAGGATAAACGTACGTAAGAAATTTAGAATAAAAAATCTACATACCTTACCGAACAAAACCGACGGTAAGGCGGCCATTAATGTTGGGCGCAGACATTTTTGTCGGCATGCGCAGACAATGTGTCGTTCAGATGTCGGGAAATTTGTACTTTCTTTTCTTTTTTTTTCGGCTGAACATTTTTCTTTGTCAAACAGTTTTCCATATATGAGGGTCTGGATGGGGTATAATGATTAAAGAATAATGGCCTAAAAATTTTAATGAGAGTGAATAAAGAGCCAAAAATTTAATGATTAGTGAATAAGTAGGTCCTAAAAAATAATGAATAAATGAAAAATTTTAATGAATAGCAGAATAATATAATGAATAGTGAATAATAACATTTTAAAGAATAATGAATATGCTAAATTTGGCTATGGAATTGTCTTAGATGGCCTCCCTGACATTCCAGAATTTCATTTTTTTTCGCCCCCAGACCCGATTTAGCTCAAATGTTATAGTCATATTTCTGAAATCTTTGAATGTTTGGAAAGACATAGCATGTAGGGACTCACTTCATGAATCTTTTAAAAAATGTGTCATTTCCTGAGCCAGATACTATTTCACTGTTTTGTTTGCTTATGTATATGTATTTTTTATCGCACCTGCTTATAGCAGGGTGCGATATAGGAGTCCAAATTTCTGTCCGTCCGTTCGTCCGTTCGTTCGTCCGTCCGTCAACATTTACGTCGAAGTTTGGTTTTCTCGACATCAGAGATAGCTGCGAGTCTGAAACCTTGCATAGTAATTGTCCCTGACATACTCTTCAAGCACGCACCTTAACCCGGTGGCTTTGACCTATATTTCACGGTCCACTGACTTTGAAAATTTTTACGTCGAAGTTTTGGCAACATTTACGTCGAAGTTTGGTTTTCTCGACATCAGAGATAGCTGCGAGTCTGAAACCTTGCATACTAATTGCCCTTGACATACCCTTCAAGCACGCACCTTAACCCGGTGCCCTTGACCTATATTTCACGGTCCACTGACTTTGAAAATTTTTACATCGAAGTTTGGTTTTCTCGACATCAGAGATAGTTGCGAATCTGAAACCTAGCATAGTAATTGTCCTTGACATGCCCTTCAAGCACACACCTTGACCCGGTGCCATTGAACTATATTTCACGGTCTGTTGACTTTGCCCGATGCAGGTGCGATATCGACCTCCGCGGAGTTCTTGTTTTTTATTCTGTTACCCCACTTTGTCCTTATTATGTATGTTCCAATCCTATAATGATAATCAGTTCTGTGGACGGACATCACTTTGCTTTTTTATATGACAGAGCACAATTATGGTGACTTTTGCAATCAGAAACAAGCCAGTACTAAGAACGTTAATGCAAATCTAACTGGCAGTTTATATGGCGCTACATAATTTTTTCCTCGCTCGCTTCGCTCACTCGGTATTTAAGACATTTATAAAATGTTTTGTACAATCAGGCACAAGCACAAAATCATACTTCACATAGTACTCCTATGCTTACTAGTTAACTAAATAAAAACAACAGCTTTTTATTATAACTTTTACCCCTGAAGTTACAATTTTTCTTAAATTAACCTTTGATATGCATAATTGAAGAGAAAGATTCAGGGTGAAACTGAGGGCATATTCAGTATACAGTTTGGAGGGGATTATATTCTCAACAGATTTAAAAGAGGATTTGCTAAAAAAATCAGTTAACTATTTTGGAAAGTTTCTATCAGGCTTTGTGGTCTAGCAGATAATATATGCTTAAACATTTTATTTGCTATTACTGCAGCTGGTGTTGTGCCGTGTGGCGGCCTTAAAAAGTCTCCCCGTACATTATCCATAGTGCAGATTATATTTTTCTTTTGATCCTTTGGGATACCATTTCCGAATACCATTTCCGATTCTGAGAATGGTGAACCCCGAAGGTTCGTCGTCTCACTCAATTATTTTTCTCAACTTTGCTTTTGCTTCCGGTGTCAGCGGTAAGCTCAATAAGACAGTTTAACATCAAATACAGTAGTAGCCATTTTACTATATAAAGTTCTCCATTCTTCAGTTCAAATTCTCAACTTCAGTTACACAAAACTAAAATCCAGGTTATGCATAAAACCTCTCACTATGGGGATTATCAACACTTCAATCAATCAGTCTTCAACACATAAGAAAACTTTTTGAAAAAGCACAACCGTGCAACATATATACATTAATTATATACACTAGAGTGAGGTCTTTATAAGTCTAAGGGCCACCCCCGGAGGCAGCGCCCCGCTCGGATGTCCTTGTTCCATCTGCGCTGTTTCTGGTTTTTCCTTTGACGGTTACTATTTTACCCCTACTTATCTTAAGATCAGTCTCTCCATTATCTTCCCTAGATCTCCTCTCAACTCGCAAATCATAAGCCTGTTTCCTTTGATTTTTTGTCAGGTCTGGAGTGAAATATATATTGCTGTTAGTATAACCCTGTTAGTATTCTTTCTAAACTTTCTGTTGGCTCTCAAGATTTGTCTTTTATGTTCGAATATACCGACAGAAAAACGAGAACGTCTTGTTTTACCAGTCTCTTTCTTACCAAGTCTCACTAATTTAGTAACATTTATTACTTCCATGTCTAACTCCATTTGATTTTCTAAAACATTTATTAGGAAATCATGATCTTCTTCTTGTCGTTCTTTTGAGTCTTCTTTTTTGCTCTCTGGCAGGTCAGTAAGAATATTTGGAGTATTTCAAATCTATTGTACGCTAAGAATCATCTTCTTAACAGTATTTTGATTATTTGGCCCCTTTGGGAATAAGAGTCTTTGATTTAGACTACACTGGTGTAAATTCTTGAAATTGCAGCAATAATGTCTGGCTTTCACTGCCGGTTTTGTAAAGGGTCACTGATGAAGGTTCATTACCCGAAATTGTACAATATGGCCCACCTTTTCACTTTTAATGTTTTTACTGATTTCAAAGGATCTAACAATTATATTTTATTCTCTCAAGATGTTAAAATCAAGGTTGCACTCAGCAGTCTACAATCTCCATCGTCGGGCAGCTTACTCAATCTGTGAGTCCTGGTTTTTGATTCATCAGGATGTTTGTCATGATTTATTTGTTTGTTCTTGATGATTCATTGACTAGTTAGAGATTCACCACGAGGACCGAAGAACTAACTAAATGTTGTGAACCACTGCAGTAGCTGAGGGTGAGGTTAGGTACCTGTAAAACCGGTTTAAGCCCCCCAGTTATTTTATAACTGACCGTACCAAGGCGGTACTTCTGTTCTGGTTCACACTTATCAAAGTTATTCCAATTACGAGTTTCATGTTGCATGGCTTTGTGACCACCCGAATATAATGGCTGTTCACTTAGCCCTCTGCATTTACTTGTTCTGTCCAAGCTAGCACTGTGACCACCTAATACCTTCAATAGCTGCTCACTCTGCTTTCCGTTATTCATGTTAAACGTTGGTATCTATGTTTAGTATTTTCTTAATATGATTTCTTATTTCTTGTTTATCATTGAACCACTACAGAAGCTGAGGGTGAGGTTAGGTACCTGTAAAACCGGTTTAAGCCCGCCAGTAACTTTGTGTTACTGATCGTTCCAAGTCGATACTTCTGTAATGGTTCTTTTTGTTTTATGTCTTGGTGTTTAAAATTTTTGTGCTGTTGGCGCCTTATGTATGTTTTCATATTTTTAGTTAAGTTAAGGTAACTGAGTGGCCACCTATTGGGAAAATAGCTGCTCATTCGGCTTACGATATGTTTCATGGTATAAGTACCTGATTGTTAGTTTGGTTTTTTCCCACCTCGGTTTTTGGAGTGGGAATCTTTTTCTGATTGCGCCTTTTCCTGATCTTTGCCTACTTGTACCTTTTTAAGTATCATAGAACTAGTCTTTGTGGCTTTAGATAAGGGATGCCTTAGGTGGGGAATACCTATATTTGCTATTAGAAATTAGCTGGGTGAAGAAGGCGGTTCTAGTAATTATCATTTTAATGAATAATCAAGCTAATTTTAATGAATAAGCCAAAATTTTAATGACAGTGAATAAATGGCTAATTTTTTAGTGATTAGTGAATACCAGGACCCCCCATCCAGACCCTCATATATCCTATTTCAGATCATATTTGTTTCCAAAATGTAAAAATATAAGATAAATACACAATTTACAAATGCAGACGACGATGAAGATTGTTTTTTCGAAATTACACCGTTAAAATCCTCGTATTATAGCAAACCAGTCAACGAGGCAATATAAACGCTCGAAAAAAACAAGCGTCTGCGAGGTGTACCTAAAGCAGGTAACCCTCGAAATTATCGAGACGTTTCGAACAGACGGAAATTACGCCGTGAATAGCGTGCCTGGTTATTTTTGGGGGACAATATTTGAGGTTTGAAGGAACAGAAGGAAAACATTTAAGGGAGCTACCTACCTAGGTCTACCTAAAAACCTAACTAGGTCTACCTAACTACCAAGGTCTACCTGCCTACCAAGGTCTACCTACCTAACTAGGTCTACCAACCTAGGTCTACCTACCTAGGTCTACTTTCCAAGGTCTACCTACCTAAGTCTACTAACCAAGGTTTATCTACCTGGGTCTACTTACCAAGGTTCCCTTTCCTAGGTTTACTTACCTATGTCTTAGTCTACCTATCTAGGTCTACCTTCCAAGGTCTACTTATCTAGGTCTACTTACCAAGGTCAAGTTACCAAGGTCTACATACCTAGGTCTACTTCCAATGTCTACATACCTAGGTCTACTTACCAAGGTTTATCTACCTAGGTCTACTTACCTTAGTCTATCGAACTAGGTCTACTTACCAAGGTCTCACTTCCGGGGTCTACTTACCAAGGTCTGTTTACCAAGGTCTGCCTTCTATGGTCTACTTACCAAGTCTACTTACCAAGGTCTACCCACCTAGGTCGACTTACCAAAGTCTACCTACTAGGTCTATTAACCAATATCTACCTACCAAGGTCTACCTACCAAGGTCTACCTACCAAAACCTACATACTAAGTCTACTTCCAATGTCTACTAACCTATTTCTACCTACCAAGGTCTAACTATCTACGTCTGCTTACCAAGGTTTACTTACCTAGGTCTACCTACCTAGGTCTACTTACCAAGGTATACATACCTATCTATGTCTACTTACCAAAGTCTACTTACCTAGGTCTACCTACCTAGGTCTACTTCCCAAGGTCTACCTACCTAGGTCTACTTACCTGGGTCTACCTACTATGTCTACTTACCAAGGTCTACGTCCGGGGTCTACTTACCTAGGTCTACTTACCTAGGTCTACGTACCAAGGTCTACTTACCAAGATCTACCTACCTAGTTTTACCTACAAGGTCTACTTACTCAGGTCTACTAAAATGGATAGCTGGATACACTTATTGACAAAAAAAATCCCAGCATACGGTTTTCCGTGTGTGTTTGCAGATAAGGCAGCGTGCCTTTATTTCATATTACTTTTTAGTATATTATGGACATTCGATGAATATCAGAGCTATATTTGTTTTGATGGTGTAATTAATCGTTAGTCTTTGCAAGTCATTCTCCATATTGTTGCAACATTTAAATAAAAATATAACAGAGATCCTTTAAGAGCAGTGAGCATATTAAAGAGAAAAATGTTGGGCCATACCGCGGTTTCGGCTACTCAAGCCTCTTCAGTGACCCTTTAGATTTGGCAACATGGAGCCAAAGAGAATAACAGTAAATTTGTGAAACATTCAAGTTGGTAGTCAATAAAAAGACTAGTATCTACGTTTGGCGTTCAAGGTCTGTACGAATCAATGTTCTTTTACTCTAAAGTTTTACACAACAATGGTTGAGTAGGACGTAAATTTCAATATTTCCCAAAGTTATAAGCGCCAATTCAACTAAATTTTATTTGCAAACCATATAACATTTTCCGATGAACATGAAATGCGCCAGTAAAAGGCAGAATTTATGACAAAATAAATAATAAAATTAATAAATTAGTCTCCCTGCCCCCAATAAATGCGTAAGTACCCGGTCATGTCCGGAAATCCTCGGCCAAGTTCGTAATTCATCGCAAAGGGTGTTAAACAACGGTACCAACCGGGCACTTCCATACATACTCCACAGTCTAGAAAAGTTTGACCCAGATCATGACACCATAAAATGAGCCGCCTCGTGGGAAAACCAACAATGTAGTTTCCGAACAGGCCCGACACAAACCGGTCTGTGCAGTAACAGAAAACAGCTAGAAGCATGAAATTCATATTTAGGAAGTAGGTGGATTGTACTATCCGTGTAGCGAAAACAAAGGCGCTGATCAGCTTCGCGGTTACCGCGAAGCTGATCTGCGTCTTTGTTTTCGCATATGCAAATTGTTGGTTTTCCCATGAGGTGGCTCAAATTGTAGTTCAAAACGGCCCTAACGTAAAATCGTCTTAAGCCCCATTTTTAATTGTCTGTGATAAAATTCTGAAAGTATTTTTCGAAGTTTATGATACCGATAGCCCTGCTTGAGAAATATAGCTGTTAAACATTTAATTCGCGCGTTGAGGTCCGCGATATGATTGCAGACTCTAGCAAACCTAATGAGTTGCGAAATGTTTACACCATAAGAAGCACGGCGAGGAAAGTCACCATCCAAAAACGGAAAAAATTTACAATATCAAAATCAAAGTCATCACGTTTATCATACATTTTTGAAGATAAATTTTTAAACTATGTCATGTGATCATTTCAAAAGATGAATGACCATCATTTATGCATACTTGCATGCTGAAACAAAAGTGTAATTTGTGGGAACGTTTTATATTTGAAAAGGGTAAAATTGCTTTATTCGCTTTAGCTATCAATCGCTAAAATACACTTTTTATTGTGTAATAGGGATGAATTATGCTACCGAAATTTAACTGCGTTCTTGATGTCTCTGCCATTATGCGATGGTCAACCATTAGCTCACGACGTCAAGCATTGCACGTTTTACGTTTTCGAAGCACACTGACGTTCGAATTCTTATTTTCCCATATTATGCGTCTTCTAGGCGCAGATCAAAGCGCCATTCAAAATTTCTACACAATCTGTAACATTTGAAAACCGGTTTTGTGACTTTCGTTTGGGCGGTCTTATCTTCAGTAAATCACTAACCAGACACATTTGTGATCATGTCATACTTTTAACCATTATTCCATTACTGAAATACAAGTAACGAAACTGAAATGTCTATTTTACACTGTTGTAGGTGGTGTGTTTCATTTGACATGAGTATATATGATTGCCTTCGTATCGTTCTGTTAATTTATTCCAGGTTTCATAGTAACTTGTAGCACCAACGCAGCATGTTCTATCCCTGAGGACCAAAGCCCCATGGCGATTACTGTCATTAATGATGGCACTGATCCCATATCGTAAGTATACGTGGTTTGTTCATAAATATCGTAGACTTTTGCTGTAAAACGCTCACTGAGCAAATCATGGTACTGAAACATGTATCATGTTATTTTGAAATTTTCACTTAATCAGTGAACAAAATTTAAGCGTGATAACGAAGATACTATAGGCACACGAGCTGTTTATTGTACCATGGTAACGGTCACCCAGGGCACTCCAATTTTTTACCTTCTATATACGCATTAAGTTGCCTATAAAACAGTTGATAATCAACGCATTTGCTTGAAATTACGTACGAGTTACACCAAGCACCATTACAACGTTTACTGAAAAAATGATGTCATTTGACAACTGCATTCGGATGTAAACACTTTTTAAAGTTCCTCGGAGCCAACGTCAAAACGTCCAGCTTTTGCGGCAATGGATCGCCTTGAAAACCGTACAGTCATCATGTTCTGTCGAGATTTCGGGAAAATACCAAAGGAAGCCCTACACAATGATTACAGGAGCACCAATCAGTCGGGCATTGGACTTTAAGTGGTAGAAAAGGTTTCGGAAGTGTGGAGATTCGATTTAAGAGCGTCGGGTCGAGGGCGGAAATCAAGTGTCAAGTAGAAAACGTTGACGTTGATCCTTGACTCTCACGATGTAGAGGGGCGATTGGCTGTTCGTGCCCTGTCCGAAAGGTGCGATATGAGTATAGGAGCTGTCTACAAAGTGTTGACAAAGCAGTTAAACATGGCAAAGGTGCATAATGGTGACTACTTTGAGAAGAAATGAACACTTCAAGGACAGCTGTTCATCACTCAACGGTAAATACATCATTGCCATCACGTAACCCAGTTGACGTGCCCCGCGGTCATGGTACTAGCTGTCTTTGGGAGCCTGTAACTCTCCGAAAACTCATCGGATCTACACCAAACTTGGCCACATGACGGTGAATTGCTACGGAAATACGCTGATATTTTTAATTGCAATGTGCTATGTCACCCACCTACCTGCTTTAATTCGGATAAAATTCTATAAATTATTATTATGATACGTATCTGAATTTATGAGATACTGGTACTAAGTATTTCGCGTTTTTGCTTGTACACATCTTTGTTTCTATTCGTACGAAATTGTGCGGTCATCATACGGACATACTACGGCGGCCGCACGTTGCGGCCGCCCTGTGATTGCTGTGCATTTTATGGAATATGGTTGCATTTCACCATTAGGTTTCAATAGGCGCCACCAGCCTCATTGAAAACGATCGTCTGAGCAGATTAAAAATAAAACTATCTGCGTGTTTCCTATGTAAATTCAAACTGAGTATGTCCCGCTAAACGGAAACACCATCAGCAACAATATTTCGTGTTCCGAGTGTGTCTTTAAATGGGCACATGAAGAAAAACCAGTCCCGTTCCCAACCGATACAGGAATTATTCGACTTAACAAACATATATCGTAGAAGTAAGGCCGGTCTTCGAAAAAACTGCACGATTCTGTCGTTCAGTACATGCGGCTTGTTTCTCGGCAGGTACTTCATACTCCGGGTCCCGAAATGTGCCCAGGCATGTGCACATACTGTTTTACTTTAAAGAAAGCACATCTGATTATTTTGTCCTGTGTTTATAAGAGCCTCTAATTTCGGGACACGGAGTATGAAGTACGAAGCCAAATAGCAAACATGTATTTTGTATGGGCCAAAAATTTCGGGACAATCATAGCTATATAGGTTTATAGGTATTGTTTCATTTGATGATGTTGTCTACTTAATTCAGAGTTATCTGGCAGTTAAGTTGCGTGAGTTGAGTAAGTTATTATAGTTGCCTTTGTTAGGACGACATAAACGAAAAGTAGATGGAAAAAAGCTATAAATAACATAATTTTTTTGCGTTTTGTAATTTTAAGGCCTTACGATAGTCCTGAAGCTCTAACTATTCCTTACCAAGGAAACGGACGTCAAACATACGTATGATAGTTAAGTTCTGTAAGTTGTCATGACAGTGATAAAAGATAAGTTCATTAAGTTGAACTTAAGAACATTAGAATAAAACTACATGGCAAGACAGTTATACAGTTGCATCCAGGGCTGAGCTAAGTTCGTTAAGTTACAATAGTTGCACACAATAGCAAAGCTAAATGCACGTACATGTCTGCATCTAAGTTAAGTTTGATGAGTTGCATAAGTTAAGCAAGCTGAGTTATATAGGTTTTAGATTAATAACTTGGATGAGTTAAGTTAAGCAAGTCGAAGTCTGGGTTTAATTAGCTATATGAGTAAGATATGTTATATGTATCAAAGGACAAGCTAAGTTTGTTAAGTAGAGTAAGTTAAGCAAGCTAAGTTGAAGACTAAGTTTGATGAGCTGAATAAGTTGAGCGATGAGTTGGATAAGTTGAACAGTAAGTTTGATGAGTTGGATAAGTTGAGCGATGAGTTAGATGAGTTGGATAAGTTGAGCGATGAGTTCGATAAGTTGGATAAGTTGAACAGTAAGCTCGATGAGTTATCCGCTGAGTTGGGTATGTAGAGCGATGAGTTGGGTAAGTTGCATAAGTTGAATAGTAAGTTGGATGAGTGTTGAACTATAAGTTCGTTAAGTTCGATCAGTTGAACAGTAAGTTGGATGAGTTGGATAAGTTGTAAGCTGAGTTGGGTGAGTTGCATAAGTTAAACAGTAAGCTGGATGAGTTGGATAAGTTGTAAGCTGAGTTCGATGAGTTGGATAAGTTGCAGGCTGTGTTCGATGAGTTGCATAAGGTGAACTATAAGTTCGTTAAGTTCGATAAGTTGAACAGTAAGTTGGATGAGTTGGATAAGTTGTAAGCTGAGTTGGGTAAGTTGCATAAGTTGAACAGTAAGTTGGATGAGTTGGATAAGTTGTAAGCTGAGTTGGGTAAGTAGCATAAGTTGAACAGTAAGTTAGATGAGTTGGATAAGTTGTAAGCTGAGTTGGGTAAGTTGCATAAGTTGAACAGTAAGTTCGATGAGTTGGATAAGTTATATGCTGAGTTCGATGAGTTGGATAAGTTATACGCTGAGTTCGATGAGTTGGATAAGTTGCATGCTGAGTTCGATCAGTTGGATAAGTTATACGCTGAGTTCGATCAGTTGGATAAGTTGCATAAGTTGAACTATAAGTTCGTTAAGTTCGATAAGTTAAACAGTAAGTTGGATGAGTTGAAAAGGTTGAACTATAAGTTTGTTAAGTTCGATAAGTTGAACAGTAAAAAGGTACAAGTAGGCAAAGATCAGGAAAAGGCGCAATCAGAAAAAGATTCCCACTCCAAAAAACCGAGGTGGGAAAAAACCAAACCAACAATCAGGCACTTATACCATGAAACATATCGCAAGCCGAATGAGCAGCTATTTTCCCAAAAGGTGGCCACTCAGTTACCTCAACTTAACTAAAAATATGAAAACATACATAAGGCGCCAACAGCACAAAAAAATTTAAACACCAAGACATAAAACAAAAAGAACCACTACAGAAGTATCGACTTGGAACGATCAGTAACAAAAAGTTACTGGCGGGCTTAAACCGGTTTTACAGGTACCTAACCTCACCCTCAGCTTCTGCAGTGGTTCACAACATTTAGTTAGTTCTTCGGTCCTCGTGGTGAATCTCTAACTAGTCAATGAATCATCAAGAACAAACAAATAAATCATGATAAACATCCTGATGAATCAAAAACCAGGACTCACAGATTGAGTAAGCTGCCCGACGATGGAGATCCCTGGGCGCCGAATAACCTACTAACTCCGGAGCAAAAGAAAAACACCAGTTGGACCCCGGTGGGCCAAGCAACAGACAAGAAGCTCCGGCCCCAACCAACTAAAATGAATAGCTTTAAGTCGGGGCCATCATAGAGTCTGACGCCCGACCCACCGGCGTGCAATTAAAGAAGGCAGCATAGTTATCAGCCATGATTGGGTTAAAAACTAAGCATGCAGACTGTCGCATAACATTCAAGTTATAACCTATACGTCTGTAACGTGATATGATTTTTCCGAACTGAAGAGAAAAATCAGTTATTCCTTTAAGTTTCTTTAATTTGTAAACCAAGTCACCATAAAATTCAGGTTCCGAAAGGCCCTCACTTAAAAGTGTCTTTAACCCAACATTATGTTTGGAAATCAATTCATAGTGTCTACGATAAAATTTAGAAAAGGTTTTTCGAAGTTTATGATACCGATAGCCCTGTTGGAGAAGTTTTGCCGTTAAACATTTATTTCGAGCGTTGAAGTCTGTAACATGATTGCAGACTCTAGCAAACCTAATAAGTTGCGAAATGTATACACCATAAGAAGCACGACGAGGAACGTCACCATCCAAAAACGGAAAATTTAGGCTTATACTTCATACTCCCGGTCCCGAATATCTACAGTGTCACATCTCAACTCAGCTCAACTTACTTAGCTCATCATGCTCAGCTTATAGGGACAAAAAGTATGCATATTTTGGCTGATAGTTCGGGTCTTTCTTGGGGCGAAAACGCAATGAATTCTCAGCTTAGCTAACTCATCTAGCTTTATTCTGTGGACCGTTATATTCCTTATATATTGAAGATGTAAGTTGAGTAGGATGAGTTGTTATAGTTGCATTTAATATAACAAATAGTAGCTGATGTGTAGAACGAACTATTCATGGATACTAAACAATGTAAGCTGAGTTGGATAAGTTGCATAAAATGAACAGTAAGTTCGATGAGTTGGATAAGTTATACGCTGAGTTCGATGAGTTGGATCAGTTGCAAGCTGAGTTTGATGAGTTGGCTAAGTTATACGCTGAGTTCGATTAGTTGGATAAGTTGCATGCTGAGTTGGATGAGTTGAATAAGTTGAACTATAAGTTGGTTAAGTTCAATGAGTTGGATAAGTTGTAAGCTGAGTTGGGTAAGTTGCATAAGTTGAACAGTAAGTTCGATGAGTTGGCTAAGTTATACGCTGAGTTCGATGAGTTGGACAAGTTGCATGATAAGTTGGATAAGTTGTATAAGTTGAACTATAAGTTTGTCAAGTTCGATAAGTTGAACAGTAAGTTGGATGAGTTGGAAAAGTTGTAAGCTGAGTTGGATAAGTTGCATAAGTTGAACAGTAAGTTCGATGAGTTGGATAAGTCATACGCTGAGTTCGATGAGTTGGATAAGTTGCATGCCGAGTTCGATGAGTTGGATAAGTTGTAAGCTGAGTTGGATAAGTTGCATAAGTTGAACAGTAAGTTCGATGAGTTACATAAGTTATACGCTGAGTTCGACTTTTTGTCCCTATGTGCTGAGCATGATGAGCTGAGTAAGTTGAGCTGAGTTGAGATGTAACACTGTACCTTTCCATTGTGTAGATATTCGGGACCGGGAGTATGAAGTATAAGCATGTTTCTCTCCAGGTTCGTCTTCCTCATCTGTATAATGCTGTGGTGTTTCCTTTTTTGAACGCTTGCCTTTTCCTTTCGGGAGAGCTATGATGTACTGTGAGGTTGTACACGTTTGGTAGTACACAAAAGACGGACGGACACCTAACATCGTACGGCTATCGTAGGGAGACCGCAAGAAATCGTAAGGACTCCCCACGGACATTGCACGGGGTCCGTACGATTTCAACTTAAAGTGTGCGGAGACCCTTTGATTTCCCTACGATCTGACTCAGAACATCGAAAAAAGCTAGTCTAAGAACGAGACATCGAACGATGCCCGTATGCATTGTAAACACCTACGTCGTAGCCCATGATCACATTCGATGTCTAAAAAATCGTAGGGAAATCGCGGACCGAAAAATCGTACAATGATCGAGGCAAATGTAACCTACTAGGCATGACCCCTTGCGGCCTCCCTACGGTCGCTGTACGATTTTTGTTCGCAAATTATCATAATAAATCGTGCGGTGACCGCTCGATTACCGCAGGGTAGCCGTACGGTGCCCGTATGATGCCCTACGACGTGTCTACGGGCTACGGTCTTACATATTTAAAAATTGTAATAGTGCAGACTATTACAAGATCGTAGAGGCTACGGAGATAGTAGGAAGTCGTAGAATCGTAGGGACATCGTAAGGTCACCCTGCGGAGGTCGCACGAAAATGCAAAAAATGGCATCGTACGATCATCGCACGCTAATCGTAGGCCAAATGTAACCGAGACATCAGTCCAAGGGACTCCGTACGATATCCACTAACAGTCTGCGGAGACCCTACGACTACTGTGCGGCCTCCTTGCGTTTTGTATCAAAACGTATTGGGACTCCGTACGGACAACGCACGGGATCCGTACGATATCTACGTGCTATCTGCGGAGACATACGACTACCGTACGATCGCCTTGCGTTTTTGTCTGAGAACGTCGACAAATGGCAGATCAAAAAATCGCACGATGCCCGTATGAATTGTAAACACATACGTCGTAGCCCACGATCTCCTACGATGTCTAAAAAATCGTAGAGAAAATCGCAGACCGAAAAATTGTACGATGATCGGGGCAAATGTAACCTAGGCTTTAATGATATATGATTGCACTCACATAGACTGCAGTCATATTTCCAGGATGGTGCACCAAAACGGACACTAGAAAACCGAGCCCTTCGGGCTCTTGGTGCATGCTTTTGGCTGAACAGGTCAGAAAAATATCATACCCACATGTCGCTCAGCAAAATACTACTCATTTCTAGGGTCAGCCAATTTAAAAGTTCTGCACGAGCAAACTGAGCCGCCTCATGAGAAAACCAATAATCTGCATAAGGGAGAACAAAGACGCATATCAGCTTCGCACTAATCAGCGCCTATGTTTTTGCTACACGGAAAGAACAATTCCTCTACTTTCTAAATCCAGAATTTCCAGCCTCTAACCGTCTCCTGTGATTGTAAAGGCTGGTTTGTGTCGGTACTGTTCGGAAACCACATTTTTTAGTTTTTCTCATGAGGCGACTCATATCTCTATTGGAACTTTATACCTCTTTCCTTTAAAGGTTAAACTGACTTAACATCAGGAAAACATGTCCATGTAATGTATACCCCATTGAACCCCACTTTTATGTAGAAAAACTGGGGTATGCAGGGGTATACCTATTTTTCTTATTTTTGCTCCAAAACATAGATTGTGGGTACTCGTTAGAACCGCCTCGCAATCTATGTTTTGAGCAAAAAGAAGAAAAAAAATATCAAAAATTTTCCAATGGAAATTTCCCTTTTTCAGTACAACTTATAAAAATCTCTGTATATTGCATGGGCAAGTTTTCGTAATGTTGGTTGTATTTTAGTATTTGTTTTCAGAATATCCCTTGCAACATCAGATGGAACAGCCGTGGCTGGCACAAATTATAATTCAGCATCGACACAAGAGACGGTAAGTTCTTTTAATTGAGCCGCATGATAAGAGAAAAACAACAACAACAACAAAACAAAACAAACAAAAAAAAAACAACAGATTTTTGTCTATACGAAATAACAAAGGCGCAGATCAGCTGTTCAGTAACTGCACAGCTGATCACCGCCTTCGTTTTCGCTACTTAGATATTACACTTCCTATTCTACTTTTATCCAAAATTTCAAGCTTCTTGCCTTTTTCTGTGACTGTTCAGGCTGGTTTGTGTCAGACCTGGTCGGAAACTCTGTTTTTCAGAAGACCGATTTGCTCGCGTCCGGCTCTTATTGAGATGCATCATCAGAAACACGCATATTTTTAGTCATGTGACTGTGACAATTAAGAACGGCTGCGTGATCAATTTAAGTACGGGAAAATCACTCGGCTTACGATATGTTTTCTAAGTGTAAATGCCTGATTGTCGATTTGTTGTATTCCCACCTCGATTTTTGGAGTGGGAATTTATTTCTGATTGCGCCTTTTCCTGATCGTGGCCTACTTGTACCTTTTCATAATGCAAAATTGTATATCTTAAATGCGTCGAATGTCACTAACATTTAGGTGTGACCTTTAAGTGTAAAGTTCAATGGCATGATCATATCGAAACATGTTAAAAAGTGTATTTAAGATTATAGGCATTATGAGAAAATTAAAATTCAGTCTTGGTAGGATAGCTTTAAATCAAACATGTTTCTAATATGTACTACCTATCTTAAAATATTCTTCTATAGTTTTGGATGGTTGTTCTCAACGTGATACTGATATTTTAGAAAACAAAAATGCAATAAGAAACGGCAAGAAATGTCACATGACTAAGTAGATCAAATTCTCTTGAAAACTTGCCTAGCAAGTATTGCTGGATACCGCTTTCAGAGAGCCAGAGGCAACACAAATCTTTATAATGTACAAATGAGTTGATACTATTATATGGGTCATTATCAAAAAATGGAGCAATCCTTGTCCTTGATGGTTTTCTCGCAAGCGCAATGTCCGAGGTTTGCTTTTTCCATGTATAATATTAGTTTCCGCGGTGCTTTACTAGAACCACACGCGATTTCACGTTTCCGAGTACGTTATTTGCAAAAAAGAGATGCTAGAAGTGCTATTTTATCGATTTTTACCGTGTCCCAGGGTCAGGGTAAGTAGTTTTATTTGTTTCCATTGCAAAAGAAGCTTGACAGAAATCACATTTTCTGTGACCATCTATTTCATAGAATGTTATTGAAGTCAAATTCAAAAATCTTATGATATATAAAGTGCTATTTAAGGGTGGGGGCACATATATAGTGTTGTCCCTGGAAAACGTATCAGTGCTGTCACAGTTATTGAAAATCGATTTTGACCAGAGTTACAAATATTTTCTCGGATCAAAACAATCGCGTTTTGTAGACGACACCAAGTTGAAGAAGTTACGGTAAAAAACTTTTGAACAAATTGCATTACTCCGTTGCTATACCATAAAGACATGTCAGAATTGGAGTGGGAATTTTACAAGCATCAGTCCTATCACGCGCATTTTGCCGCTTATTGTAAATATCACATACATTTTAAAACCATGACTGAATTTCAACTTAGGAGCAGTAAGAATAGACATGCAAAGTTTTCATCCTGCATTCTGTTGTTAGTCATGAGAATTGAATTTCTGTGTGAAACTCAGTACTGTCACGGTCAGTGCTGTCACGGTCGTGACAGTACTGATGCATTTGTGACAGCACTGAGTCGACTTCTGTCAGCAGGTGTAGATTCAAGCAATTTCCTAGACTGAAAGGAGCTAGGTCGCCTTTCATGAGAGGGTCTCAGCTACCAACACCAGCCGCGGCCAGAAGTGGCCAATTTATATCCGCTTGAAAACCATTTGGGGTGTGTGTGGTCGATACAAAACTACAAATACAAAATTCTTCGTCGACCAGGGTATATCCAATTATCCCCGGGGGCGGTACTCCCATAATGATATTGAGACAGTATGTGTATGTAGCTTCGATAAATGCCTTTTTTGCGTCGTCCATTCCAAATAAGATTACCCCTTTTCAGTATAAAAGAAATTTTAAGCCCCCACATTATTCAGAAAAATTGCCTTTAAAACGCCACCCTTTTCCTTGAGTGGTACTTCTGGCACGGATGTGCCGTAAAACCTACCAGATTCATATACATGTACCTCGAGGAGGCGGTTGTAACGGGTATCCAAATCTGTTTTGTGTAAAAAAAACATAACCTTAAAATTTCACATAATAGGACATAACAAATACGAAAACATGCCCATGCAATAAACTGAAATTGTTAAAAATGAAAATTTTCAGAAAAAGTGTGGTAAGAATAATTACATAAACTTAACTGTTTACCGTGTACGCTAAAGAAGAATCTAGACAAACCATGAAGACGTATTAAATGCTCAAGTAATTCAAGATT
Organism: Rugalucina vietnamica; assembly: GCA_964017185.1. NCBI lineage: Eukaryota > Metazoa > Mollusca > Bivalvia > Lucinida > Lucinidae > Rugalucina > Rugalucina vietnamica. The sequence goes on along the minus strand of OZ024874.1, from coordinate 9,136,999 downwards.
TTTAAGAACATAATTCCACAAAAATAGGCAATATTGCCTCCGGTGAACATGATGAAGGTATTAAAATGTCCCCAAAATAGCCAATCGGCGTAAAGCTTTTACGTCGTAACTAAGCCTTAACTCGACATAATTTTGAATGCATGAGAGATAAACGAATCAAAGAGCACCACAACATATGCTTTACGTTTACATGTTAACATAAAAATGAAATGTTGTGGACAAAACGTAAAGAGGAACTTTCAAAAGACAGCAAAAGGCTTTGCCCAAGTCGTGCAAACGGTACAACCACGTCAACCGTCATGGCTCTTTTTCATTCCGTTCGTTCTGTTCATTTCACTAATGCCGGTTTGAAATCAACTACCCGTACATGTGCGAGGCTGGTGCCTACCAAGAAAAAAAGTAGTAACTCCGTCCTGACATGACTGAACGTTATTGACTCGGGTACATTAAACAAACAAAAATATAAGACGCGTGATGAGAAGACATGATTTTGCATATGTGAAAGCAAAAGATCAGCTCAGCTGCAAGGTAACCTAAATTTGAGGCCCATCCAAGGGGGTATTAGCTCCAAGGTCACTAAAAGAAAAATGACCTTTCTCCCCCAGCTCCCTTAAATATTTTCCTTGCTCCCAGCTTCCTAAAACCAAAAATGTTCTCTTAAGCGCCAACTCTCTTCAAATGTTTTCCAGTTCTCCCAAGCTCCCTGAAAACAAGTGGCCCTACCACCCAGCTCCCTAAAACCTGTGACAGGGTCCAAATTTTCCTGCGGTCTTTTGTCGTAAACAATCCTGGTTGTTTCAGACATGGTCGAAAGGCCCAAAGACATTTTTCATGCTGCAGCTTAAAGTGATAAGCTGAATAGTGCTTCTACTGCGCTTTACGTGTAACACTGCGTTTGAACGTGTTGTGTTAGAGCATTGGATCTACGCAAAGGTGTCCCTGGTTCGAGCATCAGCCGAGGCTTCATTGGTTGCTACCTTAAGTCAGTCACTGCCCCTAAGCTCATCAGGTAATGACTCCGCACACATTGGAATGAAAAAGGCGAGATCGGATAATTATCAGTGCTGTCACGACAGCATCAGTGCTGTCACGATATCAGTGCTGTCACGGTCATAATAATTTAAAATACTAGAAACGCAGCATATGAACATAATTGCTTTTGGTATATAATGATACTATACTGAAATAGTAAACGTTTAGCTGAAATTATTTTTGGATTAATCGTACAAGATTATGTCTATAAAAATAAAGCGCTTCAGAAACAGAACAAATCACAATATGTGCATTTTCATTGGAGCCCTCTCCTTCGTGAATTCATTGAAAGTATTTAAAGCTTGTGTGAATTTTTGTTCGTGACAAGTTATATATACCCCCACTTACAGATTGGGGAAGTCTTATCAAATGAGCGTTTTACGCAAGAAAGTTCGTTCGTGACAGCACTGATATTTTTTCAAGGGTACCATACAATTAATTAATGCTGGTGCACTATTTGTTCAGTTAAACTTGGCATATTTTATTTCTATATTCTTTATGCCCCTGTTAATAAAACTAACCCACTAAAAAAGAAAAAAAATGGACAATTATTTTTTTTTCGTTTTGCCTTTCTGGATTGCTCCATTTTTTGATAATGACCCATATATACTTAAACAAATTCCCAACGCACCTAGTAAGATTTTTAAAAATATTTCAAAAACGAATCGACCGAAAATGTTCAAAAGATATATATGCCCAAGATGTAAAAAAAAGTCCCTAAATCTCAGATTTGGGAGGGCAAAATTTTCATGTCATGACTATGGGGCTGAATTTAGCATTTATAGGAGAGGAAAGATTTACACTTTCGTTTATAAAACAGTTTGGCTGATTTAACAGAATCCAGACAATGCAACTAAATATTTTCACAACTCACTCCATCTTAGGCCAAAATGAACCATTAGACTTTGGACTGATTTGCTGTTGTTTGTCAACAGCACTTTCCAAGCAAACAAATATGGGCTTGTTAAGCATATGAATACTGAACTATATCCACACATTGATTGTTTATTCATCAGTGTTTTGTATTTTTAAGTTTATTTTGAAAGAAATGTTAGCTAAGTACATAAGATCTTTAATTTACAATCTTATAGTTTATTTCTAGGTGTGTCCCCCCCCCGGGACCCAGCATGTCCTTTTGTCAATTTATGTGTTTTTCACATTCACACATCATATCAAAATGACAGCCTGGGTCTAGGGGGGAACAGGATCAGCAAGGTGAAAATGTATAATTTCCTGAAATTTTCTTTGAATTAAAATAAGCACAGTTGTTATGGACAATTTTGAAGACATCAACTGTAGAATTGTAAATATTCATGGTCATATTTCTTGTCAAACCGGTGTCAGGTCGTGTATATTTAGGTTCTGTAGATATATTTATAGATACACAGTACAGGTACATAAGTAAATTTGCTTTCAATATCTGTGTATTGCATTAATGCATACAAATGTGAGTTCCCAAACTAATGTTAAAATTGACATAAATTGCGTTATTGACATTCAAAATATGCAAGAATACATTAATAATAAAGAGCTAGGCATTTTCGTCTTTGAAAGTGACATATTTGTCAATTAGGGAGTTATCCCAATCTAAGGCATACTGATGTCCTTCGCTGCATGATAAGATAAATTATTTTGAAAGAATGTGGTGAAATTTCATTGCGATCGCTAATTCTATAATCGAAATTTATCGAGCTTTTGGTTAGCGCACCCGCGCTAACCCATGATTTGAAAAGTCTGGTAAAAACGTATTAAAACAACGGTAGTGTAAGGTAAGGGAAAATTGTACATTAATAAACGTTATAAAAACGATTTGCAGAATAATTTTGTTGTGTGGTAGTGAGAATTACATCAATAATTCACTAACAAAGATTGAATTCCACTGCTGAAGTAAGTTTCCAAAAATGGCAAGTAAGCTGAAATTCTAATCTATTAGTTCAGTTCATCTAAACAAAATATCTAGTGTGTCCCCCATTAGCTCGTACCACCGCTAAACACACCTCCTCTTCGTGTGCCATTGTGACACCTCCCCTCTGTTTGAATGTCGAAAGTGCAAGCAGAATCGCAAGTGAAACTGGCTTATTAAACTGTCGCATATAACATTAACTCATTTAAGCCTGGCGCCCCTTTTATGGGACGTAGGCAAACAGCATAGCCCCAGATGGGACGCCGCAGAACGCGGCGTCCCATCTGGTGCTATTTTGTTTGCTTGGAGGAATTTCATCGAAAAATGAGACAAAAATTAAAGATCACTCCTATCACCCCTAAAAATGAAAATGGTCTCATCCAATTGATAATGATGGGAGAATCCATTCTGCAGATATATATATATATATATATATATATATATATAATATATATATATATATATATATATATATATATATATATATATATATATATAAAGTTATATATATATATATATATAAAGTAGAGAAATAAAGATGTACTAAATTGGCGAAGGTAGGTTTCGAACCCGCAGACTTCGGCTTCGGCGCCTAGCTATACAGGGCCATCCCCTCTACCGACTGCGCTACTACGCTCCTTAAAAAAGGAGTTATCATAGCTCAGGTTTAGAGGCGATTTCCCTGCATAACCCGTCTGATAGGTTATTATTTTTCGTTGTGCAAGCACACTCGTCTATATACATGGAATAACTGGATCCTGTGGATAGGATGCCAAAGCTCGGAAATAATATATATATATATATATATATATATATATATATATATATATATATATATATATATATATATATATATATATATTCATTTTGGCAGATGCTTGATGTGGGTGAACAAATAACGATAAGTATAGATATACTACAGGACGGCGTTGTTACGAGTGATTTGAACTTTAATGTCGATATCTTAGATAATGGCGGAAATGTACTCGACAGAAAAGTAGTTACAATACTAAACGTCGACGGTAAGTACTGTGTATTAGGAAAACATGTCCCTGAAATGTATACCCCCTTGAACCCCACTTTTATATAGTAAAACTGGGGTATGCAGGGGTATACCTATTTTTCTTATTTTTGCTCCAAAACATAGATTGTGGGTACTCGTTAGAACCGTCTCGACGAGGCGGTTCTAAGGTGTACCCACAATCTATGTTTTGAGCAAAAATAAAAAAAAAATATGAAAATTTTTCAGCTGAAAATTTTCAATTTCTAAAGCTAAAAAGTCATTGTTTATTGCATGGGCAAGTTTTCGTAATGGTGTATAAAGATAGATTTATCGTTTTACTCCACTTTTATAATATATTGTAAAGCATGCGAGTATGGTAAAGCACATGGTAAAACAGAGGTTTACATGAGTTACAGAGTTTCCTCTTTTGCTCTACATCAGGAAAACATGTCCGTGTAAAGTATACCCCCTTGAACCCCACTTTTATATAGTAAAACTGGGGTATGCAGGGGTATACCTATTTTTCTTATTTTTGCTCCAAAAAATAGATTGTGGGTACTCGTTAGAACCGCCTCGACGAGGCGGTTCTAACGTGTACCCACAATCTATGTTTTGAGCAAAAATAAGAAAAATATCGAAATTTTTCTGATGAAATTTTCAATTTTTACAGGTGAAAAAAAAAATCTCTTTATATTGCATGGGCAAGTTTTCGTAATGAAAACAAAGAGTGTCATGCTCATTAGAATTGCCTCGTCCTCGTGTACACACAATGTTACATATATGAGCAAAGCAAGCATTTTTGTATTAATGCGTGGGCGTGTTTAACTGATAATGATGAACTCATTTTTGAATTTCTAAATGATTTTTTTCATTTTTCACAGCTGAAACAAATCCCGTGCATATTGTGTAGGCTAGCTTTCGAAAGGTAAAAATATGCTGACTTGCGTGGATATTTTCCAGTCACGGTTCCCGCCGCAGAGATTGAGGTAACTGATTGTAACAACACGTGTTCTCTATATGAAAGATGTGCCGTGGACGACAACAGTAGCCTTGCCCTGACAAATCTAGGGGAACTGCCACGCTGTGTTCTCACAAACGGTGAGTAACAGCAATCATACACCTGGGCCCAGTTGTCTAAAACATCGTTAGCTTAACGATATCGTTAAGACATAAATTTTTAAGCAAATATCAGCTTAAGTAACAAATACACTGTTATTTTTTTGTTGAAAAAATGTGAGAATCCTTTGCAGTGCAAAGGATTCTCACATTTTTTCAACAAAAAATAACAGTGTATTTGTAATATTAATGTTTGAAATTTTAACGAAACGTTAACTAACGACGTCGTTAGTTTTGAACAACTGGGCCCAGGTCCATAAAAGTATTCAGTTAAACTGAGGTGTACATGGATATACGGGTAACTTTTTTTTTTTTTTTTTTTTTTTTTCAGTTTTACGTCCCTTTCAAGATTAACGAAAACGGGCGAAAACGGGAGAACCCCGAGAAAAACCACATGGCACACCCGCAAGCAGAACTTGGCTTGTCTCACATGTGGCCAGTGCGGGGCTCGAACCCACACCAGACACAGCGGTGAGATGATCGAGTGATTAAGAAACTGCGCTCTCAACCGCTCGGCCATGGGGGCCGCTCACGGGTGACTATTAGTTTTCATTATTATGTTCCTAAACATAACTTGTGGGTACTGATAAGAACGACCATGCTGTTCCAGCGTGTATCCAAAATCTATATTTTGAGCAAAATTTAGAAAATTACTGACAATTGTTTTTCCCCAGTAATTTTATATTACTGATCGTTCCAAGGCTATACTTCTGTTGTGGTTCTAGTTGGTTTGTGTTTTGGAATTGAATTTTTATGCTGTTTGAGCCGTATGTACGTTTTCATATTTTAGTTCAGTTCGGGTAAATGAGTGGTCGACTTTTGGGGAATAGCTGCTCACTCGGCTTACGACATGTTTTCATGGTATACGTACTTAAGTGTCATTTTAGTTTTTCCCACCCCTCGGTTTATGGAGTGGGAATTTCTTTCTGATTGCGCCATTTCCTGATTATTGCCTATTTGTACTTTTTTGAACCTTAGGAAATTCTGAAATTTAATGGGCCTGCTGTTGTTATGATTAATGTGTAACGGGATAGTTTGAAATTTGCATATTTCCAAGGGAAGCTATCCCGTTACAAATGCATTCAACGCGTTGTGGCAAACATATGAATCTACAAAGTTCAAGATACATGCGGTCACTTTTTTGATCGAATAAAGAAGATAGGCTCCGAAACCAAAGTGTAAGATACATCTGGTTGAAGAGCGCAAACATGCATAAGTGACATGTACATATGAAAGTGGTTGCACGTCTTAATACATGTATTATTTTGCTCCGATTTCTTCGTACAGAATTATTCGATGAACACCTTTATTAAATAGATGCATAGGAGAAAGTGTTGATTTTTACATGTGTAATTTTGATATTTGAGTCGCATCATGAGAAAACCGGAATTTAGCATATGCGAAAACAAAGGCGCCGATCAGCTGTGCAGTACTGCACAGCTGATCAGCGCCTTTGTTCTCGCTACAAAGAAAGCAAAATCCCTCTTCTTCCTAACTCCGAAATCATCTTCTGTATGTGAATAGGCCGCTTTGTGTAAGACCTGATCGGAAACCCCCGAAGACCGGTTTTCATTTGCTCTTAAAATAATTATCATGTATGTTTCAGAATGTAGCGCGAATGGTTGCACGCTTGGAAAGACGTGCTGTGGGCATACATGTGAATGTATCTGGCCGCGCTACAGGAGACAGACTAATGGAGCATATTGTGATGGTGAGTATATATACATAGGAGTATGTTTGAGGTAATAAATTCACTCATGAAATTGACGCAGCGCCGAAACAATATTACATATTGCAAAGTCTATTCTTCACTTCGGCAACAAATCAAAACAACACATTTGATGCAATGTGGCGCACTTTATTGTGAAGTGAACAGAGAACATGAGAAAGTGACAGCACTGACGGATTGTTTGTTACGTAAAATAAATATGCGGTTTTATGCGCTTGAAGGGTAAATTTGAAAAACCAAAATAAGTGTGACAAGCTTAAGTATCGGACAATCGCTGGGTCACTTTCAGGGGTCTACTGTGGATGATCTCGGCCCCGTACAGAATACCCGCCGCCCAGCAACCAGCCCTTATTTTTTGCTGGCGTTTCGGTTAAAAAAGCAATCATGTAGATTACGTGCCTTGCAGTATATTCCTAGAGGGAAGGTGGCAATCTAACACCTTAAGATCATCATATCAAAACAAATTTTGGTACAAAGCTGTTCACTTCGAGAGAGTGCCCTAGAAACTGAACTTCAAAATCACAGTAAACCGCTTACTCACTGAATCGCCCGTGCATAACCTACAGCGACTTAGTCGCGCTCTGGTGTCGCATAGACAATTATTTCGATCTATTCGATGAAACGATCGAAATATTTAGTCTTTGTTTAGCGGTCCCCGTGGCCGAGCGGTTAAGAACGTTATTTCTTAATCACTCGATCATCTCACCGCTGTGTCTGGTGTGGGTTCGAGCCCCGCTCTGGCCACATGTGAGACAAGCCAAGTTCTGCTTGCGGGTGTGCCAGGTTTTTCTAGGGGTTCTCCCGTTTTCGCCCACCTACTGATTGGCCTGTCTCAAATGAGCTGAAATAATCTTGAAAGGGACGTAAAACTGAATTAAAAAAAAAAATCTTTGTTTGATGACAGGCTTATTGTCCCATTTAAAGGGATTTAATGTTTTCGTTACTTGCCACAAGTCAAGAGAGTATGATAATAAAAAAATATCAATTTCTTGATCAAACAAATCTTGCATGAATACCGCGGTTTTGGAAACATCATTTGAAGGTGTGAATGAAAACGGTCCAGGTCATATGTCCATGTCCATACATAGTACAATTCTTCACCATGCCCAGACCCTTACCCTAACCCTAGTGGTTGGTGGCTCAAAATGTGGACCTATAGGCTAGTCTTCTACGAAATAAATCTCAAAATTTTGCGGTGATTTTTTTCTAAGTTATAACATTTTCGACAAAACACATTTTCGACGAAATGTCGTGCATCGGGTAAAACTATAAGTCATTTGAAGGGGAAGCTTGCAGAAGGAAGATTAATGTTAATGAAATAATGACAACAAAATGCCGTGGCTATACATGTATATATGAGCCGCCTCGTGGGAAAAACAACAATGTGGTTTCCGAACAGGTCCGACGCAAATCAGGCTGTACAGTCACAGAAAGGTACAAGTAGGCAAAGATAAGAAAAAGGCGCAATCAGAAAAAGATTCCCACTCCAAAAACCGAGGTGTGAAAAAACCAAACTAACAATCAGGTACTTATACCATGAAAACGTTTCGTAAGCCGAATGAGCAGCTATTTTCCCAATAGGTGGCCACTCAGTTACCTTAACTAAAAATATGAAAACATACATAAGGCGCCAACAGCACAAAAATACTTTAAACACCAAGACATAAAACAAAAAGAACCACCACAGAAGTATCGACTTGGAACGATCAGTAACACAAAGTTACTGGCGGGTTTAAATCGATTTTACATGGCCATAACCTCACCCTCAGCTTCTGCAGTGGTTCATAACATTTAGTTAGTTCTTCGGTCCTCGTGGTGAATCTCTTACTAGTCAATGAATCATCAAGAACAAACAAATAAATCATGATAAACATCCTGATGAATCAAAAACCAGGACTCACAGATTGAGTAAGCTGCCCGACGATGGAGATCCCTGGGTGCCGAATAACTTACTAACTCCGGAGCAAAAGAAAAACATCAGTTGGACCCCGGTGGGCCAGGCAACAGACAAGATGCTCCGGCCCCAACCAACTAAAATGAATAGCTTTAAGTCGGGGCTATCATAGAAGCAGGCTGGAAGCTTGAAATTTCGGATTTAAAAAGAAGAGGAAATGTACTATCCGTGTAGCGTGTACTGATCAGCTCCGCGGTTACCGCGAAGCTGATCTGCGTCTTTGTTTTCGCATATGCAAATGGTTTGTTTTGTCATGAGGCGGCTCATATGTATGACCATAAAATTGAAATGTCTTTTCCTTTCAAAGGAATCGAGAAATTAATGTTGCAATTATTGTGGACGCCTTGGTAAATGGTGAAAATGAGTCCTTAAAACTTTATGTTTTACAAAGAGATTGACTGCATGGAAAATCCTTAGTCAACGAACTCAGGTGAAAGCATAACTGTAACAAAAGATTGATTATATTGCATAATTTCGACTTAAGGGACAACGATCGTCAGAAATATATGTCCAGTAAATTGTTTATGAATAAATACAGTTACGAAGATGTCTCATGAGTTTCAATCACGTCAAATAAATTTTCAAAAGGAAGGACTATTGCAATTTACTCAAAACATTAAGTTAATCAGCTATTCACTATGAAAGCGTTCATATGAAAACACTTGATATTTGAGCCGCCTCATAAGAAAACCAAAAATTTGCATATGCGAAAACAAAGGCGCAGAACAGCGCCTTTGCTTTCACTACGCGGATAGTACGACTCTTCTTCTTCTAAAATCCGAAATTTCAAGCTTCTGGCCTGCTTCTGTTACTGTACAGGCTGGATTGTGTCGGGCCTGTTTAGAAACCACGTTGTTGGTGGCTCATTAGCAATTGTTTGCTCAACACACAGATTGTAATAATAAGAATGAAAGAACACCTATGTGAGGAGATACTAACGAATATTCGCAATCACGTTTTGGTGTAATCGTAAGACACAAAATGTGGAGTGAAAGGGCATGTGTAGGGTATAGGGACTGTATGGTATAGGGACGTTTACATTTTACTGGGAAATTTACGCACTTGCTATCCTGTGTTCTTTTCAGAATATGACTGTCAATTTGACCAACTGTGTACTATCAATGGTAGCTGTATCTGTTTCCCGTTTTCTGTCAATTTGACCAACTGTGTGCTATCAATGGTAGCTGTATCTGTTTCCCGTTTTCTTTTCGAAATGTGACTGTCAATTTGACCAACTGTGTACTATCAATGGTAGCTGTATCTGTTTCCCGTTTTCTTTTCAGAATGTGACTGTCAATTTGACCAACTGTGTGCTATCAATGGTAGCTGTATCTGTTTCACGTTTTCTTTTCAAAATGTGACTGTCAATTTGACCAACTGTGTACTATCAATGGTAGCTGTATCTGTTTCCCGTTTTCTTTTCAGAATGTGACTGTCAATTTGACCAACTGTGTGCTATCAATGATAGCTGTATCTGTTTCACGTTTTCTTTTCAAAATGTGACTGTCAATTTGACCAACTGTGTACTATCAACGGTAGCTGTATCTGTTTCCTGTTTTATTGTCAGAATGTGACTGTCAATTTGACCAACTGTGTACTATCAACGGTAGCTGTATCTGTGATGATCAACATGTTCGCGTCACGGACAGTTGTATAGAGTGTAATCCGAGTATCAGTGAGTAAAATTGCTATGTCATTCAAAACGTAACAATGATACTTGAATGTGCATGCGTTGCTCACTTTTTCACATAACAATAAAAGTCACTTTAACAGACTTCGTATTTGAATAGATACAACACATTAATACTTTAACCTTAAAAAAAAAAAAAAAACAATCTGGGTTTCCGTACAGGTCTGACACAAACCGGCATGTACAGTCACAGAAGCAGGAAAGAAGCGTGCAATTTCAGATTCAGAAAGAAGAGGCATTGTACTACCTATGGAGCGAAGACAAAGGCGCTGATCAGATAATCGAACGACAATGTCTCTCTTTGCATACTGCGTATAGCATAAATTATGGTCCTCTGGCAAAGTCAAATCAATAATTAATACAGATAACACAATCATACATAAAAACAATATTCACAAATAAAATTGTACAGTTCGTGCCATGTGCAGTGAGATAATATAAAGTCTAATGCAAACATTAAAATAAAACATGGACCTATTCACTGAACTACAAATAAATTGCTTTAGAACACAGTTCACATTTACGTGCCGCGTATACAACAGCTGTGTCATAAAAACATCTTATCTTTGTGCGTGTGTTCGGGGTTCTCCAATGGTACCATTTGTGTCGCCTCGTGGGAAAACCAAAAATGTGGTTTCCGAACAGGTCCGACACAAATCGACCGGTACAGTCAGAGAAAAGAGATAGAAGCTTGAAGTTTCGGATTTAAGTAGAAGAGGAATTGTACTAACCGCGAAGCTGATCTGCGCCTTTGTTTTCGCATATGCAGATTGTTGGTTGTCCCATGAGGCGGCTCATTTGTTGGTAGCATTTGTACCGATTTAATTGTCAATGGTACCATTGGTAAAGAAATTGGTGCAAATGGTAAAAATAGTAATACCAAATGGTACAAATGTTACCAAGCCATGGTACCATTGGGAGAATACATGCAATGTTTTTAGCCTGCCCCAATTGCGCACTGTATGGTAAACGTTGTACCGTTTCCCCGGGAAATCCCTATGGTACGTGTGAGTGTCCGCCTGGCCAAGTCGAGAATAAAGATGGCGAATGCGTAGCTTGCATACGTAAGTAGGCCTATCGTTATCATAGATCTGTGTAACACTGTGTATCCAATACGTTGGTTCATGCCTCATAGGACACCTTGAAATTAGACTTAAACAACAGGATAACATGTCCATGTAATGTATACCCTCATACCCCACTTAAACATAGCAAAACCAGGGGTTTACAGGGGTATACATGTAACTATTTTTCTTATTTTTGATCCAAAACATAAATTGTGGCTACTCATAAGAACCGCTTCGATGCGGTTCTAACGTGTACCCACAATCAATGTATATTGCATGGGCAAGTTTTCGTAATGTAATGGCGTGTACTCGGAAAAAGTCGGTGTAACATTGAGAATAAGATCAATATTCAATTTCATATCTTTACCTAACGGCTCTTTCCGATGTAATGCGATTTTTGGAACGAAAATGAAAATTTCAGATAACGATTTTTGAAATATCAAATGGAGACTGTTTTCTGAAACATTTCCAGACAACCTTCCATGGAGATTGTTTCTCAATCATTCGTATTACTATCTGCTTATTTACTTGTAGCGTGCCCAAAGGAATGCCCATTTGGCCAAGTCTGTTTAACAGATTTGATAACCTTAGAAGCGTACTGCGGATGTCCAACTGGCACACGAAATAAAGATGGAAAGTGCATTCCAACACCAGGTTAAGAAATATATGAGCCGCGACGCGAGAAAACCGGTCTTCGGGGTTTCCGACCAGGTCCGACACAAACCGGCCTGTACAAGCTCAGAAAAGAGCTAGAAGCTTTAAATTTCGGATTTAAGTAGAAGAGGAATTGTACTATCCGTGTAGCGAAAACAAAGGCGCTGATCAGCTTCGCGGTTACCGCGAAGCTGATCTGCGCCTTTGTTTTCGCCTAGGCAAAAATCCGGTTTTCTCACGATGCGGCTCATATCCAAATTTATTGATTTACAAACAGTAAGCAATGATCGGAAAATGGCTCAATCAGAAATAAATTCCCACTCCAAACAACGAGATGGGAAAAACCAAATGGTCATTCAGATACTCAAACAAAGGGAGCGTATCGTAATTCGAGTGAGTAGCTACTTACCAATAGATAGTCACTCAGATACTCGAACTTATATGACTAGTTTTTATAATAACTAAAAGTATCATTGCATCTTTTTAATGATTACCATCCACATTGTACCGTTTTCAGTGTTGATTGATCAAAAATAAAATTTAGCTTTTTGTTCACACATAGCATAGTAAATATTATTTGTTTTTATTTATTTATTGTTTTATTGTACGTAGTTATTCGACAGAAAATTCAGAAGAAGGCGGAAATAACTTCTATTTTTGTTAGCCTAGTAATGTTTTAATGTTCGGTTAATGACTATGCAGTAATACCATTTAAGCATGCCCGCAATGCCATGCAGACCAAGTGTGTGTGATCCACGGAGCCGAGGCGGAGTGTGAATGTCCACAGGGCACTGTCTGGCAGTGGGAACAGTGTATGCCCATAGCTGGTGAGAATATTTTTTATTCCATTGGTCACTTTACCATAAATATGCTCACTGCTCTAAAAGTATCATAGTTTTCTTTTTGCTTAAAAAAACCTGATAAAATATGAATAAAAATGATAATAGAATGGAAATTTACAAATGCTTCTAACGACATCCAGATTATTTAGTTTGCCTGAACCAGGTAAGCATTTAACATATCACTTAGTGGCTTTATCTTATACAGTAACTTTAATTTAATTTTCTATAGTATGTCCTTCGTGTCCTGAGCATGAGATTTGTGTTATTCCAAACAATGGCGATGCACCTTACTGCAAATGTAAAGAAGGTTATCTCAGACAAGATGGCGTCTGTCTTGAATGTTCCATCAAAAGAGGTAATTGTTCTAAAACGTTAAGTAACGACTGTTTTTTCCGTACAGTATTTACAAAATAAATTTATAAATTTAAATATTTCCTCACGAAATTGAAACGAAATTTAGCAAATCAGTAAACGTTTTTTTTAGATCTGTTTTTATCGTGTCAGCAGTCATGTTTCCAATAAATCGTTTGAAAAGAACGCCTCATATTCAAACTGTTTGTCTCAAAGTATGGAATTACAACATTTTCATGCACAAATGTCTGTTCATAAATGACAAAACTGTCCAGAAGTGTTGGGATTTTTAAATTTATTAGCTGTAAATTACTGCATATGTGATATTACCATGAAATTATAATACGTTTAAAGGCTAGTTCAGTATTTATGAGCAGTTGATGTATCAGTCTCAGCTGAGTTGACCATGAAAATAGCCTTATTACATCGACATTACGAAAACTTGCCCATGCAATATATAAAGATTTTTTTTGTTGTAAAAATTGAAAATTTCATCAAGATAATTTTTTTATTTTTCTTATTTTTGCTCAAAACATAGATTGTGGGTACTCGTTAGAACCGCCTCGCCGAGGCGGTTCTAACGAGTACCGACAATCTATGTTTTTGAGCAAAAATAAGAAAAATAGGTAAACCCCTGCATACCCCAGTTTTACTGTATAAAAGTGGGGTTTAAGGAGGTATTCTTTGCACGGACATGTTTTCCTGATGGAGACAGTAAGCATCACACGTATATGTAATCTAAGCCTACGACTCATCAGCAGAAGTCCAGTGCTCTTGAAAGTGAAGAAGTAACTTCCTCATAGAGTTCAGTAAAACTGAAAAAAAAAGAAAAAAAAGAAAAAAAGAATTGTAGTATTTTGTGTTTTGTGCATGAAATAATTAAGATATGGCTGAAAGTCCCTCACACGTATCCAATTTTTTTAACTTTGTTATTGTTATTGACATTGGGTTTAAAGGATCTCAGTTTTATTCAGTTTATTCAGTTACCATTTCATTACAGAACAGTGCTATCATAACAGAGATTGTTACCACGGAAAAGTTTGTACCGGTGGCCAATGCGAGTGCCCGAAGAATTATACACCCAAGTGGGGCAAATGCATTCGACGTAAGAATATTATCACGCTGGTCAGTGTTAGGGCATAGGCAACATTTGAAACGCACAGGCTCCCGTATTAGGACGCACAGGCTACCTTAGTAACTTTGTGTTACTGATCGTTCCAAGTCGATACTTCTGTGGTGGTTCTTTTTGTTTTATGTTTTGGTGTTTAAAATATTTTTGTGCTGTTGGCGCCTTATGTGTGTTTGCATATTTTTAGTTAAGTTAAGGTAACTGAGTGGCCACCTATTGGAAAAATAGCTGCTCATTCGGCTTACGCAATGTTTTCATGGTATAAGTACCTGATTGTTAGTTTGGTTTTTTCCCACCTTGGTTTTTGGAGTGGGAGTCTTTTTCTGATTGCGCCTTTTCCTGATCTTTGCCTACTTGTACTTTCTTATAAAATGGCGGATATTTGACAGGTGAACAAGGAGCCTGTGTGTTTCAGATGTTGCCCATGCGTTTACAATGACCAGTGTGTATTATGAATGCACAAACCGTGTTTAATGTGGTTTTACTCAAACTATTGATTTTATGTTTGTCTTCCTTTTACTACATGTATACTTCACATAATGTTTCGTGGTGTCTAAAATTGGTAATTCCTCAGCTTTGTTGAAAATAACATTTGCACTAGTTTTTAGAGTTTAAAGCTCTTTGCTCTTTAATTCAGCAAAAGCCAGCGTACTTGTGCCTTCTTCGATCCATCGGAAAGATCGTTACCTGCTTATTCACTACAGAAAATCATGAAGTAAGAATAGAAGACACAGTAACTTGAATTCAATATTTTGAACTAGACACCAAACGGGAAAGATACAGTTCAATGTAAACTAGGGCATGATTTATGAGGATCTGGATGGGGTATATTGATTAATGAATAATGGCCTAAAATTTGTAATGAGAGTGAATAATGAACAAAAAATTTAATGATTAGTGAATAATGAGGTCCTAAAGAATATTGAATAAATGTAAATTTTTAATGAAATGCAGAGTAATATAACGAAAAGTGAATAATGACATTTTAAAGAATAATGAATATGTTAAAATTTGGCTATGGAATTGTCTTAGATGGCCTCCCTGACATTCCAGAATTTCATTTTTCTGGGGTCTTGACGCCCCCAGACCCGATTTAGTTCAAATGTTGTATTCATATTTCAGAAATCCTTGAATGTTTGAAAGACATATGTTTAGAGGCCAAACATGTAGGGACCCACCTCATTTGAAGGCAGAGAAAAATAAAATAAATCATTCTGGATGTTTACTGAGCCAGATACTATTTCACTGTTTTGTTTGCTTATGTATATGTATTTCTTTTTTATTTTATTACCCTACTTTGTCCTTATTATGTATGTTCCAATCCTATAATGATAATCTTTTCTGTGGATGAACATCATCTTGCTTTTTATATGAACATAATTATAGTGTCTTTTGCTACCAGAAACACGGCAGCACTAAGAACATTAATGCAAATCTATCTGGCAATTTATATGGCACTACATATTTTTTCCTGGCTCGCTTCGCTCGCTCGGTATTTAAGACATTGATAAAATGTATTGTACAATCAGGCACAAGCACAAATCCATACATGACATAGTACTCCTATGCTAACAAGTTTACTAAATAAAAACAACAGCATTTTATTATAACTTTTACCCCTGCAGTTACAATTTTTCTTAAAAAACCTTTGGTATTCATAATTGAAGAGAAACTTAGGGCGTATTGAGGGGATTATACTCCCAACAGATTTAAAAGGGGAGTTGCTAAAAAATCGGTATACTATTCGGTATAAAAGTTTCCATCCTCAAGGCTTTGTGATCTAGCAGAGTATATAATTATGCTTCTCTCAAGATGTTAATATCAAGGTTGCACTCAGCTGTCTACAATTTAATGTCATAGAACAAGTCCTTGTGGCTTGAGATAAGGGATGCCTTAGGTGGGGAACACCTGTTTGCTTATGGATATTAGCTGGGTGAAGAAGGTGTGACTAGTTATTGTCATACATATTTTAATGAATAATCGAGCTAATTTTAATGAATAAGCCAAAATAAAATTTTATTGACAGTGAATAAATGGCTAAATTTTTAGTGATTAGTGAATACCATGACCCCCCATCCAGACCCTCATTTATGGGGACTGACAGTAAGCATAGCAAAACTATTCCTCGCACTGAAGTTTCAAAAATGTTACGAAGCAAACTACTTTGCGAACCTAGTCATCATACTATAGTAACAAAAACGTTACAACACGTATAGAGAACAAGGTAATAAGCTTTTTCCCACCAAGTTAGGTTTTCGGCTAAATAAAATGGGTTATAATACATAATTTAACTTAATTGTGGTCTGTAAGCTAGGCCATGTTTATTGAGACATGTGCTCCTTCATTCATTTTTATTCTTATAGCTGGCTTGGCTGGAGCACTTTGTGACGATGGCAAATGTTATGGGAAGCACGTGACTTGTGGATCCAGTGGCTACTGTGAATGTTCCTCGTACGCCTACAAGGACCCACAGCCTGTGTGCATCCAAAAGAAAAAGAAAAAGTGTAAGTTTCAATCTACTGCCTTGTATTGTAAATCTTAAGAGACTCAATAGCTGCTCATTTTATAATTATGAGACTAATGAACATGTACGTACAGTTTGGGCTCTTAACAAGAACTTTCACTGACATTACTATTACTGTATTTAGTAAGTATTGCTTTAGAACGGTCAGTAATAATAAGTTACTGGACGGGAAGCTTTAAAGAATAAACAGGGCCCATACTGTGCTCTTCATCTTGACAATATAACTACTTTATGTAATGTTTAAACTGGTATTATTTCACATATTGGGGTCTCTTCGCTAACATATACTATTGGCATAAAGTTAAGCATATTTTTATGCGACCTCGAATTTGAATGCCATAAAATAAAATTTCAGATTTGACTTTTATCCTGTATGTGAATCTGTATTTTAGGGTGAAACATCGGTAAATTCGATTCGCTTATTGCAACATTGATCACTAGCGAGCAGCTCGAGTGACAGCACTGTTCACGAGTTGTTAAACAAGCATGATTCTTCTTTGCATTTTTGGTAATTTACAAGTCTTTAAAACATTTTTTTATGAAAAACATGCACGAAGAAAGATGTGTGAAGGTAAAAATTGCGAATTGTCGACATGAGAGAGGCTGTTAAGAAGCGACTATGTAACTGACAGAAAGCTCTTTGGTCAGACGAGAGCCGTGTCTGTATGTATCATACAGATAGCCGTGTCCATGTTAGCTTCAATGGGCCCTGTGTGCAAGGAACTGTGACTGGGGGAGGTGGTGTGGACCGCGTTCTCTTCCGACCGCATTCTTAATTTAAAAGTGTTGCACGGTACTTTGAATTCCCAAAAGTGACAGAATAAGATGTCTGAACCCGTCGTTAGGCCCTTCCTTAACTCCCCTAACGACCAGCACATGGTACTACAAGATGAAAATGCAAGGCTACACCGTGCAGACACCACAGAGGAATATAAAAAACAGCACGACATCGCTAGTCTCCATGGCTTGGCTCGTCGCCATACTTGGAACCCCATCTAACACTTTGGGGACGAGCTCGACCGACGAATTTAAACCGGGAACCAGCCGTGTGCATTATTCACGAGCTTTACCAAGCTCTAATGGAGAAGTGGGACATGGTACCAGGTCAAAGGCGCATGAAACTCGTGAATTCCATTTTAAGCAGGTGCCAAGTTGTAATTCGACAGAGGGGATGATACACGCAATGTTAACCGGAAGTGGTCATGTTTTCTGTGGTGTCATTTGACATTTTGCAGCATATTCTTAAACTAGATGCACAAAACTAAATCTTTAGAAAAATTCTTCACTGTTTTTTGTGTTTTCTGAGAAGCTGTGCTCACTTTTGGCCTCCGGAATTTTTCTGTTGACTTTTTACAATTTTAAGGGTAATTTTCTTTGTGGAGTTACAGCCCTTTGCTAACTTGTGCCTCGATTATTTTTTCTTCATTAAAATGCTGGTATATTGTTTTTGTGAAAATTTATGACAAAATTTTAAAATGCTTCAAAAGATTTTATTCTTAGCGTTCCGAAATCCTAAGTGAAATTCATAAATGGAATATGCTTAACTTTATGCCAATAGTATATATTGTCTGTTCACTACTAATAAAATCTGAACACTGTTTTACAGATTGGTAAACAAGATATTGGAACAGTCTTGTTTTGTGACCCCTGTGAGAGGGCATACAATGGACAAAGATATATTCCTAAGATCAAGGCAAGGATTAATTTAATTCTGGAATACATGTAAATGTTTAGGAGCATACATTTCGAATTTTAGTTCTATGTTTTGTTATTCAGAGAACAAAATATGTTGACATTAAATTCTAAAAAAATATCCAGTTTTGTTTTTGCAAAAAATATAGGAGGGACATTGTCACAGTGCTCTGCTCACTCACCTTGTTTAAAGACTTGATCGATTGTTTCATCAATTATTTTCGGACCGACGTCCGCAAAAAAACTCGATATCGCCCCATTAGTGATTAAGGGAGCTACACTAAGATGGCGATATGTTTCGCTTTCATTACAAAGATGGCAAAATACTTCATCTTTCAATTACCATAACATCTTCTTTGAGTTTACAGTTTCGTCAGACAATAATTTTGACGTAACACGTCTATCTGTTGGCAAGACATTATCATGCTGCAGAGAGTCCTATCAGTGTGTGCATCATAATGCATATGTAGGTCTCTTTGATAGTTTTAGTTATTTTTTAGAAAGTTTCTACAAAACAATTGCAACTATATTTTTTTTCTGATATCAACTGAAAATTTATATTTTCCAACCTGTGAGTGAGTCATAAAACATGGATTCCCTATCTCTAATACTGGGTCATAATTCAGAATTTGTTTATTAGCGTTCGAATGAGTGTATTTGGGGCAACCATTTCTGCGCGTGTAAATAGTTTAAAATCATATTAAGTCTATATTATATGATGGAACAAACAATGTACTATTTGTTATTAAGTAAATGTTGATAACGTAGGGTGAATGATTCATTTTCAGGAATGTTAATAAAATATAAAGGTTTGATCCTTTGGAAGCAGTAAAAACATTCAAAGGGAGATAGTATGGACTATATTGCGCAATTTCGGGTAATGAACCCTCGTCAGTAGCCCTTTTTAAACCGGCAACGAACGCCAGACTATAATTGTGCTGCAATTTCGAGAATTTACACGAGGACTTTAAATCAAAGACATATTCCTAAATTGGGTCAAATAATTAAACAAAATGCTTAGAAGTATGTTTCTAAACGTGAGTGTTTTGAACACTCTGAATGTTATGTTCAACATTTAGTTATTAAAACATCAGATAATTTCGTTTGTTCTTCTTTCATATCTCTATCCTGCAAACGTGTTTTAAAATGCCGGTGGTAGAGACAGAAAGTCAGTTAGAGTAATTGACTATTCAAATGTGTTTCAAGTGGAAGTTTTGTTTTTCAGTTGTTCTGCGTTGTAGCTCACCTGAGCCGAAGGCTCACAGGGTGACCTTATGAGATGGGACCCAAGTCGCTGTCCTTGCGTCCGTTCACACTTTCAAATACATACATACATGTTTATCTCATAGACAAGTCGGCCAAATGCAATCATTTGTATGAATTAAAAATAAAACTATCCTTTAAGAGCAGTGAACATATTAATGTGAAAGTGGTTGGGACATACCCATCATTTTGGTAGAGGATTGTGACAACGGGTAGCCCCCCTTCGGGTTATAATAGAGGAAACGCTGTAAACATAACCATAGCGCCTTCATTTAAATCGAATTATTCGTTTTATGCTAAAGACTTACAGGTAACGAGGACAGACATAAAATCTCAGATGAGTTCGATATCAGACTAGATCCGAACAAGGGCTTTGGAGTTATCCCCACTTGAGCGTCAAAAACTTGAACTTTGAATATCTGAGCGATAAGCTAGCCAAACGTGATCAAAATTGATGTAAAGCATCACTGAGGTATGGAAAATTATTGATTTTGGGAGCTATCGCATCAAATATCGCAGTTGTATGGCAACAGAAAGCTCCCATTGATTAAAATAAAATATGATCATTTCATTTTGCGTAATAGCCGAGTAGAACTATCATCGGTCAGTAAGAACGTACCTAGCGTTTGTGGTATATGAAGAAAGGATTATGCAATAAAAATGTTCCGAAACCCATATCCAAAACCCATATTTTTCACGGTATATATTTTTCACGGTATAGATGATCCAAAACCCATATTTTTCACGGTATATATATATTTCAAGGTATATAGCGTCATTGACGTCAAAGGTTTATGGATGCTTAAATTGGCGTACAGAATCGGAAGACCGCGGTGGTGTAATGGTTAGCACGTCTGCCCGGAATGCAGGAGATCCGTGGTTTGATTCCCGGTCGCGGCACGACCGACTTTTGTACGCTAATTCTGTTTGTTTATATAATTTCCTGTATCGTGACATTCTCTATTTCTTCAATACTTCTTCCCGATGCAGTAGAGCGTCTATAAATCTAATATAATAAATAAAATAAATAAAAAGCAAACACAAATAGAATAAAAATGGCCGCCGTCCGTAGGTAATAAAAAGCACCGAAAATGATAGGGTCGCCTATGGCGGTAAATGAAAGGCCGCTAAATAGCGTCATTGACGTCAAAGGCTTATAGATGCTAAAATTGGCGTACAGAATCGGAAGACCGCGGTGGTGTAATGGTTAGCACGTCTGCCCGGAATGCAGGAGATCCGTGGTTCGATTCCCGATCGCGGCACGACCGACTTTTGTATGCTAATTCTGTTTGTTTGTATATATACCTTGGCCTAGCTACAGACCAATTTATGGAAATTCACAACATTTTGTCATTGTACTACGGATGATGCAATTTGCCATATACGAAAAACTTCACCTTTACTGAATACAAGTTTGCCTTTTTGCTTCTGCACTCCGCAAAACTCAATTTTTGAAAGCAAACCAGGAATAAAATGTTGAATCTGATCGTTCTGAACGAATAAACGACTTCGGACCTAAAACGTCATGCTTCATCTTCAAACCAACTAATCATACAAAATCTACAGTTTGCATTGATTTCTATGGAAAGCAAAATTCTTGGATATTTGGCAAATAAAGCCGTAAAAGAATAATTCCGAGAGGACACTTTAACCAGAACGTACATGTTTAGATTCCTAAAGGGTCATATCGAATATCTGGCCAAACATTTACAACCTGCAAAATGTATGTATACACAAAGAACAAAACGTGGGCATGAAACCTACCCCCGGAAAAGTATGGGCCTACCGCCGACAGTCGGTCAGAAAATAAAGAATTAATGCTCAAAGTTCCGCAACCAATGTCTCAGCTTTATGCTTACGAACAATTACGACAACGTGAGTTCAAATTATAATGAAGTTCATTATCGCAACGACTAGCAGTGCGTTTCTTAAATTTAGCAAACATTTTCTGAATCAAAGATGGCCGTTCTCCGACGCAGTTTATGTTTGATGCTAACCATTTTCACAGAGAAGCAACTTTGGAGACTGCAGATTCTGACAAATTGTCAAAACTTTCTTCAAAATTTTCACAAACAAGGATATATAAAGTCCAAAGTTGGTAGTCACATTATTACAGGTGTTCCCTAACTTATTTCCATGTGTATAGTTGTTAAAGTAACGTATGTAACACCGTATAATGTCTAATTTGAACTTTTAGATCCCAGAGCATGTCCGTTAAATTGTTCTAGTACGTGATATAACGAGTGCTGTTGCTTGACTAAAGATGGGTGGCATGCGCCTCCTGGGAGATTCTGGAAGTCAGTTTTAACACAAATGGCTTCTTTATCGATCGTCCAGTGAGGCTCGATGAGGTAACTGCAAAATGCATTTCATTTGTACCCGAAATTTTAAATCAAAGTTTGCATCATTGAAAATTTAATGTTTAATACTGAGCATCCCATTGAACACAATAGAAAAAGAAATTGGTGTAAAATTCTAACGGCGAATGTTTTTAATGAAACATTTGTGGAAACGTGTTCATTCCGTCATTCAGCATTGTTAGAAAACACAATAGCAGCCAATTGTTGGGTCAAGACGTCTGTAACAACTGTTAAAATGTGAGTAAACATGAATGGTTGGGGAGCAAAAATGAGTCGTCAGCTCTGCTCAAAATTGAGCCAAATTGAGCTTTTGACAGTAAAATTATTCATTGTCTAAAGTGTAGCTGGGGTAATCATGAAAACCGACATTAATGTCTAGGGTACGAATACATGTCACATGTCGCGTTCTGGAAAATCACAATGCATTTCATTTTTTGCCAAGACCCTACCTCTGAAAAATGAGTAATTTCTTGAGACGCATAACACAGAACGTTACAACCAAGATGTTGTGAGATGTGTCGATCATCCAGCAATCTAATTCAATAGAAACAAAGTTTATTTGATTAAGTCCTGGAGTATAACATTAAAAATAACCCGATGTTGCGTTATAAGTTTGGCTCAGTATATAAACATTATCCATGGGATAGGATAAGGTGTCGCATACATTCTGATAAAACCACTTTGGTCGGAGGAAGTGAAAAAAAAAACCCTTTGAGATTTTACAGGTCAAATTAAGAGAACCATAGTTTAAATGTCCTTTAGAATGTCCACTCTATCAAATCCAGAAGTTTTACTTTAATCAGATTATGCGGCGATGTGGTATACAGAGAAAAAAAATCACATGTAGACAAGCTCGTCGAACGGAACCCACTTCATTCAATTTACCGAGCACCTCGCCAGAATTTTTTTAATAACCGAACCCAAAAGCGTAAATTCGACTTGAAAGGTGTATTGTATGGACATCATTTTTTTTCGAATTTCCAGCGCCCTGGCTTCGAAACAGATTTGGAAAATTAGTCTCAGAACATTAGTGCCAGACATTTTAATACTAGCTATATAGCATATAATTCTTAAATTTATTACATCTTGATTTCTTGCATGAAGAGTAGCCGATAGTTCTGATCAACCTACCAAGTGTAGACTTGGCTCTTTTAAAGGATCGAAATAAGATATCTAAACAATTTTCGGGAATTTCCGACTGGGTTTACCGCAAATGAAAAATATCATTGTATGTAAAACGTATCGGGTGTACGTCAAATGTGATTCGACAGTCTGCATGCTTAGTTTTTAACCGAGATTACTACATGTATCCTTCCTTCCTTAGATCCACGCCTGTGGGTCGGTCTAAAGACTAAACGAAGGCCCGAGTAAAAGCTATCCATTTGAGTTGGCCGTAGTTTTTTGTATGTTGCTTGGTCCATCGGGGTTCAACTGGTTGTCATGCCAAAAATAATTTTGCATTTTTTTTTTTATTTTTTTTTTTTTTTTATTTTTTTTTTTTTTTTTTTCATTGTAAAATGTCATAATGGGAAGTAACTATTTTCCCGAAGAAAAATAATCAAAACTGATTGTTTCATTTAACATGCATCAAACAAAAACAAAATTCTATTGTATGCATAGCTGAGTGCCAAACTCTTAAAATTATTCCACAAATTTGCTTGATTTTCAATTCTATGATGTTTTGGTTACCTAAAGGTCTATTCAAAGTTATTGTTTTACTAGTAGACCGATTTTCAAAACTTTAGCGGCACTTTATACGACCTGTGGCTTGCAAAAAGATGATATAGTCATGTTTTTTGTTTTTGAGAAACGCAGTATCTGAAAGATGGTTTACAGACAGGAGTAAGGGTTTCACCACAAGAATAGAACAAATTGATTATTGTTGTGAACCACCACAGCAGCTCGACTTCCGATATATTCTCTTTGTGCTAGTACCTGATTGTTGACAGCTCTTATCAACCAATTAAGAAAAACAGGTATTCTAATAGGCCTAAAGCTACATGGGCAAGATGTCACATGGGCAAGATGTCAAGCTACGCCTACTTAAATCTCAACAGGTAATCCCAGGCTTGTTATGTAAAATACCTGGAGGTATCAGGTTAACTTTCAGTAAATCAGGTCATTTTTTGCATTATCACATAGGAGAGGCAAATAATATAGACAAGAAACATCTTTAAAAAAGATCATTGTCGAAGATTAATATCTGTTCTGCAATAGGGTACAGGATGCATGATGTACATTTTATTTATGCTTTATTCTGAAATATAAATTGTTGACAGTGCATAGAAGCTCAGTGATGTACGAGTAGTAGTGATACCTAAGCACAAGATATATAGTTTTGGGACTGAAATCCATCTTTGACGGACAGAAGGCTAGTTTGCTCTGTTGTTGAAATGACATCACTACCTTAGCCTGTACCTATTCGCTTTAAGGTTGAAATTTTTAATGCATATATACCTACCCCAAAATTCCTGGATATCAATCTGATGCCAAAAAGAAAAAAAAAATATCGTTATTGTGCGGTGAGCCCTTACTGGCGGAAACAACTCGTTCTGTGAAGCAGGGCCTTTGATCCGAACACGCCTATATTCAATGGAGAAAATCCGAACGCATCTTATCTACGATGGCCTGCATGGATCATAAAATTTCAAAATCCACAGATTTTTTATTTTAATTTTTCTTTGCAAAAAGCTTTTGTCACACAAAAAGTTATTAAAATGAATAACAATAAGGATAAATGATGACTTGTATGGTAAAAAAACATCATCTTAAAGTACTTTTTAAAGAGATGCAGTTTGTTGCCTTTTTCATCTTCCATATGGAAAAAAAAAACGGATGCAGGTCAAAACTGATCTGAGATGTCTTCGACAAGTAAGCTCTCTGTGATCACAACAGGATCCCGCACTCCTTCACACCCCCCCCCCCCCCCACACACACAAAAGGCAAAGCGGGGTAAAGTGCGGCCAGTGAGATAAGAAGATGTACCATCAGGAAAACATGTTTATGTAAAGTATACCCCCTCAAACCCCACTTTTATACAGTAAATCTGGGGTACGCAGGGGTATACCTATTTTTCTTATTTTTGCTCCAAAACATAGATTGTGGGTACTCATTAGAACCTGTTTTGAGCAAAAATAAGAAAATATCAAAAATTTCCAGCTAAAAATTTTCAATTTTCAAAGCTAAAAAATATCTGTATATTGCATGGAATGGAATCTCTGATTGTGCCTTTTCCTGATCATTACCTTTAAATGCAGAATAACTTAACACAGTATTTGCACTTGAAGTACATTATTAGATCCAAATACTCTAACTGATGATTTTCTTTCTCAAAGAAGGAAAGAAGAACGAATTTATCTCATCTTTTAATAACTAAATGTTGATAATAAAAATAACATTCCTGGAAATGAAACATTCATCCTAGTATGTTATCAACATTTACTTATTTACAAAAAGTAAGTTGTTCTCTCTATGTCTAGGATAAAATTAATAGGATAATATGTTTATAAACTATATACACACAATCTACAGTTTGCATGATGCATACGTACACACGGAAAAATGGTTACTCCAAACGCTTATATTGCGTAACTGAGTAATAAATCTGAAAATCTTTAGAGATACATGTAAGTAATTAATTATTTCTTCTGACTCTCACACAGGCTGACGCTTGTAACTGGTATTTACAACTGATGACGAAAAACTTTAAAATATAAAAATAATTTTATATACAGATAAAACGCCTTTAAGTCATGGTTTCCTGTCTGTAATGTATATTTATGCTCATCAACTTACATGTAATATATACTTAACCAAATTCCCAACGCACCTAGTAATATTCATCAGGAAACTATGTCCGTGTAATGAATACCCCCTTGAACCCCACTTTGATATAGCAAAACTGGGGTTTGCGGGGGTATACCTATTTTTCTTATTTTTGCTCAAAAACATAGATTGTTGAGGCGGTTCTAACGTGTACCCACAATCTATGTTTTGAGCAAAAATAAGAAAAATATCAAAATGTTTCTGATAAAATTTTCATTTTTACACCTAAAAAATCTCTGTATATTGCATGGGCGTGTTTTTGTAATGTTCTTAAATATTTCAAAAACAAAACATCTGAAATACATCAAATTCTCTGCATGCTGAGAATAACCATTTTAAATAAAATGGTGAAATTTTGCCGCATTCGGTGATTTCTGTCGAAAATAATCGAACTTTTAGTAACCATACCATTAAATAGAAAAATCAGAAGATGCTAAAATAAAACTACAGAATTGATAGGCCGGTGAAAATCACAACTTAAGTACAAAATCATTATCGGTACAATAATTTTATTGAATCTGAGTATAAAGTACAACACATATTAACACAAAATCGAACGTAAATGTCTAAAAATACATGCTTTTAACCGTTCTATTTCTTAAGAATCCAAATTATTCAGTACCTGATGGGTCTATCAACCCATTCGCTCTTACTAGCGCTAAAACGACTTTGCATTATCCAAATGTGTTCATGTCACAATTTTTATTATAATAGGTCACTCAGCAATGCATTTTTTAAACAAACCGTTTAACCCTTGCATGTGAATCTTTGTAAAGTGCGGCAACGTCTAAGGACGATAGACAGACGTAAAAGAGACCAAAAATGCCAAGATAAGAAGAATCCGTCGATGCCCAAACTAGCATGCCACTTGTGAGAGTAAAGTGGCGAATGAAAATCATTATATTTCCATATATACGTATATACATGTACGCTAAACCAGCTACCCCCTCCACGAAGACTCCCGCTCGAGCGATATTTTCGACAAAGAGGTGATTTTTTTTCGACTTTCATGCGACGAACAGCAAGCTTTCTAATTCCATTCAAAGGTTACCAAAAGACAATCATAACGAGAAGCACGTGCAAAACACTTGTTTTTGCATGATTGTCTTAAGACATGGTCACGTGATTAAATTTATTTAAAACAATCTAGACATTATGCGAGAATGCTCGTCAAGAAAGTATGTGCAAAATTTAAAAGTAAAATCTTTAATCTATCGAAAGTTATACAGTTTTTAAAACTGATGCTTTGGCATTGTTTGCCAAGTGTATAGATCAAAACTTACACAACTGATCATTTATTTTAATCACCTTACCAGCAATCTTTCGCAATTGCTTTATAACACTTTACTAAACAAGAAACTAAAATTATCAAAGACATATACATATGGGCCAGGATCTGATAAAAGGGGTCTTATGGCAGAAAAAAACAAAAATTAAGATATTAATAACATATGAAAGACCCAGTTTCTCTGAGTATTTCCTGAAAAATTGAAGAGATAATCTTTACAAATAGCAAAGATATGAACGTTGAAAGGTGTGCAGATGATGCAATCTAAACATGACGTCAAAAACCTGTTGATGACGTTTGGACGTTGATGACGTTAACGTCTTTAAATCACTGTAATTAAAAGAAGTTAAGACTAAAATTCTCGAAATTCTATGTGTTTCTTGAAGTTTAACATCTATACTACTGCACAGACTATGCAATAGGCACGAATTCACAAACTGTTTTATAAAACATGCAATACAAAGGGCGTACCTGGCTTTTAAAATGATGGTAGTCCTTATAGGGCAATGGTTGCCATGGCAACATACATGATACAAATAACGTTTCACCTTAAGAAAAGTATGTGTCTTGGGTTGTGTTACAATATTAAATAAAAATTAAAACTGAGATCCTTTAAGAGCAGTGAACACATTAATAAGAAAGGGGATGGGCCATACCGCGGTTTCGACTATTGAAGTCTTGTCAGTGACCCTTTAGATTTCTAAAGCTGTATGAAATAAATATCAGAACATGCCAAATATTTCAAATTTTTAAATTTAAATATCGTAAAATGTACTTGAATGCTCGAAGACACCTTTTACCAGATCCGCGCTCATATGTATCATGATGCGCAGGCTTATTGGGCTATTTGCAGTAGCCGACAGGTAGTCGCATTACGACAAAATTACGAAACTGATGTTTAGAACATCAACAATTTTTTTCTGATAAATGACGAAAATAGAAATAAAGTCCAAAATATTTGCTTATCAACCACCTAATTTAGCTTAATGAACGCGTGCCATGATCGTAGGAATATGTCTTCGTCCAGTGCATGTCCTATCACAGGGGTCAGTCTATGGTTAGAGCATACAACGTCGCAAAACTGGACTGCACCCGTTTCTTGCTTACCAATCTGTAAAACGTTTAGGTTCTAAATTTATAGATACATATCAGACAATGTATTCCAGGTAAGAGCCATGAACTTGTGTAAAAATATCAATTCAAATAAAGTGCGTATATAGTCAAAATTGAATTTTGCCAAATGGACAGTATTGCTTACTAAACCACTACAAACGCTAAGAGCAAAGTAGGGACCCTAAATATTCTTTAAAGCTTCCCGCACAGTAACTTATCATTAGAGATAGTTGTTATTAAGATCCCAACTTGTACATACATTGGTCTCTCATAGTTTTAGAATTAGCAGATATTGAGTCTCTTAAAATTGGTCATACAAGGCAGTACTTTGGAACTTACGCTTTTTCTTTTTCTTCTGGATGCACACAGGCTGTGGGTCCTTGTAGGCGTACGAGGAACATTCGCAGTAGCCACTGGATCCACAAGTCACGTGCTTCCCATAACATTTGCCATCGTCGCAAAGGCCGCCAGCCAAGCCAGCTACATGTATATGATATCAAATAAACTGATTGAGAAATGCTCTATTCAGGGTTTCAACAGAGCTTATACAAAGCGGACTTTAAAGTCAGGGAAGATGGCTAGAATCTTAAAATTTTGAATTTGGATAGTAGAAGGTTCATATCCATTTGGCGTAGCAAGGGTGCTGATCAGACGCACAGTTACTGCATACTGAATAGCTTATCTGCGTCTTAATGCTTGCACCAGTGCAACATGATGCAACTCTTAACTGTTTACGTTGATGTACTCATCGGTATTCGTTTTTGGTTAGTGTAAGGTGGGCGGCTACCCTGTTGGGAAAGATAATTTTGCTTGTAACATGTTTTGTTTTCTTTGTGACGATCTCTGCGATTTTGGGTCGTTTGGAGGTAAGACATCGACGTCACAAAACGTGCTTACAAGTGACGTTATAAAACTTCATTCAACGTTCACTGGATCTTCGCGTTACTGGTTCACTAGTTTCAAATTGCCGTTTAATTAGAAATGTTTAATCTTTCTACATGTAGCAAAAGCTTAAAGTTCTAATTTCTGTAATAGTCTAACAACCCTCGCTTCATTATGACAATAGGACATGGCACTGGACTTGACGCTGCTTTGACTCAGTGCTACGCACGGTTTCCATGATCTATTCATTTTGATCAATTATTTTTATGCATGAGAATTGTATTGATATTATAGTGTTTATTGACCTGGGATCATTTTTTTGCGGAATAAGCTACGGATGTAGCCCGTACATTTACATATACGTTCCTATAATCAAAACGGAAGACGTGTGTTCAAAACAGAAGACTGCTTGTGAAAGTGTATAAGTTTGTAAATATGTTTATGCACAGTTGCATACGTTTACCATTTTATTTAAGATTAATTAAAAAAAAATAATGCAACTGGGTAAACCCACGGCGAATCTAGTCATCGAACTGTATCTTTCCCACCTGGTTTCTGAGTTTGAATTCTTAATTCGATTGCTTCCTTTTACTTCATGACTGTCTGTAGTGAGTAAGCAGGTCACGGTCTATTGGTGGATAGAGAGGGCAATGGTTCATGCTGAATGCTTGTCAGCACAAGATGGATGAGCTTTACAAGATTTAAATTTGTTAAATAGGTTTTCAACAAAACTAACAACTGTACATATTAGGATACCGCAATATTTGTTAAGGAGTTTAGTGAGACAAAGAGAAATATACACAAGAGTTTGAGTAAAACAACATTATACACGATTTGTGCATGTTACGTATAATTCATAATATTCTTACGTCGAATGCATTTGCCCCACTTGGGTGTATAGTTCTTCGGACATTCGCATTGGCCACCGGTGCACAGTTTACCGTGGTTACAATCTTTGTCAAAATAACACTGTTCTGTAATGAAATGATCACTGAAAAGCAATGTCAATAACAAACTCAAAAACTATGGATACGGGTGGGGAGATTAAGCCCTCTGTATAAAATATAGTAGAATAGGCTATATTTCTACAACGGATTTTCCAGTTTTAAAATCTTACAGAAAGTGACTCTATCACATGAGCAGAAGACTTCTACCGATGAGTCACTAGATCAATATTGTTTCCACAAAGCACAATCTGCAAGTAATGTTATATGTGTGAGTCGCCTATTCAGATTGCTCCAAGGCGTGAACATTACTTCCATGGTAAACTGGTCTCGAGGTTATATAAGACAAATAATAAGAAAAACTTCATGCACATCACATTAACACATAAGTCTATGCAATACGGGCTTAAAATCTTGTGAATATAGCCTATGGCGGAAATATAGGTTGAGATAGTTTTAGGTGCTCTTTCTGTATTGTAAAGATATGCCACAAATAAACAAATTATTTCCTGGGAGACGGGGGGTTCGATTTGTATACCAACAACTGTATGGCAGAAATTTTGGAAAATTGACCATGCTTGCTTGTAAGTCTCTAATGAGCTAGGGGCTAATGCTGACTGTAACAGTTGAGACAGTGTTGAAATATATTCTCTGGTAGAAGATAGGGTGGAACAAGAGTGGGTTTGGGACTGCTTTGGGGACTCAGCTGTCTGAAAGTCTATATTCGTTGTCTCGATAATGCGTCCGCTAAGACGTTCCTCCGTCCGCTGATGTGTTTTGCCTGAAACAAAACATTGAAGTGAAGGCAAGCCAAAACAAGGCAACGGAGAAGCATCATGATATTGTTGTCACCTGATGTTTGCTTATTAATTATCGCAGTCAATGCTTCATTGTCCGTAAAGAATAAAATGCAATGATTCTTCCATAGAGGACCCCAGATATTGACAGCCAAGACAATAGGATAAAGTTCCAAAAACGTTATGTTATAAGTACGCCATAACGGAGGGAACATTCCATAAAACCATTTTGTCCAACAAATGGCACCATAACCTAAAGATTGGGCACTATCAGTATACAAAGACAGTGTCTTGCTTGACAGGAACCTGTCACTGAGGAACATGTTTTTACCATTGTAACGGTCCAAAAAGGAATTCCACATTGCAATATTAGACTTTGTCTCATGAGTAAGACGGATATGGTAAAATGGTCTCTTCACACCAATTGTGAGATTGATAAATCTACGTAGAAATGGTCTTCCACATGAAATAATGGAACAACAAAAATTGAGATATCCTATCAGGGACTGAAGCTCGCGTAGGGTACAAGAATGTCGTGTTAAGAATGAATGCAGGAGTTGTTTGCATTTTTCTAATTTGTCAGGAGGCAAACTAGCTTCCAAGCGGACAGTGCATAGTGAGATGCCGACAAACGTCATAGTGGTGTTGGGAGAGAATGTCTTATCAAATGCAATAGGAACTCCAATGTCAAAACACATAGCTAGGAAGGTCTTTAAGTCGTTTGCACAACCTTCTTCTGTGGCATTAATGAATAGGAAATCGTCCAATATGTGCACAACCGCAGAACAACCAAGTTTATGCATTGCAATCCACTCTAAGGCTGTACTTGTGGCTTCAAACAAACGACAGCTACTGCTAGCCCCAAATGGAACACATTTGTCATAATAATAAGAGCCCTTGCATGAAAAACCCAAAAGATGGTAATCATCGGGATGAATTGGCATTATTCGAAACGCTGATCGCACATCGGTTTTTGCCATAAAACACTTCTTGCCGATTGCTTTAATTTGACAGATAGCGTCCTGAATGCCTGCATATGAAACCGAGACAAATTCCTCAGCAATGTTTTCATTAACGGATTGCCCTGAATTGCGAGGGTACGACAGATGGTGTATCATACGAAATTCCCCGGGTTTCTTTTTTGGGCACAACGCCCAAAGGCGAAAGTTTAAAATTAGAGAAAGGCTTAGTTTCCAAAGGACCCCCCAACCTGCCTTTATCCAATTCTTCAGCTATCTTTTTAGATACAAAACCTTCATGTTCAAATGCAGATTTGAGATTCGCACTGTCTTGCTCACTATGTGATCCATCAAAACCAAGTTTGAAGCCAACCTTATAACCGGAAATAAGAAAATCCAATTTATCCTGTGGATACCCCTCGAGCCATTTATCAAGTTTGTCGCACTTAACAGGAGTTGGCGCCCTATTTTGTGTTTGCGTGTGCTGTTTGTGTTCCACCTTGTGCAGATTTTTGGGAGGTGGATGTGCCTGCGTCATCTTGTTTATTCCCCTTTTTATTCCAGCATCTGTAGTGGGGGTGGTTAGGTTTTCCACACTCACTACAGACGTGGGGATACTTGCAACCTGGGCAGTTAATCCCTTTGTTAAATTTGTGGCAGCTGCGAAAGGTGTCCTGCTTTGAGCTTGTGACGGGCTGTTTTGTTGTGCCATGCTGCCCAATTGAACGAAAGGGCTGTTTTCTTGAAAGGGCTATAAGGAACAATTCATTTTCGACGTCATCCCAGGCGTACGTGGTAGTTTGGCGTAATCGTCTAAAATTGGTATCATAATAGTACCAACTACCACGCTCGTCTGAGATGCGTCGGACCAAACTCATATAAGCGGCAAGACCATCCGCTTCTTCCGGGTATTTCAATCTGCGGACCGATGCGTAAATGTTAAACGCATCTGTCCACTGTTCAATCGATAGAAATTTGCGTTTGGGTGAGACAGACGTGGAAATGGCTCCGGTTTTAACATTGATAATAATATCATCAGCCTCATCCTCCTGCAAAGTGGACAGGTCTATATATTCGTTCGCGCAGATTTTCTCTTTTTTCTTTTGAGAAATCATTGCATGTAACGGCAACTTAGAAGAAGTAAACTTAGAGCTGCCCACATTGCCAGGAGGTGTGACTGTTGGTGCTCTATTTGTTTTTTGAGTTCCTGGCAAATTTACAGTTTTTGGACCTTATGTAATCGTAATCGATCCAGCGTCTGGAGTGTTTGTAGCAATTCCTGATTCCTGTTGGGACTGTTGTTGTGGCGTTGGCAGTAGCCCCACGTGGCGTAGGCTGTCCATCACCGATTGGGTCACATTTTTAGTTATTTCAGCAGTGATTGCCGCTACATCGATAGCCGGACTACTCGTGTTTGATATGCTGTCCTTGTCAGTGTTCGGAGAAGTCTGCCTAAATCTCTTGCTAGATCTCTTATTAGCCGAAGGGGCGTTTTTCCTTTTCTGGGAGCTCATCTCCTGCAAGTATAAGAAATGGGCGAAAGTAAATTTCCATTATCTTTCTGACCTGTTAGACCGTAAGTATAACATTTAGACCAAAAGTCAAGGCGGCTTTGTCTTAGTCCATCGACATACACTGTCCAAATGAAAGAAGCTTTTTAATTATTTATTTTTATTTATTTAATTTAATTATTTGTTATTGTTTTATCATTATTATATAATTACTATTATTTTTACTATTATTATAATTAATATTATTTTGTTATTTTTTATTTATTTATTTATATTATTATTATTAATAAAATTATTTTATTTATTTATTTTTTTGTTTTATTTTTATTTTTTTTTATTTTATTTTTTTTTTTTAATTAAGAGGTGCTTATATTTATTTATTTATTTATTATTTTATTTATTTATTTATTTATTTGTTTATTTATGTATTTATTTATAATTCTTAATTTTTGTTATAATTTTTACATCGGTTGCGCCCGTATAAATGGTTTTCTGGCCAATTAGTTTATCTATTCAGCAATAAACAATGCTAAAATGAATGCCAACTTATTACTTATATGCAACAAGAAAGACCTTTTCCTGCTTTCAATAAAATATGGTAACATCTGTACCATAACACGGGATAGACCTTATCCCGAAAATTGAGCCAACTGATGAGCCCAAACGAGCCGGGTAGACCTTACCCTGCTCAAATAAGAAAACCCAGAAGATAGACCTTATCCCCCAGACAATTTTAACAGGAGATACCTTGTACCGGAACATCAAATTCAAACTAACGCATTCAGTAATGCACAATTTAATGTCGGGGTGAATTTCTAATACGACATGCTAAAGATAAACATACAAATAGTTATACGACCATGACTGCCAAGTCAATAATAATGCATATAAAACCAAACGTACACACATAAAACTGGTTACTATATGTATTTACACACAATGGAGAACCGGAAAAGGGCATTTATTATTATTATTATTATTATTATTATTATTATTACTATTATTATTATTATTAAATGATGGTCTTTTTATTTTAGTTATTATTTTATTGATTTATTGGTATACCTTTCCTACTTATTTAATTACTACATGCCTGATTTGCGGAGGCAAATATGAATTAATAGATACGAATAATCTTTTAGTTATTTATTTATTATTATATTAGTTATTTACTAATTAAATTCTTATAAGTCATTTGTCAAATCATCATTTATAATTCATTATTGCCATATAATTATTTTCCAAGTTACAAATATACATTAATCATGTCATGTGCCTATTTCCGTTTGAATTCCTCGACAACCATGATTATTGCCCTTTTAATTGACTCGTAAAACTTCTTTGTTCCAGAGTCATTCAAATGAACACCGTCCCGCAGAAACATGTTGTTTGGGCTGTAAAAAATTCTACGATGTCTCCATATTTTTACGCTATCGCTATCAGACAGTATCGTGTCTAGAAAACGCATGGCATCATTTCGCCTTTTCTCATACTCTTCGGGGGTACATTTCATTGGCTTTGGCCTCGTAAATATCTCACAGATATATGTGTTGTTTATTCCGTACATGCTTTCCAGCCATCTGACAAAATCATCTAATTTAGATGCAAGTGAAAGTGGACAAACCTTGCCGTCTACATCGTTGCCTCCAATTTGGAGAACTGATACTTTAAATCGACAAGAATAAGTCGCTTTTGGGATTCTCACTTCAATTTCTCTGAGAAATTTATTGTAATCAGGCAGCAAACTCCAGCCGCCATTATGTACATAATGTACCTGACAACCAACTTGATGCAATGAATCTCAGTTCAGAGGACCCCGAAGAAAACTGGACAGTTTTCCATAAAACAGTTCTTTCTTCAGCTGCAAGCACCTTAGGCCATCCATCTCGCAAACATCAAGACTGGTTTGATGAGAATGATGATGAAATTCAGAGGCTTCTTGAAGAAAAGCACCGTTTGCTCAAGGCACATCAAGATGATACTAGCTCAGTATCAAAGAAAGCAGCCTACAGCAACATTTGTAAGACACTCCAGACCAAGCTTAGGGACATGCAAGATTCCTGGCTGAGGAAGAAAACAGAAGAAATTCAGTCTTTTGCAGATAGAAAGGACATGAAGAAATTTCATGATGCACTGAAAACCATTTATGGTCCAAAGAGTTCTGGAGCCACCACATTGCTCAGTGCAGATGGAAACACTCTTCTCACAGATAAAGAAGCTATCTTGGAAAGGTGGGCAGAACACTTCAATAGTGTGCTTAATCGACCATCAAGCATCAATCAGGATGCAATTGACAGACTTCCTCAGATAGAGTGCAATGTTCTGTTAGATGAATTTCCTACCGTTACGGAAACAAGAAAAGCAGTTCAACAACTATCATCTGGCAAAGCCCCAGGTGCAGATGCAATTCCTGCCGAAGTTTACAAGGCTGGGGGGCTACCCATGGCAGAGAAACTGACAGAGTTGTTTCACTGTATGTGGAGGAAGGAGGCTATCCCACAAGAATTTAAGGATGCATCCATAATCCACCTATACAAGCGGAAAGGAAATCCTCAAGTCTGTGACAATTACATAGGCATCTCCCTCCTATCAATTGCTGGGAAGATACTTGCAAAAATTCTGTTGAATCGTCTGAATGCTCATCTTGATCAGACGGGACTTATCCCAGAAAGTCAATGTGGATTCAGAAAAGACAGAGGGACAATTGACATGATCTTCACAGCAAGACAGCTTCAGGAGAAATGCCAAGAACAGAATGTAGATCTATACATGACGTTTGTTGACCTCACCAAAGCTTTTGACACTGTTAGTCGTGATGGACTCTGGAAAATCATGGCCAAGTTTGGCTGTCCACCCAGATTCATAGCTATGGTGCGGCAGTTTCATGATGGCATGCAGGCACGTGTGCAGAATGATGGAGAGTTCTCTGAACCATTTGAAGTAACAAATGGGGTCAAACAAGGCTGTGTTCTGGCACCAACACTGTTCAGCATGATGTTTTCTGCCATGCTTATGGATGCTTTTCAGGACAGTGACACTGTTTTTCCAATCAGGTACCGTTTTGATGGCAACATATTCAACCTCAGAAGGTTGCAAGCCAAAACTAAGGTCCAGACTGATGTGCTAGATGAGCTCCTCTATGAAGATGATATGGATAAAAATGCCAACACAGAGGCAAAAATGCAAAGAGTCATGGATCAAGTCTCACAGTCATGTGATAACTATGATCTCACAATCAGCACAAAAAAGACAGAGGTTGTACACCAACCAGCGCCCGGAAAACCATATAATGAACCAACCATCACTGTGAATGGGCAAAAACTGAAAGTTGTTGACAAGTTCACCTACCTGGGAAGCACTCTCTCCAGAGCAGTGCATATTGATGATGAGATCACTGCCAGAATTGCAAAAGCTAGTGTGGCATTCGGAAGACTCCGTGCAAATGTCTGGGAGCGAAATGGAATCAAGCTTGACACCAAGCTGAAAGTCTACAAGGCTGTGGTACTGCCAACCCTCTTGTATGCATGTGAGACCTGGACAGTGTACCAACGCCATGCAAAGAGACTTAACCATTTCCACTTAAGCTGTTTGAGAAAGTTGTTAAAAATCAAGTGGCAGGACAAGATTCCAGACACAGAGGTCCTGAGGAAAGCAGGGATGCAAAGCATGCATACAGTCTTAAAGCTAGCACAGCTAAGATGGACTGGCCATGTTATAAGAATGCCTGATGCGCGACTTCCAAAGAAAGTTTTCTATGGAGAACTACAGGAGGGAAAGCGCTCTCAAGGTGGCCAGAAGAAACTGGTTTACATAGGTACCTGGCCTGGATAGCTAAAATCATTTCAGCACCTCGTATGCGGGAACCAGTGTAAAATAAACAAAACAAAGAAGGTGATTTGCAAAGGCAACAAATTGAGAGTGCGGTTAGATAAATTACGTTATGTGCATAACGCGTATTTGCATTTACAGTAAGGTGTGTCACCGTTGTTTGGGATAACACAAATCTCATGCCCTTGGCACGCAGGGCATTCTAGACAAATGTGAATAAATATACTTGTCATACTTGCAAACCGATCCTTCTCAAAACCTTCTTTTTCAACTAAATCTGAACTTTGTTTGCAGGAAGTCTATTACTGGGAGATGGGATGTTAATTATTCTTAGTATAAAAAGGTACAAGTAGGCAAAGATCAGGAAAAGGCGCAATCAGAAAAAGATTCCCACTCCAAAAACCGAGGTGGGAAAAAAACAAACTAACAATAAGGTACTTATACCATGAAACATATCGTAAGCCGAATGAGCAGCTATTTTCCCAATAGGTGGCCACTCAGTTACCTTAACTTAACACTTAACTAAAAATATGAAAACATACATAAGGCGCCAACAGCACAAACATTTTTTAAAACACCAAGACATAAAACAAAAAAAAAAAAAAAAAAAAAAAAAAAAAAAAAAAAAACACCACAGAAGTATCGACTTGGAACGATCAGTAACACAAAGTTACTGGCGGGCTTAACCCGGTTTTACAGGTACCTTACCTCACCCTCAGCTTCTGCAGTGGTTCATAACATTTAGTTAGTTCTTCGGTCCTCGTGGTGAATCTCTAACTAATCAATGAATCATCAAGAACAAACAAATAAATCATGACAAACATCCTGATGAATCAAAAACCAGGACTCACAGATTGAGTAAGCTGCCCGACGATGGAGATCCCTGGGCGCCGAATAACCTACTAACTCCGGAGCAAAAGAAAAACACCAGTTGGACCCCAGTGGGAATCATGGAAGTCATCGTTATGCAGCGGAATATGGAAGTCATCGTTATGCAGCGGAATATGATCAAACGTGTTGGTTTGCATTAATTACACATGTCACTCCGTTATTTCGTCTTCTTGTGTTGGAATTTCGTTATTTCGCGTGGGTTGTTTTCGTTATTTCTTCTTTTCGCGCGGCGTTTTTTCGTTATGTCTTCTTTTCGCGTGGCGTTATTTCGTCTTTTCGTCTTTTCGCGTGGCGTTATTTCACAGCGAAATAACGAAAAGACGAAATGGCACTTACAAGCCACCATACATGTTTTTTCATTCGAGATTATATGCCGTGGTTGGAGTCGAATTGGCAGATCACATGATGAGTAGCTTCTACAAATAGCACACTCAGATATTCGATAAGTACAACCTCTGACATACTGCGTCAGGGGGTCGACTCGTTGGTACAGTGGTTAGAGTATTGGATTTCTACCCCGGCGATCTGGCTTCGATTCCCATCAGGAACGTGGGATTTCTTTCAAACTATGCATCTCATTACATTCTGGGTTTTATTCCATTTTCTTGGTTTTGTTAAGTAAGTAAGACTTTATTTAAAGAGGGTGACATCATTTAGCACATACATAAATACATGTTACCTTATGACTACAATCAATGACAATGTAAATTATGGGAAGATGTTTTCCATACTGTATTGCCACGTGCGATGTTAGGGCAGTTACTCAGGTGATGAAAGTTCTTTCACACCTGTCTGGGGTAAGGAAAGTGACTTTCCTTACGTCCAGACAGGTGGTGAAAGTAATTTTTCTAACCTCCAGACAGGTGGTGAAAGCTCTCTGCTGCACATCAATTTTAAAGTAAACATGCCTCTTCTAAAGCGTGGCCATGTGATTCCGGCTCAAACTTTAATCTCAATACCATACACAGCACACGATATTGAGAAATGAGGCAAACGTTACGCCATCAACAAGTACGATCTATATAAATGTCAAGTGCTGGGCATTGATCGGACTGACAGTTACAAAGAGCTGACAATATGAAAAACGACCTGTATTCCTTAAGTACAGCTGGACATTTTGTACGTTGGTCCCCTAATTATCCGTGTGGATATGGGAAAGTTAACTTTTTTTTCCTGGGAGCCAACCAGTATTCGGGTTTGCTTTTGGTTACCTTTCCTGGATAGAACCAGTACTAGGCGGTTCCCTTTTTTCCGGCGAGCACCCGAAGGCTCAAACCGGAGTTTGCTTTTGTAATACCGTTCCTGGGTAAAAACCAGTATTAGGTTGATTTTGTTTTTTTTATTTCGTTTGACACCGTTCCTGGGTCCACCTTAACCAGTACTTGGATAAGTTAGCTTTTTTTCCCTGGGAGCCAACCAGTATTCGGGTTTGCTTTTGGTTACCTTTCCTGGATAGAACCAGTACTAGGCGGTTGCTATTTTCTGGCGAGCACCCGAAAGCTCAAACCGGAGTTTGCTTTTTGTAATACCGTTCCTGGGTAAAATCCAGTATTGGAATGATTTTGCTTTTTGTATTTTGTTTGACACCGTTCCTGGGTCCACCTTAACCAGTACTTGGATAAGTTAGGTCCTTTGGTTTCAGAAAACCTTGCATTACAGCGATACGCACACATTATATACATATCTGAAAATCATTACTAAGTTGTATAATGTTTTTGCAAATAAAAGAAGCGATGATTTATATTTGCTCCCACAGTCTGTTTAACTGTTTCAATAAAAGATAACACTTATTGCTGATTACAAAATTTGAAAACGAAATGCTAAAAACTACATAGAAATATGCTTCAAAATGTTTTAAATGCACAAGGAAAAAACTCCACCCTGATCTATTTTTGACAATAGCGAAGCGGTACCGTTGACGAGCTTCCTCGTTTTGCACGTGCAGTGTTCGACCATTAGTTACATCGCGAGAAAAGTCACCTTACCGGTGTTGATTATCGTTGTGTAGGTATTACAACCTAAAATTTCACTCAGTGTGGTCATAACGTAAGTTAATTACCCACTTTCGGGCTCTCGGTGCATGCTTTTGGCTGGACAGGTCAGGAAAATATCATGCCCACCTGTCGCTCAGCGGGTAATTACTACTTAAAGCAACAGTTATTAATACGTTTCGTGTTTTTCTCCAGTCCACGTTTGTGCAAAGTTTACTAAATGTTATGCGTCTGAAATGGCTGTAGCAGCTCATGATCAAATTTTAATTTCAGATTATCAGGAAAACATGTCCGTACAATGAATACCCCCGTAACTACCACTTTTATATAGCAAAACTGGTGTGTGCAGGGGTGCGAGGCGGTTCTAACGTGTACCAACAATATTATGTTTTGAGCAAAAATAAGAAAAATATCATACAATTTCCACAGAAACAGAAAAAAAAATCATTTTTACAACTTTAAAAATCACCGTATATTGCATGGACGTGCTTCTCGTACATTTGAAGAAAGCCAATAATGTATGAAACCGTTTTAACCACACCTATTAAATGCTCACAGTTTGTGTATGTCAGGCATAGGCATATGGTAACTTTTCATTCGCCTGGAGCCCAAGGAAATAGTCAAAACATTAATCGACTTAAACAGTACTTAATTAATAGGCTAGAAGGTATCTAGTGAAATTTAGGATTGGTTAAACTTTATAGTTAAATATTTAAAAAAAAAAAATGAGACATATTTCCGCCAATCTGATGGAAGTTCAATAAAGCTTAAGAAAAGTACAAGACTGATTACTAAATATCTTTAACGTTAATTCACACAGCGTATGCTCATAAGCTTTAATGGCTTTATGCATAATAAATTGACTATTTAAATGTAATTATCATTCATTATTAAGTTTATTAATTGTATTATAAAAAAAAATTCTCACCAGCTATGGGCATACACTGTTCCCACTGCCAGACAGTGCCCTGTGGACATTCACACTCCGCATCAGCCCCGTGGATCACACACACTTGGTCTCCATGGCATTGCGGGCATACTTTAATGGTATAATGGCTTTAAGTTAGTCATTAATCCGAGTATGAAAACATACATGTATCACATCTAACAGTAGTGTTTCTGCCTTCTTCTAACATATGCCTATGTACAACAACAACTTCGACAATGACAACAACGGCACCAACAATCTAAACAGTAGTGTTTTCCGTCACCTTCTGAGTTTTCTAAAATGTATCCATGTTCAACAAAAACAACGACAACATCAGCAACAACAATAAAGTACAAAGAATATGTACTATGGTTTGTATGTACATATAGCTAAATTTGACTCATAATCAAACACCAGTGCAAAAGGTACTCTAATACTTAAAACTACTATAAAATTATATGTGATCATCAATAAACTAAGATATGTTACCTGGTGTAGGAATGGTGTAGGTGTGCCAGATGGACAACCACAGTACGCCTCTGAGGTTCCCAAATTTGTCAAACAGACTTGGCCCAACGGGCATTCCTTTGGGCACGCTAGATGTCAATAAGCAAACAGTTATACGATTACTGATGTGTGAAAGAGAAACAGTCACAATGGAATGGAAGGTTGACTGGATATTGTAATATTAAAACAAAATGACAAACTACTCAGCCTCAGTATTTCGACCAATTTGAAGGCATATTTCTAGAAAAAACAAGTACAAAATAAATAAATAAAACAATGTAACTTGAAATCATTTACATTTTGGCAGCCATTATAGTGTGTCACTTGCTTATGTTTAATATTAATAATTTCAAAGTACAGGTTTTGTTTAATGTTTTCTTAAAAACACATTCTCGTGCTCACAGTTGTAATGAAAACAAATTTAAAAACGACAACTAAAATGGTCCTTTTTGCTCACAAGAGATCGAAGCACATCACAAAATGCCGTTTTATTTTTAAACCGGAATTCGAATTTTAATCTTATACTCCGTGTTACGCCGAGTTTATCAGACACCTGCCATTCTTTAGATCACATTTCAAGATGTCCTTTGAGGCATTATATACCTCACTTACAGGATGCACTGTGTCACATAGATAATAACTATATGCCTACTTACGGATGCAAGCTACGCATTCGCCATTTTTGTTCTCGACTTGACCGGGCGGACACTCACACGTACCACTGGGATTTCCCGGGGAAATGGTACAGCGTTTACCATACCCTGCGCAATTGGGGCAGGCTAAAATGTTCATATCATAGCATAACATGTTTTATGGCAAGTCGTGGTAAATTAAAGTTTCTAACTTTTTTTCGACGACATGTGTGCCTTTGCCGATTGAGAATTTGGAATACAGACATCAACTATACAAGAAAAATAGGCTAAGGCTAAAGTTGTGTGAGAAATAATGAGTCTATATTCTGAACTTCTTTTTGTACTGGACTGTTGTCAATTTTACTGGCTTGACAATAATGTTGTATTGACGTTAACTATTTAATTTCACTTGTAAATAGTTCCTTTGTGTATATACATATATACTCCTCCTAAAATCCATCCGGTCACCCAAAATTGTATTTAAGAGTTGCAAAACGTGTTCTCATTCTGCTTATTTTTGAATAAATTACATTATGCTCACACCCTAAACTGCTCTAGTCTCGATCTTAAACTGGAATTATAATTGTTGCTTAAGGATTTTACGTCCTATTTACGGCTAATGTCATACAAGAAAGAATATACTGAAAATGCCGAGAGGCT
Organism: Rugalucina vietnamica; assembly: GCA_964017185.1. Lineage (NCBI taxonomy): Eukaryota > Metazoa > Mollusca > Bivalvia > Lucinida > Lucinidae > Rugalucina > Rugalucina vietnamica. Next base: position 9,093,934 of record OZ024874.1, on the reverse strand, counting down.
GGAGAAGCCCTGGATAGAACCCACAACCCCTGAATACAAGGTGAATATCTGTATCTCCACACGATAGAACCATCTACGTAGCAGCTGTGTCCAAAGGAAGCAAGCATGCGAGAGACACTGAACAGGACTGGAAGTTCATATCCCCACCCATTTGTTATTTAGAATGCCATAGACTATGGCTCTGCGTCAAACACTGAGCATGAGCCAAGTTTTCGAGAAGGTTGTTGACATTCATGATTGTCATTTATTGAAAGAAATGTTACGCATCATAATTTATTTATTGAGTAGTTGTTAAAATTAGATGTCCGGATTTTTTGGGGGAGGAGTATAAATACATATTAGTTTTATTGAATTTAACAAAGAGCCATATGCTACATGTAGAAAAGTTCAGTATTTTATAACGCTAGAAACATCAACTGCCGTATCGGATGATGGGTAACTTGATTTTGATTGACAGATTTAATCAAGGATCTGTGTTACCGATGATGTTAAATTTTAATGTGCACCTGAGTTTATGTGAGCATGGTGAATATTTTTAATAGTTTGCGTAACAAATATGGTAATGACTCAAACAGCTGCACATCTTTAACAGTTTTACACACATCTTGCCCATTGTAAAGGCGTGACTTTGGAAGATACTTACATACTAACATTGGCATATCTTACTTCGCTCTGAAGCATCGATTATTTTGGGGGAAAATCATGTATGATTTCAGGGAAAAGCACGAATAATATGATCCACACTTGCAATGTGAATGTTTTAATTTCTTCCAAATGATCTACTTATCTCTACTGGCTATCGCTGTAATTGGTGGTTTGCAGTATGGCAACCGTAAAAGTGTCCTCGTGCACGATTACGTGTATTATTTATATTGTTTGGCAGTTTATATATTTCTTATGGTTCTTTGATTACAGCACAATAATTGAGTGAATACAAAATACCGTAAACTGAACAATAATAGTTTATTTATCTGATCCTGGTTTGGCTACAGAAGTATTTTACTTAGACTCACGGATTCGAATTTTGAACATAATTGCATACATGTAACTGACTCTTTCTGTGGTCACTGATGAAGATTCATAACCCGAAAAGGCGCAAATGGCCAACCCCAGATCACTTTCTTATAAATGCTTTCACGGCACCCAAATAACCTACCTTTATAAATACAGATGACTTTATACAGATTGTTTTATGTCTTGGTGTTGAATTGTTGTGTTGTTTGCACCTTATGTGCGTTTTCTTGATTAACCAGATGAAATGATCTCCTTCCCGCCTAGTATCTTTGGGTTGAGGCCTTGGCTTTATTGCAGTAGTATAATATTTTGTAATAAGTGTGTTAGCCAGTTGAGATCCTGGTTTAATTTTATTCTAATCCGATTTAATAATCACTAATACATTATTGCTATCCTTGTAGAAACGGTAATTTTGCTGTCCTAGTAAAATGGTTTGAAATTCATTAATGATGATAAAAATCTCTTTATTTCTGGTGTCTTTGGTTGGGATTTTAACTTAATTACATCAAATGGTTTTGTTACATGCGTTCGCCAGTTGACCACTACATTTGTTTTTTCATTTAATTTTCATTCAATATACACTCGATGATGTCCCCACGAAAAATAGTTCCCGGCGTTGTCCCCAGAAAAAACGGCAATCGGTGTCACAGGAAAAGTGGTTCATCTTCATTACACTACTGATTATTTTGTCTGCCTCTCTGTTGTGCTTGTTGCCTTTCGTTTAATTTAGCCGGATGGCTACCTTGTTGGGAAAGAGCTAGTCATTCTGTCCTTCGCGTGTGTTGTCGGAAAAAAAAAAGGTTTTGTTGTGTTTATGTATTTGCTTTCCCAACTGCTGGAACTTTCAATTCAATTGCATCGATTCCTGGTCCATCTAATCTTACTTTTTATATATTTAAGTTTGGGTAACTCAGTGACCACCTATTGGGAAATAGTTGCTCCCTTGGCCTACGGTATGTTTTCTTAATTTAAGTACCTAATTGTCCATTTAGCTTTTTTTCCACCTCGGTTTTTGGAGTGGGATTTTCTTTCTGATTGCGCCTTTTCCTGATCATTGCCTACTCGTACCTTTTTACGACTACACTATATTGTTGACGGAACGGCGATAGTTTATTGGTGATTTAATGACTATACTACATGTATATTGATAACTTAACGACTTCACTATATTGTGACTTAACAACTATACTGTAATGGTAACTTAACTACTACACTCACTCATATTCGAATTACACTCTAGACAGTCCCCCTCGCCGTCATTGACATGGTGATCATCACAAATGCATAAACCGTTGATTGTACACAGATGATTCCAAGGACAGTTACATTCTGGAAATTAATCATTATGATTCCACACCAATGCAAAATAGAGAGGTTATTTTTTTATTTATTTTATTTATTTTTTTATTTATTTTTTTTTTTTGCTGTAAAATGAAGAAAGTAAATATACTTGTCTCGTTTTTACTTAAAAAACTTTGCCTTGAAACCTTTTGTGTGATATTTTATAAGTAGTCCTGCAGATATCCAGCTTGACCCGGAAATGCGGTTCAAACTTTTTTTCTTGGCTGATTCTTGTTGCTTAGATGTTACCATTAAATAATCTGACTTATGTCGCCTTGACATCATTGAGCATTTTGAGAACAACAAGATGGCGTCCCAGATGGTGGCTCAATATATGGAATGGTCATAATAAAGCTTCTATCTGCACTCGTGGCATATTTTATTTACAAATATCTGACATAATTTCATAAATTGAATGTCAAAGAGCATTTTCTACTAGCATGGTCAATTATATCAAGAATGCTTCCAAGATGGCTGCCAGAACGCAATATTAAATGACAGTAATCAGCGTTATCTCAAAGAATCGTTGACTATTTCCATTCAAAAATGCCTATGGTTTATAAAATAAAAGTTGGCCATCAGTCTCTTTATTCACGTGTTAGCTTCCCTGAATAAGGGGCTGTGTGATAGAAGAAATTTGTTATTAAATTTTTGATGACCCATGGTGTTTATTTTGGGCTGAACAATCATTTTTGATATGAAATATATAGAAATCAGGAAAAGTTTTAAAAAGTATTGTTCCCCTCCCGAGAGCCAACAAAAGCTGCTGCCTGCATTTGCGTTATCGTTATCCACACAATATATGAAAGTGGCGTGCTGGCTCTAGGGGGGGGAACGATACTCTAGAGCCCAAAACCGAGAGCCCAAATATGATTATCAGTCCTAGTTTCTCGTTCAAGAAAAGCTAGCAGATATAAAGTTACCAAAATTGAAACAATATTAAAGGACAATCATATACAATAGTTGAACTGCAATTAAGTTGAACCGGGATGCTGCACAACTAATTTTCATAATTTGAGCACAAACATAAAATGATTTGGTCAATTTGTGTTACAACATTTTGGAGACATACTGTACAAATACACCCTTCATTTATTCACGCCCTGCTACGTACATAGTTGTTAACTATGTATGTTAAATAACTCCACAGTCATTTGGACATGGTTTTCAGTTCAGCGTTGCAACAAACAGACACAAGATAGATTTCCAAGGGTGGTCATTGGGGCCTGAAGAAAAAGATGTGCTGCTTGTGCCTCCAGGCTAGGCTTCTATGCTACTGGCTGACCATGTGATTACTGGTTTCACCGCTCAGGTCTGAGCCTGCCCAGGAAAAGTGGTTCAAGTCAAATCAACCATACATATGAGCCTTGTCGGTTTAGTTGGATGGTTATATTTGAAGCATTTGTTGGATGTCATGACATCCTAACTTTGGATAAAAGTCCCATAAAATGGAGGCAAAGTCCCGACATGACCATAGCTGTTGACTGGGATGTTAAGCATTAATTCCGGTAATCAGTCAAAATGTTTAACAAACTCATAGAGTCCTGGATTCGAGCCCTACATCATGTAGCTCTGGGTTGTGTCATAAAGCAAACTACATGATTTGCTTCCCATACTACCAGGTATAGGTGTATGCCTCCGGCCATGTCTGAAAATGTTGACTGGGACGTTAAACCTCAAATTTACAGAAGCAAACTGACAAGCAATGATTATACATGTATGCTTTACTGAATTGTGGGGATAGGTAGCCGTGTTAGATAAAACAGGACATGTGTATGTATTTGTTATGCAACATTGGCCATGATCATCTTTAAAAAATATCCTAAAACTTCGGGCCAGAGTAATTACATTTTGCATCTAAAATAATGCAGAAGTTCTTACGTAATGATCCACGTTTTAAAGCAACATGCAACTTTGAATTTTATGAGTTTGAATTAATTCCAGACTGGAAGCTTCAGTTTATGCCACTTTCATTTATAACGTTATAACAAATACGGTAATCTAGTTTTTCAAAGGTACAGGTACCTCCTAAATGATTTCCTTATTACATTTTCAATTGCAAACAAATTAAACAATTTTGGTGATTTTTGCACGATTCCTGCATGTATCTGTTGGGTACACAACTTTAAATAGACACATTAGTGATAAAAATTGTGAGCATGCAGAAAAAAAAAACAACATTTCGATCTTTTGTTTTTATGAAATTTAGACCCCCTCCCCCACTGGAACTTAGATTTCTACTAAATAATGACAAAATATACAAATATCTTAGCATAAATATCTTCACAAGACATTGAAGTATTGTTCTCAACAGAAAGGGTCAGCATCAGGAGCTTAATAACAGTGTTCTGGGCTGCTAAAGTATAGGCGTATACAGGCCATATAGTCAACGGTCCTTGGTTTACTTTAAATACTGAAAAATATTACATCTATAAAAGCAGGTGCTTTTGATTAGAAGTTGTTTCCTTTTATATTTTCGGAACACAAGATGGCGTCAAAGATGGCTGTCAACTTAACATTTGTCGCAAAGATGCTATGGAAGTTGATTCCGTAGTCATTTCATTTGCAAAGCCTTTAGTCCAGTTGCCATCAGCATAACATGGAAGACGGCGCCGCATAAAATTTATTTGTGGTTTCCAATTCACTTAGCCATGCTTGTTCCTAAACTGCATGATGCCTCCCTGGCATCATTGAACGTTTTCGAAAAAATCATGATGGCATTCGAAATGGTCGCCATAAGCAAGAATATAGAACCCCAGAGTTGAATATACCATCTGCTCCTTTTATGTTGTAAACTTCATAATAAAGAGTGTTCTAAGTTTTGACACCCACATAATACATGTGTTATAATAATAATGCAAGATGGTGGCCAAGATGACTGCCATAATCATAATAGAAGAGGTATTCTCTTATCAAAACACATTCAATTGCTGCATATAACTAGAGTATTGTGTTTGAAATGCCCATGTTATGTTGCTTACATAATAGTGAAGTCCTTTGGTTTTAGTTATGACCCCGCATCATATAAATGAAGAAAGATGACGACCAAGATTGCCGCCATAATTATGATTTAAATGAAAATGTTCTCTGATGAAAATACAATTCATGTGCTACATATACCAAACTGTCATGTATTTGAAATGCTTATATGATATACGACGCTGGGAACAGGATGAAGTGTTTATTCTCACACAAAAACAACGAGCCAAAATGGTGGCCAAGATGGCCGCCATAATCTTATTATATCAGGACACAAGCATTAGCTTTTACAAAAGCTAGCGGTCGTTTAGCCCTATAGTTATTGAATGAAAGGTGTAAAACTACAGGGTATCTGGTCGAACCACAACAGAGGACCCCTTCTTTGAACTTGAACCGGATCTATAGATTCGCATGGACACGGCAGCATATGGTAAAAGAACACGTCTTTGGCCGAAACTCCAGAACACTTCATGCTCGCAAGATAGACATACTTTAACTCATATGATCTAGCGGTCCCATTATGTCCAGTCTGTCCTCGGGAGGCTCTGCTGATATAAAAGTGAGAGATCACGTTAGACGTGCCTTTGCTTCTGATATCATACGGTTATATGTTCTTAATGATGTTTTCTCAGTTAATGCAGTAATGTTTCCTGGGGACGTGGGCCCGGGAGATCCCCAATTTCAACATTCGGTCATGATCTTACTAATTTCTTATCATGCAGAAGCAAATACGGTCAGCAGACTTACATGCGGTTCTCTATTAGCATTAGTTTGCTCGCTTTTCGCCAGCTAAAGACTACTGGTGATACAGGGGCAACAACCGGTTTTGAATCTGAATAACGGTAATATGTGTTTAGGTCAACTCCTATATATGCGGTCATTCGTGAACTACCACAGGTACCACACGTGCAACTACTTTACAAACTAAACTACTACAGGATAAGAGGATCTACTCGCAAGTGGGTCGCTTCAGGGCTCTCTGAGCGCTATCAAAAAGTGGTGTTAGATAGCCAAGCCTAAGGTCCAGTACAGGTCTTATCTCGTGTCACTCAAGGATCAGTACTGGGACCGGTCATATTCTTGGTTTTCATTCATTATCTTCCGGACAATATCAAGTCATCTGATCACCCGTTTGCTAACAACTGTGTTTTGTATAGAAATATTAATTCACTCATGCATTGCCAGATTCTCTACAAGATGACCTGAATAGCCTTGCACAATGTGAGACTGATTGGCAGTGAAATTTAACGTCACCAAATGTCATTCAATGAGAAAAGAAGATGGCCGCATCCATTCTTATTGAAAAATAACTGACTCTATCATTCAATAGAGCTATAAAATGATGGGTCTTGGTCTACATTCATACATAGTAACTTTCAAGAAAGGATGCTTACATGTATTAGACAAACTGATGAAAAACACACGCACTGATCAGGTTCAGACCTACACCTTGTGTAACAGTAGCAATAACTAATACGAATGATTAAAGACAATTCAAGCAGAAAAGAAAATGTGTACGCGTCATACACGGCCATCTATGCATTGCTCAAGATAAAACTTCAAAAGTCAGTGTAAACTGAAATACTACAGACGCTTTATTAAGGGACATCAGAGGAAGGGAGAACCATAAATATGTTGGGTTACATGGTAAATTGTCTGAATGAGTCTCCTTCCTTCTTACAGTCCATGCTGTTTCTGTCAGGATGTGATACAGTTACCTATTGCTATTGGTTCGTAGGAAATAGGGCAGTCTGAAAACACTTTCAAAGGGTTTCATACCTGATACTCTTGGTGGACAGAGTTAGCCTTTACCAGATAATATGAAGGAAACGACCGCTTTGGATGATGTTATGGCAGCAACGTAGAAACATCTACGTCAGATATAATGTTTGATGTGAAAATGGTAAACAACAGCTAAAACTCTCATGCTTAAGGCATATTACCACCAGAAAGTAGAGATATCTGTAAGAATGAGCAGACAGTATCGAGATGTGGCTAACATCAACAATGAAACATGGAACTCTGAATGTTTTTTTTTTCATAAAGCTGATAACCAATATACATTTGCAATGTGCTAGGCTAAACCTTGATCATTTTGTGAAAGTTGAACATATAATTGGCTATTAATGTTATAACATGTGTTTTTAGCCTCACTATGTTGAATATAGCTTCAAGATACTGTATGTGCATATTCAAGAAATTCCATTTCCATAGGGAATTATTCGTCTTTCTGTATTTGGTTGTTATTTTTTGTTATATACTCCAATCAACAGCTAAGGTCATGTCGAGCCGAGACCTCAGTTTAAAGTCTCATTCAAAAGACTGAAAAAGCCAAGGCTTAAACCCAAAACCCCTGGCGTACATTTTGATTGCTTAATCACAACACCACAGAAACTTATAACTGTGGATCCTGCTTTTGAAACGGTAGATAGAAATACGTTAAATAAATAGCAAATACGTATGCCAGCCAAGAACATAAGGCTGTTGCCATACAGAAACAGCCATCTTGGATGACATCTTAGGCTCAGAGTGTTCTAATAATGGCCTTAAATCACATCTGCACATGACAATACAATATAAGATTAACTTACAAGATAGAATGAAGACAAAACGCAAAAGAACTGTGCATTACATTCTATTCTATGCAAAAATTTAATTTGGCGGCCATCTTGGATGCCATGCTTATTTTTAAAAATCATTTTAGGTATGTGACTTATCAGGCAACTTCAAATGTATGTTTTAACAGCCAAATGTGGCAAACATAAATAAGCACTCAAGCCCTAGGCATAGCAAAACAAGTGATAACATATATTACGCGGCCATTCTAGACGCCATCTTGAATATCTCAAAATGCTCAATGATGACAAGGTGACATCAGTCAGATTCTTGAAGGGCAAGGTCTTGGCTACAAACATCAGTCAAGAAAAAAGTTTGAACTCTATTTCAGGGTTCTGATAAAATACCCCATAAATCTGCAGGACTAAAGCAAACATGGCTGTTAGTTTCTTGTCCGCGAGCACCTTCTAAACTTACAACGGGAACTAGACCATGCCTCTTTACATGTAGAGGAAAAAAGTACAAGTAGGCAAAGATCAGGAAAAGGCGCAATCAGAAAAAGACTCCCACTCCAAAAACCAAGGTGGGAAAAAACCAAACTAACAATCAGGTACTTATACCATGAAAACATTTCATAAGCCGAATGAAAAGGTACAAGTAGGCAAAGATCAGGAAAAGGCGCAATCAGAAAAAGATTCCCACTCCAAAAACCGAGGCGGGAAAAAACCAAACCAACAACCAGGCACTTATACCATGAAACATATCGTAAGCCGAATGAGCAGCTATTTTCCCAATAGGTGGCCACTCAGTTACCTTAACTTAACTAAAATATGAAAACATACATAAGGCGCCAACAGCACAAAAATTTTTTTAAACACCAAGACATAAAACAAAAAGAACCACTACAGAAGTATCGACTTGGAACGATCAGTAACACAAAGTTACTGGCGGGTTTAAATCGATTTTACAGGTACCTAACCTCACCCTCAGCTTCTGCAGTGGTTCACAACATTTAGTTAGTTCTTCGGTCCTCGTGGTGAATCTCTAACTAGTCAATGAATCATCAAGAACAAACAAATAAATCATGATAAACATCCTGATGAATCAAAAACCAGGACTCACAGATTGAGTAAGCTGCCCGACGATGGAGATCCCTGGGCGCCAAATAACTTACTAACTCCGGAGCTAAAGAAAAACATCAGTTGGACCCCGGTGGGCCAAGCAACAGACAAGAAGCTCCGGCCCCAACCAACTAAAATGAATACCTTTAAGTCGGGGCCATCATAGAGTCTGACGCCCGACCCACCGGCGTGCAATTAAAGAAGGCAGCATAGTTATCAACCGTGACTGGGTTAAAAACTAAGCATGCAGACTGTTGCATAACATTCAAGTTATAACCTATACGTCTGTAACGTGTTATGATTTTTCTAAACTGAAAAGAAAAATCATTACTTCCTATAAGTTTCTTTAATTTGTAAACCAAGTCACCATAAAATTATGGTTCCGATAGACCCTCACTTAAAAGCGTCTTTAACCCAACATTATATTTGGAAATCAATTCATAGTTTATGATACCGATAGCCCTGTTGGAGAAGTTTGGCCGTATAAGATTTATTTCGAGCGATGAAGTCTGTAACATGATTGCAGACTCTAGCAAACCTAATAAGTTGCGAAATGTATACACCATAAGAAGCACGACGAGGAACGTCACCATCCAAAAACGGAAAATTTACTATATCAAAATCAAAGTCATCGGGCTTATCATAAATTTTAGAAGAAACAAATCCATTTGCAACAGAAAGATGTAGATCTGGAAAGGGGGCTTCGGTATCCGAGATATTGGCTTTGTTCAACTGTAGTTCAGATGGATAAATTTGATTGACCATACCTTCAAAATAAGTGTTGTCAATGTTCAAAAGGTCATCGAGGTACCTAGAAGTGGAATTAAAAGCCTCGATAACATCAGCTTGATTATCATGGTTAAGAGAATCCATGAAATCTCTTTCGTAGCAGTATAAAAATAAATCAGCTACGAGAGGTGCGCAATTTGTATCCATCGGAATTCCAACAATTTGTCTGTATAACTTGGTCCCAAATCTAATATAAATATTATCCAGGAGATAGGATAAGGCGTCGCACACATTCTGACATGACCAAAGTGTATACCGACTTTGGTCAGATGATATGAAAAAAGCCTTTCTGTCATTACATGCCAAATAAAGTGAACCATAGTTTTTAATGCCCTTTTGAAGGTACACTCTATCAAATCCAGAAGTTTTTCTTTAATTAGATTATGTGGTCAAGTTGTATACAAAGTAGAAAAAACATATGTGGACAAGCTCGTCGCACGGAACCCTCTACACTTCAATTTATTGAACACCTCACCAGAATTTTTTATTGACCAAAACCAATTTTTATTTGAAGTTTCATACACTGTCTCACAGTATCTTATAACATGAGATTTGATAGCAGTAAGACAGGAAGTTAATAATTTAGAAATATCGTTTCACATACATAAACAATTCAAACATCTTCAAGACTCAGCAGTAATTCAGGGGGGCTGATTGGGATATGTGATAAACTCTGAACCAACATTTGTGTTCAAGCGGTGACAGACATTTGCAAGCGGGTAAGCTGCGTGGTAATGTCTAGAGGTCTGATATACATGCATTTAAGATCATCCTATTAAACGCCTCCATGTAAAAATGATTTTTTGAATGACACAGCTATAATAATTAGAAAAATAGACTCTCTGAATTTAATCAATTCATGCCATAATTGCATTCCCATAGATAAAAATGATGAGGTCCCATATGAGTCAGTATAAGATGTCTGGCTTCAAACATTAATTAAAGAGGAGACACACAAGATCCTACTTAAGATACCCAGACAACTTGACAATCCTTCAAAGAAAATGAAGATAGCATTTATGAAGGATGCTGCTTTAGGCAGGAAGAATATGAGAACATTATGGCCCAGAAAGGGCCCAGATAAATGTAAACTACAAAACCTATGATAAGACACCATTTAGACCAATAGTTGGCATGCATATGACCTGAAAATGCAATGGCAAAGCAGCTATGAATCTTAATTGCTAGATTCTACAAATCATAGCAGCATGGTCAAGATACACATTGTGTGTAAGATACACATTGTGTGTATTTATTGACAGAAAGGAACAACGCCATGCAATAAACACCCTAATGACATACTGGATAGGAAAATATATAGTGATGACACCATTAATGACAGATAATTGTGGTGAGCTCAACTCTGATGAAATGAGAGAAATAACTTGTGTATGATGGTACATCCGAAATTCGGGGTGGTTAATGTTTAGTTGCAAAGTACAGCTCTCTCTTAAATCTTAGGTTCAAAACAGTTCTTGAACATATGCTGTACTAGTGCATAATTAAGAAATTGATCACATTGCGTCAACATAATTATTCTTGATTAAAATTGCTCAAGCAGGATTTTCAGCCTGACGAAAAGTCCTTTCTAAATTCGGTGTAGTAGAAAACAAAGTTCAAATTAAAATTATCCGGTGGTGCCAGAACAGCCAGAGTTCAGTATTTGGTAGAGCTGGACATCGCCAAAGTACTCATTGTACTTGAAGTAATCTATCCTACATGGTTTGTATTTGAGTTGAATTTAATCTAAGGGACTATATCTTATTAAGAATTCCCTTATCTTCATTGTTGCAAAATGGGTGCGCATATATAAATGCTTGTTGACTTGTACAAAATTGTTTTTCAGATGCGATTTTCATATTATTTTAAAGTGCTAACATCCAAGTTTCAACTGCGGTTAAAAACCTCTCAAAACACTTCGATTAGAGAGAGAAAATATGAGAAACATAAATTACCCCGAATTTCGAATTGCCCCGAATTTCAAAGGCTCTGCCAAACTGAATGTACAAGTATGCACCAAAGCAGGAAAATTCCCTTTTCAGAATAAATTACACGTATGGCAGCATTACGAAAACACTACCATGCAGTGCACAAAGATTTTTCAGCTGTAAAAATTAATAAATACATGAGAAAAATAAAATTATGTTTTTAATATTTTAGCTCAAAACATAGATTGTGTGTACACGTTGGAACTCGACAAGGTGGTTCTAAAGAGTATCCACAATCAATGTTTTGTATCAACAATTAACAAGATCATAACCCTGTAAACCACAAAAACATATCCGCTTGAAAGGTACCCCAGATTTGCGCTCAAAATTGGAGAAATTAAGAGCTGGTAATAATTATCATTTTTAATATTGATCCATTAAATCATATACTGTAGGCATCCGTTAGAATCGACTGGAAAAGGCAATCATATCGGATATTGAAATGTGCATGATTGTGTGAAGAATAAGTGAATTTAATGCAAAAATGCAGTCTAGACCAGTTTTATCATTAAGCACAATAATATATATGACAGTCGGGTACAATGGGGTATTCGTTGCATGGACATATTTTCATGATGGGGTGAATGCCAATTTTGGCATCTTGCATGACTGAAGGGTTCGTCGATAACATTTTGTTCTCAATGGAATTGTTTTTTTTCCCAATTGATCGCCTTGTGTAGGGTTTTTGTTCAGGTCTTACCAATGCCTTATCACCGCCCTACTTAAACTTTTTTTAATCTTATTTTGTTATATTGTTTTTTTTTTTTTTTTTTTTTTTTTTTTTTTTTTTTTTTTTTTTTTTGCTATTTTACAGTATACGTACCATCACAATAGAATGACCAACAAATGACGCAAGCAGAAAGAAATCCCCACTCCAAAAACCGAGTTGTGGATAAAACTTAATTAACAATTAGGTACTTTAAATATACTAAGAAAACAAAGGCACATAACATGCGTAAAATCTAGACAATAACTGTCATTTGTCTTGCCGCTGCACGTGTAATTTTAGCGTGTGTTTATGTATTTCTTGTGGTATCAAGGCGCTGTGCAATACGTTAAACATAGATTAGCTGTGGGTCTTGCAACTTGCACATTATCAAGCTATATGCAAGACGATTAATGTCGAAAACACGGTCGTGAATTGTAGTTTCAAAGAACAACTGACTGATAGCAGTTCCAAAACCTGCGAAAACAGTCCTGCAATAATTTCAATTTAGTTCATACAGCGATAGTGGAATGAGAAAGATTGGTGTAGACTGGTAATGTAACACTGACGCTAACAAAGCGTTAAACAACTACCTTTTAAAGCCATCACTAATGCCTAGGTTACATTTGTCCCGATCATCGTACGATTTTTCGGTCTGTGGTTTTCCCAACGATATTTTGACGTCGCATGTGATCGTGGGCTACGACGTTTATGCTATGCCTAGGTCACATTTGGCCTACGATTAAATTGCAATTATCGTGCGATGCCTATTTTCGCATTTTCGTACGGTCTGCACAGGGTGACCCTACGATTCTACGGCTTTCTATGCATACGGCTTTCTTTAAAGCATCTACGATTTTGTATAGACTACACCTTTACAAATGTTAAAAACCGTAAGACCGTAGCCCGAAGACATGTCGTGCGGGCGCTGTACGGAGACCCTGCGATTATCGAGCGGTAAACGTATTTAAATGATAATTTGGGGACAAAAAATCATATGGCGTCGTAAGGGACCTCAAAGGCTCAGTGAGGAATCGTAGGAACTCCTCACGGACATTGCATATGCTCCGTTCGATTTCCACTTGAAGGAAGCAGATACCCTACGATCTACGTACGGTTCTGACTCAGAACATCGACGAAAGGCAGCGCAAGATATAGTACGATGCCCGTATGAATTGTAAACGCATACGTCGTAGCCACAAGCATCTATAATGTCTTAAATACGTAGGGAAAATCGCAGACCGAAAAATCGTACGACGATCGAGGAAATGTTTCCTAGGCATTAACAATTCATACGGCCATCGAACGATTTCTTGCTCTGGCTTTCGTCAATATTCTGAGTCAGGATCGTAAGGAGATCGTAGGGAAATCGTACGGAAATCGTAGGGTATCCGCACACTAGGTGGAAATCGCACGGAGCCTTGCGATGTCCGTGAAGAGTCCCTACGATTGTTACCGAGTCCCTGCGGTCTCCCTACGATCGCCATACGATTTCTTCCCAAATATAATTAAAAATCGCGCGGTGACCGCACGATCATCGCAGGGTCTCCCTACGTCGCCCGAACGACGTGTCTACGGAATACGGTCTTACGATATTTTTCAAATGTAAAATTGCCGACTATTACGAAAGCGTAGAGGCTACGGATATCGTAGGAAACCCTAGAATCATGCGGACATCTTAGGGTCACACTGAGGAGACCATACGAAAGTACAAAAAAAGGCATCTTACCATCATCGCAAGCTCATATGACAAATGTAATCTAGGCATAAAGCATAATTTACATTATTTTTATAAACATTGTAGTAATCTAGTCTCCAATACTGCATGTACATGCCATCTTGGTCATGTGACTTTGGATTTTATGTACACAATGGTTTCCACGTCTTTTAAATGCTGTATATAAAATTTGGTTTTAATTGGAAAAATGGTTTCAGAGACAAAACCACGGCCTACAATGGACGACGGCCTGTCAATCCAATTAGCTCACCTGTATGCATTAGGCTGAAGTGAGCTCATAAAATGGGGTGTATACGTTTTACGAACATGATATTTTGATGCAACGATTGATGTTTCTTACCGTTGGTGAAAACACACCGTGGCAGTTCCCCTAGGTTTGTAAGCGCAAGGCTACTGTTGTCGTTGACGACACATCTTTCATACTCCGAACAGGTGTTGTTACAATCAGTAACTATAATCTCTGTGGCTGAAAACGGATAATATCCACGATAGTCACCTTATTATCACACGTATTGACCGCTCAGATGAAAATGGTGTTTGTTGGTCTCGGTGGCACAAGAGCTAGCATGGGAACAAGAGATCGTATAATATCTAAAACGATACTTTGGACACCCCCTCTGACTTACATTGTTTGGTGTGCTGGCTACCCTTCTGATACTCTTTCAATTATTCAACATCGCAATACCACCGTTTTGCTGGCACAAGAACTACTTTGAGAGCAGGAGATCGAAAAATAACGAAAACAGCATTTTGGACACCACCTGAATTTCTTTTGATTTTGTTTTTAGAGGGGCTGGCTACCCTTCTCATCCTGTTTCAGTCCTGACGAGACTTGCAACATAGCTGACTACCCTGCTCATCCTCTTTCGGTGTGCTTGACAATAGCTAGTTTGAGAATAGGAGACAGAGAAATATCGAAAAACATTATGGACACGCCCTCTGACTAAAAGCTACAATCCATAGTGCAGATTATATTATTTCTTTCGGTCCTTTGAGATCGGTAAGAATGTTCAGAGTAGCAACTATTTTACGTTTAGAGCCATCTTCTAAACATTTTTTTTCAATTTTAGACCCCGTTTAGGCATGTGTCTTTGATTTAGACAACACTTGTGTAATTTTTTTGAAATCGCAGTATATTTGTCTGGCTATCGTCGCTAGTTTATAAAGGGTCACTGACGAGGGTTCAGTACCCGAAATTGCGCAATCTGGCCCAATTACCTCCCTTTGAACGTTTTACTGCTTCCAAAGGATCAAACTTTTATATTTTATTTTGAAATAGAAGACCAAGAGGTGTCGAAAGGAACATTTTTGATATCCCTTCTGATACGTGGAGACCTGGCTTTCCTGTTCATCCTCTTTCAATCTTGATGAATGTTGCCAAATACATGAATGCGGCTTGCTGGCCAAAATAAACCTTTCCCGTGGCTGGTTTAGTAAAGAATTGTCTTTTGTTACGTATGATTAGGTTTGACGAATTAGATTATTATACCTCATTAATATTCATTGGCTGAGTGTGGAGGATGCTATTCAATCATGTCGCTTGATCATATTACCCTCTGACGTCATCTTTGCCTAAAAACGTGCAGCTGCACATGCGTTTGTTTACAGTGCACGTGGAGGGTGCTATTCTGTCATGTCGCATGATCATATTACCCTCTGACGTCAGCCTATTTGCCTAAATGTGCAGTTGCACTTGTAGTCACATGCGTTTGTCATGTGGCGTGTCGCTACATGCAATTTGTTTCAAAAGTGGTTCGGTATAATAAAACAATTGTTGCCCATGAGTGAGGGTGACATGACGATTTGTTCACCCTCGGGCAATATTACCAGCCTCGGGTGAACAAATCGTCATGTCACCCTCACTCAAGGGCAACAATTGTATATTGTTCCATGTGTATCACATCACAAGGTGTATTTCGTGTCATTTGGTAAGTAAGGAATCAGATCTAGCGAGCTACCCGCGATTAAAAATCAACTTAAGCAGAATAAGTTTATTTACTTGTTCAAAATAATTTTGCGTCTGCACAATCACACCGTTCATGCAGATACAACAAACGCGAAAAGGCCTTCTAAACGCGAACATAACCAATAACATCACGGGAATACAAAAGTTAAGAAAACATCAAGATATAGCCTAGATATTAAATTGATCCTGTATAAAATGTATTTATGCAGAGCTGATGTGAAATGGTTTAATTTTGAGAATGGTACAGTATCATAAAAAAAATTGTATACACTATAGATACAAGCGATTTTTATTCGCAGATCACTTTTTTCTTGTCTACTACCCGATTCTTTTGATATTTGTAGAAATCATTTGTTTTGGTTTCGTTCATATATATATATATCTTAACAGCTAATTTTGACATCTATGGGATTCAAACCTGCACCACCGACACTTTGCCAAACCATTAGACATGTAGTAGGTCTAAGACTGTACCACTGAGCCAAGCCGATAACCATCTGGGGCTATCCGGTTTGAAAAAGAAAGTGTATAAAATTCAAAACCAATCTTGTTTACCCTAACAATGGACTCGCCCAAATAATAACGACGGGAAAGTCCATTCGCCAAAAATGGGTTAAAAACTCACCCGGTTTAACACATTTAAATGAGCCTGGAATGTTCTCACATATTTCTGTTGGAGCACACGGGCTTCCATCATTACATTCGTCGATGTCTGCATTAATAATTAATGAAATTATTCTTTATTTAAGGAGGATAACGTACCATATGGTAGGGAAATGAAGAAACTACTGTCAGAACTATTTTAGTTGTGTGCGGTTAGTTATGCGGTAAAATAGAAGCTAGTGCCTGGCATATGGTGCACGCGCCAGGCATGGAAGATAGTGATACCATTTTAACTCCCCACAACGCAAACTTTAGCGCCGACGTCAGAGTAAATTAATGATAACGCACCGTCCGAATGACGTTTTAAGGTTACGAAAATTTCCCCCAACCTGAATATCGTGTTATTTATTTATTTATTTATTTACTTACTTATTTATTTACCTGCATTTATTTACCTCATTGACAGTAATTACCCGTATAACCAGGATTACAAATACAAGTTTCGAGTCCACCAATATCAAAACACTGTCCGTTTACACTGCAGGGGTCCGGATCACACAGAGCTAAAAAATAACATAAACGAGCCGCCTCGTGGGAAAACCAACAATGATGTTTCCGAACAGGTCTGACACAATCCGACCTGTACAATCACAGAAGCAGACTAGAACCTTGAAATTTCGGATTTAAGAAGAAGAGAAATTGTACTATCCGTGTAGCGAAAACAAAGGCTACGAAGCTACTGCGAAGCTGAGATGCGTCTTTGTTTTCGCATATGCAGATTGTTTGTATTATCATGAGGCGGCTCAAACATTTAACAGTCCGGATCACACAGAGCTAAAAATAACAAAAAAAGAAGAAGGTAAGAGTAGGCAATGATCAGGAAATGGCGCAATCAGACAGAATTTCCCATTCTAAAAACCAAGGTGGGAAAAACTAAATTGACAATCATGTACGAAGGGTGTTCAAAAAGTTCGCGGAAAAGTGCCATCATTTTCTTATTTTGTAAATCAACTGAATTAAATTATTACAGTTATATAGACAAACATGATTTGTACTTATACAGCAAATTTTGCTGCTCTGGCATGAATACAATGTTAACAGTGGTTGCTATGGAAACCATACATCACGATTACCGGCCCACTTTTATTCATTTTCGCAAAAGGTCGATGTTTAATGATGACGTTGCATTTGATAGTTTACCGTGCTTTTTTCATCAAACTTTGTATGAGCAAAGTTCAATATGTTTGCGGTGAGCACATGACGTCATATAAGTGTGTGACGTCATTTGGGCGTAAAGCGGCCATATTGTTCAGTGGTATGCCTAAAATGCGAAGGGAACAGCGGTATTCGATAATTTGTGTGTTTAGAACGGACTATAAAAGAAAGAAACACTGCTAAGAGCAGAAAGCGCATATGGCAACAAGGAAATAAAGAAAACGGCAATCAACAAGTAGTATGCATGATTTCTACACGACCAGAAAAGCGTACATGTCGACTCACGCAGCGAAACGTCAAATAACGTCATACTGTCGAAAATGATCGTCATGATAGAAAAGAGTAGAATTCGTGAAATACACAACATATCGAATTGTAGTTTCGGCACATTCACCGCATTTTACACACATATCTGACAATTAGACGCTCGTTTGCCAGGTAGTTCAAAAAATGCTTAAGAGCTAGCCAGCAGCGGCATGAATGCGTATAGCTTGACGCTGTTATGACGTTGGGCCGGTTTTACTGTTGTTACCTTAGAAACGCACGTGATTTAATGCCTAATTTTCATCCGATTTTATTCAAATTTTGTGCATATGTTCACTATATGTTAATTTACAACATGCACAGAGAACGTAAATTTCCCATGACAATTACAAATCTGGCAGCACTTTTCCTCGAACTTTTTGAATCCCCCTCGTACTTATACTCAGAAACATATAATAAGCAATTTCTCAATAGGCGGCCACTCCGTTACAAAACGTAAAAGTAAGCAACAACGATCAGGAAATTGCAATCAGAACATAATATCACTGCAGATGTTGACACTTCAGGGATGTTGGTCAACCAGAAATTAAACACTACAAAAAGAATGTAAAAGTAAGCAATGAACAATAAACGGCGCTATCAGAAAGAACTCCCCACTTCAAAAACAAAAAAGTTAACAATCATGTACTAGTACAAAGAGAACATACCGTAAGCCTTGGAGTAGCTATTTCCCAATAGGTGTTCATCGATTTAATAGTAGGAAAAATACGTCACGCGTTTGTATGCAAACAGTACGCAAAATCACTACCAAACTATATATAGAACCACAACAGAAGCAGCGCCTTGCAACTGCAAGATATGAAATTACTGAGGGATCCCAACCCCACATTACAAAAACAGGCCCATGCAATATACATAGATTTTTTTCAAAAGCAAATATTGAAAATTTCATTGAAAAACAAGGACTTTTTACACATTTTCACTCAAAACATACCTTGTGGGTACATTTTAGAACCGCCTCGGCGAATGAATCAAAAATAAGAAAATTAGGTATACCCCCACAAACCCATCTTTATCTATATCATTTAAGTGGGGTTTAAGTGGGGTTTCACGTTTTCCTGATGCAGCGGCAGCTTCTGCAGTGGTTCACAACATTAATTTGCACCATAATCGTTGTAAATATCTAGCTAGACAATGAATCACCATAGACAAACAAATAAATTATGATAACCCCCATACAGAATCAAACGATTCTACATGCTGCCTTGCAATTTGGACCATAGAAAGCCAGCTACATCACTGGAGCAAATGAAAAACACAAGATTAACCCCGATGGACCAAGCAACAGAAAAGAAACTCCGCGCACTGCCAAAAAAAAAAAATGAATAGCTTTAAATTGTTGTAATCATACACTCTAAATCCCGACTCATTGACGTAGCATTAAAGAAGGAAGCATAGTAAGAATTCGTAATTGGTTATCTTAAAAGGTACAAGTAGGCAAAGATCAGGAAAAGGCGCAATCAGAGAAAGATTCCCACTCCAAAACCGAGGTGGGAAAAAACCAAACTAACAATCAGGTACTTATACCATAAAAACATTTCGTAAGCCGAATGAGCAGCTATTTTCCCAATAGGTGGCCACTCAGTTACCTCAACTAAAAATATGAATTTATGTGTATATTTCAAATTAATGAAAGTATTCAAATGAAAGTAACTGCGTGGCCACCAATTGGGAAATAGCTGCTGACTTGGCGTGCGATATGTTATATTTGTATTAGTACCTGATTGTCAATTTAGCTTTTTTCCGCCTCTATCATGTCGGTTTTGTTTTGGGTTTCACTTTCGTTCTGATATCACCATTTCCTGAACTTAGCTTACTCAATCTTTCCAAATAAAGATAAATTCATACTAGCATAATTATTCTGCATTTGCGCTGCAATTGTCGATCGCTGAAATACAATAGCATTAATGAAGTCGGCTCTTGTACCTTTTTTATATCAGATTTCTTGTGGTTGTGCTGTGTGGCGGCCCTTAAAAGTCTCCCCGTATACCCATATAATGCTCTTATTTTTTCCAATCCTCAGGGATTTATAATTGTCTACTTGTTCCTTGTTTCATTCTTATTGAAATGCATGTAATTAAGGGATGTGTCTTTGTGGTAAGTTGGAATGACAAACAGTCGTCCCCGAGCATCAAACTTGTCTTTTAACTCCAAGATTTTTTCACGACGTATAGTATATTCCCTTAAATCACCAAAGCTATATGACGAACACTATTTCCCCTGAAAATTTAAAAATAGCGCAATTTATAGATAATAGCGCAATTTATAGATAATTACAGCTTGAAAAAGGTACTGAGTACTTTTCTTGAGTGCTTCAAAATCATAAAGGTACAAGTAGGCAAAGATCAGGAAAAGGCGCAATCAGAAAAAGATTCCCACTCCAAAAACCGAGGTGGGAAAAAACCAAACTATCAATCAGGTACTTATATCATGAAACATATCGTAAGCCGAATGAGCAGCTATTTTCCCAATAGGTGGCCACTCAGTTACCTTAACTTAACTAAAAATATGAAAACATACATAAGGCGCCAACAGCACACAAAAAAAAATTTACACACCAAGACATAAAACAAAAAGAACCACCACAGAAGTATCGACTTGGAACGATCAGTAACACAAAGTTACTGGCGGGCTTAAACCGGTTTTACATGGCCATAACTCAGTCACAGTCACAAAAGTTGTGTTTTTATTTTATTTTTAAAGTTTCAAGTTTATAATATTTGCTTTTGATTGCAAAATTGACATTTCAGCGTGAAATGATGGTGCATGCAAGGCCTTCGTCTTCTAAACTTGATATGTAGGATACGCTAAAATTTCTAAAGTGCCTGTAAGTTGAAAATAAAATAGGATTTATTTAATACTCACCGTAATCTGTGGCACCTTTCGGACATCTGAGTTTCCTGTAACGGGTAACCCAGGGTGCAATTGGGCCATTGTATAATTGTTACAATTTGGTAAGGGGAGTTTAAAGGCTGACTTCTGCAGGAGCTATAATTGGTACCACAGTTATTCGGTAAATGACCCCTAATGGTGCAATATAGTCCAGAGGTCAAAGGACTGTCATAATGAGGTGATTATAACTACTATGCAAGGGTTCATAAAGAGGTCCCTAAAGGTTTATACCTTTAGGTTTAGTCCACTGTTTATTGATTTTATGGTCCCTGGTAACCTGTGCAATAAAACTGCCTCCCTTTGCAATCAATAGTGATTTTTTTCCTGTTTTGGCCCCTACCTGTATTCTGAGTCATTGCCATGGCACTAGGTTTTCTATTGTCCTGTCCCTACTCTAAAGACCCTAAAGGACTTTAACAACAAATGACGATTAAAAACACTTGGCCTTTTTCAAAACTTTTTTAGTTTTTATAAAATGTTATTTTTTTATTATGCAACGACTCTAAATTTCGGCCTAATAATGCTGAGCGTGAGGTTATGGCCATGTAAAATCGATAAAAGCCCGCCAGTATTTTTTACATTACTGGTCGTTCCAATGCGATACTTCTATGGTGGTTCTAATTGTTTTATGTCTAGATGTTATTTTTTTTTCTGTTAACACCTTATGTATGTTTTCATATTCTAGTTAAGTTTGGGTTACTGAGTGGCCACAAATTGGGAAAATGGCTGCCCATTCGGCTTAAAATATGTTTTCTTAGTTTTTAAATACCTGATTGTTAATTTAGTTTTTTCCCACCTCAGTATTTGCCATTTGCCGTTTGTACCATTTCCTGATCATTGCCTACTCTTACTTGTTTCCTTAATAGCTTCTTATAAAGGCCACCTTTACCGACAAAACAAAGTTCGCATTTCGGTTTTGTTTAATGCACCAAAAAGAAGCGTGCTAGCTACGTCAACGTCTGCATGCCTAATTATGGTTGATAACTATGCTGCCTTCTTTAATTGCACGCCGATGGGTCGGGCGTCAGACTCTATGATGGCCCGACATGAAGGTATCCATTTTGGTTGGTTGGGGCTCGAGCTTCTTGTCTGTTGCTTGGGTCACCGGGGTTCTACTAGTGTTTTTCTTTTGCACCGGCTTTCAGTTAGTTATTAGGCGCCCAAGGATCTCCATCGTCGAACAGCTTACTGGATCTGTTGAGTCCTCGTTTTTTAGTGATCGGGGTGGTTATCATTATTAAATCGTTTGTCCTTAAGTTAGAGATTCATTACGAGGACCGAACAATTAACTAAATGTTGTGAACCACTGCAGAAGGTGAGGTTTAGGTTAGGACCCCGTTTACCCGGGGAAAGCCCCCCCCCACCCAGTAATATTAAACTACTGATCGTTCCAAGGCGATACATCTGATGTGGTTCTACTTGTTTTGTGTTTTGGAGTAGAATTTTTGTGCTGTTGGAGCCTTATGTACGTTTTCATATTTTAGTGAAGTTCGGGTAACTGAATGGTCGCCTATTGGGGAAAAGGGAAAAGCTGCTCACCCGTCTTACTATATGTTTTGTTTCAGATAATACTGACTAAAAGAAGTAAGTTTGATTTTTCCATGAAAAACACTTTTAAATGCATTGCAGCAAATGTTGTTACTGTGAAATTCACACTTGCGTGTAAATGTCACGTTTTAGCTGTTTTTGTTTCAAAAAATGCCAAGTTTTGGAAAAAAACAGATTTGCCAAAAAATCCATACAGGTTTTGGCAGGGTGTTTTCTGTTTCAAATTTCTTACATTCATAACCTTCCAGGCAATATCAAAATGCAAAGGGTCATCTGCGTCCTTTGGGATTCCAATTTGATATGAGCTGAACTTGGGGTACCTGAAACTACAATATATGGGAAATAAGGCCAAAAAAATAAGAATGTTTCCGGTAACATGCAAGAAAAAAAAAATGGGTCGATAGGTAGGGATTTTTTCTAGGGAAGCCTTACCATGTAAAATATCTGAACATAGATATACAGTTTAATCAGAATTAAACTGTTTTCTCCTCCAGTGCACATGCACAGCTTCTTAGTTAAAACTTCAATTCAACATATTTTTATTCTTTTGCCGGTCCGGTACTTGAAAAACACGATCTTTTTTCGATTTTCGAGTATTTATTTTCGGATAACAGGAAAAAAAATATTAGAGTCGGGGAGTTTTTGACAGGTCGGTCGGGTTACCGGAAACATTCCCTTTTTTTTTTTTTTTTTTTTTTTTTTTTTGCCTAATACATTGGCCCTTAGAATTTTTTGAGGAATATATATATACAGTGGTGTTATGGCTAAAAACGCATTTTTGCCGTTTTAACGGTTAATTTGTTAACAGCCAATTGTAAAATTTCGTGGCGAAATTTTGTGAAAAATATTTTTTTCCGGTTTTCGCGGCGAAATTTCACGGCGGAACACGGCGAAATAAGTCTACCTGTCATTTCGCATCAAAATCAATTGACCGGTGTTTCGCGGCAAAAAAGACGACAGTCACAAAAGTTGTGTTTTTATTTTATGTGTGTTTGTTTTTTCTGTTTAAATTTTATTTTTATTTGCATGTATTTATATCCTATTAATATGTTGTTTTCGTTTCGAACGAACGAACGAACGAACAAAACGTACAAATCTTTTATTTCACAAATCCGGTCATACATGTGACATCGAGTTAATGTTATGAAAATACAATATGACATGACAAGCACGAAATTAAGGTTAAGTATAAGTGAAGAGGTTATGGTAGAGTCTAGGTGAGTGAAGAGAAGAGAGGAAGAAGGGGTGGGGGTAGTGAAGATACAGTAAACATGACATTTAGGTATAACGAGCTGGTAACTACAGGTTTCCAATGAAGATTATCATACTAACGGGGATATGACAAACGGTATAGTCCCTATCTGTACAGATCGGTATGTGTTCAACCTGGGCTAAGGTCCAGTTTATGACAATATATAAATCCGACGAGTATATTGAGAACGTTAAATGATTTCTTACTTTTATTAGTATGCGATCTAGAGCAATTTAGTGATGCGCAGTCATTATTATTTATTTGTTAACACGTCTGTATCGTCAATTAGCGCATCTAAATTAACTGTCCGTAGGCCAAGCACGTACTAAGCATGGTCGCGATTACCGTCTGGCTGAAAGCATGGCAGCATGTTGAAACTCGTTTAAAAAAAAAAAAAAAAAAAAAAGATATTAACTATGCCAGGTAAGTGTTTAGATAGTAAATTGCTCTTTTTGGTGCCTAGCTCCCGAGGACAAGACTTTCGATGGGGACGGGGGGGGGGGGGGGTGCTCTGAGGTAGCAAATTCTGCTACCTAAGAGCTCCCCGACACCCACCCCTCGTGTCATGGCATCCAATCAGGGCAATAAAAATGAAGATGTTTATCTGTGTATAAAGAAAATTCTAATCAATTTATTAACTACGGAGAACAGCATTTTTAGTAGTATTTCTAAAAACAGACAGAGGTTTGGCATTTCGCTCATGTTTGACGTGTTTAAAAGTTCTTTGAATTTTACGATGTTTGGTCTCGTAAAATAATAACGTTTAATATGCTTGCGTCTTTCTTCGGCGAAAACGGGGCAGATAAACAGGTAATGTATCTCATCTCCGACGTCCTGTTGGTCACAGAGGTGACACAGTCGCCCAAATAGTTCAATTTTGGGCCTATGCCATCTAAGCACTTCGCAGGGGAATCTGTGATTAGCAGTTCTCAGTTTTAATTTTATTTGCTATTACTGCAGCTGGTGTTGTGCCGTGTGGCGGCCCTAAAAAGTCTCCCCGTACATCATCCATAGTGCAGGTTATATTTTCCTTTTGGTCCTTTGAGATCAGTGAGGATATTCTGAGAAATCAGAAATTTATTATTGGTTAAGTTCATTTTTTAACCAATTTTTAATATTTTTGGTCTCATTTAGATAATTCTGGTCTTTGTATCGACTACCCTGTTGAAAGTTGCAAAATTTCAGTTATTCTCTTTGACTCCATGTTGCCAAATCTAAAGGGTCACTGACGAGGCTTTAATAGTCGAAACCGCGGTATGGCCCATCCCCTTTCTCATTAATATGTTCACTGCTCTTAAAGGATCTCAGTTTTAATTTTACTTAATTTCGCAAGTGGAGTATATAACCTAGGCAGCAGTTTGGTCAAATATGGTTCCAATTCAATCGTTTCCTTGAAAATTCCGTAGGTTCTACCGTTAGACGATTCATTAAGTTCCGCTCCCCATGACTGAAAAAAATTGATTCTGCAGGATTTCGGTGACAGTTTTCGCTAAGTTCCGTGGAGGTGTCTGAGATAATCAGACTTCTGACATGCCGCATTCATCAAGAATTTGTTTAATTTTAGTTACCCATTTTGGGTTAAGATCCGGTGTTTCTATAAGTTTTCTATAAAGGATATAGGACAATTGAGTCGGTTTATTTGTTAAAATTCTGACCCCAAAACCAATCATTCTACTTTTGATGGCTAATTCCAATGGGTATCTGCCGAATTCGCCAAGGACCATGTATAATGGCGTACTTTTACGGAAATTCATAAGTGAACGCAAGAAATTATTTTGGATGATTTCTAGCATTTTACAGTCCTCGAACTCAAATATTTCACTCCCGTAAGTTAGTATCGGGAGAATCGTATTATCGAATAGTTCCAATTGGAGGTCTATGGGGAGATCAAGATTATTTATACTTAGTTTTAAGAGAAACATGGCTTTCTTAGCTTGTTCTAGTACATGTTTCCTGGCATTTAGAAAAGAACCGGATTTAGAGAACACAGTTCCTAGGTATTTGTATGTGTCTACGAATTCGAGAGTCGTTTCTCCGAACTTGAAACTGAAATTGTCGGTTTTGCTTGCCCCAAATATTAAGATTTTTGTTTTAGACTCGTTGACAGTTAATCGCCAGTCTATGCAATACGTGTGAAATGTATCAAGACACGCTTGGAATGATTCCGCATTGTTCGACATAATAAAGGTGTCATCCGCGTAGAGCATCACGTACATCTCCAAGTAAATAAACATGTCATCGGCACGAAATTCAACCGGCACACCGTTTATACGGTTCGCGTCAAAATATGTTTCAAGGTCATTAAGATACATAGAGAATAAAATTGGCGAAATATTATCACCTTGACGTAGTCCGCAGCTGTTTCAATTTTGTATAATTATCGTTGTAGTCCCGACAGTCACAAAAGTTTTATTGTTTAAATTTCATTTTAATTTTATAGGCATTTATTTCTTTTCAAAGCGTATAAATGTTTTGTTTTCTTTTCAATTTTGTATAATCATCGTTTAAATTACGTGTTTTATGCGAATGGTTACGAATAATGACGATGATAAGCGAAATACGCTGGGCTGCGCAAGTAATATTTGTTTAATACACCTATGATATGATGCGCTTATTCCTAGGTCACACTAGCACTTACGTACGCTGCGGATACTTGCGGATACTGTACGTAGCAATCCGCATAAACTTGTGGGCGGGGCTAACTGTTTCTAATGAAATTACGTATTACAATTACCTTTAAATACGAATAGTTGCAATTTTTTTTAAAAATCAGAATCCTTATATTTTATGCAGTAGAGAGATGAATTCTGAGGGGTGTGTTTTTGGTTTGCAGGCTTACAAGGGTTACGAAAGGCAAGATGGGTTGCATTTCTTTTTCAAAATCAGAATCCTTATACTGTATGCAGTGGAGAAATGAATTCTGAGGGGTGTGTGTTTGGGTTGCAGGTTATAAATTTCATAAAACGTATTGTCCCCAACCCTTTTTTATAGTCCTTAAATCTAATTTACTGATCGTTCCATAGCGATACTTTTGTGGTGGTTCTTTCGTTTTATGTCTTGGTGTTTAATTATTTTTTGTGCTGTTGGCGCGTTATGTATGTTTTCATATTTTTAGTTAAGTTTAGGTAACTGAGTGGCCACCTGTTGGGAAAATAGCTGCCCATTCGGCTTAGGATATATTTTCATGGTATAAGTACCTGATTGTTAATTTAGTTTTTTACCATCTCGGTTTTTGGAGTGGGAATCTTTTTCTGATTGCGCCTTTTCCTGATTTCTGCCTACTTGTACCTTCTTCGTGAATATCCATGATTACCTTTTTTCGAATATCCAAAACGGATAGCAAGAAATCATGAAGAATTTAGCAAATTCATGATAATGATTACGTCGCTTGTTCATAAATAAGGTAGACTTTTGCTTTAAAACGCTCACTGAGCAAAGCATGGTGCTGAAGCATGTATCATGTTGTTTTGGAATTTACGTGTAATCAGTGAATCAAATTTAAGCGTGATAGCGTTGATACTACTGGCACACGAGCTGTTTATTTTACCATGGTAACGGTCACCCGGCCGCGGGGCGCTCCGATGTTTTACCTCTTTTGTATGCATTTAGTTGCTTGTAAAACAGTTGCTTATCAACGCAGTCGATAATCTGCATTGCTTGAAATCATGTCAGAATCACATCAAGCGTCATTACAACGCTAGCAGAAAAACGACATCATTTGGCACCTGCATTCGGAAGTAGACAACTTTTTAAGTTCCTCGGAGCCAACATCAAAACGTCCAGTTTTTTTGTGGAAATGGATCGCTTTGAAAACCGTGCAGTAATCAAAATTTGTCGAGATCCCGGGGAAACGCCAACGGAAGCGTACAAAATGATTACAGTGGTACCAAGTAAGACTTCTATCAGTCGGACATTGGTCTTTCTTTCAGGAGTGTGGAGATTCGATTCAAGAACGGCCGGTCGAAAGCGGAAATCAAGTGTCACGTAGAAAACGTTGACGTCGATTTGTGACGCCATTGATGAAGAAAGACAATTGACTGTTCGTGCCCTGTCCGAAAGACACTATAAGTTGGTTTCCAAATTTAATGTTGGGGCTAAAGAACCTTTTACGCGAGGGCCTTTCGGAACCAGAATTTTATTGTGACTTGGTTTACAAATTTAAGCTTAAAGGAATGAATGATTTTTCTTTTCAGTTCAGAAAAATCATAACTCTTTACAGACGTATAGGCTATAACTTGAATTTTATGCGGCAGTCTGCATGCTTAGTTTTTTGCCTTCTTTAATTGCTCGCCGGTGTGTCGGGCGTCAGACTCTATGATGGCCCCGACATAAAGCCATTCATTTTAGTTGGTTGGGGCCAAACGGGGTTCAACTGGTGTTTTTCTTTTGCTCCGGGTTTCAGTAAGTCGTTCGGCGCCCAGTGATCTCCATCGTCGTGCAGGTTACTGAGTCTGTAGAGTCCTCGTTTTTGATTCATCAATGTGGTTATCATGATTTATTCGTTTGCCCTCGATGATTCGTTGACCAGTTAGAGATTCACCACAAGGACCGCACAACTAACTAAATATTGTGAACCACCGCAGAAGATGAGGGTGATGTTAGGCGCCTGTAAAACCGGATGAAGCCCCCCCCCCGCCCAGTAATTGTATATTACGGATCGTTCCAAGGCGATACTTCTGTTGTGGTTCTAATTGTTTTGTGTTTTGGAGTCGAATTTTTGTGCTGTTTGGGCTTTATGTACGTTTTTATAATTTTAGTTCAGTTCGGGTAACTGAGTGGCAGCCTATTGGGGAATAGCTGTTCACTCGGCTTACGACATGTTTTCATGGTATAAGTACTTAAGTGTCATTTTATTTTTTCCCACCCCTCGGTTTATGGAGTGGGAATTTCTTTCTGATTGCGCCATTTCCTGATCATTGCCTATTTGTACTTTATCGATATGAGTATAGGAGCTGTCTACAAAGCAGTTAAAGACGCCAAATGCGAATACTGGAGCCAACTTTGAGAAGCAATGAACACATCAATAACAGCTCTTTATCACTCAACGCTAATGAAGTAGTTGACGTCGCATTACCCAGTTGACGTGCCCCGCGGTCATGGTACTAGCTTTCTTTAGGAGCCTGCAACTTTCCTAAAACTCATCGGATCTACACCAAACTTGGCCACATGACGAATTGATACAAATTTATGCTGATGTTATTTTTATTGCAATATATTCATATTTTAAAGTTATCAAGTTGGGGCCTATTTAAAAGTAAAACAACACTGTGATTGCAGAATAGAGTAAAACGCAATCGTACCTTAAATTGCATATTAATGGCACGACATAATATTGAATTATAACAAAAGTTTACTGGACTTTGAACGATAACTAAGCAAATAAATGTAAGTCTCTTTATTTCTTAACTTATTTACATTAACTAAGACATATCTAAGAATCCATTGTGCTTCAACATTACGAGAACATACACATGCACCAAAATACAATGCTGTAAAAATAGAAAATTTCATTGAAAAAAGAAATCAATATTTTTAATATACTTATTCAAAACATTGATTATGGATACATGTTTGAACTGCCTTGATGAGGTGGTTCGAACAAGTATACACAATCTATGTTTTGGTTCAAAAATTTGAAAATAAGGTAAACCCCTGTGAACCCCAGTTTTACTATATGAAACTGGGGTATGATGGGGTATACATTTATAGACATGGTTTCATGAATTTGAAAATGTAACGCAAGTTTTCTCCTAAAACGTTTACTCTATTAACTTATAGATAGGTGAAGTCAATGCAGTAATTGCAAATTTATTGAATGAAAGTGACATAAGATTTCCATGTCAATTCGTTTTCGCAAACGCTTCCGCCCCATGAACATATAGCCCAGTCATATTGTAGGAGGACCCACCACAAATCATTGCTACATTTTAGGTACCTTAGACCTATATATTAAAAACACTAAAAGTAGGACAAAATTGGAGGATATGAAATTTGATTTTTTTTTTCAGTGTTCAAGTTTCAGATGATTTTACTCATGGAAACTACTTCTGACATGATAATCGGCTCTTAAAAGTACTCTAGAAGGCATTTTAGCTAATCATCTAGTATTTAGATGGGAAATGATAATCTTCCAGAGTATGGTTCAACATAATCCCAAAACTATAAGCCAAACGATGAAATTTATGTAAGATAAGCACTGATTTACCCCACTCACCTATACAAAAATTTCATGTTCGCCTTTTGGACAACTGATATTTTATCGCACTGGCTTATGTATGCTTGGAATGTGTAGATGACCAAAAAGTTAGTTTTTGTGGATAACAATAGCGTTCCTAACATACGTTTCTTCGGCCAAAATCAAATAAATGTTTTGTTTCTCAGGCCTTTCCTCATCTGTTTTAAATGTCCCTCAGCTGTTTTTGTTTTCTGGCTCAAAAGAAAAAATGGCATCATTTGCTTTTTGCAGATGTCAAACATGAAATTTAAATAATATTTTAAGTGTTTAATTAATTTTAACTAACAAAGTTTTGACAGAAGTATTAAAAAGCTGTTAAAAGTAGCCTATGAACATGATTGTACATAAATTCACAGACCCCGGCAGCTAATTTGACTTTTCTTGCACCACCCCGAGGGCAATTTTTCATTAGGTCACCAGAAATGCAAAACAGGTTAAAAATAAATGATTTTTCTCTTCAGTTCGGAAAAATCATATCACGTTACAGACGTATAGGTTATAACTTGAATGTTATGCGACAGTCTGCATGCTTAGTTTTTAACCCAATCATGGTTGATAACTATGCTGCCTTCTTTAATTGCACGCCGGTGGGTCGGGCGTCAGACTCTATGATGGCCCCGACTTAAAGCTATTCATTTTAGTTGGTTGGGGCCGGAGCTTCTTGTCTGTTGCTTGGCCCACCGGGGTCCAACTGGTGTTTTTCTTTTGCTCCGGAGTTAGTAGGTTATTCGGCGCCCAGGGATCTCCATCGTCGGGCAGCTTACTCAATCTGTGAGTCCTGGTTTTTGATTCATCAGGATGTTTATCATGATTTATTTGTTTGTTCTTGATGATTCATTGACTAGTTAGAGATTCACCACGAGGACCGAAGAACTAACTAAATGTTGTGAACCACTGCAGAAGCTGAGGGTGAGGTTAGGTACCTGTAAAACCGGTTTAAGCCCGCCAGTAACTTTGTGTTACTGATCGTTCCAAGTCGATACTTCTGTAGTGGTTCTTTTTGTTTTATGTCTTGGTGTTTAAAAATTTTTTGTGCTGTTGGCGCCTTATGTATGTTTTCATATTTTTAGTTAAGTTAAGGTAACTGAGTGGCCACCTATTGGGAAAATAGCTGCTCATTCGGCTTACGATATGTTTCATGGTATAAGTACCTGATTGTTAGTTTGGTTTTTTCCCACCTCGGTTTTTGGAGTGGGAATCTTTTTCTGATTGCGCCTTTTCCTGATCTTTGCCTACTTGTACCTTTTTTCTTTCTTCAAAGATTAACTCTTTTGCTCTATAAAAATGCATGGTTTCCATGACAACCATTAAGGTGATTCTTGAGCATGAGGTGTACATACAAAATAATAGAAAAAATCTTGGAAAATATAGGATGTATGTACGGTACAGTCAGCGTGATGTTTATATCCCTCACGCTTACCTACGTGGAATTTCTCATGTCACGTGACTTTTTTCGGTGGATTTTGCGTGGAATTAGCGTGAATTTTGCGTGAGTTTCGCGAGGAAGAAGCGTGAGTTTTGCGTGGAGCTTTGACATGAAACGTGGAATTGCTTAACTGTAGCGTGAAACGAAACGTGGAAAGGATTAAGAGAGCTGCGTGAGATATCAACAGTCCCACGCTCGCTCACGCTTTCCACGTTCGTTTCACGCTCAGGAAAAAGGGACATGAAAAAAAAGTGATTCTTTTCACTTTTTATATATACAGCTGTATGTATATGTCTCTTGTCAACCAAAATAAAAGCAGTGAAGTCATTTCCGCCGCTGAAAGTCTCGAACTTTGCCGTGTACGGACATGTACATTTACTGATCAGTATGTTGTGAACTACATTTCCGAAACAAAGAAGACAAGCGCAAACGTAGTTTGTGTTTGTATTGTCTATCCTTTCTTTTGTTTTCGTTTTTATAACTTATTGTTCTTTTTTGTTTTTCTAAAGTTTCAAATCTCAAAAGACATGCTTGCATTTTATCACTTATCTCGCAAACTGAATTGTATGTTTGTTTGATTAGGATAATTTTTAACTTTATGCACCAAATTAAAGTTGGTAATTAAAACTTAGAGGCTATGTTGCTTATTAATCCTTTGTACAATAATTGTGCCGATACAAGAATAAAGAATACCTTGATTTTGTTGACTTTCGTAAATGCTTGAAAGATAAAAGAACAGGTTAAAGGGAATCGGAATTATCACAAGGGCATTGCACCGACACTTAAGATGAAATTTAGATGAATTAATTTCATGTAAATTTAATTGTAACGTACACCGTAATTTATGATTAAATGATACATGCACATATCGGTCGAGCTTTAATTGACGATGGGCATCTTAGTGAATACGAAAGACGCATTTATTTGAGAGATGTTCTGCAAATTTTGTCATCACTTAATCTACGATGATAATTGAATCAATAGTGAATAACGTATTGCTCAGACTGCAACTTGTCAAAACATGCGTATGTATTTACGTGCAGACGCTTTGTCGTACAAGTGAATGTATACAGGTTAACCGTCATCATACTTAGTTGCGGACCTCGAACTTAGGATTAATAAATAACTATATAATATATATTATTATATATTTAATTTGGTCACAAAACTTAAACATTTTACCCTTTTGAACAAGACGAAACGATAATCCTGTTCTCGTATGTCTCTTAATCCTTTCCACGCTTCTTTTCCTTAATGAACGTGGAAAACGTGAGCAAGCGTGCGACTGCTTATATCTCACGCCACTCACACGCTTCTTGCGAGGAATGAACGTGGACATAGCGTGGAACAAGCGTGGATTTGGGGAGGAATGAGCGAGGGTTTTGCGTGGGTTTTGCGTGGAACTTAAGCCTTTTTTCTTTCGTGCGTGAGCGCGAAGGATATAAACATCACGCTGACCGTACTGTATATACAATCACTTGTACCAGAGCTCTTAACGAACCCAGGATGCTGAAAGAAGTATCCAATGAATGTTATGGTGATGTACTATGACCCTAACGTCTGATATATGAAGGATCTGAATTTCAATTTCATGAGTTTTAATGAAAACTTTAGAAATATGAATGAAAAAGTGGAAAAATTAAATGGGTAAACTTACAAAATTTCTAATATCTTGGCAATCAAAAGCCCAAAACATGCTGAAAAAGGCATCAAATTGTTGCTATGACAGGATTATACCATCTTGTACTACATAATGTAAGTCATTTGATTTTTTGCTTTATGAATATTAACAAAACCTTTCGAATTGAGAGGAAAATTATGGAAATATTAAGGCGGTATACAAAGAAAAAACACATGCACATGTATCTTGGCTAATGATAGGCCTAGAGAGCTATAGTTGGTTTTATATGATTGCTAGGACAATGTTCTATAACCACATAATCTGATATATAAATTATCAGTGATTTTTATTGTATGGATATTAATGAGCACTTTATAAACTGATAAATGAGGTAAATCCACGAACAATGAAGGGGTACACCAACAAAGTTGCTTATATCTCAGCTGCCAATTTCCTTAAAGCGCTAAAATGGCGCCAATAGAATGCTAGGACGATGCACTATTGCGAGGTAGTCTGATAGCCTAACCCATTTTTTTATTTTTTTTAAATTCTGTGAATATTACTTAAAATTTTGAAAATTGTAATATTAACAGAAATTGAAGATTGTGCTCCAACAAAATTTATTGAATCTTGGTTGCCAGCCAGCATGCTTTAGACATGTATAACTGATTACATGGCAAGAAAACATAGCCCTATCTATCAATTGATATCATTTTGAGTTTTCTACAGCTAGTGGCAGTCGATGTATAAGCCAGGTTTTGGTATGCCCCTTCATTTTTTTTTCTTTCTCTTATTTATAAAAGAGCTCATTAATATCCATACAGCAAAAATAATTGAGGATTAACATATAAAAATATATGATTTTAGAACATTTTCCTAGCAATCATTTGGTACTCGTTCTAGCTCTCTAGGCCTATTAGTTGCCATGATACATGTGTATTCTATGTATACCGCCTTATTTTTCGCCTGTAACTTGCCTCTACAGTTAATTCAAAAGGCGATGTTGAGATTCATAAAACTAAAAATCATATGAATTGTGTGTTTAGTACAGGATAGTATACTATTGTCTAGCAACCATTTTATGCCATTTGATGCCATTTCAGCATCATTTTGTGGCGTTTGATTGCCAAGATACAGGCCATTTGGTAGGTTTACCCATATTTGTTCCACTTTTTCATTTCTGCCATTTTAATGTTTTCATGAAAAGTCTTGAATGTGCAAATTATACCATGAAACATATCGTAAGCCGAATGAGCAGCTATTTTCCCAATAGGTGGCCACTCAGTTACCTTAACTTAATTAAAAATATGAAAACATACATAAGGCGCCAACAGCACAAAAACTTTAAACACCAAGACATAAAACAAAAAGAACCACCACAGAAGTATCGCCCTGGAACGATCAGTAAAACAAAAGTTACTGGCGGGCTTAAACCGATTTTACAGGATCCTAACCTCGCCCTCAGCTTCTGCAGTGGTTCATTTATACACAGATATAAACATGAAATAATGTAAATCATTATAAGAAAATATATGATATAGGTACCAACATGTAACATGTATAACGGAAAGCAGGGTGAGCAGCTATTGAAGTGAGGTGGTCACAGTGCTAGCTTGGAAAAAAAGTAAAATGCAGAGGGCTAACTGAACAGCCAAATTAAATTCGGGTGGCCACAAAGCCATGCAACATGAAACTCATAATTAGATAAATTTGATAAATGTGAACCACAACAGCAGTACCGCCTTGGAACGGTCAGTTATAAATAACTGGGGGGCTTAAACCGGTTTTACAGGATCCTAACCTCACCCTCAGCTTCTGCAGTGGTTCATAACATTTAGTAAGCTCTTCGGTCCTCGTGGTGAATCTCTGACTAGTCAATGAATCATCAAGAACAAACAAATAAATCATGATAAACATCCTGATGAATCAAAAACAAGGACTCACAGATTGAGTAAGTTGCCCGACGATGGCGATCCCTGGGCGCCGAATAACCTACTAACTCCGGAGCTAAAGAAAAAACACCAGTTGGACCCCGGTGGGCCAAGCAACAGACAAGAAGCTCCGGCCCCAACCAACTAAAATGAATAGCTTTAGGTCGGGGCCATCATAGAGTCTGACGCCCGACCCACCGGCGTGCAATTAAAGAAGGCAGCATAGTTATCAACCATGATTGGGTTAAAAACTAAGCATGCAGACTGTCGCATAACATTCAAGTTATAACCTATACGTCTGTAACGTGTTATGATTTTTCTGAACTGAAAAGAAAAATCATTAATTCCTATAAGTTTCTTAAATTTGTAAACTAAGTCACCATAAAATTCAGGTTCCGAAAGGCCCTTACTTAAAAGCGTCTTTAACCCAACATTATATTTGGAAATCAATTCGTAGTGTCTACGATAAAATTTAGAAAAGGTTTTTCGAAGTTTATGATACCGATAGCCCTGTTGGAGAAGTTTTGCCGTTAAACATTTATTTCGAGCGTTGAAGTCTGTAACATGATTGCAGACTCTAGCAAACCTAATAAGTTGCGAAATGTAAACACCATAAGAAGCACGACGAGGATCGTCACCATCCAAAAAAGGAAAATTTACTATATCAAAATCAAAGTCATCGCGCTTATCATAAATTTTAGAAGAAACAAATCCATTTGCAACAGAAAGATGTAGATCTAAAAAGGGGGCTTCGGTATCTGATATATTGGCTTTGTTCAACTGAAGTTCAGGTGGATAAATTTGATTGACCATACCTTCAAAATAAGGGTTGTCAATGTTCAAAAGGTCATCGAGGTACCTAGATGTGGAATTAAAAGGTACAAGTAGGCAAAGATCAGGAAAAGGCGCAATCAGAAAAAGATTCCCACTCCAAAAACCGAGGTGGGAAAAAACCAAACTAACAATCATGTACTTATACCATAAAACATATCGTAAGCCGAATGAGCAGCTATTTTCCCAATAGGTGGCCACTCAGTTACCTTAACTTAACTAAAAATATGAAAACATACATAAGGCGCCAACAGCACAAAAAATTTTAAACACCAAGACATAAAACAAAAAGAACCACCACAGAAGTATCGACTTGGAACGATCAGTAACACAAAGTTACTGGCGGGCTTAAACCGGTTTTACAGGTACCTAACCTCACCCTCAGCTTCTGTAGTGGTTCAGTGATAAACAAGAAATAAGAAATCATATTAAGAAAATACTAAACATAGATACCAACGTTTAACATGAATAACGGAAAGCAGAGTGAGCAGCTATTGAAGGTATTAGGTGGTCACAGTGCTAGCTTGGACAGAACAAGTAAATGCAGAGGGCTAAGTGAACAGCCATTATATTCGGGTGGTCACAAAGCCATGCAACATGAAACTCGTAATTGGAATAACTTTGATAAGTGTGAACCAGAACAGCAGTACCGCCTTGGTACGGTCAGTTATAAAATAACTGGGGGGGCTTAAACCGGTTTTACAGGTACCTAACCTCACCCTCAGCTTCTGCAGTGGTTCACAACATTTAGTTAGTTCTTCGGTCCTCGTGGTGAATCTCTAACTAGTCAGTGAATCATCAAGAACAAACAAATAAATCATGATAAACATCCTGATGAATCAAAAACCAGGACTCACAGATTGAGTAAGCTGCCCGACGATGGAGATCCCTGGGCGCCGAATAACCTACTAACTCCGGAGCAAAAGAAAAACACCAGTTGGACCCCGGTGGGCCAAGCAACAGACAAGAAGCTCCGGCCCCAACCAACTAAAATGAATAGCTTTAAGTCGGGGCCATCATAGAGTCTGACGCCCGACCCACCGGCGTGCAATTAAAGAAGGTAGCATAGTTATCAATCATGATTGGGTTAAAAACTAAGCATGCAGACTGTCGCATAACATTCAAGTTATAACCTATACGTCTGTAACGTGATATGATTTTTCCGAACTGAAGAGAAAAATCATTTATTCCTTTAAGTTTCTTTAATTTGTAAACCAAGTCACCATAAAATTCAGGTTCCGAAAGGCTCTCACTTAAAAGTGTCTTTAACCCAACATTATATTTGGAAATCAATTCATAGTGTCTACGATAAAATTTAGAAAAGGTTTTTCGAAGTTTATGATACCGATAGCCCTGTTGGAGAAGTTGTGCCGTTAAACATTTATTTCGAGCGTTGAAGTCTGTAACATGATTGCAGACTCTAGCAAACCTAATAAGTTGCGAAATGTATACACCATAAGAAGCACGACGAGGAACGTCACCATCCAAAAAAGGAAAATTTACTATATCAAAATCAAAGTCATCGCGCTTATCATAAATTTTAGAAGAAACAAATCCATTTGCAACAGAAAGATGTAGATCTAAAAAGGGGGCTTCGGTATCTGAGATATTAGCTTTGTTCAACTGAAGTTCAGGTGGATAAATTTGATTGACCATACCTTCAAAATAAGGGTTGTCAATGTTCAAAAGGTCATCGAGGTACCTAGATGTGGAATTAAAAGCCTCGATAACATCAGCTTGATTATCATGGTTAAGAGAATCCATGAAATCTCTTTCGTAAAACTTATATACTATATGATTTCATACCTACCCCTGATTTTCCCCATTTTTACTATATGTAAGATGCAAATCTGGGGTAGCTTTCATACGGAGGTGTTTCCATGATGTCATGTCAAGGAAATCCTGGGTTATAATGCAAACGACCATATTGCTGATGTTTTTAGAAAATGCAATATGGAAATCGCTATTCTGAAAAAAAAAAAAAATCATATCTTCCGATTCCGTCCTACTTTTAGTATGTTATTAAGAAAGGTTGTTTCTCCACAAAAATGCAAGAAACATTTAATTTGCAATATGTGGTGGGTTTGCCAAAAATATCGCTAATTATACTGGACTAATATAGTACTTCCCATACAGTAACATTGAAGGGTTTGCGAAAAGAAAATTACCGGGATTTCTTGTGTTAATTTCTTTCAATAAATGTTCAATTTTCTGAATTGGCTGCAGTTATCTATCAGTCAGAAGAAGAAACGCTGTAGGAGAAAACTCGAAAATGTAACCTGAACTTCGTCCTGTAATATTGAGCATGACTTTATTTTGCCCCTTGTCATAAGAGAATCGCTTACTCATTAAAATCAAAAGTTTTGTCGGTTGTACTGATTGTCTTCCACTAATGATAGCTTGTCTGAAGGGTCATGGTCGACGTAATTTCGTCGTAATTTAGCCCCGTGACGTTGATTCTCTAGAGACATTGGCGACTTGATGTAAAACGTTCAGTTGATCAGACCGACAGCAATTTTTCGGTGCCCAAATAGCCTTTGAGGGATGGCAAATATGACGTCACGTGACGTC
Organism: Rugalucina vietnamica; assembly: GCA_964017185.1. NCBI lineage: Eukaryota > Metazoa > Mollusca > Bivalvia > Lucinida > Lucinidae > Rugalucina > Rugalucina vietnamica. The sequence continues at coordinate 9,055,287 of OZ024874.1, read as the reverse complement.
ACATACGTGGCGTGATCGGAAAGTACGTATACAAATGTTGTCATTTCTTTCGCTTTAATTTTTTTATTTCGAGATGAAATTTCACCAAACAATGCAGCAATATATTATGCAGTTCCACTGCAATAACACGTGCATTATACGCACACGTGCGTTGTTGCTATCGTTATGGAAACACCGCCTAACGTTATGCGTCGCCACATAACGTCGATTTTTTATTCTTATTTCAAAATACTTCTTAGTTCAAAGTATTGTAACACCAGTTTTGATTGTGTATGCCCACATTTTATTGAACACATATTAACTGCAACGAACACGGCTTATGTTTGTAAAGCTAGGAGGGTGTTTATTCAATGGATTTGTCTATAGAGTCTAGCAAATAACGACTCTGTCAAATACACATAACTGTTAAAATTTTCGAAAATGTTGCATTTTCAGGAAATCATTTAAAAAAAAAAAAAAAAAAAAAAAAAAAAAAAAAAATATGTTTACTGCAAGCTCAAAACATATCTATTCTTGACATTGTCTCTACTAGTTATAGTTTATGCCAGTCTTTTTATCATTTCGTTCAACATCGGCCGTAAAACAAGGTACTGAATTTAAGTTTACAAAATGAAAGCGACGTTCCTGCATATTTTACGCTAACTGTTGAATTCAATTTCACCGTATTCGTAGATAAAGCATCAGAATGCCGTATGTTTTCGAAAAATGGTAAATCAATGTTAGATTGTTTTTATTATTGCAAAATGTCGAACAGCTTTTCTAAACCCCCAAAATACACTAACAAAGTCAACCATGGGGTGAAGTTTCGCCGGGTCACGTCATTACGCTGCCTCATGCATGAACGTCTGACGTCATTGTTTCAAAATAAAAATAGCATTTACAAAAGACCCAATGTTTATTCGTACAAAATTTCATATCAATTGGTTGACGTAAACGCATTTTACAGCATTTTATACGTACTTTCCGATCGCCCCTCGTACACTATATATGTAAAACTCCAATTGTGCCGGATAATTTATTTTCGAAGACCCGTGGAGTGATTAAAAATACAAAACAAGCAAATTCAGAGAATTTATGTCCCCCGCCTTGATTGTTTAGTTACACAAATATAATCTAAGAATAACATATATCCAAACCACATGCACTTTCTTAGTGTAAATGCTGAAAAAGGGATGCAAATTATAGTGATGATTATATCCAAACCACATGCATATCTTTAATGTATGGTCAAGACATCTGTAAAGTTTCAAAAGAATCGAAATATAATTGTAGGATGCGTTGATTGCACAAGGTACCCACTGTCCATTCACTTTCATTGTGTAAATGTTGAAAAAAATGAGTAAAAAGTACAAGTAGGCAAAGATCAGGAAAAGGCGCAATCAGAAGAAGACTCCCACTCCAAAAACCAAGGTGGGAAAAAACCAAACCAACAATCAGGTACTTATACCATGAAAACATTTCGTAAGCCGAATGAGCAGCTATTTTCCCAATAGGTGGCCACTCAGTTACCTTAACTTAACTAAAAAAATGCAAACATACATAAGGCGCCAACAGCACAAAAATATTTTAAACACCACGACATAAAACAAAAAGAACCACCACAGAAGTATCGACTTGGAACGATCAGTAACACAAAGTTACTGGCGGGTTTAAATCGATTTTACACGGCCGTAACCTCACCCTCAGCTTCTGCAGTGGTTCATTACATTTAGTTAGTTCTTCGGTCCTCGTGGCGAATCTCTAACTAGTAAATGAATCATCAAGAACAAACAAATAAATCATGATAAACATCCTGATGAATCAAAAACAAGGACTCACAGATTCAGTAAGCTGCCCGACGATGGAGATCCCTGGGCGCCAAATAACTTACTAACTCCGGAGCTAAAGAAAAACATCAGTTGGACCCCGGCGGGCCAAGCAACAGACAAGAAGCTCCGGTCCCAACCAACTAAAATGAATAGCTTTAAGTCGGGGCCATCATAGAGTCTGACGCCCGACCCACCGGCGTGCAATTAAAGAATACAGCATAGTTATCAACCGTGATTGGGTCAAAAACTAAGCATGCAGACTGTCGCATAACATTCAAGTTATAACCTATACGTCTGTAACGTGTTATGATTTTTCTAAACTGAAAAGAAAAATCATTACTTCCTATAAGTTTCTTAAATTTGTAAGTTCAAATTGCGGAAAAGTGTAAGAATATTAATCTGAGGATTATATCCAAATAACATGCACATCTTCAAAGCATGGTCAAGACATCTGTTAAGTATCAAAAGAATCTGAATATGACTGTAGGAACTGTTGCTTGCACAAGCTACCCACTGTCCATTCACTTTCAGTGTCAAAATGTCAGAAAAAAAATGACTAAGTTCAAATTGCGAAAAAAAGTGTTAAAAATTTATTTGAGGATTATATCCAAATCCCATGCATGTCTTCAAAGCATGGTGAAGACATATGTAAAGTATCAAAAGAATCCGAGTGTAACTGTATGAGGAGTTGCTTGCACAAGGTACCTACTGTCCATTCACTTTCATTGTCAGAATGTCAAGTCATATTGCGACAAAAGTGTAAAAAATAACCTGAGGATTATATCCAAATGACATGCACATCTTCAAAGCATGTTCAAGACATCTGTGAAGTTTCAAAAGAATCGGAATAAAACTGTAGGAGGGGTTGCTTACACAAGGTACATACTTCTATAGGGGGACGGAAGGACGGACGGACGGACGGAAAGCCAAAAAACATGTCCCTCCGCTTTTCTTTGAAAAGGCGGGGGACAACTAAAACTCAAATGTTTTATTTATTGATTACTACACGCTCCATCTGAAATGGTAAAATATTTTTCTCCTTTAATTCAAAGAGACGTCACATTGCAAAACGTGTAAAATTACTTTTTTATTGCTGGGGATGGTAAAATGATGGTTTCATGTAAACATAAAAGTATAGTACATTGGCCAACCCAATCCACCTGTTAAGGGAGACTAAAATGTCATTGGTAAAAAACACACACACTAATTTTCACCTTTTTGCGTTTTTAAAGCTCTTCGTTGTATTTGTATGAAAGAATGATATAGGTTAAGTGTTCATAACAAAAAGAAAGAAAACACATCGCAATTAAAGTGGTGGTAAGAGTGATCGTTAGCCCGGCAATAAGGCGAAACGTGTTAGCAGCAAGGATGATGATGGTTTACTCGATGCTGACAGTGACAGTGACAGTGATAATGACGACGAGGTAAAAATCGAAGAATTTGTCTAGCACAAGCTGCAGTTTTTGTACGGTCATCACAAACCAGCAGACATTGACCGAGAGACTAGATAAATTTGAAAAACAACTCACGTATGTCGACAAAAGGGTTACCGATACGATATATTCCTTGAGTTCACTCAGAAAGATGTTAAGGAACTTAAAAAAGGCAATGTTTTATTAAAAGTCAAAAGTAAAAAAGGTGGAGAAGGCCCTAGAAGCTGTACAAACTCGTCTTAGAAATTTGATCGAGCAGCAAAATAGTTTGGAACGTTTTTCCCGTCGAAATAATGTACAGGTAATTATTGTTGGATCCTCAAACTGTGTTCATATTGCCAAATGGCACATCTTCCTATAACTTGCAATAACTGTAATTAGTTTTTGCGGCATTCAGGATGCTGTTAATAAAACGAATAAATACTCCTTCATATGTCAACGCTGCATAACTCATTCATTATATTATATGTCAGTCAATTGCTATGGTTTAGGTGCCAAACAATGCTTTTCATACAAATATTACACGGTTTTAAGTAAAATACAAGGGTACCCCCATTTCCGGCTTGTTTTCCGAGCGGTTGACCCCAGGGGTATTCCGTTACGAAGAAGATCTTTAGTAGCATTGAATTAAACAATTTGTATGAAACCATTTTGCGTTGACGGTTTTTCACTGACGAGACTTTAATAGTCGAAACCGCGGTATGGTCCATCCCTTTCTCATTAATGTGTTCACTGCTCTTAAAGGATCACAGTTTTACTTTTTATTTGCTATCACTGCAGCTGGTGTTGTGCCGTGTGGCGGCCCTAAAAAGTCTCCCCGTACATCATCCATAGTGCAGATTATATATTCTTTTTGGTCTTTTGAGATCAGCGAGGATATTCTGAGAAATCAGTAATTTATTATCGGTTTAGTTTCATTTTCTTACCAATGTTTGATATATTTGGACCCATTTAGATAATACTAGTCTTTGTATCGACTACCCCGTTGAAAGTTGCAAAATTTTAGTAATTATCTTTGGCTCCTTGTTGTCAAATCTAAAGGGTCAGTGTCGAAACCGCGGTATGGCCCATCCCTTTCTCATTAATGTGTTTACTGCTCTTAAAGGATCACAGTTTTTCTTTTTATTTTCTACAAGGTCCTTGTTAACATTTGCAGAAACTAAATTCAATACCGAACAGTTTAATAAAATGGAATATCGATATTTTAAACAACAAAAGCTTCGAACTTACATTCAAATTAAGGATGATGCCGACCGTTAAGGTGATTTTAAACAGCTCGATATTTTTTTCTTATTTTTTATTTTGAAGATACTTTAATATGTTTACTTTGCACTGGGCAAATAAAACGTGGGGTTCACTAGGGTTAATTTTTAGTTATACTGGTTGAAAGAACACCAAAAGCGTGTGCCGAAAAAAAAAAAAAACATTTTTCGCTAGTTACTACTATTTTAGCAATAAAAAATTCGAAAAGTACAATAAGTACTATCCAAAAACCATACATTTCATCAATACTAGACGTTGTTGAGTATATATAACCATCATCAAGTGTGCGCTTTGCCTAAAAGTGTTATTACGAAGAGATATTTTGTAAATTTGTGCTTTATGGCTATTTTGTTTTATCCTTGTTAACGTAGCAAATTTAATATTATTCCAAAACTCGCCAATAAATTTCCGCTATAAAGTTTTCATTGCAAGACCATCTCATTACAAGTTATTTGGTGAAAAAAAATCATGTGGTCAACGAAAAGAAAACAAATGCTACAGACAACTATGCTTCCCCACCACTTTGATTCTGCTTACGATTTTAGAGATTTTTGTACGAGTTTAAATTGTATTGTAGATTGTAGACCATAATATTATACCTGAATGTGTAGCGCAATGCTTCTTAGTTGATATTCAGTAAAAGTTGAGAACATACTGCTTGCTTGTATAATTAGAGACGCAGTTTAATCAGCCCAGTGTCGCAAATTTCAAAGTCATGGCGCCATAAAACGTCGCACGAAATAGATATAAATGCAACGTAACGTCGCCTTTATTATGACGCCATTGGCGTCATTCCTATTCAAAAACTCCATCAAATTGTACAGACGCTATTTAGACAATTATTTTGTAAATTTGTTTTACAAAAATCCTCCATTTTCAAAATCCGAAGCTGGCGATACATAGCTCCCAACAAGAGTTATTTCCCATGTTGTCGGCATAATCCGTAAAAAATAATATAATATACTCAGCGTCAATGAAAAGCTACCAGTAAATCAGGTTCAATTAGCACACTACAATAGTTGGTTCATTCTGTAAAGACAACTGCCGATAGTTCAGCATTAATTTGCTTTACATAAATCCCCCATTTTCAAAATCCGCAGCTGGCGATACATAGATCCCAACAAGAGTTATTTCCCATGTTGTCGGCATAATCCTTAAAAATAATATAATATACTCAGCGTCAATGAAAAGTTACCAGTAAATCAGGTTCAATTAACACACTAAAATAGTTGGTTCTTCTGTAAAGACAACTGCCGATAGTTCAGCATTAATTTTCATGGCATAAAATGTCATCCATTATTGCTATTGAAAATGGTATTCATAATAGCCGAAAAGATTATACGTAGTCCGAGGTAAATGGTAGAAGCTTCGATTGAAATGTATGGAGAAATGCAAAATGTGGGTACTACCTTAAAGTAAGGAGATCTATTTCGGCAGTCGATGGAGCAATTGAAACCAATTTGGTGGCGTTTTCACTGAATATGTTAGAGGCATGAGAAGACATGACGACTTGTAAAAACATGGCTTTCTAGTTCTCAAAAATTTCAAAAATCACACATTACATGTGGTACACGTGCACCATTGTTCCAAGGCTAGTAAAACTCTTGAATGTCTCTAAATCAATTTATAGAAGCCTCTGTGGCGCAATGGTTAAGCCACTTGCCTTGTAAACCAGGGGTCGTAGGTTCGATCCCGGGCTTCTCCAGTCCTTCAGGTTGAGACTGTAAACCGAGGTCCCGTCTCCATATGACCTTAGCTGTTGGTGGGACGTTAAACCTCAATCAATCAATCAATCAATCAATCTAAATCAATTTGCCAGAATCATAAATGAAACTACAATTTTTGAAAGAAATTTTATATGTTTCAAAATATCGAAATTTTATTGGTAACCTTTCATTGACGTTGAGTATACTTTCAGTGGCTCTTTAGCCATCTCATATGACTGGAATTCGTGGATAAACATTTCTTGCACACCAGATAGAGAAATCCAACCTTTTATCCCATGTGAGAAATTCTTATCTCATCCTCGTTATCTCACCCCGTCGCACGCTGCGTTCAAGTGTTCTTTTTTAACATTGGTTGTATAGGACGTCACGTAATTTCGTCGCTAAGCGCAAACGTCACGATGACGTCAAAACGTTTTAAATAAAAATGGCGGACGCCGCGATTTTATCATTTTTCTAGGTAAATAGTATAAAAATCAATCTTCGCTGTATTAAGGTGAGCAAGAAAAAGAATCTTACATGAGTGTCAGGTATGGATAGACAAATCTGTCCCTCGGGTCACAATTTGGCATCACTCGGCGAGCCTCGTGATGCCAAAATGTGACCCGAGGGACAGATTTATCTATCCATACCTGACACTCATGTAAGATTCTTATAATCCATACAAACAATCATTCACGTATCGTATTGTATGTTTGCTTTACATGACTTGTGTATGTTTGTATAGACATGTGTCTTTCATATGTATACTTGAACGCAAAAGATACGCAGCAATTTGTATTCTCGTTTTTTTCTGCATTGTCCTTGTAAGGATATTTTTGAAAGTATATTGTATGTCCCTACACAATAAGTAACGATTTGCCATTAACGGAATTTGATCGCATGTTCGTTCTAACGTTAATTTGACGGCTGTGTTCTTAGACAATTTGCATCAAGTCCATTATAAGACTAAAATAGTTCGGTGTACTAATGTATTAATGCGCATAATTGATTTACTAATAATGTATTGATGCGCACGTCTGTTACTAATAATTTACATTGGGTCCGTACATTGTTATGTATAAATATAAATATGGCATACATTGTTATGTATGAATATGGCATACATAAGCAACAGTCCAAACATTATAAGCACTTACCACTGCGAACTATTTTAACAATTCTGACATGACAGGTTGACAGGGTCGACAGTGTTGACAGGGTTGACAGGTTGACAGGGTTGACAGGGTTGACAGGTCGACAGGGTTGACAGGTCGACTGGGTTGACAGGTCGACAGGGTTGACAGGGTAGACAGGTCGACATGGTTGACAGGTCGAAAGGGTTGACCAGGTCGACAGGTTGACAGGTCGACGGGGTTGACAGGGTTGACAGGTCGACAGGATTGACAGGGTTGACAGGTCGACAGGGTTGACAAGTCGACAGGGTTGACAGGTCGACAGGGTTGACAGATTGATATTTCACACTATTGGGTTACATGTTTTTCCGCGGCGTTTTGAACGTTTGACGTCATCTTAAGTAACATATTGTTGCGGCAACATGTACCGTAATATTTATAGCTGTCGAACTGTCAACCTGTCGACCTGTCAACCTTGTCGACCTGTCAACCTTGTCGACCCGTCAATCTTGCAATATGTTAACTATGTAAACTATGTAGTAATGCAAAAACAAACAAAAAAAAACAGGTAGACAGGGTCGACAGGTTGACAGGGTCGACAGGGTTGACAGGTCGACAGGGTTGACAGGTCGACAGGGTTGACAGATTGAGATTTCACACTATTGGGTTACATGTTTTCCCGCGACGTCATGAACGTTTGACGTCTTAAGTAACGTATTATTGCGGCAACATGTACCATATAATGTTTATAGATGTCGACCTGTCAACCTGTCGACCCTGTCGACCTGTCAACCTGTCGACCCTGTCGACCTGTCAACCTTGTCGACCCGTCAATCGTGCAATATGTTAACTATATAAACTATGTAGTAATGCCAAAACAAAAACCGTATTCGGGATTCCACATTATGAGGTAATATGTTTTTACGACGTGATGAACATTTGACGTCATCTTACGTAATGTATTGTGACGGCAACATGTAAACTCTGTCAAACTTATATATTTTGTCAACCTGCAACTCTGATAACTATGAAAACCTGTATTATCAAGTATTAGCAATGCAAAATAAAATAAAATAAAATAAATAAATAAATAAATAAATAAATAAATAAATAAATAAATAAAACAAAACCGATTTACGTATGAACGTAAGGATAACATGCGCAAGGGACTATTTTAGTCTTATACTGGACTTGACCCGACAATTTAGGTCTAAAATATGGATGTTTCTTTCGATTTAAAAACAAACAGCATCAATTGATAGCCTGGTGTCTGTACAAGCAGAAAACAACAAAAACGTTTGGAAATTGGTGTTTGGTCGCACTTTTAATTGATGCGTTTCTTTGTTGACGTTAGCTTAGTTTTTCAAACAGCCATTACTTACTCATTATGCTCGGCTAGGACGCGATCTTTTGTCCATTATGTAATGTACTGAGGGCAACATTATGCGATTAAAAAAATTTGATCATTGATATTCGTTTGCTTATTTACAGCCAATTACGTCCAAACTTCACACACACGTCACACACACGTAATAAACGTCGACTTAGGCATAAAATTCCCCTATTTACGTTTGTCGTCCATTTTGCTTTTGAAAGAAAAAAACAACAACAAGAGGACCAATGGTCCTATAAACGCTCACCTGAGACCTGAGATATATACTAATAAACTAGTTTGACTACAATGGTAATATACATGTATATAACCCCAGGGCAGGGCCAGAATAACACCTGGATTCAATGTATTTTCAAATTATGAAAATTGAGTCCATTTGCCAATTTACTGCAAGTTTTGCCCTTCAAATGACATTTTAACAAGTTTCAACAAGTTTCCCCATTCAAATGCATGGGCGACCTAAGTTGACCTTGCCGTAAAATAGGTCAAGGTCATCCCAGGGTCATGATTTCTATACATTTTGTAGATATCTATTCCTTGATGCTTCATGCCAAGTTTCAAAATCATAGGCCTCCTGATTCTGAAGAAGAATATTTTTTTATAGTTTTGTTATTTATAGCCATGGTGGCCATCTTGGTCATGTTAACATGACTATTTATGCAAACTTTCATTCACTCTTCAAGAGGATGCTCCACATAAAGTTTGGCTTTGATTGGCCAAGCGGTTTCAGAGATGTTTGAATATTTTGGTCATATACATGTAGTTAGCCCCAGGTCAGGGGCAGACAACCCCATGGGCCTAAAATATTTTCATAAACATGAATCTCCCGTCCATTTGCTCATTCCTGGCAAGTTTTCTGCCATTGAATGACATTTTCCTATTTTTTTTTCCCATTCAAATGCATGGGTGACCTAAGTTGACCTTGCCGTAGAAAATGCCAAAGACATTCCAGGATCATGATTTTATACAGACTTTGTAGAGCTCCATAGCCTGATGTTTCATGCCAAGTTTCAAAATCATAGACCTTCTGGTTCTTGAGGAGAAGATTTTTAAAGGTTTTTGCTATTAATAGCCATGGCGGCCATCTTGGTCATGTGACCTTGACCATTGATATAAACTTTTATTGCCCCTTTCTAACAATGCTTCACATAAAGTTTGGCTTTGATTTGCAAAGCGGTTTTAGAGAAGATGCTGTTTGAATATTATGGTCATATACATGTATATAGCACCGGGGCAGGGGCAGACAACCCCCTGGGACAATTTTTTTTTGTTTCATAAACATATATATTCTGTCCATTTGCCCATTTCCTGCAAGTGTTTTACCTTAAAATCATATTTCAATAATTTTCCCCATTCAAATGCATGGGTGACCTATGTTGACCTTGCCGTAAAATAGGTCAAGGTCATCCCAGGGTTATGATTTATATAAACGTTGTAGAGCTCCATTGCCTGATGTTTCATGCCAAGTATCAAAATCATAGGCCTTCTGTTTCTGGAGAAGAAGATTTTTAAAGGTTTTTGTTATTTATAGCCATGGCGGCCATCTTGGTCATGTGACCTTAACCATTTATACAAACATTCGTTACCCCTCCCTAAGGATGCTACACATGAAGCTTGGTTTTGATTGGCCAAGTGGTTTCAGAAGAGAAGATGTTTGAAAAGTGTGGACATCGACGACGACAACAACGACGACGGACGACGGAGCATGAGTATCCTATAAGCTCACCTGTGAGCCTTCGGCTAAGGTGAGTGAGCTAAAAAAAACGTTGATTTTATTTTTGCATACCATGTAAGACCTCTGCAACTTTTAAAAGTTGCGTTACATTAAAGTTTTGACGTTTTCGCGGCAACCATAAGCCGAAGCGTACTGATTTTCATGTTGTATGAAAGACAAAGAACTTGACTTGTAAATAGTACCGTTATATCACCGAAAGAATATTTTGTGTCGATAAGAAGAATTTTGCGTTCTTAGTCGTCTGTATTTCGACTAGAATTCAGCTACTTTCTAGCCAAGGTTTTCTTAATATAATCTGACAGCTCAGAACATTTATTATTTTCACAACCTCATTAAAATCACCTAGAGTGTTTATCTACAAAATACCACTTCATACATCTGCAAGTTGAACATTCAACTGCTGGCCTCTGGTTTAATGCAAAATACAAAGAGAATACTCACATGTAATTTTGTGATGATAAAGATTTGTTTCTTTTGTTTTCATGAACCAAAATAAGCTACTGCATGATATTCATTTACATCCTGTCATCAAAGCAATTCTACTGATTATGTTACTGGAAATATTTATATAGAACTGACAAATATTTTCAATTATACAAAACTTAGTTTTCGTCTGCTTTTTTATTTGAATTGTGGGAAATTAGCTGTGTTTTGAGAAAACATCCTATGGGGTTTCAATAACCTGGATAGGTCATCATGCTGTGCAAAATTACATAATGAGGAAACATAGTGTTCTTCTTTGTTAGGACAAGCCTGTTCAGCTCAAACTTCCTACACATATCTATTGTTTGTTATAACGTGGCTGGCACTAAGACCTTTCTCTGAGGCAGATTACCAGTTCTAAGTACACATACATATATTTTCACAATTAACTGCAACTGTTTTTCTTTGATCAGTATTAATAAACTAAAGAATGGCCTTAGACAATCAAAAGAAATATGCTAGATATGCTGATCGATTTGACGAGGCCTTGCTACCAGCCGAACTGCTTTGCCACGGATGAACTATAAGCTTCAAATATATAAATTTTGGCCAAAATTTTCAAATTTTATAGCATCTGAATTAAAGTAAAATATATATGGCTGGTATTGTTCCTTTTATTTTATTTACTGTTACATACCCCGAATGCTTGTGTTAATTGTAAATGCCTGCAGTTTCATTTGGGAGGTAAAAATATAGATGTGTTGGGAGAAAACATCCAGTGAGGTTATGCGATCATGTGATCAAACTGCGCAAAATACATAATGAGATAACATTAGCGAGATGTGTGGGCGCTTAAATCATTCTCTCTCTCTCTCTCTCTCTCTCTCTCTCTCTCTCTCTCTCTCTCTCTCTCTAAGAAGCAAGTTGTTCCTCACCGATGCAGATTACCAGTGTTTTGTGCATATTGTTTCACAATCAACTGACAACTGTTCTTCTCTTCTTTAATCAGCATGGTCATAGGCAAATTTTCATGAAAGAAATATGCATGATGAACTAATTGAATAAAAAATAATAATAATAATAATAACCACCGGTTGTCAATAGTCACTCTTTAATCATCATCATCATCATCATCATCATAATCATCATCATCATCATCATCATCATCATCATAATCAGATGGGCAACACAAATCATCATCATCATCATCATCATCATCATCATCATCATCATCATCATCATCATCATCATCATCATCATCAATGATAATAAATTATATTAAACAGATGGGCAACACAAACAGCAACCATGATCCTGAACTAGCCAATTAAAAAAAAAACATGATTAAAATCATTTTATATACTATCTATCCTCTATAATGCTTCAGGCACTGTTCAAAAATTGTCCAGGCAAAATATTTGCAAGCATGTTTTATCAGCTGTGGGGGAGTCTGGTAAAAATTGTTGGATTTGTATTACAGTTTGTTGTTTTAACCATTAGAAGCTGTCAAATAAATCACCAGTATCAGAGAGATGTATTGTAAGCAGATTTTGGAAAATTTGGAAAAAGTTGGCGTTTTGCAGACAACTATTCTATAAGTGTTGCAAAACTTTTGCGTTTAAGTATATATATTTCTAGAGTAACTGCCGTCATCCCTTTCATCCTTGACGTAACCCGTTCTAAAGAATTTCGCAACTGAAACGAGAGAAAAATAGGGTAAATTGCATTTAAAGTTTAAAGTTAATTGACTTAAATTTAAAAAAAAAAATACACTTCTTGTGTCTGGAATTAAGGATTTGATGGCAGGAGTTGTAACGCTATGATGTCTGTCGGTGTCAGTAGCCGTAACCGATTTAACTGATTGAGTATGAGAACCATGATAATGTTAGGGCAATACCTTAGCATCGGGATCTAACGTCACTTTTTAACCACTTTTTAGGGCGACCAAGATGTCAAATCCATCCGTAACGAACACACGCCAAATGGCATGTAATATACAATTGTTTCTTAAGTTGTAAAATTCGAAAATTTTCAGTAGAATGATTTTGATAGTTTTCGTATCTTTGCTCAAATCGTAGATGGTGTGCATAACAGTCTTGCTATCATACAATAGGACCAGTGGTCCTATAAACGCTCACCTGAGACTTGAGATATAAACTAATAAAGTTGTTTGACTACAATGGTAATATGCATGTATATAACCCAAGGACTGGGTCAGAATAACCCCTGGAGTCAATGTCTTTTCAAATCATTAAAATTTAGTTCATTCGCCAATTTAGTGCAAGTTTTGCCCTTCAAATGACATTTTAACAATTTTCCCCCATTCAAATGCATGGGCGACCTAAGTTGACCTTGTCGAAACATATGTCAAGGTCATCCCAGGTTCATGATTTATATATTTTGTAGACCTCCATTCCTTGATGCTTCATGCTAAGTTTCAAAACCATAGGCCTCCAACTTCTGAAGAAGAAGATTTTTAAAGATGTTTGTTATTTATTACCATGGTGGCCATCTTGGTCATGTAACCATGACTATTTATGCAAACTTTCATTCACCCTTTTTGAGGATGCTCCACATAAAGTTTGGCTTTGATTGGTCAAGCAGTTTTAGAGAAGAAGATGTTCGAATATTTCGGTCATATACATGTTTATAGCCCCAGGGCAGGGGTAGACATGGTCCTGTGACCATGACTATTTATGCAAACTTTCATTCACACTTTTCTAAAGATGCTCCACATAAATTTTGGCTTTGATTGGTCAAGCAGTTTTAGAGAAGAAGATGTTCGAATATTGGAATAATGGTACTTTGAGAGAACCTATGTGGTTTCGTCTTATATAGAGAAGGTAATGTGAATACCTTAGTCATAAATCATATTTCAATATCTCAACTTCATATCCTATATTAAGATACATTAGCCTGGGCCACAAAGTTCATTTTTTATGTTTAAAAAATTGAGGTCGATGCGTGTTTTGCGTCGTCGTTTTTTACAATGTTTGTCCTTTCTGCGCAATCGCACAAATGGTAAAACATGGAGCCTTTTCGTTTGCTTAAAGTTGCTTTGGGGCAGTAAAAGAATAGAATAGAATATAATATTTTTATTTTTCCATCACGAAAGGTCCAGTTAAATGAAATTAGAATTCCCTTATTCCGTGAATATTTTTGGCAAAACTTTACAGATCGTCCTGTGATATTTCCTTATTCCGTTACTGTTGGCTTTTTAGATATATATAACACCGTTGATGTTGTAGCCGAAGCACAACTCAAATGAGCCTGGGCGGAAAGACGCATTGAATAGAAAAAAGGCATCCACATTTTCATCTGTATATAAAAAGGAATCCACATTTTTAGATATATGAACAATTTATGGGAAACCCTCAAAATGTGGATTCCTGACTATATAGAGAGGTATCCACATTTGTAGATACACGGCATTTCATAAGAAACTCTAAAATGTGGATTCCTATCTATATAGAGAGGGATCCACATTTTCCAGCTTTAAGGCATTTTATGGGAAACCCTCAACATGTGGATTCCTGACTTTATAGGCATGGATCCACTTTTTAAGTATAAGGCATTTCATGAGAAATCCTAAAAATGTGAATTCCTGTCTATATAGAGAGGGATCCACATTTTCCAGCTTTAAGGCATTCTATGTGAAACCCTGAATATGTGGATCCCTGTCTATATATGGAGGGGTTAACCTTTTTATACATGCAATTACAACCTTTTAACATTCACGGAATAAGGACAATCCATGATCATTTGTACTTGATCGAAATGACCAGATCATACTTAATGAAGCAACCAGACATTGTTCATGATTTGCCAGAGAAAAGCCGAGAAACAGTTCTACAATATGGATGCCAATGACCGTTTCACGGAGACATGCTGACTAAAAAGGCCGACAGGAGGTTAATTTTGATTGCTTTTCCGATCTAAATATCTCTATACCAAGTTGAGATATTGTTATATCATTTGGAACTAAGGTATCCACATTTCCTTGTCTATACACGAGGAAATCGAGGGTTCCCCTATAATACAATTGACCCCGAATATTTTGGTCATACCCATGTATATAGCCCCAGGGTAGGGGCAGACAACTCCCTGGGCCTAAAATATTATTATTAGCATAAATCTGTCCATTTGCTCATTCCACAAGTTTTCTGCCATTAAAAGACATTTTCCTATTTTTCTCCATTAAAATGCATGGTCGACCTAAGTTGGCCTTGCCGTAAAATAGGTCAAGGTCATCCCAGGGTCATGATTTATATAAACTTTGTAAAGCTTTATTCCCAGATACCAAGTTTCGAAATCATAGGCCTTCTGGTTCAGAAGAAGAAGATTTTTAAAGGTTTTTGCTATTTAAGCCATGGCGGTCATCTTGGTCATGTGACCTTGACCATTTATACAAACTTTAATTCCCTCTTCCTATAGATACTCCACATAAAGTTTGGCTTTGATGGCAAAGCGGTTTCAGAGAAGAAGATGTTTGAATATTTTGGTCATATACATGTATATTGGCCCGGGGCAGGGGCAGACAATCCCCTGGGAGCCAATTTTTTTCATAAACATAAATATTCTGTCCATTTGCCCATTTCCTGCAAGTTTTACCCTTAAAATCATATTTCAACAATTTTCCCAATTCAAATATATGGGTAACCTATGTTGACCTTGCCGTTAAATAGGGCAAAGTCATCCCAGGGTCATGATTTAAACAAACTTTGTAGAGCTCCATTGCCTGATGCTTCATGCCAAGTTTTAAAATCATAGGCCTTCTGTTTCTGGAGAAGAAGATTTTTAAATGTTGTTGATATTTAAAGCCATAGCGGCCATCTTGGTCATGTGATCTTGACCATTTATACAAACTTTCGTTCCCCCTCCCTAAGGATACTCCACATGAAGTTTGGCTTTGATTGGCCAAGTGGTTTCAGAGGAGAAGATGTTTGAAAAGTGTGGACAACGACGACGACGACGACGACATCGACGACGGACGACGGAGCATGGGTATCCTATAAGCTCACAGGTGAGATAATAAAAGTGGGGGTTAAGTGGGTATACTTTTAACGGACACGTTCTAATGATGATTTTGCTGATTTTCACGTTGACGTGGCATTATTAGAGAGGTTGAGCAACCGCACGTGTACTTGTACTTGTACGGGTATCCAAGTAAACACGTGGTTTCTATGCGTTTGACGTCATCAGTTTATGTGTTGATGTAATATTACACGTCGGCCATAACTTGAAAGGCGCGGTCTACACGAAAGGTAAAACGTGTAGCGAATTAAAATCATTTAGTGCGTTATATGAAACAAATGTCTTCATATATATACGGATTTATATTATTCTGATTTATTCTTGCAGTTGTTCTGGTTTCCGATTTCCTTTTTACTTTGAAATAGCAGGAGATTTTGTGGCACCCTTGCCTGCGAATTTGACCCATTTATTAGATGATTTAACTGGACCCTCGAACATAGTGTTAGGGAGAAAATGGCAATGAAAAGGTAGCACTTGTCTTAAATTTGAATTTCTTGTGCGGGTTTGTGTACTGTGTGTGTGGGTGTGGGGGGGGGGGGGGGGGCAGGTAGGAGGGCGCGGTTACCTTTCTTCCATTTCTCTACCTGTCTTTTTCCCTCCTTTCTTCCTTCTCCCTTTAACTCTTCTCCTTCTTGAATTGCATGTCAACTCATAATAATGGGCACCTGGGTGGTGTCTGGTGTGTGGGTGGGTGGGCCCGGGCGGGGGGAGAGTACACGTTCCCCTGTTAGGCTTGTAACCCTGAAATACATTAATTCGCTCTCCTGCCCCCATCCTTGAAAACCCAGGTTCACATAAAACTGTACAGGTGGTGTCTTCGGAACGCAGGAGGGTGCCAGTCCCCCAGAATCAAATTTTCAATGTTCCATATTCCCTAAAATTGCTCTTGTTCCTCTGTTCCCCTAAATATATGGCCTTTGTTCTCCTGAAAGAAATGGCCTTATCCATGTTGACCAGCATCCTTATCGGGCGTCGTTTTACTATTTATTTTATATTTATGGATATCCAAACATCGAATTATGGATATCAAAAATCGAATTATGGATATCCAATATTCAAACTGATTCAAAATTCGACTTGTGGATATCCAAAATTAATGAGGATTTAAGGATATCAATAATTTAATTTATGGATATCAAAAGTAAGATTTATGGATACCCATAATCGATTGTTGGATATCCATAAATAAACCTGATTTATGGATATCCATAAATAAGCCTGATTTATGGATATCCATAAATGAAATTAGGGCTTTCCAAAAATCCATAAATCGAATTATGGATATCCATAAATCGAATTATGGATATCCATAAATCGAATTATAGATATCCATAAATCGAATTATGGATATCAAAATTCGTGTGGATTTTAGGATATCAATAATTCGATATTTGGATGTCCATAATTTTATTTTTGGATATCCATAAATCCATTTTTGGATATTCATAATTCAGGCTGAATATTGGATAGCCATAATTCGATTTATGGATATCCAAACCATCAGTTTGCTACAAAATTACCATATATCTCTTTTTTAATGTGCCTATATTTATGGATATCCAAAAATGCATTTATGGATATCCAAATGTCATGCTTATTTTTGGATATCCATAAATCGATTTTGGATATCATTAATTCGAATTTCGGATACCCATTATTTTATTTTTGAATATCCAACAAGTCTTGCAACGGATGTATAACGCAACACATGACATTCTAAAACATGGTATTCGAGGATGGGGGTGCACATACAAAACAGCTCATACCGCAACTAATACTTATCATAGACCAATGAATGTGCTATCCTGTTACAGCTTAGATACTGTCCTTTCATTCAGTAGTAAGAAATGACAATAAACTCACTTGCGTCATTCATGCATATTCATGAAATATCCAATATAAGGAATATCAGTTTATTTTTCACTCCATTATAAACTATTTTCTGACCCATTCCATCATTCTGGACCATAATTTGACTGATGTTATAGCTCAGTGATACAAGTTCACAATTTCTTTAATGCAATAGGGCTACATATGTATGAAAATCATCATAGCAGTATTTTCATGAATATTAATGAAAAATGTATCATTGGTCACCAACATTATGAAAAAGAATGGGTGCCTACCTACAGAAATGTTGTGAAGACTAAAATTGAAACCATTGAAACCACAGGAATACATGGATATAGAGCTGTATTTCCGGTTGTGAATCTAGTACCTTGTATATTTATGATGAATATATTTAATGGTAAATATCAATAAAATCACAAAAATCATTAAAGCCCAAAAAATAAACTCAATTCAGGCCTAAGCTATCATCATTACACACTGTTGTTGCACCACTGATGCCATTTTGCAACTTTACAGATATCAAAGTCCTGAAATTAGAATCATCTCATTTGCATATTCATGATTATTATTCATAAAAACCTAAGAAAACTTTAAAACAAATGCTAAAAACTTAAAGAGTAAACTTACTAAATCACTTGTATCTGACCTTTAAATTGACATTGGATGCTGAAAGTGGTATTGAATGAATGCTTAGACTATAAACTATTGCCTTAAAAATATGAATCATTTGCTTTTCACTTTCAAGAATAATTAATGTTCAGGTAAGAATATTGGTAAAAATCAAAGAAAAGTTAAAAAGGTACACCATCAAAATGATTTGTATCTTTACTTCTGATAGCATAAGAGTGCAGAAATTGGTAGCAAATGGTTGCTTTGAGAATGTACCTTAACTGTGCAATCTGATTTTCTGATCTTATGTCTCATGATTATTAATGAAAACTTAAGAAGTAAGAGAAAAGATTTGAAAAATGAAGGGATATACCAATTAAATCACTGATATCTCGGATGACCATTGCCTTTGAATGCTGAAAATAACACCTAAGGGTAGCTAGGACAATTTATTATTGCCATGTGGTCTCTTATACGAATTCTTTGAGATTTTGTTTCATTGCTATTAAGTAAAACATTTATACAAATAGAAAATGACAGACTAGTAAAGAATGTCCATCCACAAAAAGCTTGATATTGGTGGCTTACTCATATGCTTTGTGGTATATCTGACAACTTGGCAATATAACATTCTTATAGCAATTAGCTGATGCTATTTTGAGCTCTCAAAGGTCATTGCCAGCAGAGAAATATGCGATTTTGTTGGGTTATCCAATTTTCATTTCCGCATTGTTTCTCTCATTTCTGGAGTTCCCATTAAAATTCATGAAACAAATATTCATATGGTTTAATCATAAGATTACAGGGTTAAAGAGTATTGGTTCTGGCAACCAATTACAGCTCCCTGTGGCTACCAGTAGCCAATAAACATAGTGGTTAAGTAGGTATACCCCACTTTATTCTTCCACATTTTTTCTCCAGTATCTAAAGATTTCATTAATACTCATGAAATCCAAAAAATCAAATGACTTGCATATTATAGAACTTGCTTATTGAAAACTGTCCTAGCAGTTGTTTGGTACCATTTTCAGAACAGTAAGGATTTTGGTACTTGAGTTCTATGTCATTTTGCAGGTATATTCGCTTAATTCTTCTGTGGTGATTTCTCCATTTTAAATTTTCAAAAACAATCATGAAGATTATATTTTTATAAAGCTAGAGGGCAACAGTATATTGCATTAAGGTTACAGTATGCAATCAGGGGGTAACCATATTCAAATGCATATTTTACTATGTTTATAAGTCATAGTGATATTGTTTTATATACCAAATTAAAGGCAAGATTTTGAAGTTTAAGGTGAATGCATTTGTTTTATTTAAGTTATGAATTAGAGGCTAGAAGAAAGCTTAAGTAAAATTATGTCATATGTCATGTTTGATGTTTCATCTTCTACATGTTTTGCTATATGTTTTTCCTGTTTCCTTGAAAAGCTTCCCTAACACTATATCATTAAAACGGTATCATGGATTTCCGCTAAAGTTCTTTGAAACTGAGATATTGCATTTTAAATTTTCTGTGACAAAATTGATTGGTCATCCTAAACAAAACTCCAATTTACTCAGCAACAAATCATAGTAGAAAAAATCTGAGATACCCTTTTGAAGAGAAGACTTCAATCAACACATGTGCCAAATTTCATTCCACTGGGATGGATAAGAAAGGAATTGAAATGCTTTGAAGATGACAGTTCCAACACAAAGTCTACTTTACAAGAAGCCACAAAATTCATTTCATCAATCAAATGCAAATTTATTCATGATTGGCAGCTTTCTGACATTCAAATTTCTGGTCAGTACATCCCGCAATAGGAAATCTTGAAGGCCATGCATTTGGAGGCGGGCTTTTGCTAAAGAAAACATGACAAATTCATAAATACTTATATACTTAACCAATCAGCGAACACTCAAACCGTTAGGCTATTAATCGCCCCCTGTTGTAAATGACCACACATTATTACCGGATTATTTTATGTCTGGGGGTTCAAAGACTGACAGTTACCTCCTTTCAATGAAATGGATTTTGCCAGACACCTTGAAGAAGAAATTATTTTATTACACTGACCTTTGGCAATTTTGTAATGGTGATGCTGCTATAGAAATGCAGTGAGTCGTGTCATGATAAAACTGGATTTTTGCAAAGGCGAAAACAAAAGCCGCAGATCAGCTTGCAGTAACTACTGGTAACACTATTCCACTTTACTTATTAATTTTTGTGAACTTTAATATAAAAATGCCACTTTCCTTGTGAAAACCAAAACCATTTATTAATTAGCTAAATAATCATATATGTTCATCAAAGAGAAATTGAACAGCACCACAAGAAAATTCTATTTGCAAAGAAGCGTACTTACATCATGTATGATCATAATGGTCTTCTTGTTTGTTTAGTTGGTTTAAATCTTTATTTCAAGCCTCTAACCAGCTTCTGCAGCTACACATGCTTTTTTTGTAACCATCTCTACACAACAAATCTCAGAATGGTGTTATTTCGCAACAGGGCCTAACTTATCTACTAAAGCTACCTTGTTGGGAAAGAGCTAGTCCTTCTGCTCTTCGAGTGTGTTGTCGGAAAATGTTTTGTTGTGTTTTATGTATTTTCTTTCCCACCCGCTATGTTGGGGGACTTTAAATTTAATTGCATCGATTCCTGGTCCCTCTATTCTTACTTTAGTGATAAACTGGTCATTTACAACAGAAACGATAATAAAAGCAGGTACTGTGAATATGCATAATCAAATGATGATTCATTATCTGATGGCTAACAAATTATTATATAATATCCCCATAGGCCCACAACCTTTGAGAATTCAACAATATGCTTACATAAAAGCCACTGCATAACAAAACAATGCATAACAAAAATAATGACTGTATATAATATAATCTGCTCAACCAAAAGACACTGATCAAACCATTGTAGTCATATGTAGAGCCAAAAACATCGGCTGTACAGGATGACCAGACCTTTACACAGGATTTGAGTGGTGTTATAAGAAAACTTGATTTAGAAAGTTAGACAAAAGCAGTTGCTAATCAGGTATGCAACAAAGAATGCTTATTGTTTAAAAAAAAAATGATTTTCAATAAATCTTGACCCTTATGTCTGGCTGTTTATCCTTTTGTCGAACACAAAAACGAATAAAAAAGATTGTTTTTTGTAAAACAAAGAATTTCTTGTGATATGACCCATATGCAGTAAACCAGCCCACTTAAACGATTTACATGTTAAGTTTTCTGTTTGTGTCAATGAAGGCCAAGACAAACTTCCTACGATGTATTGGTTACCTTCACAAAAGACCATACAAAAAGGTACAAGTAGGCAAAGATCAGGAAAAGGCGCAATCAGAAAAAGATTCCCACTCCAAAAACAGAGGCGGGAAAAAAAACAAACCAACAATCAGGTACTTATACCATGAAACATATCGTAAGCCGAATGAGCAGCTATTTTCCCAATAGGTGGCCACTCAGTTACCTTAACTTAACTAAAAATATGAAAACATACATAAGGCGCCAACAGCACAAAAAATTTTTCAAACACCAAGACATAAAACGAAAAGAACCACCACAGAAGTATCGACTTGGAACGATCAGTAACACAAAGTTACTGGCGGGCTTAAACCGGTTTTACATGGCCATAACCTCACCCTCAGCTTCTGCAGTGGTTCATAACATTTAGTTAGTTATTCGGTCCTCGTGGTGAATCTCTAACTAGTCAATGAATCATCAAGAACAAACAAATAAATCATGATAAACATCCTGATGAATCAAAAACCAGGACTCACAGACTGAGTAAGCTGCCCGACGATGGAGATCCCTGGGCGTCGAATAACCTACTAACTCCGGAGCAAAAGAAAAACACCAGTTGGACCCCGGTGGGCCAAGCAACAGACAAGAAGCTCCGGCCCCAACCAACTAAAATGAATAGCTTTATGTCGGGGCCATCATAGAGTCTGACGCCCGACCCACCGGCGTGCAATTAAAGAAGGCAGCATAGTTATCAACCATGATTGGGTTAAAAACTAAGCATGCAGACCGTCGCATAACATTCAAGTTATAACCTATACGTCTGTAACGTGTTATGATTTTTCTGAACTGAAAAGAAAAATCATTAATTCCTTTAAGTTTCTTAAATTTGTAAACCAAGTCACCATAAAATTCAGGTTCCGAAAGGCCCTCACTTAAAAGCGTCTTTAACCCAACATTATATTTGGAAATCAATTCATAGTGTCTACGATAAAATTTAGAAAATGTTTTTTGAAGTTTATGATACCGATAGCCCTGTTGGAGAAGTTTTGCCGTTAAACATTTATTTCGAGCGTTGAAGTCTGTAACATGATTGCAGACTCTAGCAAACCTAATAAGTTGCGAAATGTATACACCATAAGAAGCACGACGAGGAACGTCACCATCCAAAAAAGGAAAATTTACTATATCAAAATCAAAGTCATCGCGCTTGTCATAAATTTTAGAAGAAACAAATCCATTTGCAACAGAAAGATGTAGATCTAAAAAGGGGGCTTCAGTATCTGAGATATTGGCTTTGTTCAACTGAAGTTCAGGTGGATAAATTTGATTGACCATACCTTCAAAATAAGGGTTGTCAATGTTCAAAAGGTCATCGAGGTACCTAGATGTGGAATTGAAAGCCTCGATAACATCAGCTTGATTATCATGGTTAAGAGAATCCATGAAATCTCTTTCGTAGCAGTATAAAAATAAATCAGCTACGAGAGGTGCGCAATTTGTACCCATCGGAATTCCAACAATTTGTCTGTATAACTTGGTCCCAAATCTAATATAAATATTATCAAGGAGATAGGATAAGGCGTCGCATACATTCTGACATGACCAAAGTGTATACCGACTTTGGTCAGAGGAAGTGAAAAAAGCCTTTCTGTCATTACATGCCAAATAAAGTGAACCATAGTTTTTTAATGCCCTTTTGAAGGTCCACTCTATCAAATCCAGAAGTTTTTCTTTAATTAGATTATGTGGTAATGTTGTATACAGAGTAGAAAAATCATATGTAGACAAGCTTGTCGCACGGAACCCTCTACACTTCAATTTACTGAGCACCTCACCAGAATTTTTAATTGACCAAAACCAATTTTTATTTGAAGTTTCATACACTGTCTCACAGTATCTTATAACATGAGATTTGATAGCAGTAAGACAGGAAGTTAATAATTTAGAAAGTTCAGTGGTAGTACAAGAGCTAGAATTTGCAATAAATCTAGCTTTGTATGGTCTTTTGTGAAGCTTAGGTAACCAATACATCGTAGGGAGTTTGTCTTGGCCTTCATTGACACAAACAGAAAACTTAACAGGTAAATCGTTTAAGTGGGCATTAACTACAGACACCTCATCAGTATCTGTCTCCAGATAAGCCCTGGTACCATCAAGCTCCTGTTTTAAGGTGTTAACGTAGTGAAGCCTACAAACGACAACAACATTATTTGCGGCTTTATCTGCCGGAACCAAGACATACTTTCTATGAAATTTTTGGATACCCTGCTTCAAATGCCTAAATGACGATTTGGCTTTAGGAGGTAAAAGATTAGTATTTTGTGAATAAAACTTAATACGTTTATCCACAATAGTAAAGATACTTCTTTTCCATTCTTTAAGAGCATTATCCTCAACACCCTCTCGTTTACACCATCGATTACCGAAATCATTTAATGCAGATGAAATCTCCTCTCTACATTTGTCGAAATTAATGTAGGAAGGGAATCTATAATTCGGACCTTTAGAAACAATTTTGCGAATTCTAGAATCCGAAATTATTTTTAAATTTCCAGTAACAATATGTCCAGCGGGTTGATAAACATATTTTGAATCTTTACAATCTCAAGACTTAGGAGTATTAGCATGGATATCAAGATCAGAAACAAGTTTATTGAAATTAAAAATTGTATTTCTGATTGGTTTGTTATATTTGTAACAAATAATAGGAGGTTCTGAATTTTGGAAGTAGGTAGGTATAGACTGTATCACTGATTTATCCTGGAATATGCTTGGTAAATCAATAAAGTCAATTCCTTTATTGATGAAAGGAATTTTGATAAAACTTCTAATGTGATTAGATTCGGAATCGATAAATGGACGAAGAGCATGCTGAGTATAACATCTTGTTAACAGTGCAGCGTCATACATTTGATGATTTCTATCGTAAAATCTATTAGCCTCTGTGTCCAAGGAACGTAATGCAGCAATAGGTAGAGAACTAAGATACGACAGCATTGGATGTCGACCGTGAATCCTTAGTTTAACAGCTAAATCATTAAGAGAAATGTTCAATTTCAATGCAGCACACCGTTTACGTTTGTCATTACCCTTTTTCCGTATACCATGAGATCTAGATTTACGTTTACGAGAGTCCGAAAGTGTAAGTACATCAAAATCGGGCATTTTGGAAATATTGCCTTCATGGTAAATGTTATCGTTAAATCCCAGTGGAAAGGGTGTTTGCAGTAATTTTATCCATTTAAGTTCAGTTTCAAATCGTTTAATGTTTTTGAATCTAACTGAAGAATTTTCATCATATGAGATTTTCTCCACTGGTTGAACTTTAACATCACAGGGAGAATGACCAGTGCGCTTAAAATGCTGGTACAGAAAGGTATCATTATTTTTGGGCTTTCTGATTCTACGATAGTGCTCACCAAATCGTTTTTGCAAAGTTCGACAAGTTTGTCCAACATATTGCATCCTACAATTGTTTGTATTTCAAGTAAGAACATATACAAGATCCATTGATTTTCAGTCTAAATCAGAATCATTAACCACTGAAAATGTCCTACCATTCACAGATGAAGTGATAGTAGTCTTAGAGCATAAATGATTGCAACAGTTGCACTTCTTGGCATTGCACTTAGAAATACTAGGGTACATTCCAGGTCTCTTGAACGGATTAATATATTTACGTAAAATTGGTGATTTGAGTGGAGATAACCTAATCTTAAGATTATTACGAAACATATTAGAATTAGAAGCTCCGTGTAGATTAACAGTAGATGCCGAAAATAAATTAAGAGGTGTCACCCTTACAGTAGGTAATAAATTATGAAAATTGTTAGTTGAATGAGGAATCCGTACAGTAGACGCGGCATGCAACCTAAGGGGAGTTAATGTAATTCCTAATCTTTTTGTGATAGTCATAGTTGGGAGTATTGTGTTGATACTGCCAAAAGGAGCGCGACACTCATACCGGTTATAGAATAAATAATGCACTTAATCGTAATGCAAAATCTTTCGAATGAAAGAAAAAGGTATAACCGAAACCCACACCTCAGGTCCATGTCTAATACAAGTCCATGGATAGAAACGTAAGAATCGCTTATACAACGAGATACGAGTGACGGTCAACTAATGACCTTCAATACGGTATCGAAGAGTTGTGGTAGTTAGAGATAGGAAAATACAAACTGATTGCAAGCAATCCCTGAGGGTTGGAAAAATAAGAGCATTAAATGGATGTACGGGGAGACTTTTTAGGGCCGCCACACGGCACAACCACAAGAACTCTGATATAAAAAGGTACAAGTAGGCAAAGATCAGGAAAAGGCGCAATCAGAAAAAGATTCCCACTCCAAAAACCGAGGCGGGAAAAAACCAAACCAACAATCAGGTACTTATACCATGAAACATATCGTAAGCCGAATGAGCAGCTATTTTCCCAATAGGTGGCCACTCAGTTACCTTAACTTAACTAAAAATATGAAAACATACATAAGGCGCCAACAGCACAAAAAATTTTTCAAACACCAAGACATAAAACGAAAAGAACCACCACAGAAGTATCGACTTGGAACGATCAGTAACACAAAGTTACTGGCGGGCTTAAACCGGTTTTACATGGCCATAACCTCACCCTCAGCTTCTGCAGTGGTTCATAACATTTAGTTAGTTATTCGGTCCTCGTGGTGAATCTCTAACTAGTCAATGAATCATCAAGAACAAACAAATAAATCATGATAAACATCCTGATGAATCAAAAACCAGGACTCACAGACTGAGTAAGCTGCCCGACGATGGAGATCCCTGGGCGTCGAATAACCTACTAACTCCGGAGCAAAAGAAAAACACCAGTTGGACCCCGGTGGGCCAAGCAACAGACAAGAAGCTCCGGCCCCAACCAACTAAAATGAATAGCTTTATGTCGGGGCCATCATAGAGTCTGACGCCCGACCCACCGGCGTGCAATTAAAGAAGGCAGCATAGTTATCAACCATGATTGGGTTAAAAACTAAGCATGCAGACTGTCGCATAACATTCAAGTTATAACCTATACGTCTGTAACGTGTTATGATTTTTCTGAACTGAAAAGAAAAATCATTAATTCCTTTAAGTTTCTTAAATTTGTAAACCAAGTCACCATAAAATTCAGGTTCCGAAAGGCCCTCACTTAAAAGCGTCTTTAACCCAACATTATATTTGGAAATCAATTCATAGTGTCTACGATAAAATTTAGAAAATGTTTTTCGAAGTTTATGATACCGATAGCCCTGTTGGAGAAGTTTTGCCGTTAAACATTTATTTCGAGCGTTGAAGTCTGTAACATGATTGCAGACTCTAGCAAACCTAATAAGTTGCGAAATGTATACACCATAAGAAGCACGACGAGGAACGTCACCATCCAAAAAAGGAAAATTTACTATATCAAAATCAAAAACATCGAGCTTGTCATAAATTTTAGAAGAAACAAATCCATTTGCAACAGAAAGATGTAGATCTAAAAAGGGGGCTTCAGTATCTGAGATATTGGCTTTGTTCAACTGAAGTTCAGGTGGATAAATTTGATTGACCATACCTTCAAAATAAGGATTGTCAATGTTCAAAAGGTCATCGAGGTACCTAGATGTGGAATTGAAAGCCTCGATAACATCAGCTTGATTATCATGGTTAAGAGAATCCATGAAATCTCTTTCGTAGCAGTATAAAAATAAATCAGCTACGAGAGGTGCGCAATTTGTACCCATCGGAATTCCAACAATTTGTCTGTATAACTTGGTCCCAAATCTAATATAAATATTATCAAGGAGATAGGATAAGGCGTCGCATACATTCTGACATGACCAAAGTGTATACCGACTTTGGTCAGAGGAAGTGAAAAAAGCCTTTCTGTCATTACATGCCAAATAAAGTGAACCATAGTTGCAAATTCTAGCTCTTGTACTACCACTGAACTTTCTAAATTATTAACTTCCTGTCTTACTGCTATCAAATCTCATGTTATAAGATACTGTGAGACAGTGTATGAAACTTCAAATAAAAATTGGTTTTGGTCAATTAAAAATTCTGGTGAGGTGCTCAGTAAATTGAAGTGTAGAGGGTTCCTTGCGACAAGCTTGTCCACATATGATTTTTTCTACTCTGTATACAACATTACCACATAATCTAATTAAAGAAAAACTTCTGGATTTGATAGCGTGGACCTTCAAAAGGGCATTAAAAAACTATGGTTCACTTTATTTGGCATGTAATGACAGAAAGGCTTTTTTCACTTCCTCTGACCAAAGTCGGTATACACTTTGGTCATGTCAGAATGTATGCGACGCCTTATCCTATCTCCTTGATAATATTTATATTAGATTTGGGACCAAGTTATACAGACAAATTGTTGGAATTCCGATGGGTACAAATTGCGCACCTCTCGTAGCTGATTTATTTTTATACTGCTACGAAAGAGATTTCATGGATTCTCTTAACCATGATAATCAAGCTGATGTTATCGAGGCTTTTAATTCCACATCTAGGTACCTCGATGACCTTTTGAACATTGACAACCCTTATTTTGAAGGTATGGTCAATCAAATTTATCCACCTGAACTTCAGTTGAACAAAGCCAATATCTCAGATACTGAAGCCCCCTTTTTAGATCTACATCTTTCTGTTTCAAATGGATTTGCTTCTTCTAAAATTTATGATAAGCGCGATGACTTTGATTTTGATATAGTAAATTTTCCTTTTTTGGATGGTGACGTTCCTCGTCGTGCTTCTTATGGTGTATACATTTCGCAACTTATTAGGTTTGCTAGAGTCTGCAATCATGTTACAGACTTCAACGCTCGAAATAAATGTTTAACGGCAAAACTTCTTCAACAGGGCTATCGGTATCATAAACTTCGAAAAACATTTTCTAAATTTTATCGTAGACACTATGAATTGATTTCCAAATATAATGTTGGGTTAAAGACGCTTTTAAGTGAGGGCCTTTCGGAACCTGAATTTTATGGTGACTTGGTTTACAAATTTAAGAAACTTAAAGGAATTAATGATTTTTCTTTTCAGTTCAGAAAAATCATAACACGTTACAGACGTATAGGTTATAACTTGAATGTTATGCGACAGTCTGCATGCTTAGTTTTTAACCCAATCATGGTTGATAACTATGCTGCCTTCTTTAATTGCACGCCGGTGGGTCGGGCGTCAGACTCTATGATGGCCCCGACATAAAGCTATTCATTTTAGTTGGTTGGGGTCAGAGCTTCTTGTCTGTTGCTTGGCCCACCGGGGTCCAACTGGTGTTTTTCTTTTGCTCCGGAGTTAGTAGGTTATTCGGCGCCCAGGGATCTCCATCGTCGGGCAACTTACTCAGTCTGTGAGTCCTGGTTTTTGATTCATCAGGATGATTATCATGATTTATTTGTTTGTTCTTGATGATTCATTGACTAGTTAGAGATTCACCACGAGGACCGAATAACTAACTAAATGTTATGAACCACTGCGGAGGCTGAGGGTGAGGTTATGGCCATGTAAAACCGGTTTAAGCCCGCCAGTAACTTTGTGTTACTGATCGTTCCAAGTCGATACTTCTGTGGTGGTTATTTTTGTTTTATGTCTTGGTGTATAAAATTTTTTTGTTCTGTTGGCGCCTTATGTGTGTTTTCATATTTTTAGTTAAGTTAAGGTAACTGAGTGGCCACCTATTGGGAAAATAGCTGCTCATTCGGCTTACGATATGTTTCATGGTATAAGTGCCTGGTTGTTAGTTTGGTTTTTTCCCACCTCGGTTTTTGGAGTGGGAGTCTTTTTCTGATTGCGCCTTTTGCACAAGATATCTATTTTGCAAACTAAAACTGAGCCGAGGCATGACATTTCCATCAATTACACTTATGCACCAGCGAAGACTCAGATCAGCCTGCGCATCTACACAGGTTGATCAGAGTCTTCGCTGTACGCTCAATGGATAGCTAAGGACTCAGTGCTTCCTTATGCCGCCGGCGAAGACTCTGATCAGCCTGCGCGGCTGATCTGAGTGATAGTTGGCGCATATGTGTAATTGTTGGAAATGTCATGCCTCGGCTAACCGAGGCGCGACATTTCCTACAATTTCACATTTTCGCCGAACGAAGATTCAGACCAGCCTGCGTATCCCCGCAGGCAGGTCAGAGTCTTCATTGGCTGTTTAAGGAAGCCCGCGATCCTTAGATTTGTACTGAGCCCTTAGCAAAGACTCAGATCCGACTGCGCAGATCCGCAGGTTAATCCGAGTCTTCGCTGGGCGCTTATGTGACACTGTTGGAAATGCCATGCATCGGCTCCAAGAATGAAAAGATTTGACATGATGTTAAATTATTAGCTGAAAATAAAGACTCAGTGCTGGGGATCACCACCCTTTCGTATTTAAGGCACTAGTGTTCTTTTCTGGAATTCCAAGTAAAATACATATTGAAACAATTTTCTTTTAATACCATTCTACAGCCATAGATACAAGAAACAACGAGGCATTTGTGTGGATTTTAAATGTAAATACAACCAATAATTCTTATATTTAAATTCAACAACCAGTAGATGGTTAATGTTTAACTTCATTAATATTTTTCTTTATCACAGTCTATGAACGTTATCTCGAATCTGAGAGATCATGCTTTTTTAATACAGATCTTCTGTTCGGGAACAGCACAGATAAAGCTTAACTGCTGTTACACTGCAAACTCGGCCCGCGGCACATTTCCTACATATTCACATGTGCGCCCAGTTATACATATAAATACTGTTGTAGGCTTGGTGGAACTACACCGAAAAAGTCGGCTGTTTCATTTCCATACAAACAGCTGTGTCAGTTAGTAAGTAGAGCAGCAACAATGTAATACTTTCCTACAGGCTGGAGGTAAAGTTTTTGATTCTTTCGGTAGTCCATGAATGCAAACTGTGATATAAGTTTTCCAAACGCCCATTCAACGCTGACTCGTAACTCGGACATACGTTTATTAAACAAAGCCTGGTCGGGGGTCAGAGCTGCTCCTTTAAAGGGAGCGATAATAAATGGACTTAGTGAGTATGCTTGATCACCATAGAGTGAATAAATGTCTCCATTTCTGAGGATCATGTTGGCCTCTAACTGATTCAAAACTCCGCTGATTCTTAACATGCCAGAATCATGTCTACACCCTTCGACGGGCTCGAATAGATTGGCAATCATTCCACTTGGCGTTGTTATTGACTGAACTTTCAAACCATGAATTCTTTTATGGCCACTGAATAAAAGCCTTTGATTTTCAGATGGTATACATATTGGCCCGATAGTACCATCCATGAAGCCCCAACAATTGTTCAATGGGGCACCATGTTCAGAAATCGCGGCGGCAAATTTTTGGAGCTGGGGGTGACCGAGCCAAGGTTGATTCAGGCTACTCAGTCGATGATGGTGTTTGTTGTACACATCATTTAGCGTGGTGTTGAATATGTAGATATGTAGGAAAGTTCAGATTTCGTACGACCAAATACAGGCGCGAGGTCTTCTAGTCTGTTCGGATATGCCAAACGTCTCAACAGAATACAGAGCCCTTTATCGCCAGTAGCACTTGTTCGATTTTGACACACGATTTTTTTAGGAATTCCAAGCGCATCCCTGAGAGTGGATATGTCATGTTTGTCAAATCTGAACAAATTTCGGCACTGATAATTGTTCAGGTCATCAAAAGACAATTTTGATCTGCTTGGTTCTGGACAACAGCAACAAATCATCGTCTTCTACTAGCGTAGGTAGAAGTTTTAAACTAGTCGCTATTTCAATAATTCTTGTGATAAATACTGTGTGTTTGCTGTTTAGTTCAGTACCTCCTATTTTGTTCAAGCAGAAGGCAAAATCCAAGTAAAATGATCCACAGTCAAAAATAGCTACGAATACCCGGATTCAAAATTTTACACGTACACGTAGGCCTACGCGTACACGTATTACGCCCACTCATCTTTTTGTACACGTTGATACTTGTACGTGTACGTTTAGCTACAAGTACACGTACAAGTACACGTTCGGTTGCTCAACCTCTCTAATATTGTGGTAAAATTCAGAAACGCCTATAGAAAAATGTTCTGTCAACTGACTAAAAGAAGAACCAAACAGAGCTTCCTTTTTTCAAATCTTTATTATTATCATTTTGGAACCCATTGAGAAATAAGATGTGTTGAGATTACAAAACTTAATGTTTTTGTCATTTGTTTAATATATTTATTTTCACTTACATCGGGCGTTTAGAGCCAAACGCAAGAAGCTTCCATTTACTTGAAAAGCTACATTTATAAAGTACTTAATTTTGAAAATGGAAAGTATAATTAAGAAATATTGAATATTATAAGAAGATCAACTGCCACGGAATCCAGATACTGAAGGAAATTAGCTTAATTTTTCTTGTGAGACCACACATCTCCCTGGGTATATTGTATAAAATTACAACTTTGCGAGTTTGTCTGAAAAATGCGAATTTCCGGTGTATCAGTTTATCTGGGCCCCTGGGCAGCTTGGTCCCCGGGGACCGAATTTCCCGGGGTAGCTTGGCCACAACTTGGGTATCTTGACCCCCAAGGGTCAAGATAAACCGGGTGGGGCCAGGCTGTCCATCTGTTCATGAGTATATTGGCCCCTACCTGAAATTGACATACGAGTAAACAAGCAAGTTTTGCCCTTCAAACGACATTTTAACAGTTTTCCCCATTCAAATGCATGGGCGACCTAAATTGACATTGCCGTAAAATAGGTCAAGGTCATCGCAGGGTCATGATTTACACAAACTTTGTAGAACTTTATTCCCAGGTGCTTCATACCAAGTTTCAAAATCATAGGCCTTCTGTTTCTGCAGAAGAAGATTTTTTAAATGTTTTTGCTATTTATTGCCATGGTGGCCATCTTGGTCATGTGATCTTGACCATTTATACAAACTTTCATTTCCTCTTCCTGAAGATTATCCACATAAAGTTTGTTTTTGATTGACCAAGCAGTTTAAGGGAAGAAGATGTTTTAATACTTTGGTCAGATACATGTATGTCGCCCCGGGGCAGGGGCAGTCAACCCCTTGGCCTAAAGTATTATCATTAGCATAAATCTTCTGTCCATTTGCTCATTCTTAGCAAGTTTCCTGCCATTCAATGACATTTTCCTATTTTCCCCCATTCAAATACATGGGTGACTTAGTTAACCTTGGTCAAGGTAAAGGTCATCCAGGGTCATGAATTATATAAACTTTTTTTTGTAGAGCTCCATTGCCAGATGCTTCATACCAAGTTTCAAAATCATAGGCCTTCTGGTTCTGAGGAAGAAGATTTTAAAATGTTTTTGCTATTTATAGCCATGACGGCCATCTTGGTCATGTGACTGACTTTTTATATGAACTTTCATTCTCTCTCTCTAAGGATACTCCACATAAAGTTTGGCTTTGTTTTGTCAAGCGGTTTCAGAGAAGAAGATGTATATAAACTCAGGGCAGGAGCAGACAAACCCCTGGGCCCAAAAATGTTTCATAAACATAAAGCTTCTGCCTAGCATGTTTTCTGTCATTGAATGACATTTTCCTATTTTGTTTCCCATTCAAATGCATTGATTACATAAGTTGACCTTGCCGTAAAATAGGTCAAGGTTATCCAAGGGTCATGGATTATACAAACTTTGTAGAACTCCATTGCCAGAAGCTTCATGCCAAGTTTCAAAATCATAAACCTTCTGGTTCTGGAGAAGAAGATTATTAAAGGTTCTGGATATTTATAGCCATGGCGGCTATCTTGGTCATGTGACCAGGACAATTTATGCAAACTTTGGTTCCCCTTTCGTAAGGATGCTCCCCATATAATTTGAATTTGATTGCCCAAGTGGTTTCAGAGAAATAGATGATTGTAAAGTATGAACGACACGACAACGACAACGACCACGACGGACGACGACGGACGACGGAGCAAGGGTATACTATAAGCTCAACTTGTGAGCCTAACGGCTCAGGTGAGCTAAACAATTTACGTTGTATCTAAACAATGTTTTAATTATCTGACACTGTTTAGGTATGTGTCTTTTATTAAGACTTCCTGTGCTTAACGTGTTTGAAATTGCACTATATTTATCGGTTCCGGGTCATTTCGGCCCATAATCATTTCGGCCCATGACCATTTCGGCCCATAAACATTTCCGCCCATACCATTTCGGACCATAACCAGTTCTGCCTATTATATGTTTTATTATAAAGGGTCTTTTGTGTGTCCTATTGTTAAATCTAAGCAATGTTCTGGATTTTGTTCCTAATTTAATTGAAGAATAAGACGCTAGTGGAACTTGATTCTCTGCAATTTTGGTCGTATGGGGTTATGCGTAGTAACGGCATTGGCATCAGTACTTTCCATTGATGCAAACAGGGGATGGCTATTTCACTATTTTTAAAATAACTTATATTTAAGTGATTTGTATTTATGAGCACTGAAATCTCCAAAAGAAGCCCTAATATAATTTAAAATAGTTGTAAAAATCCATTGGATCCACAAGACAGTGGGGAGTATACATCAGATTTCAGAAAATTTGCTTGAAAATGACCACTTTATATGATTGTTTTTCTAACTGTACATGTATCGCCAACCATTTTCCTGACAAGACTGGTTAAATGTTACAAATTTGATTAAAAGGTTAAAGTTAGCATAATTCCATTTTCATGTAATATATTGTACATCCACCAAATTCAACAAACTGAAGCAGTTTTGTTTTAGTAAGTCTTAAGTTCTTTTTGTCCCGACAAATGTATAATAAAAATGAAAGGTGCAATTTTTAAACATTCAAAGCAGTCACAAATACACTTTGGAAGCTTGTCGTAACTTCAAAATGTTAAAGAGGCTTAGCTTCTAGTATATACAATGTTTATGTTACTTTGGAACTGTCCGAGAGAACATATTATCATGACCGTTCAATGCTGCATAGATATGTTTTGGTAGAGATTAAGAACCAAGATAACCTATGAATATGGCTTAACAAGTTTTATTCAGTCCCTTGCCTTTAATTACCATACTGAAGACCCTAAATTGCAAAGATAGATTTTATTTTTTAAAACAGGCAAAGTTTACAAATAAGAAAATAACAAACTGATATAAACTCTTAATTAATTTATTTATCTATTATAGCATACAAATAACAAACATCTAGCAGATTAAAAATACATGACATTGGTTATATACGTATGGGCCGAAATGGTTATGGGCCTAATGTGTTTATTGGCCGAAATGACCAGTTACCGTTCCAAATCGCTATTGTAACCGGTTTATAAAGGGTCACTAATGCGGGTTCGGTACCCTGCGATTGAACAGAATGGCTCATACAACCTCCATTTAAATGCTTTTAATGATTGCAAAATATTATACGTACGGTAAAAAGAAGGACACCAACGTTTTTTCCTGCCGCCACTTGTTCCATCCCCTGAAAATTGACGTATCAAAAGCATTTAATTTAGAAATTTCAGTGTTTTATTTTTTATTTTATATTTCTTTAATTTGGTTATTTTTGTTTATTTTTTTATTATTTGTTTCGAAACTTTTCCATATATATATATATATTACATTGAACTACATTATTAAAGAAATACCATTCATAGACGTTCTGGTAAAAAACCAAAACGGTAAAATAGAAACAGATATTTTCTATAAGGAGACAGACAGCAGGCAATATTTGTTATTCTACTCCTGCCATCCTAGGCATACCAAAGTAAATATCCCATATAACCTTGCACGCCGTATCAGAACCATTGATGACACAACCCTAAATAATCGTATGGAGGAACTAAAATGTTTCTTGAACAAACAAAAATGTCCTGAGCAAGTAATTGATTACGGCGTGAAAAGGGCCATGGCATTAGATAAAAATGATCTGAGAAAAATAAAGCCTAAAACAACACAAAATATCATACATTTTGTATCAACGCACAACCCCAAAGATCCCCAAATGTTCAATGTAATTAGAGAAAATTTACCTATTCTTGAAGAAGATGATATAATGAGACGTTTGCTTTCAAACTACAAACTTATTAAAAGTAAAAGGCAGCCTTATAATCTCAAACGTCTTCTTACAAAGGCAAAATTCCAATCAAATGGCAGTCTGGAAGTGAGAAGGTGCAACAAACCGACCTGCGGCCTCTGTATTCATTTGCTGGAAGGTAGTACAATACAGTTTAATTGTGGAATTAATTTCAAGGTCCATGAAAACATGTCATGTAATGTAAGTAATGTTATTTATGCAATGAAATGCAGGGGCTGCGGGGAAGAATACATCAGAGAAACTGGTGGACTTTTACGAAGGAGGGTCACGGTTCATAATCAACAAATCCGTGACCCTCGCACAAGAACGTTGAAAGTTAGTGAACAAATAGATATATGTGCAAACACTTTGACACCTAAATATCAAATATTCCCATTTTATAAGATGTATTCTGAAAGTATAAGCTTGCGACGGGCCAAAGAACGATATTTTATTGATACTTTGAAACCAAAACTGAACAGAGCAGCATAATTTACAGCAGTGCCATCAGAGTGTTCTTAACGCCATATGTATATATGTTTATTACGTATTATTTGCCTTCAAATCTCGCAACATTATAACGTACGTTATTTTCATGTTTATTACGTTATATTATCGTAACGTTACCAAAGACGTTACGTGTCGTTGCTTAGTAATGTATTCTTGAAAATCTGTAACAAAACAGTGAAACCGGTAGAATATAGTGACAATTACAAGTTTATACGGCAAAAACGGACTTCTGATCTCTCTCTCTCTCTCTCTCTCTCTCTCTCTCTATATATATATATATATATATATATATATATATATATATATATATATATATATATATATATATATAAGAAACAGGGAACAGCACGATACAGGAAATTATATAAGCAAACAGAATAAGCGTACAAAAATCGGTCGTGCCGCGACCGAGAATCGAACCACGGACCTCCTGCATTCCGGGCAGACGTGCTAACCATTACACCACCGCGGTCTTCCGATTCTGTACGCCAATTTTAGCATCTATAAACCTTTGACGTCATTGACGCTATTTAGCGGCCTATTATTTACCGCCATAGGCGACCCTACCGAAAATGATAGGGTCGCCTATGGCGGTAAATAATAGGCCGCTAAATAGCGTCAATGACGTCAAAGGTTTATAGATGCTAAAATTGGCGTACAGAATCGGAAGACCGCGGTGGTGTAATGGTTAGCACGTCTGCCCGGAATGCAGGAGGTCCGTGGTTCGATATATATATATATATATATATATATATATATATATATATATATATATATATATATATATATATATATATGGTGAAAATACAAACGCCGGAACAAATAAACTAATATAGAAAAAATAATGACATCTGGATTTTTACATTATTTAATTACCGCGACCGGTTTCGTTATACTCATCAGGCGGACATAGCAACGTTAGTAACGTTTACACATGATAACGCGACGTTCATGACATCAGCAAGTTCTGTTAAGTTTAGGGTTGAATATATTTAAGAAATATTTTTCTTTTGACAACCTAGCTGAAACATCATTGACGTGAAATTTATAGAAAGGATAAATAGAATATTTAGGATCAGTAGAACAACAGCGATCTACATGCGCAGAGACGGGTAGTTGTCTTGTTGAAGGGATTCTAATTTGCTGGTCGTGAACTGTCCGTCTATTTCTCAGTTTGTCGCCCGTCTGTCCGATGTAAAATTCTTTGCAGCCGTTGCAGATTAAAACATAAAGAACATTTTGCACGGCACAGTCCATGTCTTCTTTGACGTGAAAAGTTTTGTTCTGCAAAGTTATGGTTGATCCTTCAATTAAGTGTTTACAAAGCCCACACCGGGGCTCATTACATCGGGTGACCTTCGCAGACGTTCTTGATTCATTAAATTCAGATTTTGTTAGGAGGCGCTTAAGGTTTGGGAGTTGTCTTTTGCATTTAACGATTTTTGTTTCACTCAAGATTTTTGACATGGTTTCGTCTGAAGTCAGAACATCCATGTTGTTTTTGATAATACCGCAACAACACCAGCAACAACCGCACGCCTATCGATCGAGAGGAACGTATGCTGATGCGGTTCGAAGGCCTACGCAAAACGATGGTAATCTTCAACAACTGATATACCAGTTGATTTCAACATTTAATAATCAAGAACCGGCCAGAAGAGGGGGATCAAGGACATCGGGATGAGCCAAGCGAAAAGGGCAAAATCGGAAGATAACACGATGGAGACCACCTCTTCGGTGTCGGAGGAAAACTACATTAGCGAAGCGTCAGGAAATGCACAGCTAACTGAGATAAGTGCTAAGCTTTCTTTAATTCTTACAGCTGTGAACGAACAAACAGCACTTCTACGAGAAGTTATTGGGTCAAAGTGTACGATAAATAATGATGAACTTGTAAAAAATATAGGAACAGTCATGCAGTCAATTGAAACCGAAATGAAGCACAAAACAACCACGGGCCAGCAAGCGGCAGGCGCTGGCTCAGTTGAGAGAGGAGCGGAAAATATTATAGAAGCTGAAGCAATGAGAATCAAAGCTTCCATTGGCTCTACATGGGAACAAAAGCTGAATGCGCGCAAAGATGCCTATTGGGCGAAAACAAGAAATGAAGGTTACCTAGTGGTTCACCAAAAATGGATCCAAGAAGGGACTCCCCTAATTATTCCAAAGAAACTACAAAAACCAGAAATTAGAAATGAAAATGAGAACCAAAGACAGCTGCGAGAAAGGGCCGTGATGCAAGACTTTCATAACGAAATTGAAATGGAGAAACTACGTGTTGAATCATGCTATGAAAGAACAAGGAAGCTGGACGCTGAAATGACAGAAATTATACAATCAAGATGTTCAGGGCAAGTGTTTGAGTTTCTAATGGAACTATGGCAAAGAAATATTAAAAGAAATGAAGAAATTTCACACAAAAGGTGGGAAAGCACTGAAAGTTGGTTAAGAAAATATGAAGAAGATTTTGTTAGAGAATATGGCGACAGGTGCCCATTTTTTCAAAAAAGGCAATAACCGACAAAACTTCCACACATACCAGCAACAACAGAAACAACACCAGCGACAACAACAACAACGGCAGCAGCAACCGCAACAACACCAGCAACAACCGCACGCCTATCGATCGAGAGGAACGTATGCTGATGCGGTTCGAAGGCCTACGCAAAACGATGGTAATCTTCAACAACTGATATACCAGTTGATTTCAACATTTAATAATCAAGAACCGGCCAGAAGAGGGGGATCAAGAAGAAATCGGCAAAATGTTAGAAGACAAAACAATCTTTCTAACAATTCATTGATGGACGAAAACGAGTCAACTACCGACCATGTGCCTCCTTTTCTGCAGGAGGATCACAATTGGGACAGTCAATTTTAACGGAGGACAACATAGCTGAGACATCATCTAAAACTTTCACAAAAATTTACAACCTCTCTGATCGAAAACTTAATAATACCGAAAAAAGTGTCTTATTGAAGGGTCTTAAGTTTACACCAACACCAGAAAAAAGTAATTGCAATCAAACAGAAAATGACGTTAACGACTTCTGTCGGAAACTTAGACTTAAAGAATATTTTGATAGTAACGATAATACCGATACCTCTATTGTTAGAAATAAATCTTTCTTTACACCTGAAACGGGCCGAAACAAAAAACTTGATTCTTATATTTCCCTTACAAAAGAAATGTGCGAATCCATTCAAAACGAAAACAAACACATTAAGCATAACATAACACTGGAACAAAGAAATGCAATTAAAAGTTTAGCAGAAAATTCTTCTATCATAATCAAAGAAGCTGACAAGGGAAGAGGCATTGTTCTGATGAACACTGAGTTTTATAAAAAAAAAAATCCTGGAAATGCTTGTGGATGAATCATACTATTCCCAAATTCAAGATAATTGCAGAAAAGAAACATTTAACAAAATTAAAAATCTTATAGGTACAAACGGAAATTTAACAAATAAGGAAAAAGATTTTTTACTCAATTTTGAGTGCAAGACCAGTACATTTTATGGTTTACCTAAAATTCATAAAAGCAAAACGATAAAAAATGCATGCAAGAAAATGAGAATATGGAATACATTGAAGTAAAAGATCCCCAAGACCTCACATTTCGTCCAATTGTAGCAGGTCCTAATTGTGAAACTAGCCATTTAAGCCATCTCCTGGACATACTTTTAAAACCTTTCTTAAAACATGTAAAGAGTTACTTAAGGGATGATATTGACTTTCTAAACTACCTCCCAAAACATGTTAACGAACAGGCATTACTAGTCACATTTGATGTTGTAAGTTTATACACAAATATACCCCATGATCTAGGTCGAAAAGCAATAGAATTTTGGTTAGATAGACACCCAGATCTTATACTCAGTCGGTTTTCAAAGGAATTTATTCTTGAAGGCTTAAACTTTCTAAATTATTAACTTCCTGTCTTACTGCTATCAAATCTCATGTTATAAGATACTGTGAGACAGTGTATGAAACTTCAAATAAAAATTGGTTTTGGTCAATTAAAAATTCTGGTGAGGTGCTCAGTAAATTGAAGTGTAGAGGGTTCCGTGCGACAAGCTTGTCCACATATGATTTTTCTCTGTATACAACATTACCACATAATCTAATAAAAGAAAAACTTCTGGATTTGATAGAGTGGACCTTCAAAAAGGGCATTAAAAAACTATGGTTCACTTTATTTGGCATGTAATGACAGAAAGGCTTTTTTCACTTCCTCTGACCAAAGTCGGTATACGCTTTGGTCATGTCAGAATGTATGCGATGCCTTATCCTATCTCCTTGATAATATTTATATAAGATTTGGGACCAAGTTATACAGACAAATTGTTGGAATTCCGATGGGTACAAATTGCGCACCTCTCGTAGCTGATTTATTTTTATACTGCTACGAAAGAGATTTCATGGATTCTCTTAACCATGATAATCAAGCTGATGTTATCGAGGCTTTTAATTCCACATCTAGGTACCTCGATGACCTTTTGAACATTGACAACCCTTATTTTGAAGGTATGGTCAATCAAATTTACCCACCTGAACTTCAGTTGAACAAAGCCAATATCACAGATACTGAAGCCCCCTTTTTAGATCTACATCTTTCTGTTGCAAATGGATTTGTTTCTTCTAAAATTTATGATAAGCGCGATGACTTTGATTTTGATATAGTAAATTTTCCTTTTTTGGATGGTGACGTTCCTCGTCGTGCTTCTTATGGTGTATACATTTCGCAACTTATTAGGTTTGCTAGAGTCTGCAATCATGTTGCAGACTTCAACGCTCGAAATAAATGTTTAACGGCAAAACTTCTCCAACAGGGCTATCGGTATCATAAACTTCGAAAAACATTTTCTAAATTTTATCGTAGACACTATGAATTGATTTCCAAATATAATGTTGGGTTAAAGACGCTTTTAAGTGAGGGCCTTTCGGAACCTGAATTTTATGGTGACTTGGTTTACAAATTTAAGAAACTTAAAGGAATTAATGATTTTTCTTTTCAGTTCAGAAAAATCATAACACGTTACAGACGTATTGGTTATAACTTAAATGTTATGCGACAGTCTGCATGCTTAGTTTTTAACCCAATCATGGTTGATAACTATGCTACCTTCTTTAATTGCACGCCGGTGGGTCGGGCGTCAGACTCTATGATGGCCCCGACATAAAGCTATTCATTTCAGTTGGTTGGGGCCGGAGCTTCTTGTCTGTTGCTTGGCCCACCGGGGTCCAACTGATGTTTTTCTTTTGCTCCGGAGTTAGTAGGTTATTCGGCACCCAGGGATCTCCATCGTCGGGCAGCTTACTCAGTCTGTGAGTCCTGGTTTTTGATTCATCAGGATGTTTATCATGATTTATTTGTTTGTTCTTGATGATTCATTGACTAGTTAGAGATTCACCACGAGGACCAAATAACTAACTAAATGTTATGAACCACTGCAGAAGCTGAGGGTGA
This sequence comes from Rugalucina vietnamica, assembly GCA_964017185.1. NCBI lineage: Eukaryota > Metazoa > Mollusca > Bivalvia > Lucinida > Lucinidae > Rugalucina > Rugalucina vietnamica. The sequence continues at coordinate 9,013,658 of OZ024874.1, read as the reverse complement.
GGTTATGGCCATGTAAAACCGGTTTAAGCCCGCCAGTAACTTTGTGTTACTGATCGTTCCAAGTCGATACTTCTGTGGTGGTTCTTTTTGTTTTATGTCTTGGTGTATAAAAAATTTTTGTGCTGTTGGCGCCTTATGTATGTTTTCATATTTTTAGTTAAGTTAAGGTAACTGAGTAGCCACCTATTGGGAAAATAGCTGCTCATTCGGCTTACGATATGTTTCATGGTATAAGTACCTGATTGTTAGTTTGGTTTTTTCCCACCTCGGTTTTTGGAGTGGGAATCTTTTTCTGATTGCGCCTTTTCCTGATCTTTGCCTACTTGTACCTTTTTAAGTATTATTCTTGAAAACAACAATTTTTCATTCAATGATTCGTTCTTTAACCAGCGGAAAGGCTGTACAATGGGGGCAAAGGTATCACCAACTTACGCTACTCTGGTTTTAGGCTACTTAGAAGAGCTCATGTATGAAAGAATTACAATAGAAAAGGGTCACAATTTTGGACAATATATAATGGAAAACTGGAAAAGATTTTTAGATGATTGTTTTTCAATTTGGCCATTTTCTGGTCAGGATCTTAATTACTTCGAAAATGTACTGAATAGCTTACACAAAGACATCCAATTCAAACCTCTGATCAAATCTACACAAATACCTTTTCTAGATGTACTGGTGTTGAAATCTGGAACATTAATTTCTACGGATATTTTTCATAAAGTTACTGATTCCCAGCAATATCTCATTTTTAATTCTTGTCACCCAAAACACACCAAAATCAACATACCGTTTTCTTTAGCTAAAAGACTATGTACCATTGTATCTGATAAAAGTGTACTACTAACACGCCTGAAAGATTGTCTCATACACTTATTCAAAGAAAATATCGAACTGAAGTTATTAAGGCAGGCATCCAAAAAGCGATGTCTATCCCAAGATACAAACTCTTAGAAGTGAAAAGTAAGGAAAGGGAAGATATACTGCCTTTTATTTCTACCCACAATCCTAAAAACAAAGAGGTATTCGGTATTATCAAAAACAACATGGATGTTCTGACTTCAGACGAAACCATGTCAAAAATCTTAAGTGAAACAAAAATCGTTAAATGCAAAAGACAACTCCCAAACCTTAAGCGCCTCCTAACAAAATCTGAATTTAATGAATCAAGAACGTCTGCGAAGGTCACCCGATGTAATGAGCCCCGGTGTGGGCTTTGTAAACACTTAATTGAAGGATCAACCATAACTTTGCAGAACAAAACTTTTCACGTCAACGAAGACATGGACTGTGCCGTGCAAAATGTTCTTTATGTTTTAATCTGCAACGGCTGCAAAGAATTTTACATCGGACAGACGGGCGACAAACTGAGAAATAGACGGACAGTTCACGACCAGCAAATTAGAATCCCTTCAACAAGACAACTACCCGTCTCTGCGCATGTAGATCGCTGTTGTTCTACTGATCCTAAATATTCTATTTTTCCTTTCTATAAATTTCACGTCAATGATGTTTCAGCTAGGTTGTCAAAAGAAAAATATTTCTTAAATATATTCAACCCTAAACTTAACAGAACTTGCTGATGTCATGAACGTTGCGACGTTTTACGTCGCGTTATTATGTGTAAACGTTACTAACGTTGCTATGTCCGCCTGATGAGTATAACGAAACCGGTCGCGGTAATTAAATAATGTAAAAATCCAGATGTCATTATTTTTTTTTTCTCTCTCTCTCTCTCTCTCTCTCTCTCTCTCTCTCTATATATATATATATATATATATATATATATATATATATATATATATATATATATATATATATATATATATATATATAATAGTTTGGGACCCTCACACTCATGTCCTCCAGGAAGAACTGGAAAAGGTCCAAAATCGTGCGGCAAGGTTTGTGACGGGAAATTATGTTTTTGAAACTGGGAGCATGACTGGCATTTTAGGATTTTAGGTCAACTGAAATGGGAATCTCTTAAGAAAAGGAGGAAGGATAGTAGACTTATATTGCTATACAAAGGTCTAAAGGGTAAAGCCAGAATACCCACAGATGACCTTATCCCAAAGAATAGGCGTTGTAGAAATCAACACACTTTGGCTTTTCAGATACATTCAGCTAGCAAAGAAGCGTACAAAAGTAGTTTCTTTCCACAGACTATCAGGGACTGGAATGACCTACCTGATTCACTTGTCTCCTCTGCTGAAATGTCTGATGACTGTGTGTCCAAGTTCGCTTCACTCGTGCGTTCAAGGGACTAATTTCTCCCCCATCCGAACCCCCTGGTGAAATAATGTCATTTGGCGTGTCACCAGTAAACTATTCAGATTCAGAAACCAAATCCATTACGAAAACTTGCCCATGCAATATACAGAGATTTTTAAAGTTGTAAAAAATGAAAAATTTCAGTAGAAAATCTTTGATATTTTTCTTATTTTTGCTCAAAAACATAGATTGTGGGTACTCGTTAGAACCGCCTCAGCGAGGCGGTTCTAACGAGTACCCACAATCTATGTTTTGGAGCAAAAATAAGAAAAATAGGTATACCCCTGCAAACCCCAGTTTTACTATATAAAAGTGGGGTTTAAGGGGGATATATTACACGGACATGTCTTCGTGATGAACCAAATCAAAAAGTTGGATTCAAACCAGATGTATAGAGATTTCTCTTTTTCTCAGTATATGATTTTCCTTTTGAGAAAACCTACTCTTTCCACTAAATATAAATATCAACAGTGGCTTGGCTGTGCAGACCCGTGACGGGTTAGCATCAGCCTGATCGGAAACCCCAGAAAGATTCATGTATGAAAAATTAGCATTTTAATTTTGCGATAACGCCTCCATGTGAGAATACGATGAACATTTCTATGAACATTTCTACCACAAGTTAGGCAAGGATGTCTAATATGTATATAGCAATACTTACCTCCGTTTTCATTGTCAATAGCCCTAGCATATCTCGGAACCAAACGGAAACTTTTAACAACATTTTTGCAGGTTTCGTCATTTTCATTGCAAGGTTCGTATGTTATTTTATCTTCGGCTAAAATAACAAACAAAATACATGTATGCATTAGCAAAGTTATTAAAGGGATATTCGTGTGACATATTTAAAAAAAAAAAAAAAAAAAAAAAATATTGCTATGTCTTTGACGTTCTCCCCCTAAAATGGTCATAAAACACATTTTAACATATTTCAGTGTGTCTTTAAAATTTATTGCGTTTGAATACCGCATATCGCCAGAATGACCTTTATAATTATTTTATAAATTTATGGCGTTCACTCTTCAATTGTGGCAAACACGGAGAGACAAATTATGGAGTAATTTTTGTTTTAATTTGCGCTGAGATAAAACAATACAATATTTTGTATTAATCCCTTACGCATCCTTCTTTGTCCTTTTTGTATATAATTTCGGTTGGATTGCACTCTATAACAATTCATGGTATATAAACTGATTGCAACACTTGTTAACCCAATTATTTAGATGTTTTAAATGCACACAATGTTTTTTTTTTTTTTTTTTTTTTTTTTTTTTTTTTTTACACCGGAGGGAAAACCATAAACACTTCACGGAGTCTTATAATTTTATAATTTAAAAAAGATACAGTAGGCAATGATCAGGAAATGGTTTAAATATAAAGAAATCCCCACTCCAAAAACCGAGGTTGGAAAAAAACTAATTTGACAATTAGGTAATTTTACTACGAAAACATATCGAAAGCCGAGTGAGCAGCTATTTCCCAATAAGCGACCACTCTGTTACATGAACTTAACTCAAATATTAAAACGTACATAAGCTGCAAATACCACAAAAAGTCAACGCCAAAACATAAAACAATTAGAACCACAACATAAGTTTCGCGTAAAACAATCAGTTCTATAAAATAACTGGCGGTGTAAACTCATTTTTCTCATTTCATACCTATTAAGACAGCGTAAATGTCGTCTTTCGTGTGACATTTGTCGGTTTTGTTTAAAAAAAATAAATAGTTTAAAACGCGCAAAATAAATGTTTAACAGACAAGCTCCTCCAGCAGGGCTATAGGTATCATAAACTTCGAAAACCATTTTCTAAATTTTATCGCAAACACTATGAGTTGATTTCCAAATTTAATGTTGGGATAAAGTCGCATTTTCGTGAGGGCCCTTCGGAACCAGAATTTAATGGTGACTTGGTATATAAATTTAAGAAACCTATAGAGAGGAATGATGTTTCTTTTCAGAACATGCTACTGACGTATAAGATATAACTTGAATGTTATGCGATAGTCTGCATGCTTAGTTTTTAACCCAAACATTGTTGATAACCATGCTGCCTTCTACCAGCATAGTTATAAACCATGATTGGGTTTAAAAATAAGCATGCAGACTGTCGCATAATATTTAAGTTATATCCTATACGTCTGTAACGCGTTATGATTTTTTTTCTGAATTGAAAAGAAAAAATATTCCTTCCTTTAAGTTTCTTACATTTGTAAACAAAGTTTCCATAAAATTCTGGTTCCGAAAGGGACTCACGTAAAAGCGGCTTTATCCCAACATTAAATTTGGAGATCAACTCATAGTGTCTGCGATAAAATTTAGAAAATGTTTTTCGAAGTTTATGATACCGATAGCCCTGCTGAAGACGTTTGACATTTAATACGCGCAATAAATCCTGAACATGATTACAGACTCTGGCAAACCTAATAAGTTGCGAAACGTGCGTATATGCCATAAGAAACTCAGGCGAAATACTCGCAAACTTTTTCATAAAGCCCTTCGGGCTATATTCAGTTAGTATGTGATTCGCCTGAGTTTACACATCGATAAAATCAACAAAAATAAAATTCATTCCTATCATAATAATTTATTTATGACAAATACATTTAAAATATCCTACACTGACGTTAAGAAAACGCCACATTGAAAATGTTGCAAAACTTGGCCAAAAGATACACAATTTAAACGAAACCGGTTTGCATTTACTTCAATTATAAGTTCTCTCTCATAGTGTTAGAATATTAGCTTAAATCGAATTTGGTTAAGATGCGTATATTTCTCAAAATGAGACTGAGTGCACCATTTTTTAAATTTACATCCTTACGTCAAGATGCAGAAAATTTACGAAAGCCCCGCAAACTCGTTTTACAAACTCAAGAACATCAAAATTTAACTTTACATTTCTGATATACGTTAAATATAAATACTGAAAACAAACGTTTTACTAGATATACACACATATGTTTTTCTCACACTAACATACACAACACGGTAATGGCGGCATGTGAAGAGCATGACAAGAAGGTCTAAGCATACAAAATACAAATAATAAGTAAAATAAAAAACAAACAAGTAGCCCAAGGCCAACAATCGCTCACCTGAGAGTCAACAAGTACAGTCACTGGACAAAGTTTTTTTTTTTTTGTTTTTTTTTGAAGATCTGATGCTTGAGTGGCCACAACACTAAAACTGATGTTTCAAACATTCAAGGGCAGCTTACTCTGCAGTCCAGGGACGAATCTGGCTCAAATTCGAACTCATCCAAGATGTTATAGTTATCCTTATTACTTCAAAGAATGAGGAAGATCCCATCAAAATTGAAGGCGATAGAGTGACCACAATACAAAATATTGATTTTGCAAACACTACAGAGCAGCTAACCCCGCAGTCAGAGGTCGACTCTAGCCTAAATAATTCGAACTCATTCGTGATATTGTAGTTATCATTGTTGCCTGCAAGAATGAAGAAGATTCACTGAAAAACAAAGATGCTAGACTGGCTACAGCACAAAATATTGATTTTTCAAACATTCAAGGGCAGATAATTCTGCAGTCAGAGGTCGGATCTAGCCTAAATTCGAACTCATCCGTGATATTGTAGTTATCCTTGTTACCTGCAAGAATGAAGAAGATCTACTGAAAAACAAAGATGCTAGACTGGCCACAACACAAAACATTGATTTTTCAAACACTAAACGGCAGCTAACTCCGCGGTCAGAGGACGAGATATTGTAGTTATTCTTGTTACCAGCAAGAATGAAGAAGATCCACTGAAAAACAAAGACGCTAGAGTGGCCACAATATTGATTTTTCAAACACTCAAGGGCAGATAATTCGGCAGTCAGAGGTCAGATCTGATCTAAATTCGAACTCATCTGAGATATTGTACATGTAGTTATCTTTGTTACCTGCAAGATTGAAGAATATCCACTAAAACAAAGATGCTAGAGTGGCCACAACACAAAATATTGATTTTTCACACACTCAAGGGCAGATAACTGCAGTCAGAGGTCGGATTTGGTCGAAATTCGATCTCATCCGAGATATTATGGATGTCTCTGTTACTTCCAAGAAAAGAGAAGATCGGAATAAAAATGAAGGCGCTAGAGTGGCCACAACACTAAATATTGATTGTTCACACAGTCAAGGGCAGATAACCCTGCAGTCAGGGGTCGGATCTGGCTGAAATTCGAACTCATCCGAGATGCTATGGCTATCCTTGTCACTTCCAAGTATGAAGAAGATCCGATCAAAATTGAAGGCGCTAGAGTGGCCACTACACAAAATATTGATTTTTCAAACATTCAAGGGCAGGTAACTCCGCGTTCAGAGGTCGGATCTGGTCGAAATTCGAACTCATCCGAGATGTTATGGATGTCCTTGTTACTTTAAAGAATAAAGAAAATCCGAACAAAAATGAAGGCGCTTGAGTGGCCACAACACTAAATATTTCACACAGTCAAGGACAGATAACTCTGCAGTCAAGGGTCGGATCTGGCTGAAATTCGAAGTCATCCGAGATGTTATGGCTATCCTTGTTACGTCTAAGTATGTAGAAGATCCGATCAAAACTGAAGGCGCTTGAGTGGCCAAAACACAAAATAATGATTTTTCTAACACATAAGGGCAGCTAACTCCACAGTCAGAGGTCGGATCTGGCTGAAATTCGAACACATCCGAGATATGATAGTTGTCCTTGTTACCAGTAAGAATGAAGAAGATCCAATCAAAAAATGGGGATTTTTCCAGGCGCTCAAGGGCAGCTAACTCCTCAACCTGAGGTCGAACCTGGCTGAAATTCGAACTCATCCGACATATTGTGGTTGTCCTTGTTATTCCCAAGAATGAAGAAGATCCAATCAAAAATGAAGTTGCTAGAGTGGCCACAACATTTTCCCCATTATAACTCAATGGGAGCTATCTGTTACCATGGAAACCAGAGTTCTGATCCGACCTGGCCGAAAACCTAATTCAATCTTTCTCCCGCCTCAATAATGCTTTAGATAAAATTTGATCGCGATTGGCCTTGTTGTCTTAGAGATATTCAAGTTTGAATGTGTGAACGCACGGACGGACGGACAGACGACGGCTCGACTACCATACTATAAGCTCACCTTGTGAGCGTTTTAGCTCAGGTGAGCTAAAAAAAGTAAAGAAAACGTTCAAATGGATGTAGTATGAGGCATACTGGGCAATTCGGTAGTTAACAAAATACCATACAAATCAATACCCTAGTATATCGTTTCTTTTATGTTATACCAGAGTACTTCCCTAAACGTTATATATAATATATATATATATATATATATATATATATATATATATATATATATATATATATATATATATATATATATATATATATATATATATATATATATATATATAGTAAATAAAAAGTTCTTTGATTTCGTATGGCTGACCGGTTTCATGATAAATATCAATTTTCAAAGCCTTTTAAAACATATGATCGTAATAAAAGTAAAATGGCGTCCTGTTGTCAAGCGACACGACGTAACGTAACGTCAAATACTTCCTTCCGTTAAATACATTGCATGTAACGAATTGTTTGTTTGAAAACGTCGTAAAGGCGTCCTGTTGTCAAGCGACACGACGTAACGTAACGTCAAATACTTCCTTCCGTTAAATACATTGCATGTATATATATATATTTTTTTTCGTTCAATACGTTGATGAATTTGTTCTTTGAAGGTCAACTACATTAATGTCTTGGAAAAAAATGGAGTACGTAAATGCCTGTAAGCGGGACAGACCAAGACAAAATGGTACTCATCTTCAATTACATATACGTTTAAGTTACCGAATGAACATGTACGGAGAGTTCTGTTCATATCTATATATCTTCCTTCTTCGACTAGGAGCTTGTGAGCCGAACACCTAAATCTAGTGAGTGTTATCCGAAGTCTATCATTATTCAAACATTTTAGATACTTTTCAAAAACAACAAATGGACTTTTCACAGGGAAAAAACAGGCAGAACAAACAAACTGATCCTGCGCGGTGCCTTGCGTCCGAAACGACTACGGGACCACAAATAAGAAAAATATCAAAACATTTCAACTAAAAATTTTTAAAAATCTCTGTTAATTGCATGGGCAAGTTTTCGTAATGAGCCGAGAAAGAAGCAATGCCATTCTTACGCTCATTTTCCTAGATGTCAAAACATGTTCTCCGTAAGAACGTTTGTTTTAGGGTTTAAAGGCAGTGAAAATGACGAAAGAAATCACATTTGTCAAATAGCCACGCCATGAATGCCTTTAAAAACGCGTTGACTATTTTGGAGGCGGTTACTATTTAAGCATCAAACATTATCTTCAGTGACGTCAATCACGAAAAAGAACGAAATTTGTTCTTCATAAACTGGGTTTCAGCAACATGTTATCATGTATGGCTATTCCACTATACATTACGGAAACTTCTCCATGATTACTTTGGGAATTTCTTTTAATTAATATAAAATATCTATTTATGAACTAAATTTTAATTTTACAAATATTTACCTTGCCTATCATAAAATAATCGTTTACTATATTGATCTTTGTAAGAATTTAGCATTTTTGACCTTACAATTACAAAAGTACATCAATTATTGTTTTTTGTCTCGACCCCGTCAATATGAGAATACAAATTGAAGAGGTTAAGCTTCACACGGAGATGTTTACATGATGTGACTTATGCGTGCGTCATAAGATACTGTGAGGCGGTGTATGGCACTTTTGGTCAATAAAAAATCAGGCGATGTGTAAATTGAAGTGTAGAGGGTTCCGAGCAAGGAGCTTGCTCACATATGATTTTTCTACTCAGTCTACCACATTCAATTTACCACACAATATTTAATTCAATAAACCATATGTTTTTTATACACTGGACCTTCAAAAGGGCATTTAAACCAGAGGACCATTGGTCCTGTAAAAGCACACCTGAGATCTTAGATAACTATATACCAATAAACTTGTTTGACTATAAAGGTCTTATATATGTATATGTATATAGCCCCAGGACTGAGTCAGGATTCCCCCTTGGGGTTAATTTCTTTTTCAAATTCATAAATATTATGTGCATTTCCCATTCCCTTCAGTGTCATTTTAACGGTTTTCTGCATATGTGTGCCGTAAAATCTGTCAAGGTCCTCACATTATCAATAATCAATATCATTATAATTATCATTATCAATGCACACGTTGTAGTACTCTAGTCTGAATGCTACATATTAATTTTCGTTGTTATAGATTCAGGAATTCCTGCAAAGAAAATGTTTGAAGGATTTTTATCATATATGGGCATGGCAGCTATCTTGGTCATGTGATCTGGTTTATTTATAATCTCATTGGTTCCCCCTTCATACAGATGCTTCCTATAAAATTTGATTTTGATTGGCCAAGTGTTTTAAAGAAGAAGATATTTGAATTTTATGGTTATGTACGTGAATAATGCAACGGGTCCAGGGCAGACCTACCCCTGGGGTCCAACCTCTTTTCAGAATTTTAAATCTCCAGTTCATTTACCCATTCCCTGCAAGTGATGCCCTTTAAATCCCATTTTAACAAATTTCCTCTTTCAAATGCATAGGCCATCTATGTTGACCTTGCCGTTAGATAGGTCAGTGTCATCCCAGTGTAATGATTTATACAAAATTTGTAGAGTCTTTGGCGGGTCTTTTGGTTCTGTACAAGAAGATTTTAAAGGTGTTTTTATTTATAGCCATGACGTCCATCTTGGTCATTTGACCTTGACCATTACAAATTTTCATCCCCCCTTCCAAAAGATGTTCCACATAAAGTTTGGCTTTGATTGGCCAAACTGTTGTAGAGAAGATGTTTGAATATCATGGTCATATACATGTATATAGCCCCAGGACAAGGGTAGATAACCCCCTGTGGACAAAATATTTTCATAAACATAAATATTATGTCAATTTGTCCATTTCCTGTAAGTTCTGCCCGTCAAATTACATTTTAACAATTTTCCCCATTCAAATGCATGGGCGACCTATGTTGACCTTGTCGTAAAATAGGCCAATGTCATGCCAGGGTCATGATTTATATAAAAAAAAAAACAACCTTGCAGAGCTCCATTGCCTGATGATTCATGCCAAGATTCAAAATCATAGGTTCTCTGGTTCTGCAGAAGAGGATTATAAGGTGTTTGCTATTTAAAGCCATGTCGACCATCTTTGTCATGTGAACTGAACAATTAATACAAACTTTATTTCCTGTTCCTAAGGATGCTTCTCATGAAGTTTGGCTTTGTTTGGCCGAACGGTTTCAGAAAAGAAGACGTTTGACGTTTGAACATTGTGGACAACAACGACAACGACCAAGATAAATATGACGGACGACGGAGCATCGGTTTACTATAAGCTCGCCTTGGTAAGCGATACGGCTAAGGTGAGCTAAAAAAAATATAGTTGATTGGCTTATAATGAGATTTTTTTTTTTTTTTTTTTTTTTTTTTTTTTCAATTCCTCTTACCAAAGTCGATATGCTCTTTGGCCATTTCAGAATGTATGCGACGCCTTATCATATATCCTGGATAATATTTATATTAGATTAGTTATACGGACAAAGTGTTTGAATTCCGATGGGTACCAACTGCACCCCACTCTAGCTGATTTATTTTTGTTTTGCTATGGAAAGGATTTCATGGATTCTCTTAACAATGAAAATCAAGCTTATGTTATCGAGGCTTTTAATTTGATTTTCAAGGTACCTCGATGACCATTTGAACATTGACAAACCTTATGTTGAAGGTATGGGCAATCAATTTTATCAATTGTCCTTGTCCCACTACTTTGGTTGCTATGGCAACTTAAAGTTTCCACGTCGATACTTCTGTGGTGGTTCTTTTTGTTTCATGTCTTGGTGTTAAAATCATTATGTGCTGTTGACGCCTTATGTATGTTTTCATATTTTAGTTAAGTTAAGGTAACTGAGTGGCCACCTATTGGAAAAATAGCTGCTCATTCGGCTTACGAAATGTTTTATGGTATAAGTACCTAATTGTTACTTTGGTTTTTTCTCACCTCGGTTTTTGGAGTGGGAATCTTTCTCTGATTGCGCCTTTTCCTGATCTTTGCCTACTTGTAAAAACGGAAAATTGCAATTTCTGTCATTTCGCTTGAAATATTTGAGTTTTGTTTTTACGTACATGTTTGTTGACTAGTCGTCCACAATTTTGGCAATTTTTGTCATATTTGCATAATCATTTTGGTTACTATAGCAACGTAAGGGTGAATTTATCAAAAAAAAATATTAAAAAATCTTCTCAAAGGCTGAAAGGAGGATGAAGCTGAAACTTTACATGCGTTGACATTGACTTATAAGACGAAAAGCGGAAAATTGCAATTTCTGCCATTTCGCTTGAAATCCGTCCGTCCGTAAACACTTTTAATCTTGAATATCTCTAAGACAACACAGCCAATCATGATCAAATTTTATCTAAAGCATCATTGAGGAGGGGGAAAGGCTGCATCAGGTTTTGGGCCAGGTCGGATCAGAACTCTTGGTTTCCACGGCAACAGATATCTCCCATTGAGTTAAAATGGGGAAAATGTTGTGGCCACTCTAGCAATTTCATTTTTGATTGGATCTTCTTCATTCTTAAAAATAACAAGGACAACTACAACATCTCGGATGAGTTCGAATTTCGGACAGCATTATTTTGGAATATTTCTGATACGTACCTTACTATACACTGAAATCAAATATTGTCTCTTATCCTAGAACACAAAAACCTGTATCTCTCATATTTTGAGTTTGAGGTGACATTTGCTATAGTTGGTTTGAATGTTTTTAAGTAGTCCTCACCTTCCCGATAAAGGATCAAGTGGGCTACTCTTGAATTTTATTTGGCATACTGCTCAAATTCATTGATGTATGGAGGTATTGCTATGACAAAAAGCTATATATCCTATAAAAAGTCTGCTAAAATATAGTATATAAATTGGTTCTTGTTTCTTCTTTATTAGTTACTTTCCAATGCATTGTATATTGTTTGTAAGCAAAAGTATAAAGTGCAGTCTCATTTTACACCTCATGATATTTTGAAATTATGGCATTATTTCACACAGAATTACCCCACCAACATTAAAACTCTGCATATAATTGATAGTCTGTACCTGATTGTTAGTTTGTTTTTTTCCCACCTCGGTTTTTGGAGTGGGAATCTTTTTCTGATTGCGCCTTTTCCTGATGTTTGCCTACTTGCACCTTTTTCTGTCTAAAAATTTCCGAAGTATTACTCCAATTTAAATGAAACTATAAATTATATTATGTTATTATATATCACAGGCAACTGTGCAGTGCCTTAGCAATACATGTAATTGGATGCCATTTGAAGCCTTACAGGTCAATTAGCAGCCAACTTACAGGTAATTTTTAGAGTCAATGTCTTATTTGTCTGCATTTTGCTCTTATTTCTTAAAAATATTGAAAGATAAAGTCGCACGATTTATATATCAGAATATGGACCAATAATGCATTGTCTTAGCAATCTTATGATGCCATCTACATCTCTATATGACCAAAAAAAGCCAAGACGCAGTAACTTTTGTAAGTATACCCCTTCAATTTTTCCTCATATTTTCTCTAATTATACTTAAGTTTTCATATTTTTTTTTGAAAATTGAAATCACATAATTAATTTATTTGAACATATACAAAAAGACACTTGTCTTGGATATCATTTTGCACCATTTTCCGCTCTTTATGGCCATTTGAGGCCATGATAGAAGGACTTTTGTATGTACACCCCATTATTGTTTCCGCATTTTTTCCCAATAAGTTTTACGCATGCATAAAATTATAAAAAAAACAACATTTAATCGTATGGATAATAATATTATCTGAATACCAGCTAATGAGCCTTAGTCAAAGCAATCATTCAACTCCATTTTCAGCTATTTGGGGCCACCAGAGACCGAGATACAAGAACTTATGTTAGTATACCCCTTCATTTTTTTCTCAATTTTTGTTTAAGTATTTATGTTTTCAATAATATTTTTGAAACTTGAAAACGTATCATTAATAATTTATATTATTACACTCAAATAGATAATTGTCTAAACAATCATTTGATGCCATTTTCAGCTCTTTATAATCATTGGTTGACTAGAAACAAGAACTTATGTAAGTATACCCCTTTATTTTTACAGCATTTTTCCTCCATCTTCTATGCCTTCACAAAAATTTAGCACTCAGAGTCACTTTGATTTATATATATGAATACAAACTTATAGAACAAAGTTAAAGCAATCTTTTGACACCACTTTCAGCTATTCCGGCCCATCAGAGGCCAAGATATAAGATTTTTTGTAGGTATTCCCCATTTTATTTCCCTCACTTTTTCTTTAATTATCTATGTTTTCAATAATATTTTTTAACTTGAAATCATTTTATTAATTCATCCGATTTCATACCAAAAGATAATTGTCATAGCAATTATTTAACACCATATTCAGCTTTTATGGTCATCTGATGCCATGATACAAGGACTTTTGTATGTATACTCTGTCATCATTTCCACATTTTTCTTCTATATTTTTACGTATTCATAAAAATCATTAATACATTTAATCATATATGTCCGTTGGTCAAAGCAATCTTTTAACACAATTTTCCGCCATTTTGTGCCACCAGAGGCCGAGATGCAAGAACTTAAGTAAGTATACCCCTTTACTTTTTCCTCAATTTTTCTTTAACTATTTATGATTTCAATAATATTGAAATCATATGATTAACTTATCTGATAACAAACCAATAAATAGTTGTCTACACAATTGCTTGATGCCATTTTCTGCTCTTTATAATCATTGTGACTAGAAACAGGAACTTTTTTAAGAATACCCCTTTGTTTTTCTGACATTTTCTATGCCTTCATTAAAAAATTATCACAACTTAGAGTCATGTGATTTATATAATATTATATGAATACAAGCTTAAAGAACAACGTCAAAGCAATCATTTGTTACCATTTTTCAGCTATTCAGGCTCGTAAGAGACCAAGATACAAGCTTTTTTGTGCGTATATCCCTTTACTTTTTCCACATTTTCCCCATATCTTCTATGCCTTCATAAAAATATTACAACTTTGAGTCAATTCAATTCAATTCAAACTTTATTTCACCCAATCCATCATATAAATGGCAATATGAGGTAATGTAAAACACTTTGACAATGGAGGCTCTAAAGAGTCACATGATTTATGTATATGAATTCAAGCTTATATATCAAAATCAAAGCAATCATTTGACACCATTTTCAGCTATTCATAAGTATACCCCTTTTATTTTTCCTCATTTGTTTTTTCTTTAATTATCTATGATTTCAATATTAGATTTAAACTTTTAAATCATAATGATTAATTAATCCGATTTCATACCAAAAAATAATTATCTCAGCAATTATTTTACTATTTTCAGCTCTAAATGAGCATTGAATGCCTAGAAACAAGAACTTTTCTGTGTATGCACCTTTTATTTGTTCGCATTGTTCCTCTATTTTCAATGCATTCATCAAAAATATTAATATTTTAAGCCATAAGATTAATTTATCTGAAAACCAGCCTGTAGAACCAAGTCTAAGGAATCATGAAACACCATTTCAGCTATTTAGAGCTGTTAGAGGCAGAGATACCAGAACTTTTGTAGGTATACCTCTTTATTTTTTCCATTATTTTGCGTAAGTGTTTGTTTGTTTGTTTGTTTGTTTCATAACTTTTTCTTGACACTTTAAGCCTCATGATTATATATCTGACCGTGACCGACTTTACATTGTTTCAACATTCTTTTCGATACCATTTCCAGCCTTTACCATGAGAAGCTGAAGTACAATAACTTTGAACAGACCGAAAACGGTCAGCTGTATATACATGTACAAATTCCCAGATAGACACAAAGACAGAGTGTAATCTCGATCAATGATAATGTTTCAAATAAAAGTATCTAAAACGCAAAGCTATAGATAAATTTCGAACACGCACATTGCTTTAAAGTGGGTGGGGTAACTTGGCATGACAAAACCTTACATTATAAAGGATTTATAGCACTTTATGATCTTTAAATACATTTTGAATTGTGTGAAGTTATTCATATTCAAAGTATTTGCATAAATGTGCATTGTTTTATTTATCAAAAAAGCACAATGACCCCATAAATGATGTAAAACTCTGCTTTGTATGGAATGCGTATATTCCCATGGTACCTCAGAACATGGTGTGAGTAAACCTATCTGCCAAAAAATTTCCAGAGCAGCCCACCTAAACCATTTATGGGAAGGTTAAAACTATTCAAAAATGCATTCAAACCAACTATAGCAGAAGATGTCACCTCCTTCAAAAATTACCCTGGCTGGATTCTAGGGTATTAACACAGAAGATAAAATTGCAGTTTACAGCCGAATATTGATGACTTAAATGGAAAGCAGGGAGTCTGCATGCATAGTAATTATCAATTATTAGTGTTAAGATCATTTTTCTACTCACATTGATAAAAAGCTGAACATCCAACAGTTAATATATTAAAAAAGCCAAGATGGTTTCAGTAAAGCAGGCTTCTGTTGCAGTCTTTAGTGTTGGAATTCAAAATGGCTTTGTGTGTTACTTTCCCTCCAAAGGTTACCTTCTGCAGTTTCTTTCTTTCATAAAATTTCCATCAGGGATTGGAACCAGACAGTCTCAGTTTACATGTTAATGTAATTTTACCACACACTTATATCACTAAAAAATTTATTTGACATATTCCAGTTGTACTTTGAATTTTACAAGCGTAGAATTTTGAGAACCGGAATCTCCTTGATATCAATTGAGTTAAAATTAATGGTAGAATAGTGTTAAGTCAAATTTCCATTTGTACTTTTCTTCTCATTTTACAGTTGTAATTATTTCTAACTGGAATTATTTTCCTATTCAGATTTTTCTGACTATAATTTTCTATTCCGTCTACTTTTCAACTGTTAAAGAAGATTCCGTCTCTATTCCGTTTGTCAAACAACAAATATGCCAAATATGCCAAACCATGCAATTGCACAAACTAGAATAGAATACCAGAGGACCAATGGTCCTGTAAACGCTCACCTGAAACCTGAGATATATACCAATAAACTTGTTTGACTAGAATGGTAATATACATGTACATAACCCCAGGGCCGGGTCAGAGCAACCCCTGGTGTCAATTTTTTTTTTTAAATCATTAAACGTCAGTCCTTTGCCAGTTTACTGCAAGTTTTGCCCTTCAAATGAAATGTTAACAATTTTCCCCCCATTCAAATGTATTAACGACCTAAGTTGACCTTGCCGTAAAGTAGGTCAAGGCCAGCCAAGGGTCACAATTTATATAAACTTTGTAGAGTTCTATTGCATGATGCTTCATGCCAAGTTTCAAAATCATAGGCCGTCTGGTTCTGGAGAAGAAGGTTTTAAAGGTGTTTGCTATTTATAGCCATGACAGCCATCTTGCCATGTGACCTTGACCATTTTTACAAATTTTCATTGCCCCTTCTTAACAATCCGCCACATAAAGTTTGGCTTTGATAGGCCAAGCGGTGTCAGAGCAAATGCTGTTTGTATATTATGGTCATGTACATGTATATAGCCCTGGGGCAGGCGCAGACAATCCCCTAAAGACATTTTCTTTTCATAAACATAAATATTCTGTCTATTTGCCCATTTACTGCAAATTTTACCCCTCATATCATATATTAACAATTTTCCCCATTCAAATGCATCGGCGACGTAAGTTGACCTTGCCTTAAAATAGGTCAAGGTCATCCCAGGGTCTTGATTTTTACAAACTTTGTACAACTTTATTGCCTGATGCTTCATGCCAAGTTTCAAAATCATATGCCTTCTACTTCTTCAGAAGAGGATTTTTGAAAGTTTTTGATATTTATAGCCATGGCGGACATCTTGGTCATGTGACCTTGAACATTTATACAAACTTTCATCGTCTCTTCCTAACAATGCTCCATATAAAGTTTGGCTTTGATTGGCCAAGCAATTTCAGAGGAGAATATGTTTGAATATTATGGTCATATACATGTATATAGCCCTGGGGCAGGCGCAGACAATCCCCTAGGGACAATTTTTTCATAAACATAAATATTCTGTCTATTTGCCCATTTCCTGCAAATTTTGCCCCTCATATCATATATTAATAATTTTCCCCATTCAAATGCATCGGCGACGTAAATTGACCTTGCCTTAACATAGGTCAAGGTCATCCCAGGGTCATGATTTATACAAACTTTGTACAACTTCATTGCCTGATCCTTCATGCCAAGTTTCAAAATCATATGCCTTCTACTTCTTGAGAAGAAGATTTTTGAAGGTTTTTTGCTCTTTATAGCCATGGCGACCATCTTGATCATGTGACTTGGCTTTGATTGGCCAAGCAATTTCAGAGGAGAAGATGTTTGAATATTATGAACATATACATGTATATAGCCCCGGGGCAGGGGTAGACAACCCTCTGGAGAGTATTTATTTTCATAAACATAAATATTCTGTCTACATGTATCTGCCCATTTCCTGTAAGTTTTGACCCTCAAATCATATTTTAACAATTTTCCCCATGCAAATGCATGGGCGACCTATAATGACCTTGCCGTAAAATAGGTCAAGGTCATCCAAGCTTTATGTTTTATACAAATTTTGTAGAGCTCCAGTGCCTGATACTTCATGCCAAGTCGAAATCATAGGCCTTCTGCTTCTGGAGAAGAAGATTTAAGAAGGTTTTTGCTATTTATAGCCATGACAGCCATCTTGGTCATATGACCTGGACCATTTATACAAATTTTCATTGCCCCTTCCTAACAACGCTCCATATAAAGTTTGGCTTTGATCGGCCAAGCGATTTCAGAGAAGAAGATGTTTGAATATTATGCTCATATACATGTCACACTCTGGGTACAATTGTTTTCATAAACATAAATATTCTGTCCATCTGCCCATTTCCTGCAAGATATGACCCTTAAAATCATATTTTAACAATGTTCCCCATTCAAATGCATGGGCGACCTATATTGACCTTGCAGTAAAATAGGTCAAGTTCATCGAAGGGTCATGATTTATATAAACTGTGTAGAGCTCCGGTGCCTGATGCTTCATGCCAAGTTTCAAAATCATAGGCCTTCTGGTTATGGAGAAGAAGATTTTTGCTATTTATAGAAGGTTTTTTGCTATTTAATCCATGGCGGCCATCTTGGTCATGTGACCTGGAATATTTATATACTTTCGTTCGCCCTTCCTAAGGATGCTCCACATGAAGTTTAGCTTTGATTGGCTAAGCGGTTTCAGTTATGTTGGCGCCTTATGTATGTTTTCATATTTTTAGTTAAGTTAAGGTAACTGAGTGGCCACCTATTGGGAAAATAGCTGCTCAATCGGCTTACGAAATGTTTTCATGGTATAAGTACCTGATTGTTAGTTTGGTTTTTTTCCCACCTCGGTTTTTGGAGTGGGAATCTTTTTTCTGATTGCGCTTTTTCCTGATCTTTGCCTACTTGTACCTTTTCAGAGGAGAAGATGTTTGAAAAGTGTGAACAACGACGACAACGATGATAACGACGACGGACGACGGAGCAAGGGTATACTATAAGCTCACCTGTAACCCTTCGGCTCAGGTAAGCTAAAATAGAATATAATAGATTAAAATTGAATAGAAAAATGTATTTGTAGAGTGGAGAAGTTAAATTTACCTCGTTCACAGTGTTTTCCAGCAAATCCTCGTGTGCATGTGCAACTATAATCACCAAAAAATATATTGGTGCATGTTCCACCGTTCAAGCAAAGATCTGGCGTGCAACTGTCGTGATCTATAAATAAAAAGGTACAGGTAGGCAGTGATCAGGAAATGGCGCAATAAGAAAGAAAATCTTGATGAAGAACGAAAATCTCTGGTCAAGGGTGAAACGCTGACCTGATAAAAGGGGTTTTCGGGCATTTAAGCATATATAATGCTAATAAAATTTAAATACAATCTAAGAAATATTTGATATGCTCTGATATTTATGTCAAACTGATTAAATATCTTGTAACATAATGCAGACAAATATATTTCTTTGAATCAAGCCAATTTTTATCATGAGTGTTGGCATGACAACCGTTTTGTCAGAAGGACTACCCTCATTTGAAAAAACAGGTACCCCCGTTGTTATACATGTTTATCAAACTGTATGTGCGTTCTGCATAGTCTGTACAGTGGTAATATATATGTAGATAATAAACTTCAAGAAGCTTGAAAGAATTTCCAGAAATTTAGTCCTAGTTTCTTTTCAGTACAATGGTATAAATACGGTAACGTCATCAACGTCGAAACGTCTACAGTTTATGACGTCATGTTTAGATCGCATCAACCACACACATTTAGTCGCTTACAACTGTGCTTCTTGTGACGATAATCTATTCAAATTATTTTAGGAAATACACGAGAAGCTTCACATGTTATTAATATATAAGTCAGGTAAGATAAATATTGTTGTATTTTTCCTGTTTTCCTTTTTTCTGTTAGCGTGTTCACAACTTCATGGCTGATCTTTAGACATAACAAGAAATGATGACGTTTAAACGTAACGTAGAAACCACACAAAACAAACGTTACGTTTACGTCTTCCGCTAAATACTTCCTCTCTTACGTCTTACGTAAAGGCGTTTCCCGCTGTTGTTATTACGTTAACTTGAGTGCGATATTTTTAACTATATTCTTGCGAGCTGTTTCTGTATGTACAATTTACAAGAATCCAGCAACTATCGCTGTTTCAAACTAGTATTCATCACATGTATTCGTTCCAAGGCGAATTGTTTTGTGTTTTGGAGTGTGCTGTTTAAGCCTTATGTACATTTTCATATTTTAGTTCAGTTCGGGTAACTGAGTGGCCGCCTATTGGGGAAAAGCTGCTCACTCGGCTTACGACATGTTTTCATGGTATAAGAACTTAAGTGTCATTTTTTCCCAATCCCTCGGTATATGGAGTTGGAATTTCTTTCTGATTGCGCCATTTCCTTATCATTGCCTATTTGTACTTTTTTCAACAAAATACCCTTTCGTCATCTAAAAAATGCAACTTATATTCCGGTATCAGTGAACATTCCGGGATTTATGAAAAAAGACCATTTCAGGGGGAACTACCCTTGAAGTTAGAAATGCATGTTTTTCATATTTTTCATATCCATTTGAACTAGAAATGCGTGTTTGTAAAACACTATGCCCCCAACTGTATGCTTGTCCCTAAACTGGCAACTTGTATGATTTATTTATTTCATTCGAATGCAGTCAAATTTAATTTCCTGAAGAAGCTGTTCGGTTGCGTCTGTTTTGACGCCGATCCAGAAACAGAATGTAAGCTATTTTGCAGGCGAGTTAGAAATGAAGTAAAATTTAAAAAAAGGAGTAATTTTGTCAAAATTTGACAGAGAGTCCTCAAAAGTTAATCAGGTAATCTTCTCAGCCCCAACCAGCATACCAAATATGAAGGCTCTAG
Source organism: Rugalucina vietnamica (assembly GCA_964017185.1). NCBI lineage: Eukaryota > Metazoa > Mollusca > Bivalvia > Lucinida > Lucinidae > Rugalucina > Rugalucina vietnamica. The sequence continues at coordinate 8,992,893 of OZ024874.1, read as the reverse complement.
CTAGCTAGCTCAAATACGTTTTGAGATATTTTGCACACAATGTTTTCAAAATTTGTTTTTAAAGGGACATTATTCCAACAAGGGGCATAACACGTACAAGAAAAAAAAAATCAGGCTAACTATTTTTTCATGAGGAATATGTATATGAAATTTCGAAACCCTAGCATTCACCGTTCAAAGGTTTTAAATTTCACTGAAAAGTGGAAAAATCAATCAAAATTTAAAAATTCTGTATTTTTGTTAAAATTTGACGGAAAGTTCTCAAAAGTTGATCAGGTCATCTACTTCTCAGCCCCAACAAGTGTACCAAATATGAAGGCTCTAGCTTGAATACTTTTTGAGATATCTTGCACACAAGAAAATTCTCAAAAGTTAATCAGGTCATATACTTCTCAGCGTAGGCCTGAGGCAAATTGTAGTTGGAATGTGATTTTGTATTTGTGCTTGATTTTGTGGCTATAAAAATAAATTAGTGATTCCTATGGATAGTTTTTGATACCAAACTGTAAAGCATCTGTGAATCTATCTTGTGGTGAAAAATCAGAATAATATGTTCTGAATCTTTCAAGAAATTTGAAAAAGAAATAAAAATTCTTAGTGAACAAAGGAATATAAATTCTACCTGTGTTAACCTGTATTTTTGGTTAACAAGAGATTTGGAGTATTGTATAAGTTTTGAGAGTTTCCCTTGGATTATAACTGTCACAAGGACCTATCATGCCAACCTCTGGTGGGACAGTTAGTGCTCAAGGCCAAGAACAAAAGAAAAAGAGGCCACACACAGAGGTCGCTGATAGCAGTATAGGTGATGAGATGATCTCAATCCAGAGACAGTTAGATCAAATGAGCAGTGACATACAAAGTACTAGGGATGATATACAAAGTACTAGGTATGATCTCAAGAACTTAATGTCCAAAACAGAAATGAGAGAGTTTATTACCAAAACTGTTGAAAAAATAACAATGTCTATGAAAGCTGAGCTTGACAAACACTTTGCAGCTAAAGTAGAGACCACGGTGATAAAGCGGGTGGATGAGAAGTTAGATGAGAAGATAGATGATAAGATGGGCGCGATGAGTGACAGAATAGATACTCTGACATTAGAAAATGTGAACCTCAGAGAAGAAATAGATAAGCTAAAGACTCAGATCACTGAAAACGGGAATATTGCAAAGGCAGCTATGCAACGGGCACACATGAATGAACAATACTCCCGTAAGAATAATATCAAGATCATGGGGGTACCAGAAGATGGAGATGAGCCAGAAGACAGACTGATCCATAATGTACAGCAGATTCTGCAACAGATGGCAGGAGTTGTTCTGGAAGCAGGCAAAATAATGGTGATACACCGCATTCCCGGAAAATCTGGTTTGCCCAAGCCAGTCCTGCTTAAATTGACAAACAATAATGAGAAGGCTAAGATAATGCGAAAGAGAAAAGAGATGAAAAATGGTGGCTATCGTCTCGTTGATGATGTCACAAAAGATAATACCAAACTGATAAATAAGCTCAATGAACACAAGGACATAGACTCTGCCTGGTATTTCAATGGCAGTGTGTACGGGAAGTCGAAAACTGGAGTACGCTCTCGATTCGACCTATACACGGACATTGATGATGTTATCACGGGCTGGAAGACTGTGATAGCTGGAGGCAGTACTGCTACGGCAGCAGAACCGATGGACTCCACTGTATCTAAATAGACATTATATAGACGCTATCTGTATACATTATCCAATGGACATAATTAAAACGATGGGAAGACTATAGATAGAGTACTAACAGACACTTGAACCAGGATCATAATAAAGAGACTTCTGTTTAAAAATTATTCAAAGACATCAGATTAAGTGTGAATGTTAGTGTGAATGTGAAATCCATGGACTTATTGGCTAGTTATTCTACTGGAAAAAAAACTAAGGTGAGCAATTCTTTAAAACATGTATATGTGCTGTTGTTTACATACTACTTTATCCTTATTTAACTGAAATCAAGATACATGAAACATGAGCCTGAATAATGGAAGTTATTTTCCTAGCACATATTTTTTTTTACTCTCTTACCCATAAAGCAGACCATTACTGTCAGTTTCACATTCTCAAAAAATGTTGAAGGTATTGAATATAACAGAATAATGTTATGTCATACTGTAAAATAGCAGTGTCACAAGAAAATTTGTCTTCGGAGTTTCTAACCATGAAAGAAGCCAGTCTATACAGTCACAGAGGCAGGTTAAATGCTTGAAATCTGGGATTTAAGAAAGAAGGCAAATTAGGTCTATCTGTGAAACAAAAACACATACCGGCAGCGCATTTATTGTAATGCTGATCTGTGTCCCTGTCTTTCACATGCAGGAAAAATAACTTTTTGTTATGTGGCTCAAATATTGAAACAGGATTATTTTCATACATGGAAGGACCAGACCAGTAAATATACATAAGTAGTATTGAATATTTTTACAAAATGCTGTTGTAAATTATGGTATATAAATACATGTATATTGAAACACACTTAGAGATAAGATCAGTAAAGAACCAAACCAGATCTGTTGACACTACAGATAGTTTTTTGGAACGCTGTGAATAACACAAGCAAATACCCAAACTAAATGAGTTTTGGGAAACAATATATTGTCTTAGAAATGCTTTTGTAAGTTATGGTATAGTTTTAACTCTAGTTCAACAAAGTTAAAAATGTTATATTTATATATATATATATATATATATATATATATATATATATATATATATATATATATATATATATATATATATATATATATATATATATATATATATATATATACAAAATGAGCCTGTATATAAGAAAATCATGAATCTGAGCTTCCAACCCGAGATCCGACAAAAACCTGGCTGTATTGTCACAGAAGCAGGTTGGAAGCTTGAAAATTCAGATTTATAGGAAATAGACATTACTTTATCTATGGTGCCAAAACAAGGGTGCCGATCAGCTTTGCTTTAGCTGAACAGCTGGTTTGCATCTTTGTTTTTTGTTTTTTTGTTTTTTTTTTTTTTTTGTTTTTTTTTCTTCCTTTCTACTTTCAACTTTCTACTATGGTATGCATTTCACGAGAAATAATGATAACATGATATTTATCTATGTATACAGTTATCATACATGATGTTCTCAATTAAGTATTATAAACACTGTCCAAAATGCAGTATTAGATAAGTTTTTATGTTATATATAATATACATGGACATATTGTTCGCAAATACTATGCATGTTGTATTCAAGTATCACACATGTTTTTTTGTTGTTTTTTTTTTTTTTTTTTTTTTTTTTTTTCACAATGAAGTTAATATACATGCTGTTTTCTCAACTTTACAAGCACATGCCAGTGCAATATACAGAATTTTCCTAAAGTTGTGAAAATTGAAAAATTTTGAGTAGAAAAACTTCCACAATGAATTTAACATGCTGTTTTTCTCAACATTATGAGGACATGCCTGTGTTATATACAAAATTTTTTTATGTTGTAAAAAGTGAAAATTTTGAATAGACATTTTTTATATTTTAATATATTTAACATGGATTGTAGAACCCATTAGAACCGCCTCATCGAGGCGGTTCTGACGGGTACCCACAATCTGTATTTTTGGATCGGGAATAAGAAAAATATGTGTACACTATTGTACACCAGATTTTTTGTACAAAAGTGGGGTATGAGGGGTATACATTACACGGACATGTTATCTTAATGAGTTTTTATTCATCTTGTTCCCAAAGAAGGTATAATTTATGTACTTTTCAAACATTTGGATGAAAAAGATTGTGTTCTTTTTTTTTTTAAACATGCTGTTCCCAGAATTTCATTTGCTGTAACTCATATAATTACTGTATATCTTATAAGCAGTTGTAGAATCTATAAGCTTTTACTGTTCCATGTTAAATCACATTTGAAATCAAACAAAAATAATATAGCTTTGTTCCGTCCAATCAGTGAGGTACAAATAGTTTCTGCCAAAGTTGTATATATGGTGGTAATAGCTAAGAGAAAAAAAAATGACCATGTCATGTCATTCAAAGGTTAGATGCCATGCAAACCAATTATCATTTCTATTCCAAGACATGTAGCCTTAATCTGCTCCTTGAATGTAACTTTACACAAAAACACCATAGATTTTTGGAATTTTAATACCTTAAACATATACTTAGCACAACATCAAGCTTGTATCCAATTCTTTGTATTATTGTTTGTATTTCTATTTGTTTTTCAGTTGTTGTTTTTGTCATGTTATCATACTTTCTATATGTTGTATTTCCTGACAGCCCACCTTACTCCCTTAGTGCACAGTATATTTATCTTATTTTTTGTATTATTTTAATCAACTACGGCTGACTTAAAAATTGTCTCTTATAACACTCAAGGCCTGCAAGGTATTCGAAAGAGAGTAGATATTTTTGACTATTTGAAAAACAAGGGATGCCATATATATTGCCTACAGGATACACATTTCACAGATGAAGATGTAAGAAATATTATCGATCAATGGGGAGATAGTAATTGTGTATTCAGTAATTACAAATCTAATGCCAGAGGGGTAGCAATACTATTTGGGAAAACATTAGATTACAAAATCAAAAGAAAAATTGTAGATTCTTATGAAAACTATATAATTATAGACATAAAGATAAATGATAGAAAAATCACTTAAGTCAATTTATACGGACCAAATAATGATAGTCCTAACTTTTTTAAACAAATCTCAAGCTGCATAGATGATATTGATAATGAGGAAACTATCATATGTGGAGATTTTAACTGTGTTTTAAAGCCTGAATTGGATTATTACAATTACAAATCTATGAACAACCCTAAAGCAAGAGAAATAGTTCTGGAATTAATGAACACAAAATACTTAGTTGATCCTTTTAGGGAAAATAACCCAACAAAAACCAATTTACTTGGAAAAAAAGAAATCCCTGTAAACAAGCACGCTTAGACATTTTTTTTTGATTTCAGAAACCTTAATGCAGCATACTAAAAGTGTTGTGATAGATTCGAGCTACAGATTAGATCATAGCATTGTCATACTAGCACTCAATTTAACTAATTTTAAACATGAAAAATCATTTTGGAAACATAACAACTCTCTGCTTTTGGATTCAATATATCTTGAGAAAATTAACAAATAAATTTTAGACGTTAAATCTCAGTATGCATTACCTGTATATGATTACGAACAAATAGATAATATATCAAATGAAGATGTTCAATTCACAATAAATGACCAATTATTTCTAGATACACTTTTAATGGAGATTAGAGGAGAATCAATATCATATGCAAGCTTCAAAAACAAACAAAAAAATGATAGAGAAAAACTTATAATGAACCAAATTGATGATTTAGAAAATAGTAGAAATGAAAACAATATGGATCAGTTAGAAATTTTGAAGACAGAATTACAGGATATTAGACATGAAAAACTTAAAGGTTATATGATACGATCAAAAGCTCAACATATAGACCAAGGAGAAAAACCTACAAAGTACTTTTGTGGACTCGAAAAACATAATTATACATCGAAGACAATAAGCCAAGTTGAAAAAGAAGATGGGTCAGTAATTACAAATCAAACAGAAATATTACAAGAGATTGGAAATTACTATAAAAAACTGTATGAAAATAAAGATGACACACTTGAAAAAGTTGATTTAGAAGAGTATATGAAGGATACAAATATGCCAAAATTACCAAACCAAGAAAGTAAAAAATTAGAGGGCGTCTTAACATACAAGGAAATTTCGGAAGTATTACTAAAAATGAAGCCAGATAAAAGTCCAGGAATCACAGGCTTCACTGCAGAGTTCTTTAAAGTTTTCTGGAAGCAACTAGGATATTTCGTACTACGGTCTATTAATCACAGCTATAGAATGGGAGAATTATCTATCACCCAAAGACAAGGTATTATCACATGCATTCCCAAAGAAAATAAGCCAAAACATCTATTGAAAAATTGGAGACCTCTAACACTCCTAGATACAGTATATAAAATTGCTTCTGGTACTATAGCTAATAGACTCAAATCAGTAATAAATAATTTAATAAATAAAGACCAAACAGGATTCATCAAAGGAAGGTACATAGGGGAAAACACTAGACTAATTTACGACCTAATGAGCTTTACGGAAGAAAATCATATTCCTGGCCTACTACTCTTGATTGATTTTGAAAAAGCCTTTGACTCCCTCTCATGGCAATTTATACATAAAGCCTTAAAATATCTTAATTTTGGTTCTTCTTTAATTAGATGGGTGGACATCTTTTATAAGAATATCACTTCTGCAGTGTCTCAATGTGGCTTTTTAACATCCTTTTTTAACATTGGCCGAGGTTGCAGGCAAGGTGATCCACTGTCACCATATCTTTTCATTATATGTGCAGAATTTTTGTCAACTGTAATAAGGAAAAACAAAAAAATTAAAGGTATTTTTTAAATGGTGAAGAATTTAAAGTATCTCAGTTTGCAGATGATACATCAATTTTCCTAGATGGATCCTCCCAGTCATTGAATTGTACCCTTGAAGAACTAGATAAATTTGCCAAAATATCAGGCCTAAAAATAAACTTTGATAAAACACAACTTATATGGATAGGCTCCAAAAACACAGTACACAGTCAATTAAAACAAGGTGGAAACTTTCATGGGGTGGACATAAATTCAGAATACTTGGGATAAACTTCAATGTGGACTTAGAAAAAATGGTAAAAGAAAACTATGAAGCAAAGATGCAAAATTTAGAAAAGGAAGTAAAACAATGGGAAAAAAGATCATTAACACCTCTAGGTAAAATAACAGTAATCAAAACATTTATTATATCTGCCTTTAACCAATTATTCATAATGCTTCCAAACCCAGATAAAAATACAATTGATTACATAAACAGAGTATTATTCAGCTTCCTTTGGAAAAACAAACCTAGAAAAATAAAGCAAACAACAATTATTAAACAATATTAAGATGGTGGGTTAAAAATGGTCAATATCATGGCTTTTATGGAAGCTCTAAAATTAACATGGATCAGAAGACTTTTAACAGAGGATTGTAAGTGGCAGATTTTTATTAAACAATATCTAGATATAGATAAGTTAACAGGGTGTATTATAAAATATTTGGAAAAGGTTATCTCAGAATTACCTAACTATTTTTGGAAAGATGTATTACAATCCTTGATAAAGATCAATAAAAAATCTGTTTATACAGATGCACGCATCTTAAAAAGTCCAATTTATTACCATCATCAAATCAAGGTTGGTGGCTCACATATATATTTCAAGCTATGGTTTGATAAAGGTATAAAATATATTAATGATCTGGTTAATGAAAATGGAGAGTTTTACCATTACAATGAATATAGTATGAACACAGGAATAAACACAAACTTTTTACAATATAATGGATTGATCAATGCCATCAAGCAATTCCTAAAAACCAAGAACATAAAAATTACCCACAAAGAGCCATCTCCTTTTATTCCAACCAATGTCATGCCAGTAATGAAAAATAATAAAGGATCAAAAGATATGTATAGTATTTTGAATAGTAATGATAACGAAACACCAACAGGACAAACCACTTGGAATAAAATATAAAACCTTACTAAAGAACAATGGAAACAAATATACATATTCCCATTCAAAACTACAACATATCCCGCCTTAAAATTGTTTCAAGTTAATATAAATCACAACATATTAGTCACAAATAAATTATTGTATCAAATGAAATTAAATGATGATGCACTGTGCACCTTCTGTCAGACAACAAATGAATCTATTATTCACCTTTTTTGGAAATGTGAAAAAATACAAGAGTTTATCAGAAATGTAAAAAGTTGGTCAAATTCATATCACATTCAGTGTGATATAAGTGAAAAATACTTTCTATTTGGTTTGCAAGAGGAGCACAGATTCACAAATGTCTTAAATTTTGTCATACTTTATGCAAAATACTATATTTATTTAGCTAGATGTCAGAAGCAAAATCTAATTATGAATGTCTTTAAACAGAAACTAAAAGTCATGTATAAAATTCATAAAGAAATAGCTTTCTTTCATAAAGAGGAAGAAAACTTTCATAAAGAATGGAGCCACTTTACACCATTAATAGATGACATAGTACAATATTAGGATTTTCAACAATTGAGTCCTCCGTCAAACCACCCATCATAAATATTCATTTTATATTGACCATTCAAATCTGGACATTAGCTAACGGTCAATGACGATTAGACAACACGTGGGTTAGACAAACAAACCAACACGTGCTTTTTACAGGTAAATATAGGTGCAAAAACACAATGTTTGTCTAAGGAAATAGGGGTGGGCGTGGCTATATCTTGCTGGCGGAGGAGTCAATTTCCTATATGAATAGGAAATATATACTGTGCACATATACTGTCCCCCACCCCCCGCCCCACCCTGACATTTATGGGCTGTCAGATAAAACATAAAATATCTGTTACCTGTTTAATTTAGAGATTTGGTTTTGATAAATCATAACCCTATATTAATAAATCTTTGAACAAAAGTATGAAAGGCTGAATAAAAGGTGCACTTTGATATACCCATTGATATATATGTATGTATATTTACATGTTGTATGATGACAGCCTCCAGACTGTCAGAGTGAAAGTAAGTGCACATGTCTGAATGAAGAGAAAAAGGGTTATGAAAGAGCTGGAAACCCTTTCTGAGCAGCCTGGTACAGAAAGGTGATTGTAACAGGCACACAGAAAAAAAAAAAAAAAAAAAAAGGCTCTAGCTTAAATACGTTTTGAGATATCTTGCACACAATATTTTCAAATTTTGTTTTCAAAGGGACATAACTTAAAAATGGGGCATAACTTGGCCATACAAAAACAAACGGGTCAACTATTTTATCATGAGGAATGTGTATATGATATTTCAAAACCCTAGCATTCACCGTTCAAAAGTTTCAAATTTAACCGAAAAGTGGAAAAATCAATCAAAATTTCAAAATTCTGTATTTTTGTTAAAATTTGACGGAAAGTTCTCAAGAGTAAATCAGGTCATCTACTTCTCAGCCCCAACAAGTGTACCAAGTATGAAGGCTCTAGCTTAAATACTTTTTGAGATACCTTGCACACAAGATTTTCAAATTTTGTTTTCAAAGGGACATAACTCAGAAAAGGGGCGTAACTCGGACATGAAAAAAAAATACGGGTCAACTATTTTTTCATGAGGAATGTGCATATGAAATTTCAAAACCCTAGCATTCACCATTCAAAAGTTAACACACACATACACACACAGAGACAGACACACAGACAGACAGACAAGCCGAAAGCAATATGCCCTTCCAACTTTTTCAAAGTTGGGGGCATAATAACCTGAGATGGATGTTGAATTTAAGAAAAGTATATCAAATAAAATAATATAGCTTGAAAATACAACTATATCTTACGCCATAACCACAAACCACAAAATCGTTCGATATATTGCGTTTAAAAGGAATTAATAAGGAATCTGAATTGTACCCGCTACATTCGATAAATTCTTTATACATATACGGTTCCGGGATTTAGTATTTTCTTAAATATTGAAATTTATATATGTTTATATTTATTATATTAGGGGTTTACATGCAAGTCTTATAGGAGAAGATGTATTATCGTTTCGTATGCATTAGTAAATACGGTAAATGTTCAGAGTAGATCGCTTCAAGTCGATTACGTTACTAGAACACGCCTATGCAATACAGAGAAAAACGTTTAGTTGTTGAAATTAAATTTTTCACTGGAAAAATTTTGATATTTTTTTTATTTTTATTCAAACCATAGATTGTGGGTACACGTTAGAACCGCCTTGGCGTGGCGGTTCTAACGAGTACCCACAATCTATGGTTTGGATCAAAAATAAGAAAATTAGGTTTACCCCTGCATACCCCAGTTTTACTATATAAAAGTGGGGTTTAAGGGGTATTCGTTGCACGGACATGTTTTCCAGATGATATAAAATCATTTAAGCCCATGAATTTCGTGAATCTAGAGTAAGTACTGTTCAATGAAGGTATTAATAATGATTGCATAAGTCGCAAGGTCATTCGAGGCTTGACAGACGATACGGAGCAGTTGAGTTTGGTGTTGTGCGCTTGGTTTTTCGCCGTCGATGTGGAAAGTTTGTCAGCCAGCAAAATAATCTAGGGCTCAACAGAAACGAATTGAATATTTTAGTTTTGCGTTTTGCTTACAGGTTGTACTTTTTAGTAACAATTCATTTTGAGTCGATTATTTCGCTGGTTTACAGTTTTGTTGTCTAGAGACGTTTTTTCTTATTTTAATACTTGATTAGCTAGTGGAGATTATGGCCTTTGATTTCTGCTTTTGGGCTTTTACTCAAAATAGATATACGCCGATTTTATTGTACATAGACGTATTGTTTAATAAGTTCAATATATTAATAAAAATGTAATTGAAGTTGTCGTGTTTTTGTTTATAATTTTTATAAAATTAATTTGTCACAGGTGCTAATTGAGCCGCATCGTGAGAAAACCGGATTTTTGCCTAGGCGAAAACAAAGGCGCAGATCAGCTTCGCGGTAACCGCGAAGCTGATCAGCGCCTTTGTTTTCGCTACTCGGATAGTACAATTCCTCTTCTACTTAAATCCGAAATTTCAAGCTTCTAGCTCTTTTCTGATCTTGTACAGGCCGGTTTGTGTCGGACCTGGTCGGAAACCCCGAAGACCGGTTTTCTCGCGTCGCGGCTCCTATAGTAGCACTTAGTCAAGTAGTACTTCATGTGTACACTTGGTTACCATGATGACAGACCTATAGAGCCGACAGTAGAGGTGGAATTCATGACCAAAGATATAATGTTGACATCAGGGTAAATGCACAGGCGTTTAAGTGTAAATAGTTGTTTGTATATTTGATTTGAATTATTTCGATCTTTTATAAAGTTTTTTCTTGAGAATTGATTTGAAAAGGCTTGTCTTATTAGAATAAGGATATACAGATATACGTTGTCTATAATATTTTTTATACTTAGGGAATTTACATTCTTACAGATAAATCCGATTTAAAGGGTAAACAATTGCACCTGTATTTTGTTGTAATAAATGCTGAAGTTAGTACAGTCGACTCGTAGATACATGGTAATAAGGCTATGCCATTTTTCGCATAAACAGGTAAATGGCGGTAAACGACTGAAATCGGTTTCGATGCATTCTAGCACTTTTGATAGCGTCATATTATCTTTGGTTATAAAGGTTTCTTCAGATTCCTGAGGGATTTACAAATTTACTTTTATTTGTTTATATTTAGCAAAGAAAGGTTGTAGAGATAAGTCTCAATGGATTACGAAAACAGTTATGCAGCCTCCACTGGTGAGCAGCTGAAGGTTATGATTTTGGACAAGTTAAATGTTAATGGCACACAGCGGAATAAGAACGATTTATCTGTTTCGAAGCTTCTCCATCGTCGGGCAGCTTACTCAATCTGTGAGTCCTGGTTTTTGATTAATCAAGATGTTTATCATGATTTATTTGTTTGTTCTTGGTGATTCATTGACTAGTTAGAGATTCACTACGAGGAACGAAGAACTAACTAAATGTTATGAACCACTGCAGAAGCTGAGGGTGAGGTTAGGTACCTGTAAAATCGGTTTAAGCCCGCCAGAAGCTTTGTGTTACTGATCGTTCCAAGTCGATACTTCTGTGGTGGTTCTTTTTGTTTTATGTCTTGGTGTTTAAATTTTTTGTGCTGTTGGCGCCTTATCTATGTTTTCATATTTTTAGTTAAGTTAAGGTAACTGAGTGGCCACCTATTGGGAAAATAGCTGCTCATTCGGCTTACGATATGTTTCATGGTATAAGTACCTGATTGTTAGTTTGGTTTTTTCCCACCTCGGTTTTTGGAGTGGGAATCTTTTTCTGATTGCGCCTTTTCCTGATCTTTGCCTACTTGTACGTTCTTAATTTAAAAGATTTGCAGATCGTTTTGTCGAATTATGAACGTTATCAGTAGACAATTTCAGTGTCTACATAATTATGCAGTTTAAGGGTCAATGAAATGCCATGCATGAGAGTTCTACCTGTGAACATGGCGTTAGTTGGTTGTATAAAATTCACCCTATAGAGTCACTGTACGACAGAAAAAGAGAGAGGTAGCTGTCACCAGTGGGGTAGCGCATTTTTCGGACAAAATTTGCGCGATAGTGGTAAGTATTTTGTGTGTTTTCTGGTAATCGGATTTGTTTATGTGCCACTTTTTACCTTTGATTGCTTGTACACATGCATGCGTGCCGTGCTTTGGCAAAATTATCACAAAAGCATGTGGAAGGCATTCTTTGTTGATGGCAGTCGAATAAAAATCGAAAATCGCAGCATTGTCTCTTCTAGTTTGACAATCGAACATTTTTGAAAACAAATGAATGAAACCAGAAGTATGCGCTTCCTTAGATCTTTCAACATGCTAAATCGCAGTCTGGTGTGATTTGTTTATTTCGAGATTTGTTTTAGCAATTAGTGACTGTACAGAAGATTAAGAAGAGGTGCGCGACTGGTGCAGTTGTGTAGAGCCATTGTACGAAGTAAGTCATATCTACTAAGTTTTTTTGTACCCAGTGATATTAGAAATTGTTCGTGTATTCCATTAGTTCTGAAGTGATAAATGCTCACGTGGATAAAGAAATATGCGCAAATGGTATTTAATAGCATACACTAGGGTGCTACAGTGTTTAGCAAGGTAATAAATGTAGTTTGTATTATTTTTCATTTCTACACACACAGATAACATTTGATGTAGAAAGTATATATACAAACATCCCACATACATTAGGCCTAGATGCCATTAAATATTGGCTAGAGAAACATCCAGAGGATATACCTAGTAGAATAAATAAAAACTTCATTTTAGAAGGAATTAAAGTAATCTTAGAAAATAATTATTTTTGCTTTAATAATGAGTTTTATTTACAAGTAAAAGGCACAGCAATGGGTACCAAGGTCGCTCCGATTTATGCAACCCTAGTGCTGGCATACCTTGAAGAACAACTTTATCTCCGACTTGAAAGGGATTTCAATCACCAATTTAGTCAGTATATTGAAGAAAACTTCAAGAGATTTTTTGATGACTGCTTCATTTTATTTACAAAATCAGACAATGAACTGGAGAAATTGTATCAATATTTAAATAATTTACATCCCAGTTTAAAGTTCACAATGGACAGTAACACTAATCAACTTCCATTTCTAGATACAATGGTTATTAACAATGGTGGTAAAATACAAACTGACATATACTACAAACCAACAGACTCGAAACAATACCTATTATACACATCCTGTCACCCGAAACACACTAGAAATAGTATCCCATATAACTTAGCAAGAAGACTAAAAACCATAGTGTCTGACGAGGACACTTTAAACATCCGTCTAGGTGATTTGAAGAAGTATCTATTAAAACGCAAATATCCCGTCAAACTTATCGAAGATGCAATTTCAAAAGTGCACTCGTTAGATACAAGAAAATTATTAAGCAAATCTGATAAAACAGATGAAACGAATACCATACCTTATGTAACCACCTTTAACCCATATAACCCCGAAATTTATCCTGATATTAAGCAACTGAAAACAATATTGCACAGGAATAATGAGTTACACGAAGTTTTCAAGAACAAGGTCTTTCTAAAAAGCAAAAGACAGCCACCAAACTTAAAACGTCTTTTAACAAAGGCTAAATTTACAAATAACATTAATAATGATTGTCAGTGCAATGTAACAAAATGCAATGAGCCGCGCTGCGGTCTTTGTAAATATATAAAAGAAGGACCATCAATTAATTTCAAAGATAAATTATTTACAGTAAAAGACAATATGTCTTGTAAGGCCAAAAATGTCATATACGTAATACAGTGCAGAGGTTGCAATGAACAATATATAGGTGAAACAGTAAATTTGAGAAACCGCGTAACACTTCATAATCAACATATAAGACACGCGGAACTAAGGAAAATACCTGTGATCAAACACATTGCTGACTGCTCTGACCATGATCCCAAATACAGTATATTCCCATTTTATCAAATGAGAACAGATAGCATTATAAAACGAAAAGAAAATGAAAAGTATTTTATTCGAACATTTTCACCAAAACTGAACTCTTTACATTAAGTCTTATTGTTTTTGTTTATAATTTAGAGACACGTTGCGTACATTGTATTAACGACGTATTTAAACAGACATTTCGTTACATGCAATGTAATTAACGGAAGGAAGTATTTGGCGTTACGTTACGTCGTGTCGCTTGACAACAGGACGCCATTTTACTTTAATGGAAACCACATTTGTTTAAAGGCTTTGAAAATTGATATTTATCATGAAACCGGTCAGCCATACGAAATAAAGAAATTGTGCATTCTAAAGAACTTTTTATTTACTATATATATATTAAACATACTGCAGTTATGCTTATAACATTCATAGGAAACAGAGTGCAGTTGTAGTTATAACACTTTATTGCAGTTGTGAAAGTTTTTATTTTGTGAATCGCATTATTTGTATACAGATGTCCGTTAATAAATAATTTTCAAGCCACATTCATATTTTGCGCAGTCTGGAGAGCCAAACCTTAAATATTGTACATGTAGCTTGCATTGATGAAGGGTTTCATACAGTAACTTGAAACTGTTCATCTCTTTTCATTAGAATGGGTACTAAATTTTTTATGAAATCTTGTACTTGTTAATTTTTGGGTCATGACAGGTTTGTTTCCCTTGAGCCGGGACAGTTTTCCGGTTCTTTGGAAATAACTGTCATTTCATTGCATTTTTATCATTTTGGTTTCTCTAGACACTTAAAATATGTTCATTTAGTAAAGAATGTGTCGTTTTGTATTCTACTGTGGAGATTTCACAAAATTCGAAACCATGATGAAGAGACAGAGACAACTTTCTTTGGCAGCTTATAAACTTTAAATGCGTTCTGTATAAAATGTCATCATTTGTACTGAAGAGAGGATGATGGGTTCTGATGCGTTCTCTGCGTAACCCTTTATCCAAGTACTGGTTAAGGTGGACCCAGGAACGATGTCAAACGAAAACCAAAATAAAAAAACAAAATCAACCTAATACTGGTTTTTTACCCAGGAACGGTATTACAAAATGCAAACCCCGGTTTGAGCATTCGGGTGCTCGCCGGAAAAAGCAACTTCCTAGTACTGGTTCTACCCAGGAAAGGTAACCAAAAGCAAACCCTGGTACTGGTTGGACTCCCAGGAAGAAAAAAGTCTGATTAACAGTCAGAAGTCAAAAGCATCTGGTTTAAGGGTAACTGCTATGTGTACTCTGATGTAACGTCAGTCGCATAGCAGTCTGATTAAGGTTTAAGGATAAAAGTTGCATAGCAGTCTGGTCAAGGTTTAAGTTGATTTCTCATTAAATACTTTGGTATTTCTAAAGACTTAGAATTTTGTAGCAATTTTCATTGAAAAAATATAGCTGCAATCTGAAACATTTCATTTTCATAGAATTTTGTCATTATTTTAAAAATAAATTTCACTTTGATTAAAATCATTTTAATTTCCACTCGTCTTTTATTTACTGACTAGTCTGCGTCTGCACAGTACCCAGTGTACGAACCTGAGTAGACTGTAACCGCTACTCACTCACTCTGTGCTTGGCTTCTTGCTCGGTTGACCCGAAAGAGTCAACCGCCCAACTGGTTTAGCACAGCTATACGACCCATAGGCGATTCGGGCAGAGTCAGGTAGCAGGTACGGATTCCGGCCAGCCACAATAGACCTGGTTCGAATCCCTGCCTCATATATCGAGTGACCAGGCAGATTAGTTCCTGAGCACTCGGCCAAGCAGCAACATAATTTGACTACAGGTTTTATCTGTTCTGGTCGTCCATTCGTCAGTCCGTTACGTCACATGTGAAACAACAAGATAACTAGACATGGTATAGCCACTGCTCTGGTTGTCCATCCGTTAGTCCTTTCCTGCACTTGCCAGCATAACCATCTGGTATAGACTGTTCTGGACGTCTGTCGTTCTGTCCGTCACGTAACGAGCGTTGACCCCCCCCCCCCCCACACACACACTACGGTTACACAGTTACATCTGTAACCTAAGCAGTAGGAGTTATCTGATTGATATTTGAACTAAGGTAGAAAACGTGGCCATGATTATTATGCAGATTATAATAACATAATCCAAGTCACAAAGCTGTCTAGTGAACATGATCATGTAATTTGATGTATGTTATCATAATCACGCTGTATTGATTTGTCATTAACTTGAATAAGTAACGACAGCAAACTAAAAAGAGCCACCTCCTGGCTGTAGTGTTAACAATCTGATCAGGGGCAGATCCAGGATTTGTGAAGAGTGGGGTCTAATGTACAAAAAGGGAGGTTCGTACCTGATTTTAAACAAAATTTAGTGAAATTCTCCATGAAATAGAAATAATTTGTTTCCGGTGTGTGTGTGTGTGGGGGGGTGATCCTGTTTCCATGAGTGTTCCAGCTCAGGTTACTGGAGATATCAACCCCAAAGTACCTGGCGCGGCTGCTGACAGCCTCTAGGACCTAAATATGCATGTCAGTTTCCAACAGATTCTGCATTCTTTGGCTTCTTGTGTCCACAATAAACCAAAAATAAAAACACCGGCTGTGCAATATTTTTTTTTTCATTTCCAAATATTGAAAAATTTTATTAAAAACATTTTATATATTTTTATCCATAGTCTTGATTGTGGGTATACATTAGAAACGCCTCTTTGGCAAGGTGGTTCTAACAAGATCCCACAATCTATGTTTTGGATTAAAAATACAAGAGGACCAATGGTCCTGTAAACGCTCACCTGAGACCTGAGATATATACCAATAAACTTGTTTGACTAGAATGGTAATATAGATGTATATAACCCCAGGGCAGGGTCAGAGCAACCTCTTGAGTCAATTTCTATTTTAAATAATAAAGATTCAGTCCATTAGCAATTTACTGTAAGTTTTGCCCTTCAAAAGACATTGTAACAATTTTCCCCATTCAAATACATGGGCAACCTAAGTTGACATTGCCGTAAAAAAGGTCAAGGTCATCCCAGGATCATGATTTATATAAACTTTGTAGAGCTCTATTGTCTGATGCTTCGTGCCAAGATTCAAACCCATAGGCCTTCTGGTTTTGGAGAAGAAGATTTTTAAAGGTTTTTGCTATTTATAGCCATGGCGGCCAGCTTGGTCATGTGACCTTGACCATTTATACAAACTATCATTCACTCTTCCTAAGAATGCTCCATATAAAGTTTGGCTTTGATTGGCCAAGCGGTTTCAGAGAAGAAGATGTTTGAATATTATGGTCATACACATGTATATAGCCCCGGGGCAGGGGCAGACAACCCTCTGGGCCGAAAATATTTTCATAAACATAAATCTTCTGTCCATTTGCTCATTCCTAGCAAGTTTTTTGCCATTAAATGACATTTTCCTATCTTTTCCCATTCAAATGCATGGGCGGCCTAAGTTGACCTTGCTGTAAAAAAGGTCAAGGTCATCCCAGGGTCATGATTTATATAACCTTTGTAGAGCTCCATTGCCTGATGCTTCATGTCAAGTTTCAAAATAATAGGCCTTCTGGTTCTGGAGAAAAAGATTTTTAAAGGTTTTTGCTATTTATAGCCATGGCGGCAAACTTGGTCATGTGACATAGACCATTTATGTAAACTTTTTTTCCCTCTTCCTAAGGATGCTCCACATGAAGTTTGGGTTCGATTGGCCAAGCGGTCTCAGAGGAGATGTTTCAATATTATGGAAATATACATGTATATAGTCCCGGGGCAGGGGCAGACAACCCCCAGGGGCAAAACATTTTCCATAAACATTAATTTTCTGTCTATTTGCTTATTCCCAGTAAGTTTTACCCATTTAATAGCATTTTACCATTTTCCCCATTCAAATGCATTGGCGACCTAAGTTGACCTTGCCATAAAATAGGTCAAGGTCATCGCAGGATCATGATTTATATAACTTTTGTAGAGCTCTATTGGTGCTTCATGCCAAGTTTCAAGATCATAGGCCTTCCGGTTCTGGAGAAGAAGATTTTTAAAGGTTTTTGCTATTTATAGCCATGGCAGCCATCTTGGTCATGTGACCTGTATCATTTATATAACTTCTTCTTCCTCCTTCCTAAGGATGCTCCACATGAAGTTTGACTTTGATTGGCCCAGCGATTTCAGAGGAGAAGTTGTTTGAAAAGTGTGGACGACGACGACGACGACGGACGGCGGAGCATGGGTATACTATAAGCTCACCTGTGAGCCTTTGGCTCAGGTGAGCTAATAAAAAAAATCAGTTATGCACCAGTTTTACTATAGAATAGGTGCATTGTACTAGGATTGAACATTACACGGAATTTTTATCATGATGTATTAAATAATCACTTTAGTAAGTATTAGCATGTTACATTTAAATGAGACTTGTAAATATGCAATATGTATATAAATTAAAGCAAGTATCTCACTGACATGCAAATTTCTCGTGAGTGTTTTGCGAATTTAGTCGTGGACTTTCGCACGACATTTGTACTCGTGTTAAGTGAATTTTCCTTTGTCGCGAAGTGGATCTAACCCAGGACCTTTCCGTCCCAGTCCGATGTTATACCACCAAGACGCCCAACATTTTTACGCAAATAGCTCAATAGATTATCGAGCAAGAACTAAATAATTCCGATTATCGGAAAAGATGGCGTGACGTCATCAGCCAGCATCCGGGTCACTCTTACGGGTACAAATCAGTAATGGCGGCTTTATTAAAAGCCAATATACATTATGGTTTATTTGCAAAAATGACCCAAAACGCCCAAATCTTTAAAAGTTTGGTTTTGTAATGAGGAAAGATTGTTACCTGAATGCATATGTTTTGAATTTGGAAGGAAAATATCTTGAATAGCGCAATTTTTCATGTTTATTTATGGCTTAATATTTTGATTTTTCGGCAAGCGCGGGCGGCTTTGATCTCTCGTTATTTTATATGCACACAATTTTACGCGCTCCAATCTCAAATGAAATTGAAATTTTATGACAATTTTACGTTTTAGTATTTTTGCTGTCGGTTTGTTGTATCTGTTTTTGTAGGAGACATATTGAAGATTTTGAGAAACATACCACACATGCTTGGATTTTAAAACTCCAACGGCATGGTTATTGTACATTATTCTCTTGAATTATCATAATTACAAAATAAAATCGTGAAATATAAGCTGCCGTTAGATAAAAAAACAAATCTAGAAAAAAAGAAAAATGTGAACTGAAATTAATATTAAAGTGAATTAATTGGATAAAGCTATCCAATTACATGCAACTTTCTCTGAAGCTCATTCAGTTTTCCGAGTTTAAAACAAACCTTGCCAAAATTTTTTTCAGACAGATGTCTGATAATTCTTTCTCAGTGGTTCTAATATTAAGTTCAATTCAGCTTTGATTTCATCGTTTATTTACCAAGAAGACACATTTATTTTCCGCACAAATATGTGTATTAAGTCTGTGTATTTATTGACTCTGTACCCGTGAGTTCACAGGTAATGTTATTGATGACGTCATCGCCATCTTTTCCGATAAGCGGAATTACCAAGCGAATAACTGACACATTCAGTTTTGACATAAATGGATTGCAGTTACTATAAATATAAGTTGAAAAGCCTCAAGGCGGTAGTATTTTAGTGAAATATCGAAACTTCCACCACGTATGTCCGAGGTACACTATAAACAATGTATATGTAACGATTAAAATAAAGCACGGACTCATGCACGTTTAGTAGAGCGTGTCTCTGGTCATAAAACATGTACGGTGAATCGGAAATGTTGATTGATTTGTCGCAAAATGAAGTGTAACCGTATAACAACTTATCCTTGCTATTTTATATTAATTATATCGACTGAAGTATGTCACAGTTGCTAGCATTTAATGTTGTCTAATGCACAGATAAACTTTGAAGAATAAAAAATGTTATTTTGGCTGACATAATGAATTTTGTCCGAAATTTAGGCAGATTTCTGCTGGTAATGCGCAAATTTCCTTACCAACGATCTCAATATTTCACACAGTCTGTAGTCACTACTGGGTACAAAAAATAAAACACCCTCTACACAACTGCGCCAGTCGCGCACCTCTTCTTAATCTTCTGTACAGTCACTAATTGCTGAAAAATCTCGAAATAAACAAATCACACCAGACTGCGATTTAGCATGTTGAAAGATCCAAGGAAGCGCATACTTCTGGTTTCATTCATTTTTTTCAAAAATGTTCGATTGTCAAACTAGAAGAGACAATGCTGCGATTTTCGACTTTTTTTCGACTGCCATCAACAACGAATGCCTTCCACATGCTCCTACAAACATCTTTTGTGATAATTTTGCCAAAGCACGGCACGCATGCATGTGTACAAGCAATCAAAGGTAAAAAGTGGCACATAAACAAATCCGCTTACCAGAAAACACGCAAAATACTTACCACTATCGCGCAAATTTTGTCCGAAAAATGCGCTACCTCACTGGTGACAGCTGCCTCTCTCTTTTTCTGTCGTACAGTGAATCTATAGGGTCAAATTTTATGGTTGTGATTAGTTTGAGTTTCTGATTTGAAAACTGCGCATTGTCCTTAGATGAGGGTCCTTATGTGTTATTAATTAATGTACGTATTTGTGCTAGAGATTTAGGGTTGTGCAGCGATGTGTGTATTGTTGTGTTGGTTTGCTTTGACGGTTGTAATTACATGTAGTTGGAGTTTCTGGTTTGAAAACTGTGCATTGCGGTATTAGATGAATTGAGCTGTTACCAGTGAGAGCAATTATGGGGTAAATGTACGTATGGGGTAAATGTACGTATTTGTGCTGCAGATATAAGGGTTCTGCTGCAGAGACGTGTGTATTTGTGTTTAAGGATGATCGCTGCCAATGAAAAAGTATTCAAACTTTTTTCTAACCACTGTTTTTTTTATTCCAAAATACAACACAAGATATTTGAAAACAAAATAAATATAGGGTAGTGTGCAATTCTTCAAGTTGCAGGCCTCTGAATGAGACCCCTGAGCACCGTGTTTTAAATTTGGTAAAATTAATTTAATTTTTAATTCTTTGAAACATACCTTGCTTGAACAAAAATACACCTAGAATGCTTTCAACAGTCATAATATTTACGTAGCGCAGACAATTCTGGACCAAAAGCATAGAAAGTTTGCAACTTGGAGCGGATAACAACATTTTTCGATTCCTTTTCCAACCCTACCCCATACTTGAAAAGTCGGAAAAAATCAATATTTTGAAATGTATCGTGAAATGTATCGAACCCATATTTGTTGATTCAAACTTTTTTTTTTGTATTTTCACACAACATAGAACTTGGTAATATTGTTCGAACAAAAGAAAGAAATATATAGGGTAGTGAGCATATAAGAGAGAACCAACAACTTGAAAATCGCCATTTTCAGCCTTTTTTTGGCTGTTTTCTTTCTAAAAGCCCATTTCATAAAACCACCTTAAATTTTAAAACCAGCACACCAAAGACACAAAGAATGACTTAGAAGACCATGTACACATATACTGCTGCTAAAATAAACATCGAACTAGTGCAATTAGTTTGAAGACGTGTAATATTCAAGTTTAATCTACCCTACCACCTAAATTTTACTGACAACTAAAATTATCTGAAAAGTTGCAAAAAATGGGGTGAAAAAATGAAATTTCTTAGATTGACAATTTTCATGGCTCATTCAATGCATATTATCAATATGTATTCAAATATAAAATATTAGGAAAACATCTGCAGCCGTTTACTAGATATTCAAGAAAAGAAAAACCGGAAGTTCCGAAATGTCAAATGTTAGCAGCGAACATCCTTAAGGCTGTGATTACATGTAGTTGGAGTTTCTGGTTTGGAAACTGTGTAATGTGGTGTTGGCGGAACTGAGCTGTTAAAATGAGGGCGATTATGGGGTAAATGTACGTATCTGTGCTGCAGATATAAAGGTACGTACCTGTGCTGCAGATATACATGTAAGGTTCTGCTGCAGAGACGTGTTTACAATGGCGTTGGTTGTTGCAATTAAGGCTGTGATTACATGTAATTGCGTTTTCTTTCTGGTTTGAAAAATGTGCATGGTGGTGTTAGATTAACTGAGCTGTTAAAAATGAGGATATTTATGGGTTTGTGTACGTATCTGTGCTGCAGAAACGTGTGTTTTATAGCATTTGTGGTGGCATTTACGGTTGTGACAAGTTGGAGCTTCTGATTTGAAAACTGCGCATTGTGTCGTTAGATGAACTGAACTGTTAAAAATGTTTCACTTTATGTGTTAATATACGTATTTATGCTGCAGCATTATAGGGCTCTACTGCATCTAGTCATGTGTGTATTATTTCATTGGTTTGTTTCATTTACGATGCTGATTGGTTGGGAGTTTCTGATTCGAAACCTGCGCATTGTGTTGTCAGATGAACTGAGAGCTGTTAGAAATGAGGACAGTTATTGGTTAATGTATGTATCTACGCTGTGCAGATTTAGGGCTCTGCCGCGGAGACGTGTGTTTTTATGGCGTTGGATGGTTGCATTTACCGTTGTGATAAGTTAGAGTTTCTGATTTGAAAACTTCGTATAGTGTTATTAGATGAACTGAGAGCTGTTAGTAATCAGTGTAGTTAAGTGTTAACGTACGTAAAGTGGAGTTATGGCTTAAAACCCATTTTTGCACAGTTCGCGCTGATCACTTGTGATTTTTTGCGGCGAAACCACCGCGAAATTTCACAGGCCACGTTTAATCGGTTATTTTTTACGCCGCTAAAATCCAATTTTCGCGGTGAAATTTCGCCATGTTTCGCGGCGAAATTCGTATTTTAACGTTTACAACAGGTAAGTTTAATTTTTCCGAAACACGGCGAAATACCTGTAAATGTTAAAATAAAAATATTTATTTTTAATTTAATGACCACATTATTATTCATCTGTTCCTATTATCGATCGTGATTTACGTGCACATTAATAGTACATGTATGTACAATTATGCGTGTATAGAAATGAATAACGTGCATAATGCGACTTTTCCTTTGGTATTACATGGTACGATAGCGAGCACACGGATAGACGAAAATATTTATAACGAAATGAACCAGCTCGTTGAATCTAACTGTTTGTTTGTTTGTTTGAATAGATGCTTTACGTCCCAATCAACAACAATGGTCATGTCTGGACGCTGCCTCCATGTTATGGGACGTCATGATATCCGGGTCTGATTTATAACCATCCCTCTAAGCCAATGCTGATTATATGTATGGATGGTTTGACTTCAAACCATTTTTCCTAGGCAGGCGCAGCCCTAAGCGGTAAACCAGTAATCAGATGATCAGTCAATAGCGTATAAGCTTTGCCTGAAGGCACAAACTACCCATATATTTCTTTAGGTCCCAATTGGCCTTTGTACCTTGTTTTAGCACAAACATTGTCAAAAGGGTATTGCTCAATTAACAGTTAGATTCCGTGCTTTCTTTTTTGAACATTTTCCTCAATTACTTCACTTTATAGCGTTTAAGGTGTAAACTACGATTACTTAATTTGAGCTCAACCATGTAAACATGACAAAGCAAAAAGAGACTTATTGACATTTGGGCTTGCTGGGTACCACTCTGATTACCCTCTATGAATGCCAGCACAAGAGTAATCGCTACCATATCGATTTATACATTTTACTTGTCTTGTAGAAGTACAACTAGCGAAGATCATCATGAGTTCCATTTAACAGTCAACAATGTTTGAGTCCCATGGCGACAGCACTTTTAGGGTAATACATGTTTACCGGTTTTGCTCAAGTACGAAACTCAACGAATATAGGAATCGAACACATGATATTTTGTTTCCGGTCAATTCCTACAATCCACCACTAGGCGTCTGCGCTCAACTTTGTTCTAATTAATTTATACACCATCGATTTATGCGGCATGCGCTCATATTTCCACGGTGCGTACTCGTGGCCCTTACTGTATATATGTGTTCCGAAATAAACTGAAAACTTCATATGACCCATTTTTTACACAAAATTAGTAGACAAGTATGAAATACAATACTTTGTTTTAAACACAGTATCCTCCCATTTTCTAGTGTATTGTGCCTTGTATATAGTGAATGAGGTTTTGTCATTCGACATGCATGGAAGTGTTCCAAGCCATCCATACATGTGGATTTTGGAAGGCTACAACACGCTGTTTAACTCAAAACGGTTAGCAAAAGAACCCCGTCAATTATTGACAATTTCGACACAGTATTGTACATGTACGTTGCTGTTCTGCTCGTATTCGACCGAATATCGTATCGACCCGGTGAAGGTTGAATGCGACCAAATATCGTATCGACTAAATTGATTTCAACGAAACTGCCTCCACTTGACGTAATCGAAAATTCACTGATGCTTTTAGCAGTGTCATTACCACAGGTGACTAAATGTCTAAAGACGAGTTGAAGCCGATTGCTTCATCATGTTGAATCCAAAGACTTGTATACATCTGTGGGCTGGGATCGCGGTGGCATAGTTGTAGTGCATCAGACTGCGAATCGAGAGGTCATGAGTTCGATCCGCACTGGCGAACCCGTGTTGTTACCTTCTGTAAGGCACATTAACTACCCACAGTACTACTTAATACCCAGGAAACGATAGCTCCGTCCAGACATGACTTAAAAATTGGTGACTGGGACGTTCAGCCTCAATACAAACAAACAAATCTGTGGGCAATCATCCAGTGAAAATTGCTTACGCCGCTATAAGCTTTTGTTCCGTTAATTAAGCTAATTAATAGGATCTAATAGTATCGGGTAAGTCTGATTTATATTCAAAGCAGTTAAGCAAGGAGATTCAAGCTCAATATTGATACGACTTGAAATTAAATAAAAGCATCCAAATTAAAAATAATACAAATTTAAACAAACAAAAAGAAAAAAAAAAAAACATTTGTGACTTTTTCGCCGCGAAACACCGATCAATTGATTTTTATGCGTAATGACAGGTATACTTTTTCGCCGTATTCCGCCGCGAAATTTCGACCCCCGCGAAATTCCGGATTTCGCGGCGGAATTTCGTGGCAAAATATTGCGCTGACTTTTTTTTTCACACAAATTCGCCGCGAAATTTTACAATTAGCCGTTAACAAATTAACGGCTAATTCGGGTTTTTAGCCATAACACCACTGTATCTGTGCTGCAAACAGATAGGGCTCTGTTGCAGAGACGTGTGTTTTATGGCGTTGGTTGGTTGCATGTACGGTTGTGGTAAGTTGAGTTTCTGATTCGAAACCTGCGCATTGTGTTGTCAGATGAACTGAGAGCTGTTAGAAATGAGGACAGTTATGGGTTAATGTATGTATCTACGCTGTACAGATATAGGGCCCTGCCACGGAGACGTGTGTTTTTATGGCGTTGGATGGTTGCATTTACGGTTGTGATAAGTTGGAGTTTCTGATTTCAAAACTGGGCATTGTGTTGTTAGATGAACTGAGAGCTGCTAGTAATGAGTGTAGTTAAGTGTTAACGTTATAGATTGTATTGGTGACCTTATTTTATCATATAGATGCTTCACATAAAATATGGCTTTGATTTGCCAAGTGGTTTAAGGGGAGAAGATGTTTGAATATTATGGAAATATACATGTATACTGCCCCGAGGTGGGGGCATATGAGCTCCTGGGTATATTTTTTATCGGAATCAATAATATTCAGTCCTACTGCGCATTTTCTGCAAGACTGTCACTTTTAATGACATTTCAAAAGTTTTCCCCATTCAAATGATGCATTGGCGACCTATGTTGACCTTGCCGTAAATTAGGTGAAGGTCATACCAGCGTCATGATTTATATATACATTATGGTACTTGAGTCGTGCATACTTCATGCCAAGTTTCGTTGAAATCGGTTCGCCGGTTCTGGAGAAGAATCTTTTTTAAAAGTTTTTGACATATATGGGCGTGGCGGCCGTCTTGGTTATGGGACCTGTATTATGTTTATACACATTGGTGTCCTCTTCTTAGAGATGCTTCATATAAAATTTGGCTTTGATTGGCCAAGCGGTTTCAGAGAAGATCTTTGACATTGTGGACGGATGGGCGACGGATGACGGACGAACGCCGGATCATGGCCAGGTGAGCTAATGAGACTTACGCAGTGCTTTAAGATATGCTAACCTCATAGTAAGCCAACGAGCAACGTTTGGTCGTACAAACGTCCTAGTGAGATATTATTTTTCTCGCAAAATAACACTGACAAGCTTAGTTTAAATAGTAACGACTTTTTACCATGAAATTCTAAAATGCACATAGACTGCAAATCAGGGGTGTAATTTTGTACATAGTACCTATAAATACACCAAGTTGTCAGCCTTAATACAAAAATGGTCATTCTTTCATAAGGTATAAGCAAAAATACAAACCGTTTAGCATAGTTCCTTGTGGAATTTTCGAAACTTTAATATCAGTTTCTTTTCTGTGATATAATAGGCTTCCTAATTATACCCCCGCAAAACAAAGTTTTTAGGGGTATACTGTTTTCAGCCTGTCCCTGATTCCGTCATTCCGTGACTCCGTCATCCGTCAACATTTGGACATCTTTGCTCAATAACTTGGGTAACTTTTGCCTGATTTCTTTTAAAATTTCACCACACTTGCATCATTAGACTATACATGTATGATATGAATTTAGGGACCGAAAGGTAAGTATTGCAAGAGTCATAGGCTTTTTAGCTCACCTGAGCCGAAGGCTCACAAGGTGAGCTTATAGGATGGCCATGGTCCGTCGTCCGTCCGTCGTCCGTCCGTCGTCGTCCGTCGTCCGTCGTCCGTCCACAATTTCAAAGATCTTCTCCTCTGAAACCGCTTAGCCAATCAAAGTCAAACTTCATGTGGGGCATCCATAGGAAGGGAGAACAAAAGTTTATATAAATGGTTCAGGTCACATGACCAAGATGGCCGCCATGGCTATAAATAGCAAAAACATTTAAAAATCTTCTTCTCCAGAACCAGAAGGCCTATGATTTTGAAACTTGGCATGAAGCATCACAGAAAGAAGTTCTACAAAGTTTATATAAATCATGACCCTGCGATGACTTTGACCTATTTTACGGCAAGATCAACTTAGGTCGCCAATGCATTTGAATGGGGGAAAATGGTAAATTGCTATTAAATGGGTAAAACTTACTTGGAATAGGCAAATAGACAAAAAAATAATGTTTATGGAAAAAATTTTGGCCCCTGGGGGTTGTCTGCCCCTGCCCCGGGGCTATATGCATGTATATTTCCATAATATTGAAACATCTTCTCCTCTGAAACTGCTTGGCCAATCGAAGCCAAACATCAGGTGGAGCATCCTTAGGAAGAGGGAAAAAAAGTTTATATGAATGGTCTAGGTCACATGACCAAGATGGCTGCCATGGCTATAAATAGCTAAAAGCTTTAAAAATCTTCTTCTCCAGAACCAGAAGGCCTATAATTTTGAAACTTGACATGAAGCATCAGGCAATGGAGCTCTACAAAGTTTCTATAAATCATGACCCTGGGATGACCTTGACCTTTTTTACAGCAAGGTCGACTTAGGCCGCCCATGCATTTGAATGGGAAAAAAAGGAAAATGTCATTTAATGGCAAAAAACTTGCTAGGAATGAGCAAATGGACAGAATATTTATGTTTATGAAAATATTTTGGGCCCAGAGGGTTGTCTGCCCCTGCCCTGGGGCTATATACATGTGTATGACCATAATATTCAAACATCTGCTTCTCTGAAACCGCTTGGCCAATCAAAGCCAAACTTTATATGGAGCATTCTTAGGAAGAGTGAATGATAGTTTGTATAAATGGTCAAGGTTACATGACCAAGATGGCCGCCATGGCTATATATAGCAAAAACCTTTAAAAAATCTTCTTCTCCAGAACCAGAAGGCCTATGGGTTTGAATCTTGGCATGAAGCATCAGGCAATGCAGCTCTACAAAGTTTGTATAAATCATGACCCTGGGATGACCTTGACCTTTTTTACGGCAAGGTCAACTGAAGTTTTATGATGTAAAAAAGAAATTGACTCCAGGGGTTGCTCTGACCCAGCCCTGGGGTTATATACATGTATATTACCATTCTAGTCAAACAAGTTTATTGGTATATATCTCAGGTTTCAGGTGAGCGTTTACAGGACCATTGGTCCTCTGGTTTATGTCTTAATATAAGATGTTAGCCATAGTGCTGAAAGTGCTTATTGTGTGAAATCAACTCCTCCTACAGCTTTTATTGTTTCCTTTTAATTTCTTTGCAGATATGTTTCAGATGTATTGCAGATGTGCATGAAGAATCATCATGCTGAAAATAAAACATTTTTGACAAATTTACAGCATTTTTAACTTAGCTAATTTTCAACAACTGCTTATATTCAATAATGGTTGATAGTGCATACTCCTCCTATGGCTTTCAGTATTTCGTCTTAATATTTTTCAGACATGTTACAGGCATTTTGAACATGTTACAGGCATGTTGAAAACTAATTTTGGCAAATTTACAGCATGTTTAACTTTGCCATTTTTCGACTATTGGTTATATACAATAATGGTTGGTAGTGCATACTTTATGAAATCAACTCCTTCTATGTATTTCATTGTTGTATTTATTTTTAATTATTTGCAGATTTGATCCAGCTATATTACAAATGTGCGTGTAGAATGTTTATGCTAAAATAATTTTTGACAAGTCTAAAGCTTTTTAACTTAGACAATTTTGATAATTTCTGCTTATATTCAATAATGGATGATAGTGCATACTTTGTGAAATCAACTCGTTCTAGGGCTTTCAGCTTTTCCTTTCAATACTTTGCAGACATGTTACAGACATATTGAAGATGTGCATAAAGAATTATCATAATGGAAAATATGACAAACTTACAGCATTTTTTATCTTTGCCATTTTTTGACTATTGCTTATACACAGTAATGGTTTGTAGAGCTTACTTTGTGAAATCGACTCCTCTAAGGGCTTTCATTGTTTCTTTTTAATTCTTTGCAGATTTGTTCCAGATATATTGCAGATGTGCATGAAGATCTTTTATGCTGAAAAAATTATTTCTGACGAATTCAAAGCATTTTTAACTTAGCCAATTTTGATCATTTCTGCTTTTAATTAATAATGGATGATAGTGCATAGTTTGTGAACTTAACTTTTCCCAGGACCTTCAGTATTTCTTTTCAAAACCTTGCAGAAATGTTATAGACATATTGAAGATGTGCATAAAAAATTATATTGCTGAAAAAAAAAATAGTTTTGACAAATTTACAGCATTTTTAACGTAGCCATTTTTCAACAATCGCTTACATACAATATGGTTGGTAGTGCATACTTTGTGAAATCAACTCCTCCTAGGGCTTTCAATATGGTTGGTAGTGCATACTTTGTGAAATCAACTCTTCCTAGGGCTTTCGTTGTTCCTTTTTAATTCTTTACACACTGAATCTGAATAGTTTACTTGGAACACGCCAAATGACATTATTGGGCATTAAAGTCACTTGTCCCTGATAAAGTGCAAATGTGCATGAAAACTTCTTATGCTGAAACGTTTATTTCTGACAAATTTACAGCTTTTTTAACATAGCGATTTTTTTACCATTTCTCATGATAAATAAGGATAAAGAGTGTACAGAGAAATAAACCTCTCCCTGAGCTTTCAGTATATTATTTTAATACCTTACAGACATGTGTCAGACATACTGAAGGATAATAATAATGCTGAAAAGAAATCTTTGACAAATGTTCTGCATGTTTGACTTATAAAGGAAGTTATTGGCCAGCCTTAGATAATTTTGCTGGGGGGGTATGCTGAAAGCCTTGCTTGCTTATGTAATCAAATCAGGATATAAGCACCACAAAGGTTTTATATACAAGGTAAATATTTACCCACATTCAAACAGAATATATAAACAAAATCAGCCAGTTGTACATTTTTGCCAGTGACGATTGTTCAAATACATGTACAAGAAGAATTGTCAATTCATTTCTAATTATTGAAGGGATACTGAACGCAGCTGTTTTTTTTTTTTTTTTTTTTTTGTTTTTTTTTTTTTTTTTTTTTACAATGTAAATTAATACACAAATCAGCTGCAATGTTGTTACACAGCTGATCTCCATTTCTTTATTTTAATATTTGGAAAGTTACAGTTATCAAAGTTACGAGGCCGATCTCAAATTGACAGAGCCAGGAACTGTCAGTGATCCAAATTTTTGAACAGTAAACTGTGTCACAAGCATGTTTTAATAATCAAAACTATTTATAATGTATTACAAAGACAGTGATCAACTGCTCAGCTGTAACAAAGCTGATCTTGATCTTACCGCATATACATGTAGGTTAAAACTGACAATTAACTGATGTTTTGTCTCAAGTGCAGGGTGTTAGTTATTAATTCATCGTTCATCACGACCTATCACTCGGTTAAGACTGGTGCGTTTATGATAAAAGGTCATTGAAACTATGAAATAATTTTAAAAAATCATGCACTCGAAGCAAAAAAAAAAAAATAAAATAAATAAAAAAATAAAACAAAATAAAAGAAAAGTTACACATGTACTTATATATAATTAAACCAGCTTTCTACCTATACAAATTCTTACCAAATGTCCATTCTCCTTTGACACCGAGCCCTGTTGCAAGTAAAAGGTGATCGACTTCTGAAAGACTACTATCAAGGTCTGTGTGCATCAAGAACCGCATAGCATTCACATCTGTACCCATACCGACACTCAATGTCCCTAGGTCCCATCTTAGCCAAAATGGTAATGCAGTCTTGCAGTTGAGGGGATTGTGTACGGCGACAGCAACAGTAGCTTGATCCTTGTTTGTGATTGTTGACCTTGTGTTCTCCGTCCCACCTACGATGAGAAAGTGTTATAGAATCGGATACGATACCAGACACATCCAATTGACGATGTGCAATGATAACGGTTTTTGAGTGAGATATTGTGAGCGCATATCGCCTCTTAAATTTAATGCTTAACCCTCTAGTTCCCGTTGTAGCATATCTGCATACCTGACTCTATTTTGATGTCATGACCACTGTATTGATTATTCTTCAAGTTATCACTGCTTGAAACAAGTGTAAGGCATTGGGAAAAATGACTGTTTCACAAATGGGTTTTATAAGCCACCGAAGTTGAACAGTTTAAAAAAAACCGCAAATGTAGCATATATGATACACCGGGCAGCAAATTGTATCTATAATTAAAAATAAAAAACAAGATTTTAACAATACCTTTTGGGATACCCTGATGAATATTAGCAAGCGGATTCTCCTTATGGTTTATTATTTGTATTCCAAAACGAGAATGAAAAGGTACAAGTAGGCAAAGATCAGGAAAAGGCGCAATCAGAAAGAGATTCCCACCCCAAAAACCGAGGTGGGAAAAAACCGAATCAACAATCAGGCACTTATAGTATATTATCATGAAACATATCGTAAGCCGAATGAGCAGCTATTTTCCCAATAGGTGGCCACTCAGTTACCTTAACTTAATTAAAAATATGAAAACATACATAAGGCGCCAACAGCACAAAAAAAATAAACACCAAGACATAAAACAAAAAGAACCACCACAGAAGTATCGCCTTGGAACGATCAGTAACACAAAGTTACTGGCGGGCTTAAACCGGTTTTACAGGATCCTTACCTCACCCTCAGCTTCTGCAGTGGTTCATAACATTTAGTAAGTTCTTCGGTCCTCGTGGTGAATCTCTAACTAGTCAATGAATCATCAAGAACAAACAAATAAATCATGATAAACATCCTGATGAATCAAAAACAAGGACTCACAGATTGAGTAAGCTGCCGGACGATGGAGATCCCTGGGCGCCGAATAACCTACTAACTCCGGAGCAAAAGAAAAACACCAGTTGGACCCCGGTGGGCCAAGCAACAGACAAGAAGCTCCGGTCCCAACCAACTAAAATGAATAGCTTTAAGTCGGGACCATCATAGAGTCTGACACCCGACCCACCGGCGTGCAATTAAAGAAGGCAGCATAGTTATCAACCATGATTGGGTTAAAAACTAAGCATGCAGACTGTCGCATAACATTCAAGTTATAACCTATACGTCTGTAACGTGTTATGATTTTTCTGAACTAAAAAGAAAAATCATTAACTCCTATAAGTTTCTTAAATTTGTAAACTAAGTCACCATAAAATTCAGGTTCCGAAAGGCCCTCACTTAAAAGCGTCTTTAACCCAACATTATATTTGGAAATCAATTCATAGTGTCTACGATAAAATTTAGAAAAGGTTTTTCGAAGTTTATGATACCGATAGCCCTGTTTGAGAAGTTTTGCCGTTAACATTTATTTCGAGCGTTGAAGTCTGTAACATGATTGCAGACTCTAGCAAATCTAATAAGTTGCGAAATGTAAACACCATAAGAAGCACGACGAGGAACGTCACCAACCCAAAAAGGAAAATTTACTATATCAAAATCAAAGTCATCGTGCTTATCATAAATTTTAGGAAAAACAAATCCATTTGCAACAGAAAGATGTAGATCTAAAAAGGGGGCTTCGGTATCTGAGATATTGGCTTTGTTCAACTGAAGTTCAGGTGGATAAATTTGATTGACCATACCTTCAAAATAAGGGTTGTCAATGTTCAAAAGGTCATCGAGGTACCTAGATGTGGAATTAAAAGCCTCGATAACATCAGCTTGATTATCATGGTTAAGAGAATCCATGAAATCTCTTTCGTAGCAGTAAAAAAATAAATCAGCTACGAGAGGTGCGCAATTTGTACCCATCGGAATTCCAACAATTTGTCTGTATAACTTGTTCCCAAATCTAATAAAAATATTATCAATGAGATAGGACAAGGCGTCGCACACATTCTGACATGACCAAAGTGTATACCGACTTTAACATACATTTATTTATCTAACACTTGCGTTATAGGCCCTTGAATTTTCACTTGCGAAAACTTACTGTACAATGTAGTATGTATGCTACATGCTATTCTCGGAAACTATTTACTTGAATACAGAATCGGAACCTGTCTTTGATTCATCATGGTGGTTATCATAATTTACTTGTTAGTTCTTGAAGATTAATTGCCTAGTTAGAGATTCACAACGAGGGCCGAACAACTAACTAAATGTTGTGAACCACTGCAGAAGATAAGAGTGAGATTAAGGCACTGCAAAATCGATTGAAGCCCGCCAGTTATTTTAAACAACTGATCGTTCCAAGGCGGTACTTATGTTGTGTTTCTATTCGTTTATGGTTTTGGTGTCACATTTTTGTGCTGTATGAACCTGATGTACGTTTTCATAGATCAAGTCAAGTACGGGTAACTGAGATGCCGCCTACTGGGAAATAGCTGATCACTCGGCTTACGATATGGTTTCTTATTATAAGTACCGAACTGTTAATTCAGTAAATAACCACATCGGTTTTTGGAGGGAGATTTTCTTACTGATTGCGCCTTTTCCAGATGATTGCCTACTTGTACCTTTCTATTTGACTTCTGAAATGTAGTCAATGGATAGAATGTGAATAATTTCTGACAATGCATTCAATGTTTGGACACTAGAGGGTGAATGTCATGCTAATGGGTCAGGCTAACACTAGAAGATGGCCGCGACTTACAGCTATTCATTTAAGCTACTCATAACTCATTTTATTTTGGTGTGCCTGGACATTGTTGTCCGTTGCTTGATCCAACTGTTTCAACTGATGTTTTTGCTTCTTTTTCTCCTGATTTTCAGCGATAATGTTTGGCTTTCCCCCATTTGATTCATCATGTTTTTTACATAACTTATTTGTTTGTCGGTAATGATTCTTCGTCTAGAAATTCATCACGATGGCTGATAAAGTTATTAACTGTTGTGAAAACTACAAAAGCTGATAATGAGGTTACAATGTCAGTTAAAGACCCACAGTTTCGCATATAGTTTAAAAATATTTTATTGTCAATCTCAAAGGGGTTGGGCCACAAGTTTGGACAACAATTATTACAGCTCATGTACTAATTACAGCACAATGTCTTATTACTGACCGTTCCAATGCGATTTTTTCCCTTTTGATTCTTTGAGAAATGTGAGGATGTTCTGAGAAGTCAAAAATATTATTGGTTTAGATGCATTACCTGGTCAACATTTAATATATACGTTTGGCCCCATTTGGATAATACTAGTCTTTGTATGTTGAATAGCCGATTCTTAATATTGCTCATGAATATTAAGTAGATAAGCCAAAACGAGGCTTAGTGAGTGAAACCAATCACAGCTGATTCTACGTCTACTATATAATATCATGGCTGCATACGGCAAAAGAGATCTTTCGTTTTCCCATTTATGTATTTTTCATTTGTTGAATCATTCATTAAATCACAGAAAAGTTCTTCTGGTGGCAAACCCATAAGCAGAGGATTTATTTACTTCTTAGAATCATTTGTGCATGACTTGAAGGGTGAGTAAAATTTGTTCCATTTAATGTGTTTAACTCTTTTTCTTTAGCCTGTAAATATCTTTCATGAATGGAAACAGAGAAGTACAATCTGATAATCATATCTGATAAGCTTTGTACAGCCTTTTAGGCCACTCAAAACAATTCTGGGTTTTAAGATACATGCAACTTCCCAGAAGATATAGTAATTCCACTGTGAAATGTTTACTTCAAAGTGACGATAACCACATAATTTTATTGCTTAGATTACAAGAAAATTCATGAATGTAATGAATACCAGATGTGTTTACTTTAGGGAATGAATCTTTCCACAGATTTTTTCAACGAAACCATATTCATTCTAATAAATGCTCTTTCATTTAGTTGAGCCACTCTCATATGGATGTGAGCTATATGGAAGATGTTTCCGGTCATTCAAAAAGAATGAAGAGCCACACACTGTAAAGGTAAGTGTTTTAATATCTCAATCATATTATTATGCAACATGAAATGTTTATGAATACTGATTATTCAATATGCAATGCACAAGCCAGCATTTCATTACTTACGTTTTTGAGTTCAAAATATGATTTTACAGATATAAGCACTGATATATTGTAATGCATATGGAATATCATGCCTTCTATGAAAGATGTTTACATAAATATGAACCCCTCGCTAAATGTTTATATTTTTATTTCAGGTTGGTATTGAAGTAGTGAACAGACAGCCAACTGTGACAAGGAGCAATTGTACCTGTAAAATAGGATTGTCTGCCGCATGTGGCCACATAACCGGAGTTTTATACCAGTTTACCAAGTACAAGCTGCAGGGGCTGAAAGCTATCCCGGAAGACATCGCTAAAACATCTCAGCCACAGACCTGGCATATTCCCCGAGGTATATCTACGCTCGTTTTACTGGAAAGGCTTTCCAAGATTTACAGGTATTTGGACATTCGAAAACCAAAGTGCCAGACTTAGAAGAAGTGCCCAGAACTATCAAGTCAACTTTGTACAATCCTGAACGAAGTCAACCAATAAACTGGCATGAGAAATGCACAAAACTGTCATCTGTTTCTCCTATGTTACTCGCCATGCCAGCCATACAGGAAGTAAACATAAGATACGTACCAAGCAAGTTTGGGCCTGTACCCCGGGGATCCATACTAAGTTACAAGCAAATGCTTGAAGATAACTGCATTCTAAATGTTTATGATGGCATAGGATTTCAAGAACTGCCCGCAGCCAATGTAATGATGAATAATTTTGACTTTGTCTTGACATCTGAACAGTTGGTTAAGCCTAGGTTACATTTGCCCCGATCATCGTACGAGTTTTCGGTCTGCGATTTTCTCTACGATTTTTCGACATCGTAGGAGATCGTGGGCTACGACGTATGTGTTAACAATTCATACGGGCATCGTGTGATTTTTTGATCTGCCATTTGTCGACGTTCTCATACAAAAACGCAAGGCGATCGTACGGCAGTGGTATGTCTCCGCAGATAGTACGTAGATATCGTACGGATCCCGTGCGGTGTCCGTACGGAGTCCGTATACGTTTTGATACAAAGCGCAAGGAGGCCGCACGGTAGTCGTAGGGTCTCTGCAGACTGTTAGTGGATATCGTACGGAGTCCCTTGGACTTCTGACTGATGCCTTGGTTACATTTGGTCTACGATTAGCTTGCGATGATCGTACGATGCCATTTTTTTGCATTTTCGTGCGGCCTCCGCAGGGTGGCCTTAGGATGTCCCTACGATTCTACGACTTCCTACGATCTCCGTAGCCTCTACGATCTTGTAATAGTCTGTACTATTACAAATTTTAAAATCGTAAGACCGTAGACCGTAGACACGTCGTAGGGCATCATACGGGCACCGTACGGATACCCTGCGATAATCGAGCGGTCACCGCATGATTTTTTTATGGTAATTTGGGAACAAAAATCGTACAGTGATCGTAGGGAGGCCGCAAGGGGTCATGCCTAGTAGGTTACATTTGCCCCGATCATTATACGATTTTTCAGTCCGCGATTTCCCTACGATTTTTTAAAAATCGAATGTGATCATGGGCTACGACGTAGGTGTTTACAATTCATACGGGCATCGTTCGATTTCTTGTTCTAGCTTTCTTCGATGTCCTGAGTTGGAACTGTTTGGAGATCGTAGGGAAATCAAAGGACCTCCGCACACTTTAAGTTGAAATCGTACGGAGCCCGTGCGATGGCCGTGAGGAGTCCTTACGATTTCTTGCGGTCTTCCTACGATAGCCTTACGATGTTAGGTGTCCGTACGATTTTAATAAACTTGTGATATAACCGATCACCAAGGTCTACGATTATCTTATTATTTTAGTCCCCAAATTATCATAAAACCGTGCGGTGACCGCATGATCATCGCAGGGTTTCCGTAAGGCGCCCATACGATGATGCTACCTACGACGTGTCTACGGGCTACGGTCTTACGATTTTTAAAATTTGTAAAAGTGCAGACTACTACAAAATCGTAGAGGCTACGGAGATCGTAGGAAGCCGTAGGAAGTCGTAGGAAGCCGTAGAATCGTAGGAGCATCGTAGGGTCACCCTGCGGAGACCGCACGAAAATGCAAAAAATGACATCGTACGATCATCGCCAGTTAATGGTAGGGCAAATGTTTTGTAAGAAGGAGATCCAAAGGTTCGAAGAGAACACCCGACTGCAGAGCCAAACATCTCTGTGGTACAGCATTAGAAGGAATAGAATCACTGCCTCAAACATTGGCGAAATTTTCAAGCGCAGAAAGGAAGAGGGTCCTCTTGTACAAAGATTGAAAAGCACTAGACACGCAATGACGACAGCAATGCGACAAGGATTGGCTTTGAAGCCATTAGCTGCGAAGGCATATGCTGATGAGTTGCAGAACAGAGTCAATCTTTATCCTTGTGGTGTGATTGTTAGTTTGTGGTCTCCTTGGATAGCTGCGAGCCCAGACAGAAAAGTATACAATCCAGAGCGGTTTCCAGCCTTCGGAGTATTGGAAATAAAGTGTCCTCAGGTGTCCAGTGTCATTGAAGTACCTTACTTAATGAAAGGTGAAACTGGCCGTCTAAATCTCAAGCGTAATCACAACTACTACTACCAAGTGTTGGCACAGCTAGTCTGGTTTAGACTGGTGTGATTTCTTCGTGTGGTGCTCTAATGACAATGACTTAAAACTATATACTTGAATAGAGATGTGCGGACTGCAGTTAAAGACAAAGTTGATTTATTCTATTTCAATCATTTTCTGTAGTTGCTCTTTGTGAAATTTTAGACCACGATTAAACAAGAGGACCTTTGAAAATTGCGAGAAGGCAAGCTACTGTCCACAACTGATTTGCTGAACCTGCCAATGTCATAGGAATAGGAGTATCAAATAAATGGTTTTCTTTTTTTACTCGTCTGTTTAGTCGCTCAACATGGATCCTCAGCTTTGCAATCTGTTCTGTTTCTTTTACTTCTTCTGGTGTGAACTGCCTTTTACTACTGAGAAAAGGAAGAATATTTAATGTGACAACCCTGTCTTCTAGCATCTTCTTCAAAGTAAATCCCTTGTCTGCCATAACATCATCACCTGGCTCTTAAAGATCTAATATTCCTGACAGCTTTGTGATCTCTACATCTGACATACAACCTGTATACAGGGAAGACACAAATGAAACTGTTCCATGAGGAGCAATCCCTATAAGGCACTTAA
This sequence comes from Rugalucina vietnamica, assembly GCA_964017185.1. Lineage (NCBI taxonomy): Eukaryota > Metazoa > Mollusca > Bivalvia > Lucinida > Lucinidae > Rugalucina > Rugalucina vietnamica. Next base: position 8,954,705 of record OZ024874.1, on the reverse strand, counting down.
AAGTATGAGTACCTTTATAGTGAGACTATAGTTGAAAATTTAAGACTAAAGAAGATGGTTGCTGCGTTCTAATTTCTGTACAATCGATGATGACTCTTGTGTCTTTGAAGCAGTCTGGCATGTATCTGTCAATAGTCTCTCTTGACAACCAAATAGGATTTCTTCCTAGAGTAAAGTTTACAAAATTTGCTCATGTTACTATCTTCCGACTTACTGTCGGTACAGAACAATTAAACCTCACAGCCAAATCTTGTCCTAAAAGCCCTGCTCTGAGACGGCTTAGAAACAAAAATAACTCCTCAATGAGCACCATACATCTCTTTCGCCCTGATAAGCTGATAGTTTCACTTGCTTGATAGTACATACTTTGCATATTCTTTGCTGTTGGCTCTATGCACTCATAAATGCTCGAAACATTTGATAGCTGGCAAAACCAGTGTAGAAATTTATCAACTTATCGTCATTAGCGAATCTTGTCACACCAAATCGTTCTAAGGTCAATTTGTTCCGTAGGCTTGCACTTCTTTTCTTTTCCAATGCAGCTTCTAGCTTAGCAATTATTTCGTCCTTAGATGTTAATTCAGGAACACTATCTACCTCCATTGGTTCTGCAGTGTATTCTGCTAGGCAATCGTCCTCTGCATCTTCAGGACTGCTGAAAAGAGAACATAAAACATAACTTGTTTCATAAAATAATTGCATCAAGAAAGAGCGTTATTGATACCAATGTATGCATACATCCTTTCAACATATTCACGGGGTATCTTCCTGGAAATCACCCTTTTTGGCGTTTTCTCTTCAGTCCAGTCAAAAACTGAGGGTTTTGCATCTCTTTTAAGAGTTTTGTTGACAGGTGTCCATTTATAATCTTATGTCTTGAAATGTTTAGAACAAACCACTGTTGAGCTGGTGATCTTAAAATAAACATATGTTAAATTTTCAAAGTTTTGATGTCAAAAACGGCTGTTTTCATAACAAAGGTGCCTTACTAGAACAAATACGGTATATAAAAAGAGGCTAATTACATGGATTTTATTGATAAACATTCTCAAATGGAACTTGTCTAATAGACATGACAGTGTTCTGGAATTAAAACATGTTTATGAAAGGTTTGTGTTTATTTTATTGTTTTTACTATCTGAATATCACATTAACTATTAATAATATATAAGTTTAGAGGCTTACCTTGAAATGAGGTCCTTCATTTCTCCTGATCTTAATTCCGATTATCGGAAAAGATGGCGTGACGTCATCAGCCAGCATCCGGGTCACTCTCACGGGTACATATCAGTAATGGCGGCTGCTTTATTTAAAGCCAATATACGTTATATTTTATATGCACAAATGACCCAAAACGCACAAATCTTTAAAAGTTTGGTTATGTAATGAGGAAAGATTGTTTCCAGAATGCATATATTTTGAATTTTGAAGGAAAATATCGTGAATAGCCCAATATTTCCGTGTTTATTTATAGTTAAATATTTTGATTTTTCGGCGGCAAGCGCAGGCGGCTTTGATCTCTTTTATTTAATATGAACTTCAGTCTCAAATTACATTGAAATTCGATGACAATTTTACGCCGTAGTATTTCTGCTGTCATTTTGAGGGATCTGATTTTGGAGGAGACATATTTAAGATTTTTGATAACATATCACACATGGATTTTAAAACTCCAACAACTTCAACGGCACGGTTATTGTACGTTTCGTCTATTATCATATTAAATTATCATAATTACAAAATAAAATTGTGAAATGTAAAAAACAAATCTAGAAAAAATGTGAGATGAAAATAATGAGTGAATATATTGGATAAAGTTATCCAATTACATGCAACTCTTTCTCCGTAGATCATTCAGTTTTCAGAGTTTAAAACAAACCTTGCCAGAATTTTTTTCAGACAGATGGCGGATAATTCTTTTTCAGTGGTTCTTATATTAAGTTAAATCTATTTTAGTTAATTCAGCTTTGGTTTCAACGTATATTTACAATTTAAGACACACTTAACCGCACAAATGTGTGTATTAAGTCTGTGTATTTATTGACTCTGTACCCGTGAGTTCACAGGTAATGTTATCGATGACGTCATCGCCATCTTTTCCGATAAGCGGAATTAACCATTGTTTTCTTCTATCATCATTTTTTCCAGACGGAAAATGATGGAAAGATATTGTTGAATAATAACCACTATTTGAATTACATAGAGGCACAAAACAATGTTGTTTAGATTTTTTGTCTGATGCTAGGAGTGTTGCTTGCTGCTTCAGCCATTGTTTACATTTGTACTCACTAAGCCTCGTTCTGAGTTACATATCTCAGTTATGCATATAATTTGAGAAGCAGCTATAGTGCAAAATTACAGGAATTCTCTTTGGCTCAAATCTAAAGAACCACTGACGAGGCTTTAATTGCAGAAATCATGGTATTATGCAATTTCCCACGCCTTTTCTAAGTAATATGTTCACAGCTCTTAAAGGATTTCATTTTTATTGTTTATTCGTGCTATGTTTCTACATGTGTTAGGATTTGATAATGGTTTATTTTTATTGTTTGCACCTCTTATACACGTTTGAATATATTTAGTCAAGCGCGGATGAGTGGCCACCAGTTTAGAAAACCAGTGGACCAATGGTCCTGTAAACGCTCACCTGAGATCTGCTGCATATACCAATAAACATGTTTGAATATTATGGTATTTAACCCCAGTGCTGGGGCAGATGAAGCCCTTGGGCCATTTTTTTTTTCAGAATAATCAATATTCTGTCCATTTGCCAATTTCCTGCTGTTTTTTTCCACTTCAAATGCCATTTTAACAGTTTACCCATTCAAATGCACAGGCAACCCATGTTGACCTTGCCATAAACTTGGTCAAGGTCATCACAGGGTCATGAATTATATATACATTGGAGTACTTTAGCCATGGATGCTTCTGAACCATTTAAGGTTCAGAAAGGATAGAACCTTAAATGGTGGTGGTGTTATGCTTCTTGTGCACAAGGACATCCCACACATGCCCCTCACAGAATTGGACAATGACTCAGAGTCAGTTTGGGTCAAACTTTTTATAAATAAGAAAACTCACTTTGTGGCTAGTTGGTATCGACCACCTGTCGATGGTCATTTACCAGTATCGGACAATGGAAATGACTTATTGAATTCCCTGGAAAAGTTTGACAATTTATTTAGAGAACAGCTTGACAAAATCAAAAATATTAATAATGGCAACAACCCCCCCTTAATTCACGTTTTAGGTGATTTCAACTTTAGAGATATTGTATGGCCGGACAGACTCAGCAAATCTGGGTCATCATTGAGTCAGACGGAGGGTCAGAGTTTGATAGATATCATGAATGACCATGGTTTGGAACAATTAGTCAATTTCCCCACCAGAGAAAGAAATACTTTGGACTTAATTTTGACCTCTCTTCCTGGTCAGTTTGCAGACATTCATTCCCCGGATAAGCTCAGTGATCATGATATTGTTTCTGGCACTTTGAAAATTGCTATCCCCCCAATAAAGAAACCTAGGAGAAAAGTGTATCGTTATCAGAAAGGTGATTATGAATCTATGAGAGCAGAAACACTTAAATTTGCAAAGGAAAGATACTTCAACGGTTACTCAGATACTCGGTCGGTCCAGGAAAATTTCAATCTCATTACATCGTTTATTCAGGAATCGGCAGATAAACATATCCCCTCAAAAACTAGTCGCTCAGTTTCCTCTGTCCCTTGGATAACACCTGAAATAAGGAGGAAGATTCGCAGAAAAAATGCAACTTATGCAAAAGCTAAAAAGACTGGTAGTGCAAAATTTAGATCTAGATTTGAATCTTTACGGAAAGAGATCAAAGCTGATATCAGGAAGCAGCATGATCTTTACGTGAACAACTTGGTAGGAGATGTTAAGACTAATCCTAGAGATTTTTACAGGTACATAAACAGTCAGAAAAAAGATACCCAAGGTATTCCCCCGTTGAAAAAGAGAAATGGAAGTGGAATTGCACAGTCCGAATTTGAGAAGGCGGAAGAATTTAATGGTCAGTTCTCGGATGTTTTCACTAAAAGTGAATACATACAGGTCCCTCTTATGGATAGATCTGCCCCATTCATGCATGATATTGTGGTCACAAAGGAAGGGGTGACCAAACTTCTCAAAGGTCTAAACCCGTCTAAAGCTTTAGGGCCTGATGAGCTTCATCCCAGAGTCCTAAAGGAACTGGCTGTGGAATTAGGGCCGGTATTCGCCCATCTCTTCCAGCAGTCAATTGATACAGGTGAAATTCCTAAAGAATGGTCTCTTGCTAATATTTGCCCCCTGTTTAAGAAGGGCGACAGGTCACTTGCCCGCAATTACCGCCCTGTTTCTTTGACATGCATTCCTTGTAAGCTTCTTGAACATATTGTATGCTCAAATATTATGGCCTATCTTGATGAACATGAACTCTTGTCGGACAGGCAACATGCATTTAGGAAATGGCATAGCTGTGAAACTCAGTTGACTACAGTGATAAATGACTGGGCCAAAATCTTAGACAAAAAAGGCCAGGTCGACACTTTTATACTCGATTTTGAAAAGGCTTTTGATACTCCTCCCCATGAACTCCTTAAAAGCAAATTGTTTAGCTATGGAATAGGTGGAACAACACTGAATTGGATAAATACTTTCCTTTGTTTCCGACAACAAAGGGTAGTGGTTAATGGTATTAAATCGGATTGGGCTCCAGTTGTGTCGGGTGTCCCTCAGGGCACCGTTCTCGGCCCCTTGCTGTTTTCCTTGTATATAAATGACATCTCAGCAGACATTGAGTCTGAAATAAGACTCTTTGCTGATGATTGTGTTTGCTATCGTGAAATCAAGAATGAAGAGGATACATTGAAACTTCAGAGAGACATTGATCGTTTAGGCAGTTGGGCTAGGAAATGGGGAATGAGATTTCAACCCGTCAAATGCAACATGATGCAGCTGACAAATAAACGGTCTAGTAAGATACAGGCTAACTACACCCTTGAGGGCACTGTACTGGAAAACGTTGAAAGCATAAAATACCTAGGTGTAACTATCACAAATGATTTGAAATGGAATACTCATATTTCCAATGTCTGTACAAAGGCTAACAGAACTCTCGGATTCTTTAGGAGAAATTTGTATTCTTGTCCCCCAGATGTGAAAGAAGCAGCTTATAAAGGACTGGTGCGGCCGGTCTTGGAATATGGAAGCTCAGTTTAGGACCCTCATATTCATGGTCTCCAGGAAGAACTGGAAAAGGTACAAAATCGTGCGGCAAGGTTTGTGACGTGAAATTATGTTTTTGAAACTGGGAGCATGACTGGCATTTTAGGTCAACTGAAATGGGAATCTCTTAAGAAAAGGAGGAAGGATAGTAGACTTATATTGCTATACAAAGGTCTAAAGGGTAAAGCCAGAATACCCACAGATGACCTTTTCCCAAAGAATAGGCGTTGTAGAAATCAACACTCTTTGGCTTTTCAGATACCTTCAGCTAGCAAAGAAGCGTACAAAAGTAGTTTCTTTCCACAGACTATCAGGGACTGGAATGACCTCCCTGATTCACTTATCTCCTCTGCTGAAATGTCTGATGACTGTGTGTCCAAGTTCGCTACACTCGTGCGTTCAAGGGACTAATTTCTCCCCCATCCGAACCCCCTGGTGAAATAATGTCATTTGGCGTGTCACCAGTAAACTATTCAGATTCAGATTCACGCCAAGTTTCCTTGAAAAAAAGGTACAAGTAGGCAAAGATCAGGAAAAGGCGCAATCAGAAAAAGATTTCCACTCCAAAAACCGAGGTGGGAAAAAACCAAACCAACAATCAGGTACTTATACCATGAAACATATCGTAAGCCGAATGAGCAGCTATTTTCCCAATAGGTGGCCACTCAGTTACCTTAACTTAACTAAAAATCAGCCTATTGATTTCAGAGACGAAGATTTTTGAAAGGTTTTTACCATATATGGGCATGGCGGCCATCTTGGTCATGTGACATAAAATATTAATAAACTATTAGTTCCCCCATCATATGGATGCTTCACATAAAATTTAGTTTTAATTGACCAAGCGGTTTCAAAGGAGAAGATGTTTTTCACTTCCTATGACCAAAGTCGATATACACTTTGGTCATGTCAGAATGTATGCGATGCCTTATCCTATCTTCTGGATAATATTTATATTAGATTTGGAACAAAGTTAAACAGACAAATTGTTGGAATCCCGATGGATACTAATTGCGCCCCTCTCGTAGCTGATCTATGTTTATACTGGTACGAAAAAGACTTCATGGATTCTCTTAACCATGACAATCAAGCTGATGTTATCGAGGCCTTTAATTCGACCTCGATGACCTTTTGAACATTGACAATCATTAATTTGAAGGCATGATCAAACAAATTTATCCCCCTGAACAACAGTTGAATAAAGCAAACAACACAGATACCGAAGCCCCATTTTGAAACTAACATCATTCTATTGCAAATGGATTCGTTTCTTATAAGATTTCTGATAAACGCGATGACTTTGATTTTGATATAGTAAACGTTCCGTTTTTGTATGGTGACGTTCCTCGCCGTGCTTCTTATGGCGTATATATTTCACAACTTATTAGGTGTGCTAGAGTCTACAATCATGCTGCGGACATTTTAAAAGTTTTCACCAATTCAATGCATTGGTGACCTATGTTGATCTTGCCGTAAAATAGGTCAAGGTCATCACAGGGTCATGATTTATATTAACATTGTAGTGCTTGAGCCATCAATGCTTCTTGCCAAGTTTCGTTGAAATCGGGCCACCGGTTCTGGAGAAGAAGATTTTGAAGTATTTTACCATATATGGGTATGGCGGCTATCTTATGACCTGGATTTTTATATACACATTGGTCCCCCCTTCCTAAAGATGCTTCATATAAAATTTGGCTTTGATTGGCCAAGCGGTTTCAGAGAAATAAAAAGTACAAGTAGGCAAAGATCAGGAAAACGCGCAATCAGAAAAAGACTCCCACTCCAAAAACCAAGGTGGGAAAAACCCAAACCAACAATCAGGCACTCATACCATGAAAACATTTCGTAAGCCGAATGAGCAGCTATTTTCCCAATAGGTGGCCACTCAGTTACCTTAACTTAACTAAAAATATGCAAACATACATAAGGCGCCAACAGCACAAAACTATTTTAAACACCAAGACATAAAACAAAAAGAACCACCACAGAAGTATCGACTTGGAACGATCAGTAACACAAAGTTACTGGCGGGTTTAAATCGATTTTACACGGCCGCAACCTCACCCTCAGCTTCTGCAGTGGTTCATAACATTTAGTTAGTTCTTCGGTCCTCGTGGTGAATCTCTAACTAGTAAATGAATCATCAAGAACAAACAAATAAATCATGATAAACATCCTGATGAATCAAAAGATCTTTGAAAATGGGGGACGACGGACAGAGGACGGACGACGGTCGGACGCCGGAGCATGAGTATACTATAAGCTCAGCTGTGAGCCTTCGGCTCAGGTGAGCTAAAAAGCTCTTAACCCGGCTTACATGCATGTTCTCTTTGTGTTAGTAGTAGAGCGGGAGCCGTCAGGGTTTTCAGACAATCCTGCACATCCGGATACAAACATGAGACTTTCAGAATATGTTCTTCGAACATTTCAAAAAATATTTTCTCGTTAGGTATTTCATTTTTTACCCATTTTCAAGGTGAATAAGGCAATTTTCAAGATGACCGTCAAAATTATCAGATTTTGCAATTATTGACGGCTATACTACATGTTCTTGAATTTGCAAATGGGTGGATTGTATTGCACTATTGATGGTCATCGCTCAAACCATTGCTCTAGGACTCATCATGGGGTCCTAAGGATGCCATAAAACAGATTTTGTGAAACGGTATAACCGTAAATTGTCATATTTTTGGATCGGCTGAGACTATCCGCACGACGGTCGTGCCGATAACGCAGCTTATCCGCACGACGGTCGTGCCGATAAGCGGCGTTATCGGCCTGACTGTCGTGCGGATAGCCAGTGCTACAGGTAATGGCTATCAGCACGACGGCTGTATTATATTTTCTAACACGCTTTCTTCTGCATTTAATTTTCAATTTGCAATTAAATGAATTATTTAAAAGTTTGACTAATGAAGTTTATTGGTAAATCATCTTTTGTTAAAAAAATAAATAAAAAAGAATAATGATAATAATAATAATAATAATAATAAATAAAACTAATAGGCTCATCAAAAAGAGGAAAACTATCACCATTGTACATTATATGCTAATCTTTATCTTAATAAAAGTTTCCATGCTAATCTATCCATTGTTATTAAATTAAAAGGCTGTTTATTGTATTGAATTACCACAAAGCTACGATAATTTCTTATTTACGCATACGCATGGCTGATTTTTTACAGGTAAGCCAGTTTCAGCACAATAATAATTGTGTTAATTAAAAAGTAGAATTTCTTGCATGGGTAAATATTCTGATTCAGTTTGAAACAAATGGATAATATTTACCAACTTAAAATGTTAACAATTCTCTAAACATTTAACATTTAAAAATCTATTTTCCTGTCGTGCGGATAACGCCGCTTATCCGCAGGACGGTCATGCTGATAAGCGGCATTATCGGCACGACCGTCGTGCGGATAGCCAGTGTCTTTAGGATCACTTAGCAGGTACGCATTCATTTATGCAGTCAAATTTTACAATAATAGCGTGCTTCTTAAGGCGACAAGGTCATGCGATTATGTTATTTTAGTGTATATGCACGTTTACATAGTTTGACACTCTAACAAGAACAGAAAAACAATTTTATTTCAATATGAATTTAATAATGCACAAAATGGCCATTTATTATGCTCGTACATATCTGTGGCCTACTGTTTTTTATATTTGCTAACTGGAAATTATCAAACAAATGAAACTGTCGCAGGTGATAAGGGAATATTAAGATAAAACAAAGTACTACTTAATATGTATATCAAATGCGAGGCAAGTCATGCTTGACCAACCGTTAAAGAAACCAATAAAATAGATAATTGAATGATCGCTCAGTCAACAGTATGTCTCTTTGTTAGACTTAAAACCTGTCAAACCTGTCAAACTGTTAATTTCTATTGGCAGGAGGTGTCAAATGCGTATAATAACACTTTCTGATCTGTTAAATATCTAAAAATTCTTTCTATTCGGAATATTTAAAAGGCTTATGAAAAATGGGATTAAATTGGTTTTCATTATCGTGCACAATATTTCTCCGAGAAACTCTGCGTACAGGTTAAACTTGAATAACCCGTTTTCGCCGGTAAATATTTGCAGTCGCGGTGAAATTTCGGGGTGTTTCTCCGAGAAACCGAATTGAATGGAACGCGAAATATCTAAATGAAAAGAGAAATTTGTCGTTATTTCTCCGAGAAAAATAGCTTGGTGTCCTCCGAGAAACGCGAAATATGTTGTTTGTTTTCTCTTTACCGGGACTGTTAGTGACCCCTTTATAAACGAATAAGCCAGATAAATGTTTTTTTTTTTTTAAACTATACACAAGGAAGTCTCAATCAAAGACACATGCGTAAACCGGGTCGAATAATTAGAACATTGCTTAGAACATTTCTCTAAACGTACAATTTTGAAACTCTGAATATCCTTACTGATCTCAAAAGGTCGAAAGAAATAACATAATCTGCATTATGGATGATGTACGGGAGACTTTTAGGGCCGCCACACGGCACAACGCCAGCTGAAGTAATGGCAAATGAAACATAAAAGTTTGATCCTTTGGAAGCAATGAAGTCGTTAAAAGGGAGGTAGTATGGGCCATATCGCACTATTTCGGGTACTGTACGCACACCAGTGACCCTTTATAAACCGGCGACGATAAATAATCTGCTTTTTCAAAATACTACTCAAGAAAGTCTCAATCGCATGCCTAAATCGGGTCAAATAATTAAAACATTGTTTTGAAAATGTATCTAAAAGTACAATTTTGAAACAATTAATATTCTTGCTGATCTCAGAGGACCGCAAGAACTAATATAATCTGCACTATGGATGATGTACGGGGAGACTTTTAGGGCCGCCGCACGGCACAACGCCAGCTGCAGTAAAAGCAAAAAAATATATATAAAAGGTTTAGTAGGAAATAAATGGTAGTTTTAATATTTATGATTTAAACATTGATTGTCGGTACAGGTTGGAACCGCCTCGGTGAGGCGGTTTTAACAAATACATGTAACCATAAATTATGTTGAAAGCAAAAATAAGAAAATATGTATAAGCCGGTTCATCCCATTTTTACTGAGCCACGGCGTCAGAAAACCGGTCTGCATAGTTCCCGACCAGTTCTGACACAAACCAGCCTGTACAGTCGCTGATGGTGGATAGAACCTGAAATTTAGATTGAAGAAGAGGGGGAACAGCACTATCCGAGTAGCAGAAACAAAGGCGCTGATCACTCTTTCTATTTAATATACTTAAAAGGATTATAAAAAAATAACTTAAAGGTAAAGTCGATTTTCATAACTGTGCACATTATTTCTCCGAGAAACTCCGCGAATAGGTAAATCTGGACTTACCTGTTTTCTCCGGTAAATATCTGCGGTCGCGGTGAAATTTCGCGGTGTTTCTCGGAGAAATCGGAATACATGGAACGCGAAATATTTTAATATAAAGAGAAATTTACCGTTCTTTCTAAGAGAAAAAAAACTTAGTGTCCTCCGAGAAACGAGAAATATGTTGTTAAAACTTTACCGGGGCTGTATTTAATCTTGATAACTCTATTTTATTTATTTCTTGTATCTTTTTATCTCATTTTACATGGTGATCTATCGCACGGAGCCGGGAGGTGGAAATATGCCTTGAAATTAAATTGACAGTCTCATAATTTTACAACAATTAATTGTTAGTAAAAAATAAAATGATATTTGTACGCCGTAAAAATGTGATTTTGCGAAAAGCCTGTAACGTATGCCCTAACCTAATATATAGATGAATAAATAAATTCACTATTATAACAGAAGGAAAAGAAGAGAGGTTAAATTTTACCGAAAATGAGTTATCAAAGGGACACCAAGGTTAAATTTACTTAGACTTTAAATATGTTAAAAACACAAATAACGACAAAACCGCTTCAATATGCACTACATGTTTCCCACATTTTAATTTTCGTATTTCGCAGAAAGTAAGGATATACTGTCTTTTTATACGTATGCATTTCGAGTTGGAATATGTTTTAGAGAATATGATAGGTACACATCGCTATTTCGGATGACTTGGTGCATTTTTTAGTCTTGCCAAATTGAAAACAGCAAAGAAAATTACATCTGCTGATCACCTCGGTGTAACTTCAGTTTTATTTGTTTACATGTATATAACCAAAAATGTAAGAAGGTACAAGTAGGCAAAGATCAGGAAAAGGCGCAATCAGAAAAAGATTCCCACTCCAAAAACCCAGATGGGAAAAAACAAACTAACAATCAGGTACTTATACCATGAAAACATTTCGTAAGCCGAATGAGCAGCTATTTTCCCAATAGGTGGCCACTCAGTTACCTTAACTTAACTAAAAATTTGAAAACATACATAAGGCGCCAACAGCACAAAAATATTTTAAACTCCAAGACATAAAACAAAAAGAACCACCACAGAAGTATCGACTTGGAACGATCAGCAACACAAAGAGGCTTTAGAATATACATGTTTCGCAACATCAAAAATTGCACCCTGCAGTGAACAATTGAATATTATAAAACTGGCCGTGCCGGGAGGCTTGAGATAAGGGATGCTTGTGGTGTGGAACAAAAATAAAAATACCGCTTTGCTTATAAATAGGCTGTGAATAAGACATAGTTATAATGTAAAGTATTATTATACTTTAATGAATATCAAGACGATTTTAATGATTAAGCCAAATTTTTAATGATAGTGAATAAATAACTAAATTTTTTATGATTAGTGAATACAGGAACACCACATCCAGACCCTCATGCCTGGAAGTGTAGCCTAGCCACTAGGCGTTAAAGTGACACATCTACAAAGGTAAAATATTTTAAATAAAATGTACAGATGTCTTCATGTGCGCGCGGGCCTGCATTTTTGTCATTTCAATATGCATACTGCATTTATGCGAAATTCCATGCAATCATTTTAACGCACCAATTAATAATGAATAAAAACCTGACACAAGGAAATCTGCACATTTCCAAATATGGATAGTATAGGTATAAAACATTTTTATGACCATATCGAAAGGTTAACTTAACCTGTTAATAATGATAACGTGACCATATTAAACCTTTGTCCTTCTGCAAACCTACCGCGAAATTATACAGGTAATGGGAAGATCCACCGCAATCTGCAGTGGGATTAAACACGAATGTATATACCTCCGTGGTTTAAAGCATCCCGCGTGGAGGTTTGAGCGGAAAGATGAGCGGGATGTGGCGGTGGGGGAGGAGGGGGGGGGGCAGCCAAATCGTCCACGGGGGTAAGCGGACATGTGAAAAGAAATAAATCCCAAGACTGTACTGTAAATGTTCACAAGCAATGCGTATTATGTTGCACGACTTTTTGGCCAACAAAATATTTTTGGCTGTTCTCTTAGTCCTCTGCAGTTTTGTTCTGTCCAACCTAGCACTATGACTACCTCACTAGCTTTTATAATTATTAATATAAGTGTGTACCAGAGCCACATTCAAAGCTAAGGATGAGGTAGGGTACCTGTAAAATCGATTTAAGCACACACCCCCGCCCCAAGTAATAATTATTTCTGATCGTTCTAGGGCGATAATTTTATTGTGGTCCTTATTGGTTGATTTTTTGTATTGGTTGCATCCTTTGTACTTTTTTATCCCTGTAAATGAGTGGCCGCTTATTGGAAAATAGATGTTTACTCCGATAATGATATGTTCCCGCTGTGTTAGTACTTGATTGTTAATTTAGTTAATCTCACCTTTGTTTTTAAAGTATGGTACAAGTAGGCAGCGATCAGGAAAAGGCGCAATCAGAAAAAAGATTCCCACTTTCAAAAACCGAGGTCACACCGTACATACGGTTCGTCAAAGTCCAACTGGTACGTCAAATTCCAGATGTTTATGTCAGCACGGGCGTTTTGGTGGGTAAGTTATTTTGCTGTATTTTTTTTTTTCATAGAAAACCTAAACATATCATGGTATAACCTTAAGGAGGCTTATATTTTTTTTTCGATATCCATCTGAAGGATCATTGATAATCAACTTTTACAGTGTTTTATCGTTTTATTCCGTTGCTTGGCGACAAAAACAATACGTCAAAGTACAGACGGGCGAATGTCATATGATAAGTCAAATCACAGACGGCCGATACAGAACGGCCCAGTTGGTAGATCAACATTTTATGATACGGGTCTGCTACTGGCGTATTAAAACACTTCTTTGTTGTGCAGTAATCAGTATATGGTTTAATTTGCATCGCTTATAACATAAATTACATAAAGAAAAGATTAATTGGAAGGGAAATGGAGTGAAACGACTGTCTTTAAACGATATGCCGTTTTTGACTGAAGATGGCCAGTCGTTAAACAAAACGCTGATTCTACTTTTGACTATATAGAAATTTGGAAAAAAAATGAAAGCAGATAGTGCGATGTGAACATTTAATAATATTGCACATTCCTCAACTGATTTGTTTTCGTCATATGGCTACTGCAAAGCAATTTTAAACAATGAAGTAGACCACAACACAACTAAACGTACATGTATAAGCGTCATGAAACGGGGGAGGGGAATTATTTACGAATAATGCATTGTTTCTAGCTTTAATTATATGCATACCCCTAATTTTGATAATAAATTCAGTATGGCAAGAGCCGGAACTGAACTTTTCGGTCTGTGCCTGGGCATACCAGGGTTCAAACTGATTGTTGGTTTCCTTGTGTTCCTATGTCCAGTGGCATTGTTAGGCATCAGGTGTCTTCGGGCATTCGCTCTGTTGAGTCTTCGCCCTAGAAACACCATGCCGTTACCTTTTTCTTTTTTTTAATTCAGTTTTACGTCCCTTTCAAGATTATTTCGGGTCATATGTGACGGGCCAATCAGTAGGTGGGCGAAAACGAGAGAACCCCAAGAAAAACCACCTGGCACACCCGCAAGCAGAATTTGGCATGTCTCACATGTGGCCAGTGCGGGGCTCAAACCCACATAGCGTTACCTGTGCTTTATTTAATTGCCAATGTGCTTCTTTGATGGAATATAATTTTTATACCAACCAAACAAATACATGTTTATTTGTTTGTTTCAATTGATGCTTTACGCCCCAATCAACAGATAAGGTCATGTCGGGACTGTGCCTCTATTTTATGGGACTTTTACCCAAAATAAGGATGTCATGACAAGTGTTTAAAATGTAACCATCCAACTAAGCCAAAAATGCTTATACGTATGGGTGGTATGACTTAAACCACGTTATGGGCAGGCTCAGACCGGTTTACCAGTAATCAGATGGTCAGTCAATAGTGTATGCTGTAGTTTGAGGCACAAGCAGCCCATCTATTTCTTTAGGTCCCAATGGGTGGGTGCCCAGTTTTCCACCCAACCACTCTCAAATACTTGTTTGAAACCACATTGAAAAGTGAGGAGAGACATGGGCTTAATCCACCTGTAATTTATCACTTCTTTTTCTAGATTTGAACAGAAAGTGCGGAACGAAACTGAATTAAAAATGTATGATTCCAAGCTGATGGCTTAAGGAGACCAAACAGTGCCAGGGTGTCATGGGTATTTGAAATAATTGCATTCAACGCCTTAGATGAAACACGTATCCAAAGTCGCATCTACGTCTGTTATTTGACGTATCAACAGCTATTGTCCGTCTGTTTTTTTGCCGTATCAAACGATTGCGTGATTCGTATCAGGTAAATCACGCATGGTTCAAAAGAATGAGCTGCACGATCAATAGCAGTAATTAATTTGAATAAAGGCATAAATCAGGCTTTTAAATAGATACTAAGCTATGTATATTCGAGCATGCGACTTTCAAATATTTCTAGTTATGGAGATATTTGGCAGAAAGTATGCATGTTTTCTGAAAACGTGCCATTTTAAGACTTTCGCGCAATGTTTTCGCCAATCCACGGATGAGCTGACCATGACTTTTGTTTGTACTAATGCGTGGGTGTCCACACAAGACTGCCGAATATTTTTTTCTTCTGAAACCGTTAGCTAAAGTATAGTAAAAAAAGAAAAGAAAAAAAAAACAACAAAATTAACTTGCCCGCCAAAACGCACGTGCTGGCATAAACATCTGGAATTTGACGTACCAGTTGGAATTTGACGAGCCGTATGTACGGTGTGGAGGTGGGAAAAAAACTAAAGTTACTCTATGAAAATATATCGTAAGCTGAATGAGCAGCTATTTTCCCAATAGATGGCCACTCAGTAACCTAAACCTAACTAAAAATATGATAACATAAACAAGGCGCTAACAGCACAAATTTTTTTTCTAATTACACCATTTCCTGATTCTTACTTTTTCTTGCCATAAAAAAGACTATGGTCATCACAATGTCATGATTTTTTATATTTTTGTAGAGCTTGAGTGTACAAAAAATTGGGTTTTGGTTTTTACCAAAAAGTCGCCATGCACATGCATATGCGACATAAGTTCACCTTGCTGTGAAATATGTAAATGTTACCTCATGGTCATGTTTAGATAAGCTTTATAAATCTACCAGATACTACATGTCAAGGTCCAAGATCCTGAGACCTGTGGTTCTGGAGAATGAGATTTTTTAATGATTAACCCATGAGCATTTCAACTCAACTCATTGAGGTGAAACATGAAAAAAATGTATTTTTCTGGGTATATACTTAGTTTTAAGGATAGAAGCTCACCAAATTTAAAGACAGGGTTTCTGTGCCGGGGGGTCAAAATACAGGTAAAACACAGGTAATCAATTATTGATTTTTTATGATAGGAATAAGCCAATCACATTACTGTATTTAGGACTATATATCACCTATTGGCTGAAATTTGATGTGAATGGTCTGAAGTCTAGTGAGAAAATTGAATGCTAATCCCCTTTATATAGTCCAGCCCTGTCTTTAAGCAAAAAAAAAAAAAAAAAAAAAAAAAAAAAAAAATACTCATGACTGTACAGTATAAAGAGAAATAGTTGCGAGACCACACGTGGGCAGTTGTTAAAGGTTTATATACCCTTTCAGATTTTGAAATAATTTCTAACTTATACCAATTCATTTTCTGCATTTAGAAGGAAACGTATGTATGTAACAACCCCTCGAATTTCACACAAATACACATCCTTCTCTCACTTAATATAGATACCACCAACTGGGATATTCTCAAACTTAACAATGACTAGTAATAATCAATAAATCTTCGAATGGGAAAAAAAGATGCAACAAAACGAAAAGTGTGCTTACACAACAATGCATCGGTAAAAAAATGTAATTTTATTCATTTCAAACATGTTTCTTATTGACTTGAAGGTTAAAGAACCTCAATTTTGCATTTCGGTTTTCAAAGAAAGAAATTGGAAGAAGTCTCAATTTAAGTGCAATTTTAACTAACTTATGTACTTGTAACTAAGCATATACATACTTTTAGGTTCAACTCTACCTGATGAGCACCCTATAAGTGGGAATATAGAAACGGACAGCCAATGTGTAAAATTGATAAGAGTAAACATAATTTAAACTGGCTTACCTATTTCAACTTTATAAATACATTGCTCCTGACCGTCGAAAGGTTTACAAAGGTGTATTATAGCATCACGACAGGCAGCAATTTTAAACACCACTGACTCGGGGTCGCCGACTCTCTTCTGAACCGTTACGTTCTGGTCGTCACCAGATGTGTTGTAAACAACACCAACTTAAAGAATAAAGATAGAAAAGAAGAAATTAAAGAAATTATCAACCACTTCAAATTTAGAATGTAGGTAAATATTAATCATCATGTCGGAATAAATAGGGGAAAATAACATAAATAATAAAGACTCTTATGTCGTAATGGCAGATGCTTGTACATCGAATGTTAGTGATAAGTTACGATAAAAAGAAATTCAAACACATTTTGTAGGCATTTAATTATTTAGACGGAATATTACCATCGGTGTTCTCTCTGCCACGGAAGTGGAGTGAGGTTACGAAGTGCATCTGCGTTTAGGTTAACCAGCTGATCTGTCAACTATTATATACTACTCAAAGTTCAGTAAAGCTCAATATACATGTATGCAAGGAGATCCATGAAAAGCACTGCATTTTCGTCGTGTTTTAATTTTTTATATATTGCTTTTTATGTGTTTTTTTTTCTAATTTGTTTTACATGTTTTAACGTAAAGCATTTTAGCATCTGATATAATCATCTTTCTTGGTTTATCCAAACGTGCAAATTGGCTGAGTTATTGTGAGTGGTCGCCTATTTGGAAATACATGTAGCAGCACACTCGGCTTACGATATCTTTCTAAGGATAAGTACCTCATTGTCAATTTAGCTTTTCCCGCCTCGGTTTTTGTAGTCGGAGTTTCTCACTGATTGCGCCTTTTCCTGATCATTGCCTACTTGTACCTTTTTTTAGTTTAAGTGTCCCAAAATCTTCACGTTTCCGTTTCCTTAAATCGTTATTAAATCTTTAACGTCAAATTATTTCTGATTCAGTGCATGCTTTAACGCTGTTAACATGGCGGAATACAAATCATAACTTATGTAAAAACGTCAAGTTTTATGCAACCTAAAAATTGAATGAAATCTAAAACTCCAAGTTTTATGAAAACTTTCACTCCTTAATTTTGTGCAGTGTATATTGCATGGGTGTGTTTTCGCAATCATGGTGTTCTAGCAATACTAGGTAATATAACCCGCCATCATACAATAAATCAAATTTAGTATTGACGTTTAATATTTTGAAAAAAAAACAAAACATTTTTATGTTTCTTTATTATTATCATATTTACAGATAAACGATACTTACTACTACCCACTTTGCTTACATATACAACATTAAAGATCAGTAGACTTAGTATTAAATAATCCATGTTGTTATTAAGATTCATCTCTGTCTGCTCTGTCAATTACACTTGGATAGCCTACGAGTTTGAGCTGTAACTGATATGTTTGTAAATGAACACTTATACACATGAACAATTCTCTGCTTTGACTGGTTACACACGTAATCAATTATAGTACGCTTATATTGAAATCAATTAACCCATATTTGACGAATGGATTTTCCCATCCTTATCATTTGGGCGAGTCCACTACGAGTGTAAGGGGCTCCAGGAGCGATTCTAATTTTTTATCTCATTTTTTAATGAAAATCCTCTAAGCAAACAGAATAGCCCCAGATGGGACGCCGCATTTTGCGGCGTCACATCTGGGGCTATTCTGTTTGCCTATGTCCCATAAAAGGGACGCTAGGCTTAAATGAGTTAAGTACGTATTATTTGTACTTTACTTAGATTGATTTAATAATTCGATTTGATGGTAGACACGCTTCTCTCTTCTTTTTAGCTCCCCTCTCCAGGCCATCTCGGACCCAAGGTAAGTCTGATCCAAACATGAAACAAATGAGACGACTCGGACCCAACAACAATGACGGCAATATAACCAATGCCAAGATTTATTTCTTTATAATATGGATAGAAAGTGTATTTAAAACAATTGTTAAAAAGCGGCAATACAAAAGCTAACCAGATTATTTATTTTCACTGAACAGACAGTACATTTTATTATTTGCTTAATATGATGCATCACCATTCAGTCTGTGGCTGTGCAGACTGATTTGGGTCTCACAATAACGTTTGCTTGTCTAATCCAATTTAACAGTTCGTATTAGTTGAACTTAAGGCCAAAAGTTCTGCACGGGTCAAAACACGTGTTCTTACAAAACAGAGTTCTAGTAAATTGCGTCCCCTGTTTACAATACACAAATATAGCTCGGCAAATAGGTCACTGTATGGGCGTTACCTTATGAATACGTTATTGGGTATGGTCTACTTTTGACCTCGGTAAAAGCTAAAGGTATACAGTTGAAAGACTCAATTCACATGTTGTCCGTTAGAATGAAAATCCGAGTTTGTCTAGTTTACTGGATCGGACAAAATAGGTAGCAGATCTTTAACGGTAAAATATGTGACAGCGCTCTACTTTTCTATTATCTCCCTACTTGAACAGATAGACTAGCCGACCACGCCCAGATATGAATATTAAAGGTGCCGCCCATACAGTGACCCATTTGCCGAGCTATACAAGACTACTATACCCACATTTTGTTTTCTTTTCAAGCACATGTTAACCGTAACTATCATAACGTTAAAAATTTACGCTTATCTGTCGTCTGTGTATTGTTATGTCCCGTGGCATCTTCATTCATTCGAGATTATCTGCCGAGGCTGGTAGTCAGGTTGGCAAATCACATGATGCATAGCTTGTATAAAGAGCACGGCTTTTCGATACAATGTATCCTATAGGTATAATCTGTGATATACTGCGTCAGGGAGCCTACTCTTTTGATCAGTGGTTAGAGCACTGAGTGTCTAACCCGGCATTTTTTTTTTTCAAACTATGCGTCATTGCTTATTTATAAATTTTCATATTGACAAGAGTATATGCATGCTTTTTATGATTCAGTGTATGCTGTTGTTTTCCATTTAAAAAAGCTGACTTATAAAACGCCTACACACATAATCGGACAAACGTTATGTAAACTCGGCTATGACAAACAATACACCACCTTCGGGAAGAGGCAGGCACAACACTAAAAATGGATCAGGCACCAAAGTAAGTATGGGTTAATTTGTCGACGTCCTTATTTCACCCAGGGCTACCCGTTACAGGGAACACGGAGATTCGGGGAACTCGGAGGTAAACACAAATAGTCGCATTAGCCTAGTGTCATTTTAATATCATTTATAATATCTCGTAACTTATTGGTGTTTTGGGCTAACGGATACTGTAATAAGCAAACAGTTAATGCAAAGCATGGCCATTTTGTCCTCACATAAACATGCTAAAACATTTCGAACTCAGAAATTTGTTCACGCACACAAAATATGTATTAACCGGTAAATAATGGACGACCAATATTTTTCTCCAACAAACTGGCAACTATATTACAAACTTCAGCCTTTTTCCTCGAGAGTTTAAGCTTCCAAGCGCATGATTACAAAAGGATAAATCCCATAGGCTTAAAAACTTTACGGTGGTGTCACAACATTTGATACGAGAATTCTCGGAGTGATTTTGAAATGTGATAACTGGAACAAGGAAGGACGGTTTTAGAGACTCGGAGGTAATTTAACATTTTAAGAGCTGTTTTGAGACACTTACTAATAGGTGATTAAACATTTGAAAGGTAAGTACAAAATGTTTATTCTGTGTGTTGTGGCACGGTAAGTATGCGCACGTACGTATCTAGGGGTAAGTGGGTTTTATGTATACGAGGAAAGGAACTATCGTCTATATAATCTTGCCCCCTTACACCCCATCTATATATTGTGTGCATTATTTATTTTTATTCACATAATCGACCGTAGGTACTAGTTAGAACCTCTCAATGATGCTGCACAAAACTCTCACCTGAACACTGGTCATTTTACAGCTTATGGGCGAAATAGGGAGAAGGGAGGATGTTTTTGCCAGTGCCCATGTCTGCGTTTGAGCTAGATCGACCTGAAAAATCTTGTGCACATTATTTTTCTGGGACATGCAGAATGGTTTTCGTTCAAGAGCTGATTAATATACCTCACTTAGATCTCCCTTTTGACACTTCAAATTATGAGATTTTTTTTAGATGTGGCAAAATATGGCAAAATGTGTCAGACGAGTTAAGCTAATGCAGTCACATTCCATCAGTAAAAAAGATAACTAAGTGTGTGATCTAACCCTACACTTCGGCCAATATTTATGCCGAGTTGATAAAAAATAAGGCTTTTGTGGTATTTTAATGCTTACGAGTGCTAACCATAAACCGCTCAAGTAGGAGGTTCATGTTGTAAAGAACTGATACTATTTATATTATTTCAGTAGGGGAGACCGGGCTTAAGGATGTTCGCTGCCAATGAAAAAGTATTCAAACTTTTTTTCTAACCACTCTTTTTTGATTCCAAAATACAACACAAGACATTTGAAAACAAAATAAATATAGGGTAGTGTGCATTTTTTTTCAAGCTACAGGCCTCTGAATGAGTCCTCTGAGCACCATGTTTTAAATTTGGTAAAATTAATTTAATTTATACCTGTCTTGAACAAAATTACACCTAGAATGCTTTTAAAATTCATAATATTTACGTAGCGCAGACAATTTTAACCAAAAGCATAGAAAAATTTGCAACTTGGAGTGGATGACAAAATTTTACGATTCCTTTTCTAACCCTACCCCCATACTTGAAAAGTCGGAAAAAATCAATATTTTGAAATGTACCAAACCCATATTTGTTGATTCAAACTTTTTCTTGTATTTTCACACAACATAGAACTTGGTAATGTTGTTCGAATAAAAGAAAGAAAAATATATGGTAGTGAGCATATAAGAGAGAACCAACAACTTGAAAATCGCCATTTTCGGCCTTTTTTTGGCTGTTTTGTTTCTAAAAGCCCATTTCATAAAACCACCTTAAATTTTAAAACCAGCACACCAAAGACACAAAGAATGACTTAGAATACCATGTACACATATACTGCTGCTAAAATAAACATCGAACTAGTGCAATTAATTTGAAGATGTGTAATATTCAAGTTTAATCTACCCTACCCCCTAAATTTTACTGACAACTAAAATTTTCTGAAAAGTTGCAGAAAATGGGGTGAAAAAATGAAGTTTCTTAGATTGACAATTTTCATGGCTCATTCGATGCATATTATCAATATGTATCCAAATATAAAATATTAGGACAATATCTGCAACCGTTTACGAGATGTTCAAGAAAAGAAAGACCGGAAGTTCCGAAATGTCAAATGTTAGCAGCGAACATCCTTAAATGAGCAACTTGTTTTGTAAATCTCATTGTGCAGTTCATGGGTACACATTATTTCAGATATAAGCATTCTAAAGAACATTTTGGGGCTTTAAATAGAGCTGCCTAGTTCCAGGAAATACCTTTCAAACGGAGGATAACGTTTTTAAATGACATGGACAACGTGTTCCATTCATTCCTTTCCTAAGATTGGTTGAACCACCATCTTGTTTTTTGTTTGTTTGATTTGTGGTTGAACCTACCAGTCAACAGCAAAGGTCATGACGGGACGTCGCCTTTTTTTATGGGGTTTCTACTCAAAATTGAGATGAAATGACAGCCCAAAGTACCCAAGCAGACAAATGATTAAAGTCCAGCATGCTTTGTCAGGCACCCATGCTGACTGTCGATTAAAGTCACAGTCTGCGTTGTCGCTCACCCATGCGATCTACCGGTTAAAGTCGCAGAAAGCCATGTCAGGCACCCATGCGGGCTGTCGATTAAAGCCGCAGTCTGCTTTATCAGGCACCTATGCAGGTCACAGCATGCTTTATCAGGCACCCATGCTGATTGTCGATTAAAATCGCAGTCTGTGTTGTCGCTCACCCATGTTGTTTGTCGGTTAAAGTCGCAGAAAGCTATGTCAGGCACCCATGTGGACTGTCGATTAAAGGCACTGTCTGCTTTTTCAGGACTGTCGATTAAAGTCACAGTTCGATTGCCCGGCACCATGTGGTCTGTCGGTTAAAGTCACAGTCTTCTTTGTCAGGCACTCATGCTGACAGTCGATTAAAGTCGCAGTCTGCTTTATCAGGCCCAAATGCGGACTGTGGATTAAAGTCGCAGTCTGCTCTATCAGGTACCCATGCGGACTGTCAAATAAAGTTATAGTCTGCATTGTCAGGCACCTATGTGGACTGTCGATTAAAGACGCATGCTGCTATATGCCAGACACAGTTTGCTATGTTAGACACCCCCTTACATGCGGCCTGTCGATTAATGTTGCATTCTGCTTTGCCAGGCACCCATGCGACCTGTCGATTAAAGTCGCAGTCTGCTTTATCATGCCCAAATGCGGACTGTCGATTAAAGTTATAGTCTGCATTGTCAGGCACCTATGTGGACTGTCGATTAAAGTCGCATGCTGCTATGCCAGACAATAATGTTGACTGTTGATTAAAGTCACAGTCTGCTTGAGCACCCATGCAGACGGTAGATTAAAGTTAAAATCTGCTATGTAGGGCACGTATGAGGATTGTCGATTAAAGTCACATCATACTTTGTCAGGCACACATGCTTACTGTTGATTAAAGTCGCAGTCTGGTATGTCGGATAACCATGCGGATTGGCGATTAAATCACAGTCTGCTTTATCAGGCATCCACGCGGACTGTCGATTAGAGTCACAGTCTGCAATGTTGGACACCCATGCGGACTGTCAATTAATGTAACAGTTGCATTCTGCTTTGTCAGGCACCCATGCAGTCTGTCAAATAAAGTCAAAGTCTGCATCGTCGGGTATCCATGTGGTCTGTCAGTTTGAGTCTCAGCCTGCTTTGTCGGGCATGCATAATAAAAGACAGTTGAAAAAAGACACCGTCTACTATGTTGGACAGTGGACACCCATGCAGACTCTTTATAAGTCGCAGTCTGCTTTGTCAGACACCAATGGCATGCTATTTGCTTTGTTTGGCATCCATGTTTACTGCCAATTATAGTCTCATTCTACTTTGTCGGGCATCCATGTGGACTGGCAATGAATGTTGCAGTCTGTGTTGTCGGGCACCCATGCGGTCTGTAGATTAAAGTTGAAGTCTGCTTTGTCGGGCACCAACACTGAAAGACGATTAAAATACAGTCTGCTATGTTGGGGACCCATGCAGACTGTCGATTAAGGTCGCAGTCTGGTTTGTCAGGCACCCATCCGGCCCGCCCTGTCGATTAAAGTCGCAGTCTGCTTTATAAGGCACTTATGCGGACTGTCGGTTCAAGTTACAGTCTGTTTTATCAGGCACCAATGCATACTGTTGATTAAAGTCTCATGTCTGCTATGCTGGGCATCCATCCAGACTGTTGGTTAAAATCATTGTCCGCTTTGTTGGGCACCCATGCAGACTGTCAATTTAAGAAGCATGCTGATTTTCCAGACACCTAATATGTGGACTGTCCAATGAAGTCGCATGCTGCTATTGAGACACTCATGTGGACTGTCGATTAAAGTTACTTGCTGCTATGCCAAACACACTTGCGGACTGTCACATTCTGTTTCACCTTGTTATCATGCGACATGTCAATTAAAATCACAGTCTTCTTTAATTTGCGACATGTCGATTTAAGTCGCAGTCTGCTTTACCTGGCACTCATGCGATATATCAATTTAAGTCTGCTTTAAGTCGACTTCTAACTGTCTTTGTTCTACCCCGGTTTGCCCCAGTCTAGACAAGCCGTTGTAATGTGATAAACCGTGGAACTGTTCCTAAACATTATCGTACTCTTACAGTCATGGTGTTACCCCAGTGTAGCCCCGGTTTTGTTCCAGGTTTAATCACGGTGAATCCAATGTGCCCCGGTGGTGCCCTGGCTCACCCCTGAGGCGTCCTGATGAATGTCAGTTATGCCACGGTTATGCCCCAGTTTTGGCCGGTATTGAAAATGATAGCGACCATGACCAAATCTTTAAAGCGGGTTTGCCCTGGTGGCGTCCCGGTTTACTCCGGTGAAGCCCCAATTTATGCCAGAATAACCAGGTGTCACCCCGGTTACCCACGGTTTATGCCGGATCATCCCCCTTTATCACGGTCGAGCCCCGGGGTATTATCACGATTTGTCTCAGTGTCGGCCCGGTTCTATCCCCGTTTATCACGTTCCATTCCGTTTATCCCTGTTTACCAAACCATGTTAACTGGGGAGCTAAACTAGGACAGTGAGAACAAAGCTTTACTTCACATTCATGTAACATGTTGAATTTTAAGTGTTTCAACTTAAACAATTCTGTGCTCACATCTCATTTGCAACTTGTCCTGGATAGTGTACTTAAGCAAGAAACCTTAAAAGGGCATGTATATTTGTCTTATTATTTTCGTACAACAGTAATCCAATCACATGAAACTACGCTGGAAAGGCAAAAATGACGATCCAGGTAGAACAAGTAACTATTGACATGAGAAAAAATTCACGCAATAAGAGAAATCGGTAGTTAGACAACTCGTCTTCAATAACTGTAACTGTCTCTGCAAAATACAGTCCCGGGTTACCTTGGCCCAATTTACATTTCATTTTAACTGCAACACAGAGCTCTGCTGAAACTATCAGAAAATTTCAGAAAGATAGAAAATAGGTCCCGCAGCACAAATTCTTGGCGAATATATTGAGCAGCCTCATCAGAAAACCAAAATCTGCATATGCGAAAACAAAGACGCAGATCAGCTGTCCAGTAACTGCACATCTGATCAGCGCATTTGTTTTCGCTAAACAAATAGTACAATCCCTCTTATTCTTAAATCCGATGTTTTATCTTTCTGACCTTTTCCTGTGACTGTCAGTATAGGCCGGTTTGTGCCAAACCTGGTCGGGGACACTTTTTTTTTTTGTCCGCTCCTCCTCCCCTTACGGACTCCAAATCTTTTCACATGTCGTGCTTTTAATACATAGTGCGCAAAATTTATTGAAACATATATACATAGAATATTTACATTTGCACATAAAGTATAATATAAACATTGTACATCTAGAAAGTATGAGTTGTGTATATAGATCATAATGTGTTTTATTTTTATTTCTATAAGAAAAAATAAAACACATTATGATCTTTATACACAACTCATACTTTCTAGATGTACAATGTTTATATTATACTTATATATAGGGGACACTAATCGTTGTTTTAATTTTCATGTGAAGGCTTATTTGCTTAATTGGGTGTTGTATTTTTTTACTTCATTCATAAAACTGGCAGAATTTGTGGGTCGAGCCAGGGGCTAAGGGAACACAACTTTTCAAATTGTATGCCTTCATTGACCAGTACGACTTATAAATGGCAGGACATGTGGTGTTTCCAGGTACACTACCGCTCGCGTAATTAGGCAAATTGATTACTCATGTAATACTCGCGTAAAACGCACTGAAATCATACGCGTATATGTCGATAGTCAATCAGACATCAATATCAGTTACGCGTACATGGGTGTAATACGCGTATTCCTGATCCTATAAAAGTGTGAATCAGATACGCGTAATAAGATCAGTATTTTGTATTTCCCGGTACCTGAAAACATCAATATGCAGGTCAGCTAGCAGTCGTAACAATAAAGGCATACAACTTGAATAGCTGTTTTCCCCAAGCACAAACGAACGACCATGATTCGAACCGCTATATTTATGAATAAAAGATAAAACTAAATGGCCGTTCGTCTCTCACTAATGAGAAAGACCGCCGTTATTTCATGGATAGGTTCATGTGTGTTGGTGAGTTATTCGATGGCTGACTAGGCCAATGCTAGCTCTAAACTGTCGGTTGCAAGTAGAGCAAGTCAGTGTCATGGAGTCAGCTGGTGGCCCATTGGTATTGGCTTTGCGTTCTCTGCGCTTTCTTTCAGCTTCACAGATTCTCATATTTTCATACAAGTGAGAGCTGCTTTTTTGTTGATGAGACCTCGCCACTTTGATCGCTCTTGTGCAGTCTGTTCCCAAGACCCAACTCGCCACTTTGATCGCACTTGTGCAGTCTGTTCCCAAGACCCAACTGGTATGTTAAAATCCTTCAGAGAGGCTTTGAGGGTGCCTTTGTAGCGTTTCTTCTGGCCACGTTGAGAGCATTTTCCCACTTGTAGTTCTCCATAGAAGACTTTCTTTGGAAGTCGCTCATCAGGCATTCTAATAACTTGGCCAGTCCACCTTAGCTGTGCTAGCTTCAAGCCAGTATACATGCTTTGTATCCCTGCTTTCTTCATGACCTCTGTGTTCGGAATCTTGTCGTGCCACTTGAAATTTAACAGCTTTCTCAAACAGCTTAAGTCAAAATGTATAAGCCTCTTTGCATGACGCTGGTATACTGTCCACGTCTCACATGCATACAAGAGAGTTGACAGTACCACTGCCTTGTAGACGTTCAGCTGAGTATCAAGCTTGATTCTATGTCGATCCCAGACATTTGCATGGAGTCTTCCAAATGCCACACTGGCTTTTGCAATTCTGGCAGTGACCTCTTCATCAATGTGCACTGCTCTGGAAAGAGTGCTTCTCAGGTAGGTGAATTTATCAACAACTTTTTGTTTTTCTCCATTCACAGTGATGGTTGGTTCATTACGGTTTTCCAGGTGCTGGTTGGTGTACAACCATCGTCATTTTTGTGCTGATTGTGAGATCATAGTTATCACATGACAGTCAGGCTTGATCCATGGCTCTTTGCATTTTTGCCTCTGAGCTGGCATTCTTATCCATATCATCTGCATAGAGGAGCTCATCTAGCACATCAGTTTGCACCTTAGTTTTGGCTTGCAACCTTTTAAGGTTGAATATATTGCCATCAAAACGGTACCTGATTGGAAACCAATGTCACTGTCCTGAAAAGCATCTCTGAGCATGGCAGAAAGCATCACTCTGAACAGTGTTATAACACAGCCCGGTTTGACCCCATTCGTTACCTCAAAGGGTTCAGAGAGCACTCCATCGTTTTACATACGTGCTTGCATGCCATCATGAAATTGCGCACCGTTGCTATGAATCTGGGTGGACGGCCAAGCTTAGCCATGATTTTCCAGAGTCCATCACGACTAACTGTGTCAAAAGCTTTGGTGAGGTCGACAAACGTCATGTATAGATCTACATTCTGCTCTTGGCATTTCTCTTGAAGATGCATGGCTGTGAAAATCATGTATATCGTCCCTCTGTCTTTTCTGAATCCACATTGACTTTCAGGGTACAGTACTGCCAAGACGAAAGGTAACTGTAAGTGCAATTGGTGTGTACACCAAAGTGCACTTTCTTTGCAATGTTTGATATTGGTGCACTCCATGTGCACAAGGGTGTTACCTTTCGTCTTAGCATAACTGTTAGTCCCTTCTGATCAAGATGAACATTCAGGCGGTTCAACAGAATTTTGCCAGTATCTCCCCAGCCATGCACAGGAGGGAGATGCCTCTGTGATTGTCACATACTCATTACGGAAACTCTCCATGATTACTTCGGAATTTCTTTTAATTACAAGCAGAATGTGACAATACAATGTACGCAAGTGACGTCACTAAAACGAGATATGGAAGCTTTTAGTTAAATCGAACGTTTATTTCTGTGATAAATATCAACACACAAGGGCGAGGATAAGAGCTCTGTAAAATCGATTTAAGCCCCCCAGCAATTCGTTACTGGCCGTTCCAAGGCGGTTCTGTTGATATTTATATCCATGTTGCGTCTGTTGTCCGTTTGTCTGTCTGTTGTGCTCGTCGGGGTGTTTTTTACTTAATATGGTCGAATTGCTGCCTTCCTTGTTGGGCTCTTGTTTAATTTCGTGAATGACCATCTTAATGAACCAGTGGAAATGCTCTCCTTCCCGCTTAGTATCTTTGGGTCGAGGATTTTGGCTTTATTTGCAACAGCATTTGTAATACATGTGTTAGCCAGTAGTGATCTTGGATTGTTTTTTTTATTCTGATCCGTTTTTGGTAGTCGCTGGTGCATGTTCGCTATACTGATAGTGTATGGTAATTTCGCTGTCCCAGTGAAAATGGTTTTTGTTTATTATAATGATAATCGCTGTATTTCCGGTGTATTTGGTTGGGATTTTGGCCTGGTTTTGTCAAAAGTTTTTGTTGCATGTGTTCGCCAGTTGAACACCATTTTTGTTTTTATTTAATTTTCTTTCTTTATGAATCCGAGAACGTCCCTAGGAGAAGTGGCTTTCGGCGTTGTGCCCGGTATAAACGTTAAGTTGTGTCCCAGATAGAGTGGTTTGTCTTCATCATACTTGTCCCCTGTTGGAACGATAATCGGTGTCCCAGGAAAAGTGGTTAACTTCTGTTTATTGTGCCTACCTCTCTGTCGCACTCGTTCCCTTTCGTTCCTGTTGAAACTAAGCCGGATGGCTACCTTGTTGGGAAAGAGCTAGTCATTCTGCTCTTCGTGTGTTGTCGGAAAACGTTTTGTTGTGTTTTATGTATTTTCTTTCCTACCCGCTGTCTATGTTGGGACTTTAAATTTAATTACATCGATTCCTGTCCCCTCTATTCTTACTTTTATTAAGGAACAATGTTCCCGGTTTATCACTATTAACCGGCTTGTCTTAACCTGGGCGAATCGGGTTAGAACTGCGGCAGTGAGAATGGAACTTAAAGCAGACTGCAACTTGAAAATATATATCCCATGAGTGCAAGGTGAAGCAGACAGTGATTAACGACATGTCAGATAAGTGCAAATTAAAGCAGACCCCAACATAAATTATTAAAAGATGAAGCAGACTTTGACTTAAATCGACATGTTGCATGTGTGCAACGCAGAATGAGACTTTAATGGACATGCCGCATGAGTGAAATTTAAAGCAGACTGCGATTTCCATCGAGATGTCACATAAGTGTCATGTTAAGGAGACTGCAACTTAAGTCAACATGTCGCATGAGTAAAGCATACCACAACTTAAGTCAACATGTCGCATGAGTAAAGCATACCACAACTTAAATCGACATGTCGCATGAGTACAAGGTATAGCAGACTGTGACTAAAATTGGCATGTTGCATCAAAGCAAAGTAAAGGAGACTGCGACTTTTTTTTCTAACCGCTCTTTTTTCCAAAATACAAAATAAGACGTATGAAAACAAAATAAATATGGGGTAGTGTGCATTTTTGTCAAATTACATGTGGTTACATGAGACCTCTAAACAACATAGTTGAAAATTAGAAAAAAAAACACATAATTTAAAGTCTAAAAACTTGCCTCTGATAATGGTTTTTCGCAGAAAATTTTTGTATGTGGGACGACAGAAAAAATATTTTCATGTCAAAATCTTGATCTTAGTTTGTCCTAATAGGACCTGCAAAATTTGAAAATCGTTGATCAAATAAATGTTTTATGGCCAAAATGAATTTTGCATAGGGATTTTGCATTGGCAAGGGAGATAATCGATGATCAAGAAAATACATATTTTTTGAGAATTTTTACCTGATCATAAAATTTTGTCTCTGGTATGTCATTTTTGTCAATTTATAGTAATTTTGAGCAATCATGATTAAATATTTAGAATTTAATTTTTTGCGGGAAAATATTTACCTCCCTTCCATGAGATTTTCGTACAGGAAATCCCTATTCAAAAATGTTTTTGACCAGAATTTCTTTATTGGTCAACCTATTTTCAAAATTTTTGCAGCACATTTTGCGACCAACTAGATGCTTAATTGTGCCAAGAAAACATTTTTTCTACATTTGAACAGTTGTGAAATATCTGCGAAAAACCATTATCACACACTACGAAACAGACTTAAATTTTCATTTGTTTACATATATGCATTCCAGGACTATTTTGGATCTATAACATACATAAATTTTCATCTTGTAAGTAATGACATTTTTGTTTTCGACTCATTCAACCACCCTGACTTGAAAAGTCAAAAAAAAATCAAAAAAAAAAAAAATCAATGTATATATATATATATATGTGTCAAATCCATATTTGTAGATTCAGTTTTTTCTTGTATGATTTTCACACAACATAGAACTTGTTCATATTATTCGAATGAAAGAATAAAATATATAGGATAGTGTGAATATATGAGAGAACCAACAGCTTGAAAATCGCCATTTTAAGCCTTTTTCTGCTGTTGTATTTCTTACTCTCCATTTCATGAAACCGACCAAATATTTAAACTAGCACACAAAAGAAAGAAATACTGATAAAGAAGACATTGCATACATCTACTTTTGCTAAAAAAGCACCAAATTATTACAAGTAATTTGATGTTGTGTAATATACAAGTTTAATCTACCCTACACCCTAAATTTTTCTGACACTTAATTATACCCCCCGCAAAACGAAGTTTTAGGGGGGTATACTGTTTTCAGCCTGTCCGTCATTCCGTCATTCCGTCATTCCGTCAACATTTGGACATCTTTGCTGAATAACTTGAGTAGCTTTTGCCTGATTTGTTTCAAATTTTCACCACACTTGCACCATCAGACAATACATGTGTTGTATGAATTAAGGGGCCAAAGGATCAGTATTGCAAGAGTTATGGGACTTTTTAAGTCTTCCTATAACATGTTTGCCATAGTACTGAAAGTACATACTTTGTGACATCAACTCCTCTTACAGCTTTCAATGTTTCCTTTTAATATTTTGCTGATATGTTTCAGATATATTGCTGATGTGCATGAACAATTGTCATGCTGAAAAAAATCATTTTTGACAAATTTACAGCATTTTTAACTTATCAAAGTTTCTATAATTGCTTATATTCAATAATGGTTGGTAGTGCATACTTTGTGAAATCAACTCCTCCTAGGGCTTTCAGTGTTTCTTTTCAGTACTTTGCAGACATGTTACTGACATATTGAAGATGTGCATGAAGAATTATAATGCTGAAAAAATCATTTTTGACAAATTTACAGCATTTTTTAACTTTGCCATTTTTCGACTATTGCTTACATACATACTTTGTGAAATCAACTCCTCCTAGGGCTTTCAGTATTTCTTTTCAGTACTTTGCAGACATGTTATAGACATATTGAAGATGTGCATGAAGAATTATAATGCTGAAAAAATAATTTTTGACAACTTTACAGCATTTTTTAACTTTGGCATTTTTCGACTATTGCTTACATACATACTTTGTGAAATCAACTCCTCCTAGGGCTTTCAGTATTTCTTTTCAGTACTTTGCAGACATGTTACAGACATATTGAAGATGTGCATGAAGAATTATAATGCTAAAAAAATAATTTTTGACAAATTTACAGCATTTTTTAACATAGCCATTTTTCGACTATTGCTTACATACAATAATGGTTGGAAGTGCATACTTTGTGAAATCAACTCCTCCTAGGGCTTTCATTGTTTCTTTTTAATTCTTTGCAGATTTGTTTCAGATATATTGAAGATGTGCATGAAGAATTTTTATGCTGAAAATTTTAGTTTTGACAAATTTACAGCTTTTTAAACTTAGCCAATTTTGACCATTTCTGTTTATATTCAATTATGGTTGATAGTACATACTTTGTGAAATCCAACTCCTCCTGGGGCTTTCAGTAATTCTTTTCAATACTTTGCAGATATGTTACAGACATATTGAAGATGTGCATAAAGAATTTTATTGGTGAAAAAATAATATTTGACAAATTTACAGAATTTTTCAACTTAGACATTTTTCAACCATCGCTAATATACAATACGGCTGGTAGAGCATACTTTATGAAATCAAGTCCTCCTAGTGCTTTCATTGTTTCATTTGAATTCTTTGCACACTTGTTCCAGATATATTTCAGATGTGCATGAATAATTCTTATGCTGAATAATTTATTTTTGACAAATTTACAGCTTTTTTTTAGCATAGCCAATTTTTGACCATTTCTCATGATAAATAATGATCAACAGTGTACAGTGAAATCAACAATAATTTTACTCCCTGAGCTTTCAGTATATTATTTAATACCTTACAGACATGAGTCAGACATACGGAGGATTTTCATGAAGGATTATAATGCTGAAAAGATATTTTTGACAAATGTTTTGCATGTTTGACTTAAAGGAAGTTATTGGCCTTAGATAATTTTGCGGGGGGTATACTGAAAGCCTTGCTTGCAGCCAATTTCTAGTTTTTTTTTCTAAACATTGTAGAATATGGGGTGAAAAAATGAAGGTTTTTAAGCTTGACCATTTTCACGACTCGTTCGATGCATATCATCAATATGTATTCAAATATAAAATATTAGGACAATATCTGCAACCATTTACGAGATGTTCAACAAAATAGAAACCGGAAGTTCCGAAATGTCAAATGTTAGCAGCGAACATCATTAAATCAACATGTCGCAGGAATGCATGAGCTTATTTTGAAAAAAAAAAAAAAAAAAAAAAAAAAAAAAAAAAAAAAAAAAAACTATTTTTTAACAGAATTCAAGATTTACAAAAACATCTATCTGGACTTTGACATGGCATTTCCGGTTTCAAATTTCTCATAGTCAGTAACTTCGAGTCATTATTAAAGAAAATGCAAATGAAGAAGGGAATTGGTCCCTGGGGATTGGCATTAATTTTGAGTTGAACTGGGATTGCATTACACTACGATATATAGATATACAGTGGACCTTAGAATTTTTTGGGGAGTATATATAGGTCTGAAATATTTAATAATTATTAGAAATGCTGCTGTTTTATACCTACTGAAAAATCCAGTAAGATCAAATCAATCTAAGTACCCTAAAAAGGTACAAGAAGGCAAAGATCAGGAAAAGGCGCAAGCAGAACAGGATTCCCACTCCAAAAACCGAGGTGGGAAAAAAAACAAGCTAACAATCAGGCACTTATACCATGAAAACATTTCGTAAGCCGAATGAGCAGCTATTTTTCCAATAAGTCGTCACTAAATTACCTTAACTCAACTAAAAATATGAAAACATACATAAGGCGCCAATAGCACAAAAATTTAAAACACCAAGACATAAAACAGAAAGAACCACCAGTGACAGAAGTATAGACTTGGAACGATCAGCAACACAAAGTTACTGACGGGCTTAAATCGATTTTACATGGCCATAACCTCACCCTCAGCTTCTGCAGTGGTTCATAACATTTAGTTAGTACTTCGGTCCTCGTGGTGAATCTCTAACGAGTCAATAAATCATCAAGAACAAACAAATAAATCATGATACACATCATGATGAATCAAAAACCAGCACTCACAGATTCAGTAAGCTGCCCGACGATGGAAATCTCTGGGCGCCGAATAACTTACTAACTCCGGAGCAAAAGAAAAATCATTACTTCCTATAAGTTTCCTAAATTTGTAAACCAAGTCACCATAAAATTCTGGTTCCGAAATGCCCTCATTTAAAAGCGTCTTTAACCCAACATTGTATTTGGAAATCAATTCATAGTGTCTGCGATAAAATTTAGAAAATGAGTTTCGAAGTTTATGATATCGATAGCCCTGTTGGAGGAGTTTGGCCATTAGACATTTATTTCAAGTCTTTTTGTCGCGTTTTTAAACAAACGGCCGGAGTAAAGTATACTTAAGATTATTTTTACAAGATTATAATCGAAGGCATAATTTTCTTTTATAACGTATTTCAGCAGCATCCTTACATTTTGAATTACAGCATCAGACATTTTGGTATGTCTAGGTGTCTTTATATTAACAAGAATTTATCTATTCGGGGGACTGCACGAAATCACGTACGATCGGTCATGCGAGTCTCTATGCTTATCAGAGTAATGTATTCCTAAACTTTTCGTACGACGATCTAAAGCGATCTTAAGAGCAGTGTGACCAGACCATAATATTTAACAATATTGATAAGACGAACCAGAAACTGAAATGACATGAACCATTTTATATTGCCGGCCCGGCATGATTCATTGTTTATGAAAGCGTTAAACAATTTACCTTTAAGTTTTCTGTTTGTATCAATGATGCCAAGACAAACTTCCTACGATGTATTGGTCATCTAAGCTTCACAAACGACCATACAAAGCTAGATTGATTGCAAATTCCAGCTCTTATACTACTACTATCAACTTCCTGTCTTACTACTATCAAATCTCATGTCTTAAGATACTGTGCGACAGTGTATGAAACTTCAAATAAAAATTGGTTTTGGTAAATAACAAATTCTGGCGAGGTGCTCAGTAAATTGAAGTGTAGAGGGTTCCGTGCGACGAGCTTGTCCACATATGTTTTTTCTACTCTGTATACAACATTACCACATAATCTAATTAAAGAAAAACCTCTTGATTTGATAGAGTGGACCTTCAAAAGAGCATTAAAAAAACTATGATTCACTCTATTTGGAAGGCTTTTTCCACTTCCTCTGACCAAAGTCGATATACACGTTGGTCATGTCAGAATGTGTGCGACGCCTTATCCTATCTCCTAGATAATATTTATATTATATTTGGGACCAAGTTATACAGACAAATTGTTGGAATTCCGATGGGTACAAATTGCGCTTCTCTCGTAGCTGATTTATTTTTATACTGCTACGAAAGAGAACTCATGGATTCTCTTAACCATGATAATCAAGCTGATGTTATTGAGTCGTTTAATTCGACTTCTAGATACCTCGATGACCTTTTGAATATTGACAACCCTTATTTTAAGGTATGATCAATCAAATTT
Source organism: Rugalucina vietnamica (assembly GCA_964017185.1). Classification (NCBI taxonomy): domain Eukaryota; kingdom Metazoa; phylum Mollusca; class Bivalvia; order Lucinida; family Lucinidae; genus Rugalucina; species Rugalucina vietnamica. The sequence continues at coordinate 8,919,441 of OZ024874.1, read as the reverse complement.
ATCCACCTGAACTACAGTTCAACAAAGCCAATATCTCAGATACCGAAGCCCCCTTTTTAGATTCACATCTCCCTGTTGCAAATGGATTTCTTTCTTCTAAAAAATATGATAATCGCGATGACTTTGCTTTTGATATAGTTAATTTTCCGTTTTTGGATGGTGATGTTCCTCGTCGTGCTTCTTACGGTGTATATATTTCGCAACTTATTCGGTTTGCTAGAGTCTTCAATGATGTTAAAGACTTCAACGCTCGAAATTAATGTTTAATGGCCAAACTTCTCCAACAGGGCTATCGGTATCATAAACTTCGAGAAACATTGTCTCAATTTTATCATAATCACTTTGAATTGATTTCCAAATATAATGTTGGGTTAAAGACGCTTTTATGTGAGGGCCTTTCGGAACCAGAATTACACCTTACAGACGTATAGGTTATAACTTGAATGTTACGCGACAGTCTGCATGCTTAGTTGTTAACCCAATCATGGTTGATAACCATACTGCCTTCTTTAATTGCACGCCGGTGGTTCGGGCGTCAGACTCTATGATGGCCCCGACTTAAAGCTATTTATTTCAGTTGGTTGGGCCGGAGCTTCTTGTCTGTTGCTTGGCCCATCGGGGTCCAACTGGTGGTTTTCTTTTGCTCCGAAGTTATTCGGTGCCCAAGGATCTCCATCGTAGGGCAGCTTACTCAATCTGTGAGTCCAGATGTTGATTCATCAGGGTGTTTATCATGATTTATTTGTTTGTTCCTGATGATTCATTGACTGGTTAGAGATTCACCACGAGGACCGAAGAACTAACTGAATGTCCTAAATCAATGCAGAAGCTGAGGGTGAGGTTATGGCCATGTAAAACCGGTTTAAGCCCGCCAGTAATTTTGTGTTGCTGATCGTTCCAAGGCGATACTTCTGTGGTGGTTCTTTTTGTTTTATGCCTTGGTGTTTAAAATCTTTTGTGCTGTTGGGACCTAATGTATGTTTTCATATTTTTAGTTAAGTGTAGGTAACTGAGTGGCCTCCTATTGGGAAAATAGCTGCTCATTCGGCTTACGATAGTTTAATGGTATAAGTCCCTGATTGTTAATTATTTTTAACCACCACGGTTTTTGGAGTGGTTATCTTTTTTCTCATTGCGCCTTTTCCTGATTTTTGCCTACTTGTACCTTTTCATACAGCCGTCCATTGTTAAGCCTTTGTTTTGATTAGTATACAAAATGTACGAGCGTATTATTTGAATATCAAGAAACAGAAAAAAAAGTAAAAGCGCATTATATGGATATCAAGAACTGAAATCAAGCCTCACGTGTTGAACAAGATAAAAGATAAAAGCTGTCGTCAAAGATATTATCTGTCAACATGTGAAATACATATAAGATTATTTTTGTAGTATTATATGGAAGTCATATATTCACCACACCTTCACGGGGACCCAACTGTTAATCTTCATTATTGATCCGACGTGGAATGGTAATGCATGCTATTATGAAGTTTCGTATGCGTCGGCGAGATCGTTCACGAATGCGACGTTCCACATCATCTGCCCTTGTACGTTAAGTACCACACGTTTAGCTCTCGTGAAAATAAACAAAGCCGAGTGTACATAACGACGTCCACTTTGATCTGCAAAACTCTTCTATGTTCCCTCTTGAAGTCAATTGGAATACTTACGGCACTTGTGTTTTTGAGCATATATTCGCCACACCTTTGTATATTTCACGTTGTTTTTCCAAGAAAACAGACTATTTTAGCTGCGACGTGAGAAACCGGTCTTCGGTTTTCGGACCGGGTTCGACACAAACCGAAAATAGCTAGAAATTTGAAATTTAGGATTTAAGAGGTAGCGCAGTATCCGTGTAGCGAAAACAAAGGCTTGATCAGCTGTGCAGTGTGCAGTTACCGCACAGCTGATCTGTGATCTTGTTCTGTGCAAATATCAGGCTTTCTCATGATGCGGCTCATTCTTCAGCTTGTATGTGCGCATAACTGTCGCATTGCATCAGATTTGTTGTTTTATTATTATTAGTCGCAGTCGCCGTCGTCGTCGTCATCGTCGTCGTCGTCGTCGTAGTAGTAGTAGTGGTGGTAGAGTGGTTTTGTCATCATTTCCTTTAAGACATGTACTATGTTTTGTATTTTTATTTTACGTCTCAGTCCACAATTTTTAGCGATGTCGGTGCAAAGCCACGTTTCTATGAGTTTGAAGTAGTGTAACAAACGTACATAAATCACAAGACCACACATTAATTTAGTCTAGTAGAATCCGAGCTGGACCTGGATTTGGGGTATATAGAAAATGTTTTAATGGATTTTGATAGTTAACACCTTCAAACACAAGATTCTGGTGGGTGCCACCTTGGCACCCTTGGGCAACTTTCAGAATGCAATATGACATCCAAGATGGTCGACAATTGTTAAGGACATACTGTATAAGATCTTAACTATAACAAAGTAAACTCATTTTTTGTATAAAAGGATCATAAAATCATTAAAATGAATTAAATAAATTAGAATACATTTACTTTGTTGCTGGGCGAAAAAAGATGGCATCCAAGATGGCGGTCAAACTCTGAAAATTATTATTTGTGTCATTTTCATTGCTATTTTGGCAATATTATTGCTCTAAAGTGATATAAAAATTGATTCACAACTTTAAATCAAATCTCTTTCATGGGTGTCACCATTGGACAACACGTAGAATTCAATATGGCACACAAGAGGGTTGTCACCTTTAAAGGGATTTCTATATTAAGGTTTTGCGATAACAAAATAAACTTATATTTGGGTTTAAAGGGCCATAGAAGTAAACTGACCCATCAAAAAAATAAAACACATTTCATGTGTTGTTTTACAAAAGCAAATAAAAAAAAGAAGAAAAGATGACATCCAAGATGGTGGACAAAACTCTAAAAATGGTATATGTGTCTTTTTACAACTTATTTGACAATATTATTGGTCTGAAGTGGAATAAATTTTGAAAGACCTATAGAATGTACTTATCCACTAAAAAGGAAAACAGACATGAAAAATTATTGGTATCTGATTTATCATTCTCACGTACATGATACAAATATTTTAAGCAAAAGCAGAAAAGTTTACATATAGAAGTCCGAAAGAGTATAAGGGTTTTATAAGTCATGCAGAAGTACAGATGTATTTCTGAGACTTTGGGATTGATTTTGTAGTGTATCCTCTGGTTACCTTGAGAGCACTCTCGCTCCTGTAATTTTCCTTATTGAATTTTCTATAATGGAAAGTACGTATCATTCATTCTTACAGCAATTATCAAACCAGCTTAGCCGTGCTTGCTTAAAGAATATATGAATGGTTTGCATTCCTGATATTTTCTTCTGGAATCACATCCTGCCCTTTGACCTATGACAGTTTTATCAAGTAGAAATGATTATGTCCATTATGACATGCTAATGACTTACTATCTAGGTCTTGCATGCATGTAAGAGGGTTGAAAGTACCGCAGACTTGTAAAGATTTAGCTGCGTGTAAAAAGGTACAAGTAGGCAAAGATCAGGAAAAGGCGCAATCAGAAAAAGATTCCCACTCCAAAAACCGAGATGGGAAAAAACCAAACTAACAATCAGGTACTTATACCATGAAACATATCGTAAGCCGAATGAGCAGCTATTTTCCCAATAGGTGGCCACTCAGTTACCTTAACTTAACTAAAAATATGAAAACATACATAAGGCGCCAACAGCACAAAAAAATTTAAACACCAAGACATAAAACAAAAAGAACCACTACAGAAGTATCGACTTGGAACGATCAGTAACACAAAGTAAAGCTTTATTCCATTTTGCTCTCGGACATTCTTAAACTCTCCCGAATGCCACATTTGCTTTCGCACTTCTGGCAGTTATCTCATCATTGTAAACCGCTTTCGAAAAAATGCTCCACAGATAGGTGAAGTTATCAATTTCTTTCAGCTTTAGCCCAGTCACAATTCAATATCTTGATATACCATGGGTGTGCATACCATTGGTGTACTGTCCACATCTCGCATGCATATATTAAGAGGATCATGAATATATTTCAAATTGGTGTCATGCGTGATCCTTTTTAATAAACATAGGTTGATGTCTTCCAAATGCTACACTCACTTTCACAGCGCTGGCAGTGACGACCATTGGGAGATATATAAACAACCTTCTTTTTGTCCATTTCCAGGAATGACAGTGGTTCAGGTTTTAAATGTTGCATTACGATTTTTTTGTTGTTTGTAAGGCCATAGCTGTCACATTATTGTGAAATCTGATAAATACCACCTTGCATTTTGCATTTCAGCTAGTATTCAATTCATTGTCATCTATATGCATAGCCCATCCAACACGCCAGACTATGTCTGCAACTTAGTAGTTACTTGTAGCCTTTTCAGCTTGAATAATTACCTGTAAAAGTGGCAGCTTTTCGTTGTATCAAAGTCCTAGCATAGATCAGTGAGCTTGACAAAAACAATTTTGGTGGCACAACACAGTCCTTTTTGATCCCATTAGTCACCAGAAAAGGTTGCAAACAGTAAATCATTCTGAACACTTGCCTGCAAGCCATGATGATATTGGTGTCTCACTTCTACCATGGTGTTTGGTAGCTCATCACAATTGATTTTTGTTGAAAGCATTGAAGAGAGGACAAACATCATTTAGGGTTTTTATTTTGTGCTTGGCATTTCTCTTGAAGTTTCCTGTAAAACTGGTTTGAGCCCCAGCTATCTTACGTTTCTGACTGTTAAAAGGCCCCACTTCTGTTGTGATTCTATTTGCTTCATGTTTTGATGTTTATGTTTGCACCTTTCACATGCGTTTTCATATTTTTAATTCAGTTCACTGGCTTAATTTAGGAAATCACTTCTCTTTGTATCAGTACCTAATTGTTATTTTTCATCTGGGTTTTAGGTGGGACTTTGGTTCCAACTGCATCAGATCCTGATAATTGCCTTCTTTATATTTTGCTGTAAAGATCACATCATTTCTGTCCTTTCCAAATTGGTATTGACTGTCTGGTAAAAGTCCAGCCAGATCAGTATGCATATTCAGGCGTTAAACATGATTTTGTTAGTATCATGTATTTAGTAAGAGGGGAATGACTCTTAAGTTCTTACATGATAGCCTTCTTTTTCCCGCCTCGGTTTTTGGAGTGGGAATCTTTTTCTGATTGCGCCTTTTCCTGATCTTTGCCTACTTGTACCTTCTTTCTCCTTATACTTTGGAACAATTATGTCAGTTTCTCTACCATGGGTAGCTCTCTGACCTTACAGACAGCAGCTGGAGATACATTTGTGTGTTGAACTTTCTGAAATGACAGTGGTTGCGCCGGCTTTCTTGTCTGAATTGCAGATAGAGCATCTGAATTTACCATCATGGATGCCATCATTAATATCTTAAAAGTTTTATTAAATACACGCACATGTAAAACCATCCTCTTTGAAATCATCCTAATGTTTGTATGACTGTACCTGAATACATGAACAATTGTCAATACATCTGCTGCCTTATCGTGGCAATAACAACAAAATCCATATTTGGGAGACTTTTTGTGAACCATCTTGAATATATAATTTTTTAAAGTAATATCAACCTCTCTGAAGAAAATTCTGTTGATGTCTGCACATGAATAAAATAATACTCCCCATATATTTCAAGCCAAATGATAACAATATTGGCAAAAATATGTATTTGGGTACCATCTTGGTTGTCAACTTTAACATATTTACTTGTGATGTAATATCTAATGGTGTTTTGAGATCATATAACCATCATAAGGATATCTTTATAAGGCTGTACCTAATAAATCTTTATTTTGATAGATATTAAGCATTACAATCATTATAGCAAAAATATGTTATTTGAAAGCCATTTTGAATGCCATCTTGAAAATTTTCAAACTTAATATTCTTTTTTGGTAATTTAGCTAACCATTTTAATAATCCAGATTCTGACTGCACCTCATAAAGTGATTGATTTCAAACAATTTCAAACATGAAACGACAATAACTGCAAAACTCCTTATTTGGAGACCATCTTTGATGCGATCTTGAATATTTTGAGTTGCGCGAAAAAGGTGTCAAGGTGGCTCCTTCTCTTATTTGTTAGTAGAGGTCATTTGTTATCATTATAAGGGCATATATACATGCATGTACCTTTTAAATGATTATTTTGAAAGGTGATAAGCATAACAATCAATGTAATTCGGCAGCCATTTTGGATGTCATCTTGAATCTTTTCAGCACTTAATGATGTTTTAATTAAACTAGCCATTTCTTATGACCTAGATTATGTCTGCACCCCAGTAAGTGATTAGTTTCAATAGATTTTAAATAAAAACAGCAATAATTTCAAAACTCATTGTTTGGTAACCATCTTTGATGCCATCTTGAATAACTTGAGTTGCCCAAGGGTGACAAGGTGGCACCCTCTCTAATTTGTTAGTAGAGGTCATTAGCTATCAAAATCAGTCTAAACATTTTCTATATACCCCAAATCCAGGTTGACCAAAAAATCCCCTATATTCTACAGGACTATATTGAAAAGGTACAAGTAGGCAATGATCAGGAAATGGTGCAATCAGAAAGAAATTCCCACTCCATAAACCGAGGGGTGGGAAAAAACTAAAAAGACACTTAGGTACTTATACAAGGAAAACATATAGTAAGCCGAGTAACAGCTATTCCCCAATAGTCGGCCACTCAATAACCTGAACCGAACTAAAAAGTGAAAATGTACATAAGGCTCAAACAGCACAGAAATTCGACTCCAAAACACAAAACATTAAGAACCATAGCAGAAGTACCGCCTTGGAACGATCAGTAATATAAATTACTGGGGGGCTTGAACCGGTTTTACATGGGCCTAACCTCGCCTTCAGTTCACAACATTCAGTTAGTTGTTTAGTCCTTGTGGTGAATCTCTAACTAGTCAACGAATCTTCAAGAACAATCGAATAACTCATGATAATCACCTTGATAAATCAAAAACGAGGACTCCACAGGTTCAGTAAGCTGCCCGACGATGGAGATCTCTGGGCGCCGAAAAGCTTACTAAAGCCAGGAGCACAAGAAAAACACCAGTTGAACCTCGGTGGACCTAGCAACAGACAAGAAGCTCCGGCCACAGCCAACTAACATAAATAACTTTATGTCGGGGCCATCATAGAGTCTGACGCAAGACCCACCGGCGTGCAATTAAAAATGGCGGCAAAGTTATCAACCATGATTGGGTTAAAAATTAAGCATGCAGACTGTCGCATAATATTCAAGTTATAACCTATTCGTCTGTAACGTTATTTGATTTTTCTGAATTGAAAAGAAAAAATCCTTCCTTCCTATAATATTCTTATATTAGTAAACCAAGTCACCATAAAATTCTGGTTCCGAAAGGCTCTCACGTAAAAGCGTTTTTAGACCAACATTAAATTTGGAAATCAACTCATTGTGTCTGCGATAAAATTTAGAAAATGTTTTTCGAGGTTTATGATACCGATAGCCCTGCTGGAGAAGTTTGGCTGTTAAACATTTATTCCGCGCGTTGAAGTCCGCTACATAATTGCAGACTCTAGCAAACCTAATACGTTTGGAAATGTATACACCATACGAAGCACGGCGAGGAACGTCACTATCCAAAAACGGAAAATTTACTAAATCAAAATCAAAGTCATCGCGTTTAATCATAAATCTTAGAAGAAACAAATCCATATGAAAATCCAAAAAGGGGGCCTCGGTATCTGTGGTGTTGGCTTTATTCAACTGTAGTTCAGGTGGATAAATTTGATTGACCATGCCTTCAAAATAAGGATTGTTAATATTTAAAAGGTCATCTAGGTACCTAGTAGTTGAATCAAAGGCCTCGATAACATCAGCTTGGTTGTCTTGGTTAAGAGAATTCATGAAATCTCTTTAGTAGCAGTATAAAAATAAATCTGTAATGAGGGGGGCACAATTCGTCCCCATCGGAATTCCAACAATGTGTCTGTAGAACTTGGTTCCGAATCTAATATAAATATTATCCAGGAGATAGGGCAATGCATCGCATACATTCTGACATGATCAAAGTGTATATCGAATTTGGTCAGAGGAAGTGAAAAAAGCTTTTCTGTCATTACAGGCCAAATAAAGTGAACCATAGTTTTTAATGCTCTTTTGAAGGTCCACCTTATCAAATCGAGAAATCTTTATAATAATATAGGGGTATTAAACCATTAACAGTGCAAGCATATATCTAACTAAGCGCGTTTATTAAACATAATATATATAGAGGATATTTGCTTTTTTCAGGTGAATACCAAATATATTTCATCAAGAGAGTTGAAAACATCAGAATATTCACGATATCGCAGCACGAGTGAAAATGTTTATGTTTTCAACTCACAAGATGAAATATATTTGATATTCACCGAAAAAAAGCCAATTTTCTTTTTATTTATACTATACAAGGGCCTTTTCCAATTCACAAGGCAGGCGGTGAAAATGCAAAAAAAAACAAAAAAGTTTGAAAACACAAATAATTTTGGTACCACATGGTTCCTTACGTTCAAACTAAGAAAACGAATACCCACACTTTATGTTTTCGTTCACAAATAACGGAGTTATAGGCGTTTGAACTTCTGAAGTGAGACATTTCATGACGTCAAGTAAACGGAAACGTCAGAAGTATTCCAAAATCTACAGCGAAGATATATGCTGATATCAGTCACTAGTGATTTTTGATATCAGTGAGATTTGGCCCGAAAGTTGGTTATTCACGTGACACGGCACATGTCTAACTATATGCAGTAAATTTTACGGCGGATCTTGAGCTCTGCAGTGTTAATACATATATATTATCGGACGCTGGTGCAGAGGGGATTAGATCCCGCAATGATACCGGATGCCTATATATAATGTTTTCTCTGAAAAATCGTAGTTCTATCCAACTAGACAGGATACTGTTGCTCTACATAGTACTGGTTGTCGCCCATCTAGATGTTGACATGACATTAACTTTATTGGTTTTCTCATCTAAAATAATATTCGATGATACGGTGTTTTTAATCTTTGCACATTTCTTACAGTCAGGTTTTCTCGGCAGGTTAACTTATATGCACCTTTAAGTGAACTCTAAATGGCATGGTATTGTAATAAGTTGTGTCCTATATATAATTGTTTTACAATATCTAGTCTTGACCAGGAATTCACAAATCAGCACCATAGATCTGAGTCTACATGTTAATAAAGTATGTTTAAGGTGTGAATATGCATATTTTCTTTACATGTATGTTTCTATCATCAAGCTATATGTAATCTGCTCGTTAACTGTTATATGTATATGCTCGATTATGACCTTTGACGGATTGTCGATTAGACGAGTTTACTAAGGTAACTACTCTTCAACATTAATATCTATCGTTAGTATTATGAAATTAAACGGAATGGAAACGAATTTCCATTCTCATCCAGATTCACAAATCATGTGCTGCTACCTGGAGTCGTCTGAACTTTGGTTAGTCAAAGGTCAAATCAAGCAAAGGTTATTTAAATCCAAGCAAAATTACACGATGGAGCAAAATATTCTGGTCTATGAATGAACGGGAGTTGGTGTGATTAAAATTATGACGTAGGACGGCAAGTGATAGGAAAAACACAGGCTTTAGCCTGTCACTGATCGTGGTTTTAAAGCCTACATCAAAACAGGTTAAAGTACTCATTTAGACAGTAGTCACTTGTATGCCATTACAAAATGGCCTATGGCTTTGTAAGTAGATATGTTATGCTTCAAGCATTATGTTGCAATTTATTTTTCAATATTTTGTCGCAAGCAGTTTTTCTCTTCACTATTTTATACTTGACTTTTTCTGTGTGCATCTATGGCGCATTAAGCGTTATTTTATACAATGAATTACTCTATCTGTTCCTTTAACGTCAGAGGGCTGGGTCAAATAAAAAAAGCAGAAATGTTTTTAATTATCTAGAGAAAAATAACTTTGATATATGTTTTCTACAAGAAACGCATTCAAAATTAGAAGTTGAACCATTGCGGACAGGTGAAAGTAAACAACACATGTATTTTAGTGGTAGAAGTAGCGCAAGTGGTGGAGTTTGTTTTATATTAAAAAAAACCCTACATTTTAATTTGATATATCACAAGGAAATAATCCCTGGAAAAAATACAAAATAAACATAGATGACCAGGATATATTTTTTCTCAATATATATGGCCCAAATAACGATGACGCCGCTTTTTTGAAACTTTATATGACTTTCTTGGATAAAACGATGAAGAACAATTTATCATTGGTGGCGATTTTAACACAGTTTTGGACTCAAACCTAGATAAATTTGGCGGGATAGAAGGCAGTCATAAACAAATGTAGAGAAAAACTTTTGACAGTTATGGAAAACTTTGAATTGACTGATGTTTGGCGCAGTCATAATCCTAATTTACGGTAATATACATGGCATTCGTCAAGTAAACCAGTTATATTCTCAAGACTGGACTATTTTCTAGTGTCTGATTGTTTCTCAAATCAAGTATGTAACTGTAAAATCAAACCGGGTTTTATGTCCGATCATTCGATTATGTATATATGCTTAAACTTAAATAAGATCGAGCGTGGAAAAGGGCATTTTAAAATAAATAATAGTTTAATTCTTCAACCAGAATATCAGGAAATGATAAGAACTGTGATAGGCGAAGTAGCAGAAACTAACAAAGATTCTAACCCTAATACACTTTGGGAAGTTATTAAAGGCAATATTCGATATGAATCCATTAAATATGCATCATATAAGAAAAAAGAAAGAAATAACAGAGAAAATCAATTGATAGAAGAAATCAACTTAATTAAGGACAAATTAAGTAAACTAAGTGAAATTGATCAAGCAAATGAACTATTAAGATTAAAAGAACAAAAATCAAGAATTACAAAATTTATTTGATAGATATTAAAGGTTACATAATAAGATCAAAAGCAGAAAATATATAGAGGGAGGAGAAATGAATTCAAAGTACTTTGCAAATTTGGAGAAAAAACGATCTGAAGCAAAAACGTTGCATAGATTAGTCACAGAAAGGAATGAGATAACTAACCAAAAAGAAATTTTAGAAGAAGTGCGTCGTTGTTATGAAAAAATGTATAACAAGTAAGATAATAATAGAATTGATCAAATGATCAAACATATTTCAGCAAAATTAAGCGAAGAAGATAAAAACAGTATAGAAGGTCATTTAAATGAATATGAATGCACATGTGCTCTTAGAGATATGAACAATAATAAAAGCCCCGGTTGAGATGGAATCACAACTGCATTTTATAAGATATTTTGGAACGATGTCAAATCTTTTTTATTTTAAATCATTGAATTACTCATTCGAAAATGAAGGCTTAACAACATTACAAAAGCAAGGTATAATATCATTACTACGTAAAAAAGATAAACATTTGGAAAATTTAAAAAAGGCGTCCGTTAACTTTATTAAATACGGATTATAAAATTGCCACAAAAGCTATCGCAAATAAAATTAAGAAATTTCTTTATAACATAATTGAATGTTCCCAAACAGGTTTCATTAAGGGTCGCTATATCGGTGAGAATATTCATTTAATTCAAGAAACAATCGAGAAATTAAATAATGAAAATCAACCGGGACTTTTATTTTCTGCAGATTTTGAAAAAAAAAAAAAAAAAAAAAAAAAAAAAAAAAAAAAAAAAAAAAACGTTTGATAGTGTAAGCCATGAATTCATTTTAAAATGTTTAAAACCATTTAATTATTTAATTTTGGAACTGATATAATAAAATGGGTGGAATGTTTCTATAAAGGTGCAACTAAATTAGCTGAGGGCTAAATGCAGGATGTATGTCTGATTTCTTTGCAATAAATCGAGGTGTGAGACAGGGGTACCCTCTCTCCCCTTATCTTTTTATTCTCTGTATTGAAATTTTATCAGCGACGCTAATGATCAAGATATTACAGGGATAAAAATAAATGGAAAAGAGTTTAAAACTACAATGTTCGCAGATGATGCCACTTTCGCGATGGACGGATCGTTAAAATCGTTTAAAAAGTGAATTAGTATACTCGCAGATTTCAAGTTAATATCAGGACTAAAGCTAAATATAAACAAGACTATTGTTTAAAAATAGGTTCATTGAAGTATACTGACGTACATCATTTGAGTAATATGAAATTTGAATGGACTTCAGAGTCGGCGAAAACAGTAGGAATAGTATTCTCTAATGAAAAACATAAACTGATTGAACATAACTTATTGCCAAAGCTAAACGACTTTATAAATTGCATAAAACGATGGAATCACAGGAAACTGACATTTATGCGTAAAATCACTGTTGTAAAAACTTTCGCTGTACCGAAGCTTATATACCCACTTACGGTCTTAGAAAATCCACCAGAAGAAATTATTAAAAAAAAATAAAACCATAATCTTTAAGTTCATATGGGATTCGAAACCTGACAAAATCAAACGAACTGTATTGACGCAAGACTATAAAAAGGGAGGACTTAGGTTGACAAACATTGATTATTTTATTGAAGCTTTAAAGGCAGGTTGGTTAAGGAGAATATTTGATGAAAAGAATAAAGGCCTTTGGAAAGAATATTACCTAGAAAAACTTAATGATTTGGGGGGAAATTTTATATTAGAATGTAATTTAAATAGTATAGAATGTAATCTGATTGCTAAGGATAATATTTTTCTGGGTGATATTTTGTCAGGTCGGAGTAAAATCAATACTTTAGAAACTACAAACATTGCAAAACAAATCATATGGAATAACTCTAACACAAAATGTGATAACAAAATACTGTTTTATAGGAAATGGTTTGAACAAGGTATCAAATCTATAGAACATATATACGATTTTCGGATTAAACAATTCTATACAATAGAACAACTCAAAAATTTATATATTATACCACAAAACGATTTCCTGAAGTATCATAACATAGTCTCTAATATAAAAAGTGAATGGAAAAGTAAATCAAAAAATGAAGAGTGTAATTTGTTGCCTCACATACAAAATAAAGTGCTACAGATCATCACGGAACAAAATGCTCGATAAACAGAAGATAATATAATATCCGATTAAACGCATTAAAAGTACCTACTGTAAAAGCAGATGATAAATGGGCTAATGAATTTCCACAACAACATCTGAATTGGCCTCAGTATTACCAAATTAGTTTTAACTGCACAGTCGATGTAAAATTACTACTTAACTTCAACTACAAATATCTAATGAGGATAGTACCAAATAATAAATATATTTTTAAATGTAGACTAGCCCATTCTGTTCTTTGTGATTTTTGCTCAAGGAATGAAGAAACAAATGCACACTTATTTTGGCAATGTTGGTACGTACAAGATTTATGGTCAAAAATACAGGAAATATTGAACGCCAATAATATTGATATAAGCTTGAGTTACTTTAATGTCTGTTTTGGGGTTACTTTCGGAAACAATTTAAAACATTCAGTGTTTAGTTTTATCATACTGCTAGCAAAATATTATATTTTCTCCTCAAAATACAAACAGCAAATACCAAACATAAATAGTTTTCTGAGCATACTGCATCAGACGAAGGAATTTGAAGAATACATAGCATTTTCTAAGAACAAACTGGATAAACACTGTAACAGATGGCAATTGCTTAGCACCCATAATCTATTACAATAATAAAATAGACCTAAATAAGTAACTATAAATTAAAGAATACAATTAGGCTTCTAATTTAGATTTTATGAACGTTTTTTTTTTTTTTTTTTTTTTTTTTTTTTTTTTTTTTTTTTTTCTGACCGACTCTGAATGTTTTTTGTTTTTTTTTTTTGATTTTCATGATGTTATTCATTACAATGATTTTTTGACCAGCATCTGATGAACTGAAGGAATGTGATGATATATATAATTGCTGTAGAATGGAACGATATACAGAGTAATGCGTCATAGATGCGTACCACTTTATTTATTTATTTATTTATTTTTTTTTTTTTTTTTTTTTTTTTTTTTTTTTATTTATTTTTTTTTTTTTTTTTGCTTTTTTCTGTTCATAGAAAAATGGTTATTGTTAAGTCTGATACTCACAATCATGCACGCAAATGATAATATCATGTTTATTATGGAAGACACGCATGACATAGCAATGTTTCAAAACTGTTTGTGTTTTTTTAATTAGAACAAGGTGGTGTATCAAAGTATCTTACTTTGGTAATAGTATAAATAAAAAAACATGGTTTATTGATGCACATTTACATCTATGTTTAAATGATTATTATTTTTTCTTTAATGTAAGAACAAAATTCATTTGTATGCGTGACGGTGCCTAGATGCTTTTGTACGTATTTATAATGTTCATGCATGTAATTGTTCTGTTGAATTGGAAGACCTAATAAAGATCAAATAACAAAAAAAAAAAAAAAGATTTGATATCAGTGAAATTTCATATCAATGAAAATGTATAGCATTAAGTAAATCTATATAATTAAAGACAGTTCCAAGAGAGTAGCTATGCAGCCATGTGCCTCGCAAACCAGTCCTACGAGGAGTTAATACCTTGCTCTGAATAGATAAAGGAGCAAAAAGTAATAATTTCATAAGTCGTTATGCCATTATTGAGAGGTACAAGTAGGCAAAGATCAGGAAAAGGCGCAATCAGAAAAAGATTCCCACTCCAAAAACCGAGGTGGGAAAAAACCAAATTAACAATCAGGTACTTATGTGCCTATGCATGAGAAAACCAACAATTTGTATTCCAAACTAGGTGCGACACAGACTGGCATGAAAAGTAAAAGGAGAAGGTTAGAAGCTTGAAGTTTCGGATGTTACTAGAAGAGGAATTGTCCTATCTGTGTAGCAAAAGCAAAAGAGCTGATAAGCTGTGATGCACAGCTGATCTGCGTCTTTGATTTAGCATTATGACAGTTTAAAAATGGTTCTAATCCATTTTGAGGCTTTAGACCCCCAGTGATATGACCGGCCAGATTTGTCTGCCAAATTACACTTTCATTTTTCTAACCCAACATTACACTTTGGAGTTTTTTCGTTTTTGAAACTGCCCAAAAGCAGATTGTTGGTTTTCCCATGGGAATGCTCTTGTCTCAGCTGTGGTCCTTAAATAAGCCCCGCGCCTTTAAAACAGTGGGTTATTTACTTCGATCCCGAGCTTTTCCAGTCTTTCTTACATGACTTTAAACCGAGGTTTATTGGGTTTGATTTTTAGTCTTTAAGTTAAGACGTTTATCTTTGTTCAGTCTAAATAAACCCTTTGCTGTTGAATGGGTCATTAAACATAAAATCAACTTACCAACCGGACTTTAAGTCATGTATCAAGTGTTTCTCATAGGCAGCCTTCAAAATACCCAATCACATTAACTTGCGTATCATTATATACTAGTAAACGCAGCGATGACTGAAATGCTCAGAATTCAACCTCTAGCTCTACACCCGATTTCTGGTTCCGAGGTTATACAACTTTTTAACGCACAACTCAGCTAGGCATAAAATTTTAAGTGCTTATTAATACCAAAATAGCCCAAATATATTGAAATTGAAGGTAAAGGATGCCAAGGCCCGCAATTTATCCTGCTGATAAATGTTAAAATGCCAAAAAATTTTGACATTTAAACATTTATGGGTAGGATAAATTTTGGTCAGCTAAGCTGTGCATGAAAATGTTTTATAACTTCGGGGCCTGCTCCCTCTATTCTTACTGATTTCCCAGCTCTTTTAGCGTTTTTGTCATAATCTAATTTTTTTCTTCAAAATTCGAAATTCTAAGTTTCGAATTCTGATTTTGGATTTTTGAATTATTGTGAATACGTGTGAGAATGATATCGTAAGCATAAATTTTTCAATTCGCTTGTAATTGATAAAGCTGGTCATTTGGGCCATCATAAAGGTCCTGGTGCATGGTGTACTTGAAAAGTACATAGACTTAGGCCGATCGGTTAACAACTTCGGTCATTTTGACCCTTACGTGTGTCTAATGTAGCAGGCTGTTATCAGATTAATGTTTTTCTGTCTGTGTGGTTATCTCGTGAAATCAAACACATTGATTTAATGATTGTCAGATAAAATGTTGTTTCTCGGAGTTCGTATCCGTCAGTGTCAGCATGCCCTAGCCCTAAAGCCTAGGTCACTAAAATATATAAATCACAAAAATGTTTAGCCCTTTAATGACGAATGGATTCACCCCATCGTTATCATTTGGGTGAGCCCACTTTCAGTTTTAGGAACTATACGATTCAAAGAATTATGCAAGTTTTCGATAAAACTTCTCTAAGCATAAATAGTCATACAGTCTTTACCTGGATTTACACCTTTATTAGCTCACCTGAGCCGAAGGCTCAATACCTGAGCCGAAGGCTCACAAGGTGAGCTTATAGTATAGTGGTCGAGCCGGCGTCCGTCCGTTAACATTTTTAAACTTGAATCTCTAAGACAACAAAGCCAATCGTGATCAAAATTTATCTAAAAAGGTACAAGTAGGCAACGATCAGGAAAAGGCGCAATCAGAAAAAGATTCCCACTCCAAAAACCGAGGCGGAAAAAAAAACAAACTAACAAGGTACTAATACCATGAATACATTTAGTAAGCCGAATGAGCAGCTATTTCCCAATAGGTGGCCACTCAGTTACCTTAACTTAACTAAAATACAATAACATACATAAGACGCCAACAGCACAAAAACAATAAACACCATGACATAAAACAATAAGAACCACAACAGAAGTATCGCCTTGGAACGATCAGAAATATAAAGTTACTGGCGGGCTTAAACCTGTTTTACAGGACTCAGCTTCTGCAGTAGTTCATAACATTTAGTTGTTCGGTCCTCGTAGTGAATTTATTTATTTATTCCGAAATTTTAGTCAACATATTTACAGACATAGTTACAAGCATTTACATGATAACATGGAAGAATATATATGTGACTCGGATTAGGCGTAGGTATGCCTATAATTGCCTTCTCCGTATAAGGTACGTGTTGCAATGAAACATCAATATACAAGCGGAAGCTATGAAAACATATGAGACTTCGCATGAAAAAATCAACCATTAGGTTACTGATCAGGTCCGACACATACCAGCATCTCAGAGACCAGCATGTGCAGTCAAAGAAGCAGGCTTTCTGAAAAGCTGGAAATTTCCTATTTTAAATTTAACAAGAAGAGGGATCGAACTACCTGTGTACTGAAAACAAAGACGCCGCCGGATCAGCTGTGCAGTAACTGCACAGCTGATCCGCGTTCCTGTTTTCAACTATGTATGCTGCCGATCATCTCATGCGGCGGCCCGCTTATGTATATCTAATAATACGTGTAGGAATTAGGCTCCACCACAGATTGACCCGACCGTGAAAATTATTGTGTATCTCATGTTTTTCATGCTTTTCATGTTTTTCAGGCGTTTTTGTTTACTGGCGGAGCAGCGGAGCTGTCTCTCTATATAAGGCGTCTCAATGATTATTTTGTTGTTTAGTGTTTTTAACTTATACATGTAGCATAGTAGTCGAGCCTGCGTCCGTCTGTCGTCCGTCGTCCGTCGTCGTCAACATTTTCAAACAACTTCTCCTCTGAAGCTGCCAGGCCGAATCGTTTCATATTCCACATATAGCATCTACAGGTAGGGGGCACGAATATTTGTGTTTTTTTTATTTCAATCGGATAAGAACTCTGGCTGCAATGGCAACTTGAAATTTCCATTGACTTTTTATGGAGAAAATGTGGAAATTGGCATTTTCTGTTGTCAGGCTGCAAAAAGTGGAAATTTGCAATTTCTGCCGTTTCATTGAGGATATTGAAATTTTGTTTTTACATAAATGTTTATTGAGCAGTCCTCCCCGTTTTAGGCAACTTTTGTCAAAAACGCTTAATTCGTTTGGTTGCTATAGCAAAGTTAAGGGTAAATTTTCGAAAAAATATTCAAAAATTTTCTTCTCAGAAGCTGTAAGGCGGATGAAGCTGAAACTTTGCATACATGCTTATGATATTAGCCTCTACAAAGTTTGTGTTTTTATTGTCCTTGTCCCACTACTTTGGTTGCTATGGCAACTTAAAGTTTCCATTGACTAATAAGACGGAACGCGGAAAATTGGAATTTCTGCCATTTCGCTTGAAATATATGAGTTTTGATTCTTGGTAGTAACAAGGACATCCATAACATCTCGGATGAGTTCGAATTTCGACCAGATCCGACTTCTGACTGCAGATTTATCTGCCCTTGAGTGTTTGAAAAATCAATATTTTGTGTTGTGGCCACTCTAGCATCTTCGTTTTTCAGTGGATCTTCTTCATTCTTGCAGGTAACAAGGATAACTACAATATCTCGGATGGGATCGAATTTAGGCCAGATCCGACCTCTGACTGCGGAGTTAGCTGCCTTTGAGTGTTTGTAATATCAATATTTTGTGTTGTGGCCACTCTAGCATCTTTGTTTTTAAATGGATCTTCTTCATTCTTGCAGGTAACAAGGATATTTACAATATATCGGATGAGTTCAAATTTAGGCTAGATCCGACGTCTGACTGTGGAGTTAGCTGCCCTTTAGTGTTTGAAAAATCAATATTTTGTGTTGTGGCCACTCTAGCATCTTTGTTTTAGTGGATCTTCTTCACTCTTGCAGGTAACAAGGATAACTACAATATCTCGGATGAGTTTTAATTTAGGCCAGATCCGACCTCTGATTGCGGAGTTAGCTGCCCTTTTGTGTTTGAAAAATCAGTATTTTGTATTGTGGCCACTCTAGCGCCTTCAGTTTTGATCGGATCTTCTTCATTCCTGGAAGTAACAAGGATAACCATAACATCTTGGATGAGTTCAAATTTGAGCCAGATTCAATTCTGGACTGCGGAGTTCGCTGCCCTTGAATGCTTGATAAATCAATTTTTAATGTTGTGGCCACTCAAGCGTCAGATCTTCAAAAAACAAAAAAAAAAAAAAACAAAAAAAAAAAAAAAAAAAAACTTTGTCCCGTGACTGTACTTGTTGACTCTTAGGTGAACGATCGTTGCCCTTGGGCAACTTGTATTAAAATCTGGAGTGAATACATTAATGAAATTGGCTTGTGTTCTTGTGTTTATTTCGAAAGGATTACTATTTTCGTTACACTGGTGTCAGAAGTGGGATATTTTCTTACTTAATGAGGTAACTTTTGAACTTTTCAGCGCGATGACTTTGATTTTGATATAGTAAATTTTCCTTTTTTGGATGGTGACGTTCCTCGTCGTGCTTCTTATGGTGTATACATTTCGCAACTTATTAGGTTTGCTAGAGTCTGCAATCATGTTACAGACTTCAACGCTCGAAATAAATGTTTAACGGCAAAACTTCTCCAACAGGGCTATCGGTATCATAAACTTCGAAAAACATTTTCTAAATTTTATCGTAGACACTATGAATTGATTTCCAAATATAATGTTGGGTTAAAGACGCTTTTAAGTGAGGGCCTTTCGGAACCTGAATTTTTTGGTGACTTGATTTACAAATTTAAGAAACTTAAAGGAATTAATGATTGTTCTTTTCAGTTCAGAAAAATCATAACACGTTACAAACGTATAGGTTATAACTTGAATGTTATGCGACAGTCTGCATGCTTAGTTTTTAACCCAATCATGGTTGATAACTATGCTGCCTTCTTTAATTGCACGCCGGTGGGTCGGGCGTCAGACTCTATGATGGCCCCGACATAAAGCTATTCATTTTAGTTGGTTGGGACCGGAGCTTCTTGTCTGTTGCTTGGCCCACCGGGGTCCAACTGGTGTTTTTCTTTTGCTCCGGAGTTAGTAGGTTATTCGGCGCCCAGGGATCTCCATCGTCGGGCAGCTTACTCAGTCTGTGAGTCCTGGTTTTTGATTCATCAGGATGTTTATCATGATTTATTTGTTTGTTCTTGATGATTCATTGACTAGTTAGAGATTCACCACGAGGACCGAATAACTAACTAAATGTTATGAACCACTGCAGAAGCTGAGGGTGAGGTTATGGCCATGTAAAACCGGTTTAAGCCCGCCAGTAACTTTGTGTTACTGATCGTTCCAAGTCGATACTTCTGTGGTGGTTCTTTTTGTTTTATGTCTTGGTGTTTAAATTTTTTTTTGTGCTGTTGGCGCCTTATGTATGTTTTCATATTTTTAGTTAAGTTAAGGTAACTGAGTGGCCACCTATTGGGAAAATAGCTGCCCATTCGGCTTACGATTGTTTCATGGTATAAGTACCTGATTGTTAGTTTGTTTTTTTTCCCACCTCGGTTTTTGGAGTGGGAATCTTTTTCTGATTGCGCCTTTTCCTGATCTTTGCCTACTTGTACCTTTTTCTTTAGAATACAAGGACGGAACACTCTTATGATGCCTATGAAGAATGGTCATTCTGTAAACGGAAATGAGAGTGATTCCGGCATTGGCCAGTCATTCTTTCCTCCAGATTTTACAGCATTTGCTAGTACACCAATGGCTTCTGAACCACAGTTGGTACAGGACTGTGACCCAATTCAGGGACATAAACAGCAGTTTGGAAGGTGGGTGCAATTTGTTATATTTTGTATATTTGTGGCTGTGTCCATATTGGTTGTACAGTACGGAGTTGAACAATTCCAAAAGATTAAGATCATTGTGAAAGACAGATTGGAAAAAATGGATTCAGTGAGTTTGTTTTACATCGTTGTAGGATGTGTGTTTGTGATATCAATTCTAGTGAATATCTATTGCTTGGACCGTAATTAATGCAAGATGTCGGAAAGTGCTGTGTCACCTGTGCCTTCAAGTGGGTTAGCTAAATGCCAGGGATACTTTGAGGAAAATAGACGTAAGCATTTAGATAATTCTAGAGTTGCAAATCCCACTAAAGATTTTCCTTGTCGCCGAACTTTCTCTGGTCATGGTGCAGACGTGTGGCATGATTTCAGGAGATATTTTGAAAATATCTCTATTCTGAATAATTGGACAAGTGAATATTCTAGGAGAACACTCTTGTGTTGCCTTCGAGGCCAGGCGGAGGCATACGCGTATGGTGTGCCTTTATTACAGCAAATGATTTAAAGTTGTTACTGGAGAAATTGGAGGAGCGCTTTGGTCCAGCTAACATGAAAGACAGTTTTATTGCTGATGCAAAGTTAAGACGAAAGCAAAAAGATGAGACTTTTCGCGTTTGGTCAAGCTGTTGAAGATTTATACCGGAAAGCATATCCAAACAATATGGATATTTTGAAAGAACAGGCAATGATAACGTTTTTGGATAACTGTCACGAGTCCGTAGACTTCCGCCTTGCTGTTAAACGAACAAGCCCAAAGACAATCCAAGAAACTGTGACAAATGCAAGAAAGAAGAAGGCTTGCGCTTGACAGAGGTTGAAAAACCAAAGAAGAATTTCCAACAGATTCACAATGTTCCAGGACGATCGCCGAGATATTACCGCGGAGGCAGACGTTATGGTTTCCGTGGAAGAGGTGGAGATTCATCAACAGGTAATCAGAGCGGAGCTTCAAATTCGTCTCAGCAAAATAGGAACGCAGATCAGTTAAATGTGTAAAGACCGACTCGGTAGGCCACGAGGTCGAATCAATTGAAAGGCCTGAAACCAACAAAAACAAAGTTAACGTTCAGCTAAAGCCTAACATGAAAGTCTCTAGGAAAATTTTTGGCATACCTATTTCGTGGAAATTTGATACAGGAGCAAAGAAAACCTTTATTTCGCTTAATGCATATAAGCGTATTCCATACAGAAGTAAACCTGGACTGAAACCAACAAAACAAAAGTGTGTCGCTGCTAACGGTGGTTATTTACAGTGTGACGGTGAAACTGTAATTGAAATGAAGTTTGGTGATATGGAAGTGTTTTTCCCAGTCATTGTCGGAGGTGTTACACATAATTTGTTAGGTGAAGATTTTATTAGCCATTTTCAATGTAATTTTGACAATGCAGAACGAGAATTTGTCATTTGTAAAGGAGACATTGTTGATGACAGTGGCTTTTGAAAGTCTAGATGTAAACGTCTAGCTCGTGTTGCTTTAGCAGATACAACTGACATTATGCCTGAATGTGAGATGATTGTTCTTGGCAATTTCAAAGACAAACCATTAGCTGGTGATGGGCTTCTTGTTCCTGATACAGTGTTTACAGTGAAACATGGATTGATGTTGGCAAGGTCACTAGTGAACTCAGACCAATCAAGATTTTGTGCTAGAATTATGAATCCCAGTAAGGAAGTAGTTAAAATTCAAAAGGGGACTGTTCTTGGTTTGTTTGAACCAGTTGTAGCCATTGAAGAATGTGATGCAAATGATAAAACTCAAGACTTAGTATCGTATATATCAGAAACTGACAGCAATAAACATTTGCCACTAAACCTTCAAGAAAAAGGTACAAGTAGGCAAAGATCAGGAAAAGGCGCAATCAGAAAAAGATTCCCACTCCAAAAACCGAGGTGGGAAAAAACCAAACTAACAATCAGGTACTTATACCATGAAACATATCGTAAGCCGAATGAGCAGCTATTTTCCCAATAGGTGGCCACTCAGTTACCTTAACTCAACCAAAAATATGAAAACATACATAAGGCGCCAACAGCACAAAAAATTTTAAACACCAAGACATAAAACAAAAAGAACCACTACAGAAGTATCGACTTGGAACGATCAGTAACACAAAGTTACTGGCGGGCTTAAACCGGTTTTACAGGTACCTAACCTCACCCTCAGCTTCTGCAGTGGTACACAACATTTAGTTAGTTCTTCGGTCCTCGTGGTGAATCTCTAACTAGTCAATGAATCATCAAGAACAAACAAATAAATCATGATAAACATCCTGATGAATCAAAAACCAGGACTCACAGATTGAGTAAGCTGCCCGACGATGGAGATCCCTGGGCGCCGAATAACCTACTAACTCCGGAGCAAAAGAAAAACACCAGTTGGACCCCGGTGGGCCAAGCAACAGACAAGAAGCTCCGGCCCCAACCAACTAAAATGAATAGCTTTAAGTCGGGGCCATCATAGAGTCTGACGCCCGACCCACCGGCGTGCAATTAAAGAAGGCAGCATAGTTATCAACCATGATTGGGTTAAAAACTAAGCATGCAGACTGTCGCATAACATTCAAGTTATAACCTATACGTCTGTAACGTGATATGATTTTTCCGAACTGAAGAGAAAAATCATTTATTCCTTTAAGTTTCTTTAATTTGTAAACCAAGTCACCATAAAATTCAGGTTCCGAAAGGCCCTCACTTAAAAGTGTCTTTAACCCAACATTATATTTGGAAATCAATTCATAGTGTCTACGATAAAATTTAGAAAAGGTTTTTCGAAGTTTATGATACCGATAGCCCTGTTGGAGAAGTTTTGTCGTTAAACATTTATTTCGAGCGTTGAAGTCTGTAACATGATTGCAGACTCTAGCAAACCTAATAAGTTGCGAAATGTATACACCATAAGAAGCACGACGAGGAACGTCACCATCCAAAAAAGGAAAATTTACTATATCAAAATCAAAGTCATCGCGCTTATCATAAATTTTAGAAGAAACAAATCCATTTGCAACAGAAAGATGTAGATCTAAAAAGGGGGCTTCGGTATCTGAGATATTAGCTTTGTTCAACTGAAGTTCAGGTGGATAAATTTGATTGACCATACCTTCAAAATAAGGGTTGTCAATGTTCAAAAGGTCATCGAGGTACCTAGATGTGGAATTAAAAGCCTCGATAACATCAGCTTGATTATCATGGTTAAGAGAATCCATGAAATCTCTTTCGTAGCAGTATAAAAATAAATCAGCTACGAGAGGTGCGCAATTTGTACCCATCGGAATTCCAACAATTTGTCTGTATAACTTGGTCCCAAATCTAATATAAATATTATCAAGGAGATAGGATAAGGCTTCGCACACATTCTGACATGACCAAAGGGTATACCGACTTTGGTCAGAGGAAGTGAAAAAAGCCTTTCTGTCATTACATGCCAAATAAAGTGAACCATAGTTTTTTAATGCCCTTTTGAAGGTCAAACCTACATAGATGGAAGTCAAACTCTCTCAGACACACAACGGGTACAGTTTAAGGAGTTTTTGATCAATAATCAAACAGTGTTTGCTAGGCCCGGGGAAGTTGGAAGAACTTCCCTTGGTACTCATAAGATAAAGTTAACGGATGAAACACCCATCAAGGAACCTCCAAGACGGGTGCCGTTGTTCAAACGACATATTCTTGAAAAAGAAGTGAGCAGATTAGAGAAGGAAGGATTCATTGAAAAGTCGGATAGTCCATGGTCAGCACAGACAGTTTTGGTCAAGAAGAAAGATGGAGCATGGAGAATGTGTGTCGATTATCGTAAACTGAATGATAAGACTGTGAAAGATGCCTATCCAATTCCTAGAACTGACGATTATCTTAACGCATTGAGCGCAGCAAAGTGGTTTACTACTCTTGACTGCAACATGGCATACCATCAAGTTCCGTTAGACGAAAGTGATAAACCTGAAACAGCATTTGCTACTCCCATGGGAGGTTTGTACCAATTCAAAACGATGCCTTTTGGTTTATGTAATGCGCCAGCTACATTTCAAAGGATAGCAGAAAAGGC
The DNA here is from genome assembly GCA_964017185.1 of Rugalucina vietnamica. Lineage (NCBI taxonomy): Eukaryota > Metazoa > Mollusca > Bivalvia > Lucinida > Lucinidae > Rugalucina > Rugalucina vietnamica. The sequence goes on along the minus strand of OZ024874.1, from coordinate 8,894,868 downwards.
ACTGGAGGGTTTACAATGGAGCATTGCAGTGTTGTATTTAGATGACATAATTGTGTATAGTTCTTCATTCGATGATCATCTTCCTGATTTGAATTTAGTCTTGGAGAGGCTAAAAAGTGCTGGATTGAAATCCAAATCTAAGAAATGCTTTTTCTTTCGTCATGAAATCTCGTATTTGGGTTATTTGATCTCTTAACATGGATTACAACCAGTTCCTTCAAAGTGTGAGACAGTTAGAAATGTTCCAAGACCAAAATGTGTGAAAGAGGTGACACAATTTCTTGGATTGACATCTTACTATCGTAGATTCTTGAAAGGGTTTTCTGATGTAGCAAAACCGTTGTACAATCTAACTAAAAAGAATTCTGTCTTCAAATGGGATGAAAAGTGTGAGGATGCATTTGTGAGTTTAAAAGACAAGCTAACTACTGCCCCAGTGTTAGCGTAATCCAAATGAAAAAGGAGGAGAGTTCATTTTAGACTGTGACGCTAGTAATTCTGGCATCGGTGCAGTGTTATCACAAATTCAGGATGGAGGTGAAAAAAGTGATATCATACGCTAGTCGAACTTTGAGTAAGGCGGAGCAAATGTATTGTGTCACAAGAAAAGAAACGTTAGCAGTTGTTTTCTTCACTAAGTATTTCAAACATTATTTGCTGGGAAGACATTTTACAGTTAGATCCGACCATAGCTCATTACGCTCGTTAAGTAAGTTCAGGGAGCCAACTGGGCAAGTGCATAGATGGTTAGAACAATTAAGTCAATATGACTACACTAGTGTACATAGACCTGGCTTGAAACATACAAATGCAGACTTTATGTCAAGAATTGTTCGGGGCAATGTCATTCTTTGTAAACAATGTGAAATGCCATTAGAGGAAAATGTAGAATGCCAGCCATTGAATTCATTTAGCTTAAACCAGGAAAGTGTTTACAATATTCAGATGTTGTTTGAAATTTACGAAGATTACAATGATAGTGATGAGGAGGAAATTGATCTGTTACCAGCGAAATCAGGGAGGAATAAAGCTCAACCCAACAGACGTATGAGAAAACGTGGAAGAACAGCCAACAAACCACCACAAGCTACTGGTAAGGCGAAACCAAATATTAACCTTACAGTAGAAGCATTACACGGGTTTCAGGAAGGTGATGCAGACATAAAGTTCATTTTGCAGCTCAAATAGTCCGATTCAGACAAGTCTATTCGGTCAGATATTGTTGATAAAAGTCCAGAAATTAAATACTGGATTGCAAGATGGGAGTTACTATCAGTGCGTAATGGACTCTTGTGTATTAAATGGGAACATTCTGAAACAGACATACAGTGGAGAATTTGTATTTCTCAGACACTTGTGCCAACTATTTTATGGTATTTGCACGATTTCCATGTTTCGGGGCATTTAGGTATTAAAAAGGCAACACAGAAAGCAAAACAATGTCCGTTTTACTGGATTGGAATTAATCAAACAGTAGCATATTATGTAAGAGCATGTCAGATATGTGGTGAAGCGAATAATCAGCAGCGGAGGCATAGACATTTGCTCCAAACCTATGTTCCAGGTGGACGGTTTGAACGGATCGCTTGTGATATTGCAGGGCCTTTTCCTAGATCAGAAAATGGCAACAGCTATATTCTTGTGGTCAGTGATTACTTAGCAAAGTTAACTGAAATGTTTGCTTTACCTGAAATCCGTGCTGAGACAGTGGCGGAGCATGTTGTGAGAGGATGGGTCAAACACTGTGGCTGCCCCCGAGAGATTCATTCAGACCAAGGGAAACAATTTGTGAGTGCTGTTTTTCAGGAAATGTGTAAGCTGCTGGAAATAAGTAAGTCACAGACAACCCCTTTGCATCCCATTTCAGATGGTTTAGTTGAACGAATGGATAGAACGGTTAAAATATCTTGTCAAAATATGTACGAGAGGATCAGAAAGATTGGGATACACGTTTAGTTTTCATTGTGATGACTTATAATTCCATTCCTCAAGAAAATACTGGAGTAAGTCCCCACAGATTAGTTTATGGAGAGGAAATGCTTATTCCTCTGGATATAATGACAGATGAACTAATGGAGCCTAATCGAAATGTAAATGCATCTGAATATGCATCCAATCTCAAAGTTAAATTGAAGTCTATGTATGATCTTGTGAGAGGCAATTTACAGAATGCATCTCATCGACAGAAAAAGCAGTATGATTGTCGCATCAGGGAGAATACTTATAAGGTTGGTATGGCGAAATCTGTGGCAGTCTCCACCAGTGATTTGTCGTCACTGGACAGGACCATGGTTGGTCATTACAAAGTTGTGTGACGTTTTATTCCGAGTGAAGCATTCACCTGATTCTCCTTCAGTTGTTATTCATGGAGATAATATGAAACATTACCATGGGGATAAGAAGTTGAATTTTCAGGTTTTACCTGCGCAGGAGACTGATACGCGATTCCCGAATATCAGAGATTTTGTAAATGAACAAACAGGCGAAGATCGCCAACTGTGCAGTGGTGAAAGTGTAGAAAGAATTCCTGTGAACAGTGAAAATCAAACATTTTTGCAGGGAAATGATACCGGTGACAATTGTACTCAGTTGCAACCATTACAAGACCAGTTGCCTTATTTACAAAGTTGTGACACACAGAGCAAAGCATATGGAACAAATAAATCTAATTCTACTGTTGGTACAGAAGAAATGGTTGAACATAGCTTAGTAATAGCTCAACTGTAAATGAACAGTCCTTTTTTCAATGATTCACAAGTATATTATCCACGAAATGTAAATACATCATTGGCAGGGCAAGAGGACTTATTGCCTTTTAGGGCTTCCATACCTGATCAACAGGCGGAGCCATGTAGTTCAAGTGTGTTGACACCCGTGGCCGAGCAACGACAATGTTACAATACAGCACGTGCAGATGTGAGTAAACAATTGGCGGAGCAAAAGGAAAATCACGTGCAAAGATTTCAGAGTAATTCGTGTCAAGTGTCAATTCCTTCTCAAGCATTCAGACAAAGCAGACGTGTGAAAAAGAAGCCAGCATATCTAGGGGATTCCTTGATAAAACATTTAATGAAGAGCCATGGATTCAACAGACTTACCGCTTGAAAGAAGGTAGTGAATGCACAACGTGGAAATAGATTATTATGAAGCGGAGGTGGAAGATGTCAGTTTGGATGATAATGTTCTTAAACTGATGGAGGATATAGAGGAACTAAGTAATGCGTATCCTATGACTGATTCGAATAACAATGTGTTGGATCAATATGTAAATGTGGATAAGATGATTGGAATAAGTGACCTGGAAGATATTAGTGACGGAGATTTGTTGACGGAGATTTGTTAGATGTGGATGCTGAGAGTGATGAAGTAAATAGGTCGGAGTTTAAAGATGTTAGTGAAGGTGCGCTGAAGCAGGATACTAATGGTAATAAATTCGTGATGGTTGAAGATTGGATTAGCTTGGATTATAATGATGATGGTGAAATAAGCGATGCCAGCGTAATCAATGATGAAATGAGTAGTTGTGACAATGTGGATAATGATGGTGATGGAAGTGATGACAAAGTAATCAGTGTTGAAAGAAAGGATGGTAAAAATACGGATAATGATGATGGTGAAATGAGTAATGACAGTGTAAACAGTGATGAAATAAGTGATGGTGTAAATTTGGATAATGATTTTGTTGAAATTAGTGATGATAGTGTAAACAGTGATGGTGAACATGTGGATAATGATGATGGTGGAATTAGTGATGACAGTGTTAACTATTAAACGTGTGGCACAGAGAATAACACTCACAATGAGACGCACTTTTACATATTCTCACGGTGTTAAGTCTAATGTGAATACTGAGTATCTTTGGGATGTTAGTCAGGAGAGCACTAGTGTCTAGTTGATGTTTTTTTTAGTGTGCTAAGTGCATATAAGAGTTTAACGTGGTTCATTGTATGGTGTTTTAGTTTGAATTATTATGCAAAAGTATGCATTTTTATTCATGTGTGGAACTTAAAGAGTAGGGACTATAACGGCGCCTTGTTGTATTCCCAGTGTACTTAAATAGAATATTTATTCTGAACAGTGGAAGTTCAGCCTCTTCTAAGGTGGAAGTCGTGTAGGAATTGGGCTCCACCACAGATTGACTCCACCGTGAAAATTATTTTGTATCTCATGTTTTTTATGTTTTTCATGTTTTTTAGGCGCTTTTGTTTACTGGCGGAGCAGCGGAGCTGTCTCTCTATATAAGGCGTCTCAATGATCATGTTGTTGTTCAGTGTTTTATTAAAATCTGGAGTAAAAACATTAATGAAATTGGCTTGTGTTCTTGTGTTTATTTCGAAAGGATTACTTTTTTCCTTACATACATGTATATAATAATACAAAAAATAATCTATATGGTTGCCTGTAAAAAAACACCGTGCATGGCTACTAGGCCCCCCCCCCACGACATGTCCCATCTGCTCCGTATCATGTCTTTACAAAAGGTATTTCTTCACTGACTTGACAATATGCAGTGGTAGTTAAAAGTTTCTCGGTTTTGTTAATCGAACTCGCCAAATTTGACGTCATAAACTTTTCTAAACCGGATGTTATGAGAGGCGTGTTTGCTAAGAGATTGACCTTTGGAAAAACTGACCCAAATATTAAGGATATTGAGAATAGTGAATCTCTAACTAGTCAATGAATCATCATGGACAAACAAATAAATCATGATAAATTCCATGATGAATGAAAAACGAGGACTCACAGAATGAGTAAGCTGCCCGACGATGGAGATCCCTGGGCTACCAATAACTTACTAATCTGGAGCAAAAGAAAACCACTAGTTGAACCCCGGTGGGTCAAGCAACAGACAAGAAGCTCCGGCCCAAACCAACTAAAATGAGTAGCTTTATCTCGGGGCCATTTAAGAGTCTGACACACGATCCACCGGCGTGCAATTAAAGGCAGTATAGTTATCAACCGTGATTGGCTTAAAAACTAAGCATGCAGACTGTCGCAGTACATTTAAGTTATATCTTATACGTCTGTAACGCGTTATGATTATTCTGAATTGAAAATAAAAATCTTTCTTTCCAATAAGGTTCTTAAATTTGTAATCCAAGTCACCATAAAATCCTGGTTCCGAAAGGCTCTCACGTAAAAGGGTCTTTAGCCCAACATTAAATTTGGAAATCAGTTCATAGTCTGCGATAAAATTTAGAAAATGTTTTTCGAAGTTTATGATAACTATAGCCCTGCTGAAGAAGTTTGGCTGTTTAACATTTATTTCGTGCATTGAAAGGTACAAGTAGGTAAAGATCAGGAAAAGGCGCAATCAGAAAAAGATTCCCACTCCAAAAACCGAGGTGGGAAAAAACCAAACTAACAATCAGGTACTTATACCATGAAAACATTTCGTAAGCCGAATGAGCAGCTATTTTCCCAATAGTTGGCCACTCAGTTACCTTAACTTACCCAAAAATATGAAAACATACATAAGGCGCCAACAGCACAAAAATATTTTAAACACCAAGACATAAAACAAAAAGAACAACAACATGATTGCAGACTCTAGCAAACCTAATGAGTTGTGAAATGTATACGCCATAAGAAGCACGGCGAGGAACGTCACCATACAAAACCATCAAAATCAAAGTCATCACGTTTATCATAAATTTTAGAAGAAACGAATCCATTTGAAATAGAAAGATGTAAGTCTAAAAATGGGCTTCGGTATCTGTGTTGTTTGCTTTATTCAACTGTAGTTCAGGGGGGTAAATTTGTTTGACCATGCCTTTAAAATACGGATTGTCAACGTCCAAAAGGTCATCAAGGTACCTAAAAGTCGGGATTCCAACAATTTATCTGTATAACTTGGTCCCAAATCTAATATAAATATTATCCAGGAGATTGGATAAGGCATTGCATACATTCTGACATAACCAAAGTGTATATCGACTAAAGCATCATTGTGGAGGGGGATAGGTAGTGTTAGGTTTTGGGCCAGGTCGGATCAGAACTCTGGTTTCCATGGCAACAGATAGCTCCCATAGACAATGGGAAAAACATATAAAAATCTTCGCTTATTCCATAGCAAGGAAGAAACGTCCATATGAGATTCCGTACATACTGTCACTGTATAAAAAAATGTAGATAATTTCCTTTTTTGAGTAACATTTGAATAGTTGTGGAAAAAATCATGGAAATTCTTTAAATTTGGGTGTTTGTTAATTCTTTAAATTTGGGTGTTTGTTAATTCCTATGGGATTTAAATCCCATTTTTGAAAAAGACATTTTACTCCCGTGGGAGAATTATCCTGTGGGAGAAACAAAAAATGCTTGTTTTGCGCTTATATATCGTAATTTGTGGTGCTGTTAATAAGAAGGTAAACAACTTTAGTAAAAGAATGAATAAAATGATGATTTTGAAAACACTAAAAATCCCATGGGATTTTTCTCCTCGAAAGCAAAATTGTAAAAAAAAAATCCCGTGGGAGAATATCACTTTTGAGATAAAGCTGCAAAAATTGAGTGGAAGATGTACTTTGATGAATTAATCATAATTTTACTGTGAAATAATGACATTTATATTTGAAGAATTCTCCCACTGGAGAAAACTCCTTTAACAATTTTAAGGATTTTTCTCCCATGGGAGGCATTATAAAATCCCGTGGGAGAAACAAACTCCCGTGGGTTTTTTAAAAATCCCTTAGGATTTTACCACTTTGACCATAAATTGTGCCAAAGGCTTTATATATTTCTGGTTAAAACCATATAATAAATACTCATTAGGTTCTATTTCATCATATGAAAGTGATTTAAAGTCTCTAAAACAGTTAGAATTACAAGGTTGTTTTGCCAATTTCTGGTTTGGCAAAAAAAAAACTGGTGGCTGTTATAGACTAGCAATGGGTAAAACATAAAACCATAAGACCAAGAGCTTTCCTATTTTGTGTGTAGCAATGTAAAGTGGTCATCTTTACAAATCCTGCCAACCATGCCCCTGGGGTCCATACGGGCTCCGCCCCGGGGGCGTCATGGGAAAAGCATAAAAAATCTTCTCCGAAACCACAAGGCCCAGAGCTAACATATTTTGTGTGTAGCAATGTATAATGGTCCTCTATATAAATCCTGCCAACCGTTCCCCTGGGGTCCATACGGGCCCCGTTCCGGGGGCGTCATGGGAAAAACATTTCAGAAACCAAAGGTCCCATAGTTTTTTATATTTTTTTGGTAGAAATGTGTAGTGGTCCTCTTTATCAGTACTGCTAACCATGACACTGGAGTCAAAAAATGGCCCGGCCCGGGGGTCCTAGGCTCCCATAGACATACAATGGGAACGACATAAAAACAATATTCTTCTCCGAAACCACAAGGCCCAGAACTTTCATATTTTGTGTGTAGCAATGAATAATGTTCCTCTTTATAAATCCTGCCAACCGTGCCCCTGGGGTCTATACGGGCCCTGCCCCGGAGGCGTCATGGGAAAAACAATATTCTTCTCCGAAACTTCAAGGCACAGAGCTTAAATCCATATTATGTGTGGACCAATGTATAGTGGCCCTCATGTCAACCATGCCCCTGGGGTCCATACGGGCACCGCCCTGGTTGCCTCGTGGGATTTTTTCATTCATTTATTTATATTTTAAGTCATAGACTTATAATGGAAATGCATGAATGAAAAAAATCTTCTCTGCAACAGCATGACACAAAGCTTGTATATTCGATATAAAACAATATCATGTGGAGCTCTACATGAACTTTGCCAATCATACCACTGGGGTCAAATATGGCCCCACCCCGGGGGTCATTGTAGGACCCTGTCCTTGTTAGATGATTTTTTCAAGTGAATCAAAATGGCAGATAAGAGGATACACAATCCAGACAAGAGCCATGCTGCTGATGTAAGTAGGGTTTCAAGGTCACATGACCAAAATGGCCACCATACCCATATTTGGCAAAAACCCCAGTTACTTTGTCCAGTGACTGTACTTGTTGACTCTCAGGAGAGCGATCGTTGCCCATGGGCTACTTGTTAAAGATACGACCGCATCATTACCTGGTTACCGCAGTATAGTTAAGGATTGAAATTTAGAACTTTAGCTTTTACCGGATGATGAAAAACATTAGGCTGTTTTAATGTCTGTGAAGCCTGAAGGACTTCTCGGAGACATTAAAACAATTAAATGTTTTTCATCATCCAGTGAAAGCGAAAATCTGAATTTCAATACTTATATTTACATTTTAATATTATCAAACATGTATCAGATTTTTAATTACATATAACATCGCTCTATTTCAGGTTATTTGACATTAAAGTCGATTTAACATAGTTGTGGAACAGACAAAACGTCTAGACAGACGATACGCGACCGACGTCACGTCTACAAGAGTAAATAAACACTTCACTGGCTGGTTTTGACTCCGCCCCACTCATAGGCGTGGCCTCTAGATCACGTGACTTAATGTTTTTCATTGGGAAATGACGAACATCAAGAATAAAAAATAGATCCTTTGGAAGCCAGATACTCAGTTTTTCCCCACCTCGGTTTTTGGAGTGGGAATCTTTTTCTGAATGTTCCTTTACCTAATCCTTGTACCTTTTCATCTAGCGCGATAGCAATAAAATATAAACATTGGAAAATAAACGTGCAGCGTTGATGATTCTTGCAAAACTGAGTTTACAACGAACTTAGATATTTTGTCTAAATATGATTGTAAAGCTGTTTTTATTAGCTTTCAAATAATATAAGACATAAGGAAATTGGATAATGTTACTTATGACACGTTCAATGCATAGGTCGACTTATGTCAAAATGTATAAAACATATAGAAAAATGGCTAAAATTTATTTTTGACACAGCAAAATATACATTTATTTGGTAAGAAGGACAGTAATATTTTTCCTCATAACAAACTGTAGAAGAATTGTTGATACTTTTTATTTTTGTATGAAAATTGTAAGCTTTGTCAACCTATATATATTCAACAATCATAGATATTTTTTTGGTTTTTCCACACGCTGTGCGCAAATGGCTGTGTACCAATCAAATAAGCAAAAGGATAATCAGAAAGCGTTTTAATAAAATAATGTCAGCATACGCACTCGTCGAATAAAACTAAGGATAAACTTAAGACAAAAACACAATTGTTACAAGATTTCAATAACGAAAATAATTAAAAGTATGCCATCATTCATTTTTTGGGCGGTGAAATTCAAAAATCGCTGGAACGGAAACTGAATGGTAATCTTTAAACCGCTTAACCATTCAATAAATAGAGGATCTAACACGAGTGGTCATTTCATATGAAATTTATTAAACGATTTCATATGAAATGACCACGAGTGTAAGATTCGTTTTATCATATGACTTTTAAAATAGGATTTCATCGCCTTCGAAGTGGACATATTTTCAATGAAAATTTTATTGTTGTTACAGACGTCGTCAATGACGTTACGTATTCCCGCAAAAGTGTTAATACACGTGTGGTCATACGATTTTTATGACATGACGTTATCCACTGGAAAACAGCGACGTCATATGATAATACAGCTTTTAAAACGTCATTCGCCTCAGAATGTCGCAAACAGTTCAATATAATACGAAGTGCAATGGTCTTATGACTGAGCAACTTTAATTCTTACGTGTGCCATTGATTGGCACGCCCAATACAGGTGCTTCACAACATGTATAGGTAGCGTTTTTCTCATAACTATACTCGAGCATATTTACATACCCCAATTTGATAAATGGGGCAGCCATCCGCTTAATTTCGCAAATATCAATCTTATAATTTAGTGCATGGTATGTTTAAACAATCACCATGTTTAAACAGAGGAAAAATTCAAATTTGCTAGTTGCCCCAAAATATTTTACGAACCATGATAAAATTGGACAATACAATTGTATAAAACAAACAGCAAGTTCCGCATTCTAGTTCTTGTCATGTGATAGGGTGTCCAATATTCCTTATAAAATGCACATGTTCGTGTTTTCCTGGGACCCTAGTCTTGGTGTCATGGAGTATCTGAAACACCTTAAGTTTCTGGAATATCTCCTGAGGTTAAACATGAAACTTGAAACAAGTACTCTACACAGTGGGGATATAAATTCAACTTTCATTCGGCTTACGATATGTTTCATGGTATAAGTGCCTGATTGTTAGTTTGGCTTTTTCCCACCTCGGTTTTTGGAGTGGGAATCTCTTTCTGATTGCGTCTTTTCCTGATCTTTGCCTACTTGTACCTTTTTATATCAGAGTTGTTGTGGTTGTGCCGTGTGGCGGCTCTAAAAAGTCTCCCCGTACATCCATTTAAAGCTCTTATTTTTCCAATCCTCAGGGATTGCTTGCAACAGACAAATTGTTGGAATTCCGATGGGTACAAATTGCGCACCTCTCGTAGCTGATTTATTTTTATACTGCTACGAAAGAGATTTCATGGATTCTCTTAACCAAGATATTCAAGCTGATGTTATCGAGGCTTTTAATTCCACATCTAGGTACCTCGATGACCTTTTGAACATTGACAACCCTTATTTTGAAGGTATGGTCAATCAAATTTATCCACCTGAACTTCAGTTGAACAAAGCCAATATCTCAGATACCGAAGCCCCCTTTTTAGATCTACATCTTTCTGTTGCAAATGGATTTGTTTCTTCTAAAATTTATGATAAGCGCGATGACTTTGATTTTGATATAGTAAATTTTCCTTTTTTGGATGGTGACGTTCCTCGTCGTGCTTCTTATGGTGTTTACATTTCGCAACTTATTAGGTTTGCTAGAGTCTGCAATCATGTTACAGACTTCAACACTCGAAATAAATGTTAAACAGCAAAACTTCTCCAACAGGGCTATCGGTATCATAAACTTCGAAAAACCTTTTCTAAATTTTATCGTAGACACTATGAATTGATTTCCAAATATAATGTTGGGTTAAAGACGCTTTTAAGTGAGGGCCTTTCGGAACCTGAATGTTATGGTGACTTAGTTTACAAATTTAAGAAACTTATAGGAGTTAATATTTTTTCTTTTCAGTTCAGAAAAATCATAACACGTTACAGACGTATAGGTTACAACTTGAATGTTATGCGACAGTCTGCATGCTTAGTTTTTAACCCAATCATGGTTGATAACTATGCTGCCTTCTTTAATTGCACACCGGTGGGTCGGGCGTCAGACTCTATGATGGCCCCGACTTAAAGCTATTCATTTTAGTTGGTTGGGGCCGGAGCTTCTTGTCTGTTGCTTGGCCCACCGGGGTCCAACTGTTTTTTTTTTTTTCTTTTGCTCCGGAGTTAGTAGGTTATTCGGCGCCCAGGGATCTCCATCGTCGGGCAGCTTACTCAATCTGTGAGTCCTTGTTTTATTTCATCAGGATGTTTATCATGATTTATTTGTTTGTTCTTTATGATTCATTGATTAGTTAGAGATTCACCACGAGGACCGAAGAACTTACTAAATATAATGAACCACTGCAGAAGCTGAGGGTGAGGTTAGGATCCTGTAAAACCGGTTTTAGCCCGCCAGTAACTTTGTGTTACTAATCGTTCCAAGGCGATACTTCTGTGGTAGTTCCTTTTGTTTTATGTCTTGGTGTTTAAATTTTTGTTTGTGCTGTTGGCGCCTTATGTATGTTTTCATATTTTTAATTAAGTTAAGGTAACTGAGTGGCCACCTATTGGGAAAATAGCTGCTCATTCGGCTTACGATATGTTTCATGGTATAAGTGCCTGATTGTTAGTTTGGTTTTTTCCCACCTCGGTTTTTGGAGTGGCAATCTCTTTCTGATTGCGCCTTTTCCTGATCTTTGCCTACTTGTTCCTTTTTATTGATTCTTAACTTTCTTTTATCTTAACAAAGAAAGACTAGATACCAAACAAATCATGTTCTGATCATAGGTGTAGTTTTTGACCTGCCATTTAGAGACACCAACAAAAATTTAAAAAAAAAAGTTTCACTTACTATGCCACATTTTTGTTATTTTTTGTCCAAACTGAGTTTAAAAAAAAGTATATTACATGGGACATATGTGTGCCAGCTTAGAAAGCACTCAAAATAAAAGTGCAAATTCATAGCATGTGAAAATGGTGACATTTGATATATATTGTCTTGCTATTGAAAAATGCTGCATAAAATATCGTATTGTATATCGCCAGAAAGCGTATTGCCCAAGTGTTATGGTAGAATATTAACATTTATTCTTTGGTAATATCGTATTGAATTAAACGCGCATAACATGACCTAACTGGTAAAAGACATTTTTCACTTTTGAACGTAAATGCTGCTGGCGCTTGCGGTTATGACTTTCCGTGTGATGGGGGGCGACTCGTGAGGGCATATTTGAGACGAAGACGAGGGACGATATGAAGAATTACCTAGTCAAAACTACCAATATCCCGACGAAGACGAATTAAATAAGAGAGTCAAAAAATGAAATAGTCTAGGACGTGTATCTGTGTAGCTCAGTAGGTAGCGTCCTTGGAGTTGAAAGCGAAAGGTCCTTGGTTCGAGTCCCGGACGGATGACTTTTTTCTTTTCTTTATTTGTCTCTCTTGTGACAAAAAAACTTTGGAAATAAAACATATATTATCAGCTGATTATATTTGTTTTCTCTTGTATTGGGAGCTCGATCGTATTTTTGGTATAAGAGCTGATCTATCCTCACGTCAATATTTCTTTCTGGGTGACATGAAATATGAATATACTGAAGGCTTGTACAGGCATAATGTGGCTAGGATAAGTTAGCCACCCTGAACGACTTATGTTTTCCGCGGACGTAGGCACTAGCTCAAATAGTACACTGTATAGTGTACATGTAAAGATATATGTATATTTATTAGGTGTAAGACCTACAGTTCCACGTGCTGTCTCGTGAGAGAACATAATTTATTTTGGCATGTTTATACATGTATTTCAAACAGATACTCGAAATCTTGATGTTATTTATTTGGTTGATGTTTCGTTTTGAGTCCATTAAACAATAAGTGCGATATCCTAGCTACATTTTACATAGCCATACAAATAAGTTGAGGTTTTGAAGACCTTGCACAGTATTTCAGCATTTTGAATCATACGGCAGAAAGTTCGTATAGGTAATTGTCCAGGTGTGAGTCGATATTCACTATTAGATAAATAGGGCAATATTACAGTTTTAGTAAATAACTTTTGTAACGTCAAAAATATCTCTGAGGTGCAAATGGTTTCATATAGACAAAATATTCAGCTTTAATATGATGTTTTTATAATTAAGTTAGCATTATTAAAAATTAGTCTTTATGCGTGCATTCTGTAGGCACTATCAAAATGATTAAAAAAATAGAAAAAATGCCGAATTTAGGAAAGGGTTCAGTCTTTCAATCTACCGTTTTAACTATTATTCACAAAAATATCACTAAGGTGCAAACGGATTCATATTATAGAGTTTTTATATTTTCATATGATATAATTTTCATAAAAGTGACATAAAAGGAAATTGGTCTTTATGCCTTAGGTATCCAAAAGTTTAAAATTTATTTTCTTGTCGTTTATGCTCGAGTTACCTGTCGGTTATAGTACTTTATTGAATAACCGTTGAATCTGGGAATCCTGTGTATAGATTATGAAACCGGGACAGAGTCACTTAATCAATTAATATGCAAAGTCAGTGAACGACTTTAATGAATAAATAAATAAATAAATAAATAAATAAATAAATAAATAAATAAATTAATTCTATGTTGCGGATGGATCCAAAATTAAGGCATAAAGGCAGTGAGCAAATAGATATGGAAAAATACTTTCCAAATACAGACATAATAAACCGCATATTAAGAAAGAAAGCAACAACGAAATAAACTTAAGAAAGGAAGCAAGAAAGAAAGAAAGAAAGAAAGAAAGGAATGTATTGTGCAAATATAAAATAATTCCGTCGATCCGTGGATCAAATTATAATTATCGCTAAGATAAGAAAAATGGAAAGGTAGAGTCCGCAACAAAATTATTTCCATGATTCAAATAGCATTTTCAACAAATGACATAGTTTTTAATGTGTTTTATGTTCCGGCTTGCTTCGAGTCCTTTCAAGAAGCCGTGAAGAATAAAAGTTGTTTGGTCACGGCTAGTTTCTTGAAAAACATAATTATTTGGAATATGTTACCGAATGAGATCATAATTTTGATAAAATTAAGGTGTTAGATTTCGTTTACAATATGACTGAAATAGTGCACATAAAATGATTACATTAAAATCACAATCGCTGTACAAAATAGAAAATATGACACAGTCGTTGGCGGCAGTTTACTCAACAAAACATCTCGTGTTTTGTCACCCATTGGAGTTTGTTTTGACAAGTACAGAAATTTGAGACGCCACATGAGAATACAAATAATATGCTTAGGCGAAAGAAAAAAAAAAAAAAAAAAAAAAAAAAAAAAAAAAAAAAAAACGCGCAGATCAGTTGTGCAGTAATTGCACAGCTGATCAGCGTCGTTGTTTTCGCTACACAGACAGTACAACACCACTATTTACTAAATCCGAAATTTCAAGCATTTACTTTGTTTGTTCAGCATATTGGCACGTGCCGTGTCAAAATCCTTGTTTATTCAGTCATTCAGCCCATTCATGTCGATTGTCATCACATGAGAGAGAGAGAGAGAGAGAGAGAGAGAGAGAGAGAGAGAGAGAGAGAGAGAAAATAAGATAGGGAGAAATTAGAGGTGAAGTATGAATGTCACACGGATAGATTTATGCGAAAATTATGCTTTATATATAAGCATCTATTATGTATACATAAATGATGTTCAGAAAGAAAGAAAGGGAAAAAAAGAAAAAAAAACAAGAAAAAACGAAATTAAGAAAGGGGGAAGAAAAAATAGAAAGACAAAAGAAAGTATAATTTATGCAAATAATAATGAAGTGATGTATGCGTTACCGGCTAAATGTTTATTCTATGTAAAAATTATGCTGCAGATCGGCATCGAGCATGTCGAAACTGTGTAATGATAGCAGAGAGAGAGAGAGAGAGAGAGAGAGAGACAGACAGACAGAGAGAGAGAGAGGAGAGAGAGAGAGAGAGAGAGAGTGAGAGAGAATGAGAAAGCGAGAGAAAATGAGAGCCAAGTGAGGAACATTAACGTTATGTCATACAAAAACGGCAATTATGCAAATTATACGCGGAAATATTGGAACATTTCACAATCAAGCAGTGGCGTCCTGGGCGTAGCTACAAACGTTTCCAAAAAAAAAAAAAAAAAAAAAAAAAAAAAAAAAAAAAAAAAAAAAAAAAAAAAAAGAAACACATTATTTATTTAATCTGTTTTTTACGTATCAATATACGCGTTTACACTAAGTCTTGGTTATGCAGGGTTTGTTTGTACTGACAGGGTTTCAAAACCGCTTCCTTAATTTATCCTGTCAAAACCTCATTCACTTTTTGTCATACTAAATCATGCACACCCAAATAACTTAATCCCAATGATGGTCATAAAAAGTGTTGTTTTAACCCCGGGGCTTATAAAAACACTAGAGATAAAAAGATTAGTTTGAGACCTATCGGAAATTCTCGGAAAGTCTCGTAAAATTACCGGAGATGGTACGCTTCGATCAATACCTGGTGGAGCTCAGTTAACTGCTATCATAAACTACGAGGTTTCTGACCCACGGCGATAATTACGATTTTTGGGATGTTTTTTCCAAGTCAAAGGCTTTCTTTCTGTTCCTCATTTATTCTCTTGAATTATGCGTGATGTTTATCTGGTTGAATTCAAATAAATATAATTAAACTTCAAACTAAAACAACCTTATTTTCAAGAAAATGAATGTCTATAGACTGAGAAACATACAGTTCGTTTTTTCATAACGTGCCGCGTACCTTGCTTAACCCTAAAACAGGATGACAATATTCTTTACGCGAGCACACACACACACATACACACACACGCGCGCGCGCGCGCGCACGCACACACGCACGCAAGTTTCGTAGATTACTTCAGGTCGCAGTGGTTCAGTCAGTCGCTTCGTAAAATCACGTCGAGAATAAATACGTACATGTAGTTGATATAAGACTGGTACAAAATTATTTTTAGGGAGCACGGTGGCGTAGTGGTAGGGCGTCTGACTCCGAATCGAGAGGTCCTGGGTTCGATCCCAACAGGCGCCACCGTGTTGTGTCCTTGAGCATGACACGTTTGGTTAAACCCAGGAAGCGGTGGCTCCGTCCCGACATGACTGAAAAAAATGTTGACTGTGACATAAAGCCTTAATAAAAATGATTTTGATAAGACCATCTGACTCGTTATCTCAGGAGGTTGAGCGCGAGTAGAAAACGCCTTTTTTATTGGAATTATTATTATTATTATTATTTTTTTTCGCAGAAAACAAAAAAAAATAATAATAATAAAAATAAAAACTTAAAACCTTTTATGCATTGGTAAAATGCAAAAATAAAGAAATCCAGACAGCAATTAAACATATAAATCGTAAACAATGTTATCATATGCAAGGTAACAATGATTATTGTTGTCTTCCCGTTTAACTGTCTGATTCTAATGGAACAATGAACCAGAAGTGGCCTTTGACACGACATTATTACAAAATCGCATCATCAACCGTCATGTTTGCCATTAAAGATACATTACGCGTTCAATGCGAGTCGGCCTTACAAATGCTTGGCGCGAATAAAACAGTTTCCAGTGCAGAATATTATTTAGACACTCGTGTGTATAACTAGGGATCGCTAGTTCAATTCTGAGCTGCCCATGGCTTTATGGTGACACTGTAAACCAAGATCCCGTCTGCATATGACTATAACTGTTGTTGGGAAAACAACTATCAACTATTTATTATCGCCATGTGACTTTTAACATACTGGTGCATGTATATTCGTACATTGGCTGTTAAGCTACATGTACATTTCACGTGCTTTTCGTGAACACACAGAAACTTTTTTACATGACTTTTTTTTGTAAACATGGCAAGATTTACGATTTGAAACATTTAGTTGATCTTTAATTTTATGTGCAGTTTTTTTATTCTACGCCTTACAACGTTTTGACACATTTCAAGTAATATCGAGCATGGTCTGTTATCCTCATCAGGATAACATGTCCGTGACATGTTTACCCCATTGAACAACGCCTTTTAAACCAAAACTTGAGTATGCAGGGGGGTATACCTAGTTTTACCTCACATGAGCCCTTCGGCTCAAAAGATGAGCTTATAGGATGGCCATGCCCCGTCGTCCGTCCGTCGTCGTCTGTCAACAATTTCCATGATCTTCTTCTCTGAAACAGCTTGGCCAATCAAAGTTAAAACTGTTTGCGGAGCATTCTTAGGAAGGGGGAAAGAAATTTGCATAAATGGACCAGGTCACATGACTAAGATGGCCGCCTTTGGCTATTAATAGCAAAAACCGTTAAAATGTTTCTTCTCCAGAACCAGAAGGCCTATGATTTTGTAACTTGGCATGAAGCATCAAACAATAATAAAAGCACTACAAAGTTTGTATAAATCATTTCGCTGGGATGACCTTGATCTATTTTACGGTAAGATCAACTTACATGTAGGTCACCCATGCATTTAAATGGGGAAATAAGTTAAATGTAATTAAATGAGTGGAAACTTGCCATGATAATACAAATGGGCAGATTTATTTTTATGAAAACATTAAGACCCACGTGGTTGTCTGCTCCTGCTGGTGGATATATACATGTATATGACTATAATATTTAAACATCTTCTTTCAACCGCATGGCCGATCAAAGCCAAACTTCGTGGAAGGGGAACAAAAGTTTGTATTAATGGTCAAGGTAACTTGACAAAAATGGCCGCCATGGCTATAAATTGAAAAACATTTAAAAGTGTTCTTCTTCAGAACCAGTAGGCCTATGATTTTGAAACTTGGCATGAAGCATCTACGAAGTCTATATATGACCCAGGGATGACATTAACCTATTATCGGACAAGGTCAACTTAGGTTGCATATGCTTCTGAAAACATAGATTGTGAGTATTCGTTCTATCATGTGTCCACAATCTATGTTTTGAACAAATAAGAAAATATCAAAACTGTTGAACTGAAAATTTTCATTTTTTTTTCAACTTAAAAAAACACTGTATTTTGCTTGTTAAGGTTTTGTAATATATCATCATGATACAGGGTACCGTTTTAGTGCACATGTATTAAATACACATGCTGACGACAGATCTACAACATTTGATTATTCTTAACCTTACTCATTAGGGCCCATCTTTGCGTCCGGAATCGGGCAAGCATATAAGCACATAAGCTTCTTACTCAATCTGAATATAAATAAATAATAAATTGAATCGGTTTGTTGATTTGGGCGTTAATCCAACAGCAAAAGTCATATGGAAACGAGACCTCAGTTTATAGTCTCATCCGACAGACTCAAGTATACCCGGATCAAACCTGCGATCTCTGGTTTATAAGGTACGTGAAATAACCACGGCACCATGGAGGCTTGCATAATAGGTTCAGTATGAACTTTATCACGATAGCAATCGTAAATGACGCTTTTAAATGAGGGTCTTTCGGAACCTGAATTTTATGGTGACTTGGTTTACAAATTTAAGAAACTTAAAGGAATTAATGATTTTTCTTTTCAGTTCAGAAAAATCATAACACGTTACAGACGTATAGGTTATAACTTAAATGTTATGCGACAGTCTGCATGCTTAGTTTTTAACCCAATCATGGTTGATAACTATGCTGCCTTCTTTAATTGCACGCCGGTGGGTCGGGCGTCAGACTCTATGATGGCCCCGACATAAAGCTATTCATTTTAGTTGGTTGGGGCCGGAGCTTCTTGTCTGTTGCTTGGCCCACCGGGGTCCAACTGGTGTTTTTCTTTTGCTCCGGAGTTAGTAGGTTATTCGGCGCCCAGGGATCTCCATCGTCGGGCAGCTTACTCAGTCTGTGAGTCCTGGTTTTTGATTCATCAGGATGTTTATCATGATTTATTTGTTTGTTCTTGATGATTCATTGACTAGTTAGAGATTCACTACGAGGACCAAATAACTAACTAAATGTTATGAACCACCGCAGAAGCTGAGGGTGAGGTTATGGCCATGTAAAACCGGTTTAAGCCCGCCAGTAACTTTGTGTTACTGATCGTTCCAAGTCGATACTTCTGTGGTGGTTCTTTTTGTTTTATGTCTTGGTGTATAAATTTTTTTGTGCTGTTGGCGCCTTATGTATGTTTTCATATTTTTAGTTAAGTTAAGGTAACTGAGTGGCCACCTATTGGGAAAATAGCTGCTCATTCGGCTTACGATATGTTTCATGGTATAAGTACCTGATTGTTAGTTTGGTTTTTTCCCACCTCGGTTTTTGGAGTGGGAATCTTTTTCTGATTGCGCCTTTTCCTGATCTTTGCCTACTTGTACCTTTTTAAATGTTATAAAAGGACAAAAGAACGCATGCCCTTAACACCGACTGCGTTCGGCTTGCCAAGCAGCAATGTGGTTTGATAACTGATCCGGCTTGATATGATCTTTGTTTTGTCGATGGGCCTTAGGACAAAATTTCCCCCTGTTACATGTATATATATTAGAATCATGATTGGTGGTTCGTTTGTTTACATATGAAATGTCGGTAAATGGACACGTGAAATGTCTGCGTGGTATACTGTACATGAATAATACGTATTCTGATATTGTCTATCAGTGTCAGCACCATCGTATATGCTTGCGATACAGTCAAAGTCCTTACAACAAAGATTGATGCAACATCACACAACATGTGATAAAATGGATTAAAACAACCTTCAGCGCAGTAATATCGCTTTGGCAACTACCAACACCAAGACAATGAACTCTTCGCCGTAGCCTTGCTGCCCAATTTATCAGTCTTACAATCACGGGTGACACAAACCAAATTATGCTTGTGGGTGTGCAAGTTCGTTTTCTCAGGATTCTCCCCTCCCCCCACTGTTACTGATTTACCCGTCTCATATGAACTAAAATAATCTTGAACGGGCCGAAAATTGTATAAAAAAAAAACCCGAATCATTATGATCAGAAATGAGCACAATCAGACCCTTATCTGTAATCAACAGGTCTAAGAGCTGACATAAATTTACAGACTGTCTTTAGATTTACAGACTGTCTTTAGATTTAAAGACCTGTGAGTCTACAGAATTAAAGACTAAAACGAAGAAATAGAAACAATTATGAAATACGGAAAATTCGCACTGATAAACAATTGTGATTTGCTTTATTACATAAGCAGTTGCATAGTGCAGAAAAATGTTCATCGTTTGTTGACTTAACATTGAATAATGGAAGAAACAAATAAATGTGTTTTGATATACAAAAGTTTTCTCCCATATACTATAACTCAACAATTGATAACGCAAGCAATCATCTGATCGGGTGACATTCATCGCCAACAATGGTCAAAGGGAGAATAATCAACAAGGAATACATTTAGTTATTATTTGCTATCAGTACACGGAAATAAGGCCATACTTTTACACGAACTTTACACACCGAATATCGTACATGTATAGGTCATTCATTTACGTTAAATATAGAATGCGCTTTTTCTTGGTATTCCAAAATTCGATGAAATGCTGCATAAGTCTTTAAATATATAGACTTTACAAGTCTTTAGATTTACAGACTGTCTTTATATCTACAGACTTAAAAAGTCTGTAGATTTACAGACAGTCTGTAAATCTAGTAAGTCTGTAGATTTAAAGACTTGAAATGTCAGCTCTTAGACCTGATCAAGTAACAATAGAATGACCAAGAATCTATACAATTAAATTTCCCATCCTAACATAGACACCAGGCGGGAGAGACATGGCGGTGCAACACATCACAAGCAATTTAACAACACGCATAAAAACAAAATTACTAGCTCTTTCCAAACAAGACCAGCGTCCAGTCTGTTAAAAGGGACAATACACGAGGCAATAATCTTAAGAAAACACATGTGTCAATGTGAAGACTGTATACACCATTATTTGTGAAACAAATGAATAATTTGTGCACTTTGACAGAATATGTACTTATGTAGTGTCCAAAATTGCTTCTACGTGTATGTGAAAATGGCGAACATGAAAAGTAAACTGCGGCGAAGTGACGCGCGACCCGCTTTACGGGACACTATGCGTCCTCTACGGAAACACTTTAGAAACTCATGAAAATAATATAATTGTGTTAGTTTGATTTTAATTTATTTATTTGAATTCAACCAGGAAAAACAGCACGCTTACTATCACACAGAATAAATGAGGATCAGAACGAAAGCTTATGTCTTGCCAAATTCATTTTCTACATCGTAACCATCGCACTCGATATGGCAGAAATACTGTTGAAAGTATACAATAAACAAAAACAGCTGTGTGGCTAGGCATATTGTAGCTACATGTAGGGTATTGCCCCCATCGCTCTTCCTACTGTCGAATGGACTCAAAACGAGACATCGACAAAATAAACATCGTTCGCTCACGAGATAGCACGTGAAACTGTAGTTTAACATCTAATAATACACATATATCTGAACATGTACACTATACATTTTGATATTTGTTAACATTCAGTTTACGTCCCTTTCAAGATTATTTCAGCTCATATGAAAAGCACCAAACAGTAGGTGGGGCGAAAACGGGAATACCCTGAGAAAAACCGCCTGGCACAACCGCAAGCAGAACTTGGCCTGTCTCACATGTGGCCATTGTGGGTTTCGAACTCACACCAGACACAACGGTATGATGATTAAGTGATTATGAAACAGCGCTCTTAACTGCTCTGCCACGGGGGACGCTTGCGTGTATTTTTAGTCATTAGAGGCGGTCAGCTTATCCTATCCACATTATCTGTACCAGCCAGTCAGGAAATAAATGTTGACGTTAGGATCGGTCGCTGATCCGTTCTTCTGCCGAAAAAATGACGATCGAGTTCTCGGCTTCAATAGGTGAAAAATCAATACCTATAAAAAACCTATACATACGGTCTGCCTTCTCACTAGACAGTTTAATCCAGAAACTTACGATCTTAGTATTAAATGCAGCAGTGAATTTTGTGATTCTTGCATTTGCCAATAGATAAAATATTATTTTCTTTTTTCCTTTTTTTTTTTTTTTCATTTCTTTTTAATTTTCTAAGCTTTATTGTCACAGGTGCGAAAAAAGTAAGAAACAAAGAAAAGGAAAAATAATTTTTGTCCTACCCGGACTCGAGCCCAGGACCTTTCGCTTCTATGTCTTACACTCTACCGACTGAACTATTCAGCTAGGCGTGCTGAACAATTCGTTTTTTGCGTGTCTCATTTAATACACCTCCGGTGGGCTGTTGGTAGTTTTGACTAAGTAATTTTTCATTTCGCCCCTCGCCTTCGTCTCAAATATGCCCTCACGAGTCGTCGCCCATCACACACAAAGCCGTAACCGCAAGCGCCAGCAAAATTTACGTTCAAAAGTGAAAAATGTCTAAAAGCAACTCTGGTCGTGACAGCCGTGTATTTTTATCAGTGTTGTCCGGCCATACATACTAACAGGATAACCATAAGTCGAAGTAGCATATGCTTAATATTTTGCGAGAAAACCAAAGTAACATTTAATCACTGGGAGTCTCCAAATAACTGGCAATTATCTTTATCAAATATACCATTTATTTCGAGATTTAAGAAGATACAAGTAGGTAATGATCAGGAAATAGCGAAATCGGAAAGAAATTCTCTCTTACAATCCGAGGTGGGATACAACTTTATTGACAATCAGGCACTTATACTAATATAATAAAATATAAAGGTTTGACCCCTATTTTAACTGATACAAAAACAGTTTTTAGGCTGCATATGAAATATAAACATGAATTGTTTACCAGACGCATAAACATTTCATATCCGGAGACATGGCCTATTCCAGTTGGCTCAAATATCAAACATAAATACTGTGTGGCTCTGCGGAAAACCCCTAATCAAGTTCATGAAGAACTTTTGCGTATACTTTTATATGCAGCATTAACTTGCTTTATTTTAAAAGTTTTACATATTTTTAAGTTCGTTGTTTACAGTTGTATTTTCATAGCTACAATGAAAGAGTCATGTCCTCCGAGCCAATTAGAATATATTATATCACCTTTCCAAGAATGGATGAATCATCATTATCAACTATACCCCACTGGTTATTTCTTAAGCGCACAAACATTCGATGAGATGTCACTGAATCATCATTATCAACTATACCCCACTGGTTATTTCTTAAGCGCACAAACATTCGATGAGATGTCACTGGTATGTTGACATCTGCAAGGATTTTGTGCGCCTGCGGTCACCGAACTTTGTCACGTAATTGTCTCACAGTTGTCTGCCCCTCTAGGAAAGATATATACCCGAAAGTGAAAGGACAATACAATTTGACGGTATTTATGAAATACAATCAACTTTTCAGGTGAAACACATAGTTTGGCGCTATATCAAAACGTTTTGAATGACATAAAGCTTGCCGGCCTTGTCTCAACAGAAATGTCACGGCGGCACTGTTAAAGTGTTTTATTTGTGATTGGCGCTGCAAGAGTTGAATCTTGGGAGACAGCTTTGATCATGTTACCCACTTCATTTCATTTATCCAATCTATCCAACATTAGGATATCATGACTTGCAGAAAGGTAAATGTAGGCAACGATCAGGAAAAGGCGCAATCAAAAAAGATCCCCATTCCAAAAACCGAGGTGGGAAAAAAACTAAATTAACAATCAATTACTTATACCATGAAAGCATATCGTAAACCGAATGAGCAGCTATTTTCTCAATAGGTGACCACTCCGTTACCTAAACTTAACTAAACTATAATAATATACATACGGCGCCAATAACACACAAACTTTTAAACACCAAGGCATAAAACAATAATAACCACCACATAAGTATCGCCTTGGAACGGTCAGTAATATAAAATGACTGGCGGGCTTAAAACGATTTTACAAGTACCTAACCTCACCCTCAGTTTCTGCAGTGGTTCACAACATTTAGTTAGTTGTTCGGTCCCCGTGGTGAATCTCTAGCTTGTCAATGAATCATCATGGACAAACAAATAAACCATGATAAATTAAAGTATGCCTAACAATAACCCTAATAAAATCACCCGGTAACATCACATTAAATTGGACGTCAGACAAGTGTCGAAATTAAATTTCGAAATGACTTGGCGTAAAAAGCAATTTGATTTCTTCAGGATCCGATTTCGTCTGTTCGTTTCATCTTAACCCATATTTGACGAATGGATTTTCCCATCATTATCATTAGGGTGAGTCCACTTTCAGTTTTAGGGGTGTTAGGAGTGATTTTTATTTTTTAACTCATTTTTCGATAAAATTTCCCTGTGAAAACAGAATAGCAGATTATGGGACGCCGCGTTCTGCGGCGTCACATCTGGGGCTATTCTGTTTGCCTTTGTCCCATAAAAGGGACGCCAGGCTTAAATGAGTTAAACCAAGCAGCATCTGCTGTGCATATCCACACCATTGCTCTTACGTGTACTAGCATGTACAGAATGCGGGCCAGTCATATTTTTGATAAATTAAATGTTAACCAATTCAAAACAACTAATTTGAAACTAAATGGTTACAACTTACATGTGATATGGATTATACGTGTATATGCGCATGCTTCAAATCGGGAAACATCTTTGGCATTTGATGTGTGTGTGTGTGTGTGTGTGTGTGTGTGTGTGTGTGTGTTTAAAATTCAGAAGAATATTGTTGTCCTGTTTTTGGGTTAAGCTAAGATTGCAACACTTACTGGAAAGAACGATAGAACTAGAATATTGTGTTAGTTTAAATTTAATTATATTTATTTGAATTCAACCAGGTAAACAACGCGCATACTATCACACAAAATAAATGATGATCAGAACCAAAGCCTATGGCTGGCCAAATTAATTTCCAACATCGTAACCATCGCATTTGAAGGTCTAAAACAAATACAATTAGTTGTGTGGCTAGGCATAGTGTACATGCTTCATATAGAATATTGCCTCCATCGCATTTCGTATGGCAATACAGATGAATGTCGAATGGACCCAAAACAAAACATCGACAAAATAAACACCGTCAAGCTGATAATCTGTTTGAAATATAAGCATGCCAGAATGGATTATGTTTGCTCACGAGACAGCATGTGACACTGTAGGTTTACATCTAATAAATA
The DNA here is from genome assembly GCA_964017185.1 of Rugalucina vietnamica. NCBI lineage: Eukaryota > Metazoa > Mollusca > Bivalvia > Lucinida > Lucinidae > Rugalucina > Rugalucina vietnamica. Next base: position 8,869,734 of record OZ024874.1, on the reverse strand, counting down.
CACATATCTGTACATGTACACTATACTTTTTGATTTTGTACCTTGCGTCATTTTAAGTCATTTGAGGCTGTCAACTTATTCTAACCACATTCTTCCTGTACCAGCCTTCAGGAGAGAAATGTTGACGTCACATTCCGCTCTTCTGCCGAAAATTACGATTGAGCTCCCAGCTTCAATCGGTAAAAAGTCAACAAGTGGAACACTATACATATCGGCTGCCTTCTCACTAGACAAAGTACACAAATTTACGATTTCGTTATTCTTGCACTTGCCAAATTGCCATTGAATATAATTTATTTACTTTTTATTTGTCTATTTTTTTATTATTTTTGTCTCTAAATTTTATTGTCACAGGGGCCAAAGAAAAGAAGAAAAAAAGGAAATGAAAAACGCATGTTCTTTCGCTTTTTTATTTCTCACACGCTACCTACTGAGCTACAGAGCTAGATGTCCTGGGTACAGAATTACAATCCTCCCTTTAAGTTAAGGAAGACCTTAGCTATGGAGACAAATTTCAGCATCCAAAAACATGCACCTAAAGCAGACTGAACTAATTCTTATCGGTTTTATTATGTAAATGGTATTTTGTTTTACACATATGAATATTTTCATAACTGCAGTTATTGATTTTTATGATAAAATATCGAGTCAAAATTTGTCACCTTAACAAAGGTTGACCTTTAAGGAAGCATTGTAATTCTGGGCACTGGACTATTTCATTTTTGAATGTCTTATCTAATTCGTCTACGTTCGGCTATAGATAGTTCTTCATAGCGTAAAGGTCGTATCAACCATCATCTTCGTATCAAATGCGGCCTAAAGAGTATTGTCCCATCTAGCCGTAAGTCGCCAGTGACAGCGACAGCGAAATTTAATTTCGAAAGTGAAAAATGGCTATTTCAACAATGCTTGCAGTTATGACCAAGGGTCTCGTTCGAAAAAGAATTCAGTTTGCCTATATTTTGAAAGTCTGTAGCTTGTAAAATACGAAAGTTATAATTGTAAACATGCGTTTTTATAAAAGCCTGATGTCTTTTGCACACAACAAAATAAACCATGTTAGAATATTTTACATATATATGTACTTGCCATGGCTTTAGTTTTTTAGGGTAGGGGTAATGTTTTTGACAAAAATTTTTGATTCAGAAAATCAAGATTTCCAACTATATCCATCAACTACATGTACATGCCAATACAACATTTGGGACATAATCAGATGTTGCAGGTGGCCCCGTTTTCATAAAAAGGAAATAAATAATATTGCATTCTTTTGGTCAATAATTATTCTGCCCATAACTATTGAACATAATCTGTATTACCTACTCTATTCACTGAGGTATATCATAAATACACAGCTTATACATGTACATGCAATACCAAAATTTTAGTAGTGTGTCTGATAAATGTACATTGTGCATGGGTGCTACATCAAAATTTAATTGTTTGTGTTTAATGGCAATAAAACTGACACAGAGAACATTTTTATGTTTAGCAAAGAATAAAATCCGCTGTCCAAGCAGATCATGACTTGTCTCATTTTTTTATTCAGTTTTACGTCCCTTTCAAGCTTTTTCACTCATATCGAGACGAATCAATCGGTAGGTGGGTCGAAAACCGGAGTTCCCGGGGAAAAAAAATACCTGACACACCCGCAAGCAGAACATGGCTTGTCTCACATATGAATTCGTGCCCCGTGCGAGGCGCGAACCCACATCGGTGAGAATTCAAATAAATATATATCACTGCTGTGTCTGGTGTGGGTTCGAACCCCGCTCTGGCCACATGTGAGAAAAACTAAGTTCTTTTTTCGGGTATGCCAGGTGGTTTTTGTCGGGGTCCTCCCGTTTTCGCCCACCTAATGATTGGTCCGTCTCATATGAGCTGTAATAATCTTAAAAGGGACGTAAAACTGAATTCATAAAATAAAAAAAAATAAAAAAAATAATTAAACTTCAATTTAACACAAAGGAGGCGCGATGGCGATGACTCCGAATCGAAAGGTCCTGGGCTCGATCCCCACAGGCGTCATCGTCTTGTGTCCTTGAGTAAGACATATTAACTCCCTACAGTACTGGTTAAACCAAGGAAGAGCTGGCTCCGTCCCGACATGACTGAAAAATTGTTGACTGGGCCGTTACGCCTCAATACAAACAAACCAAAAAGCAAGCAAACGCAATGTTATTTTCAAGAAATAAATGTTCATAAAACTGAGAAATATCTAGTTCTTTTTCTTTGCATACCAAGCTTAACCCGAAAACAGGACAACAGTATTCTTCAGAATTTTACGCGCGCGGATACATCTACATCCACCCTCAGCCACCCACCCACACTCCCGCGCGCAATTCGTAGAGGACTTCATGTCGTAGAAGTTCAGTCAGTCACCTCTTATAAAATCACCTGATAAAAACTCGTGTGAATAACTAGGGGTCGCCAGTTCGATTCCGTCTTTATATGACATTAACTGTTGGTGGGAAAACCCGATATCAACAACTTGTTATCGCCATGTGATGTTTTCATACTGGCACATGTACACTGTGTATATATACTGACGTCAATAAAAAACGCTTCACCGACAATGTTGCATAACGTGACCAATAGATATACAATATGAACATAATTTGCACTTTCCTTACGTTACATTCTATCTCATGGTATAGCATAAACCGACTTTGTTTAAGATGCGCACTTTTCTCAAAACTTGCATGGGTGCACCATTTTTAAAAATGCACCCTGACGTCATTATACAGACGTTTTTGACGTGAAAATTCTTGAGAGCCGTGCAAAGCCGTTTTACAAACTAAAGAACATCAAACTTTTGAAACGTTACATTACTGGACAACGTGAAGCTGAAATACTGAAAAAAAGCATAAGGACTTTTCACAAGAAAAAAAAACCAGAAGGAACGAAAAAATGATACTGTTCGGTTTCTGGCGTTCGAAGCGTCTCCAAAGTCTGGGACCATTGTTCGCTTAGATATAAGATTCCCTCTTTCGATTTTTGTTACCGTAGTTCTTTCGCCGACGCTTCTGTAGCAAAATCTTTTTGACATCGACGTCTCTTCTGCTTACGAATTCTAATGATGAAACGTTTCAGAAACGATGCCGTTATATTCGGGTTTATACCTTGATTTAATCTTCATAAAGTAGTCGAATTATTACAAATGAATAGCCAAGAATGGAGCAATGGTATTCTGACGCTTAATTCCCTAGACGTCTAATAAAGCTGTATACGTTATCCGTAAGGACGTTCGTTTCAAACTGAAAGGCAGGAGAAGTAACTATAGAAACTATTCTATGTCTAAAGGCCATGCCAGGATAGCCTTTGAAAACTTTTTGACCATTTTGACGGCGATTACCATTCAAGCATTGGTCATTAGCTGCAGTGACGTCAATAACGCTAGAGAACGAGAATCGGTTTTCCAAAAATGTGTTTCAACAACCTATGGTCACGTATGGATATTCCACTCTATGGCTTTTGTGTTGGTTTTGTAAAGGAGACTATCAGTAATCGAAAGAAGCGATGCCCGATAGACCGATTCATGAGCAGAATAGGGATTTTGCGAGGAATGTGTGTTTTCAACAGCATGTAATTTTTCGAGCAGCTGTCTGAATAATTCCATTTCACCATTTCCGATTAGCAAAAAATATGACTAATATTTAAAATAATCAAAACTGTTAATTTTGGCAGTGTCACGTGTCAAAGTTGACTGAGGCGTTTTTTGTTGACGTCAGTATACGTACATTGGTTCTATTAAGCTACATTTTCACGTGTCTTTCGTGAACGCACAGACAAGTTTATACATGTATATATTGCAAGATTTACGATTTGAAACATTTAGTTGCTCTTTGATGTGCAGTTTTTGATTCTACGTCTTACAAAGTTTTCGCATACGAGCGTGGTCTGTTATCCTCATAAGGATAGCATGTCCGTGACATGTATACCCCCTTGAACCACACCTTTATACCTCAAAACTGGGGTATGCAGGGGTATACCTATATTTAGCTCACCTAAGCCGGAGGCTCAAAAGGTGAGCTTTGGTGTGGGTTCGAGCCCCGCTCTGGCCACACGTGAGACAAGCCAAGTTCTGCTTGCGGATGTGTCAGGTGTTTTTTCTCGGGGTTCTCCCGTTTTCGCCGCACCTAATGATTGACCCGTTAAATATGAGCTGAAATAATCTTGAAAGGGACGTTAAACTGAATCGAAAAAACAAAAAAAGAAAAAAAAAGGTGAGCTTATAGGATGGCCATGCTCCGGCGTCCGTCCGTCGTCCGACAATAAGTTCAAAGATCTCCTCTGAAACGGCGCTTGGCAAATCAAAGCTAAACTTCATGTTGGGCAGTCTCAAGAATGGGAAACGAATTTGCATAAAGGGTTCAGGTCACATGATCAAGACGGCCGCCATGGCTATAAATAACAAAACATTAAAAAAAAATCTTCTTCTTCTCCAGAACCAAAAGGACATTGATTTTGAAACTTGGCATGGAGCTCTACAAAATTAATATATATATTTTAGGTCGCCCATGCATTTGAATTGCGAAAATTGGTAAAATGTTATTGAGTAGCTGGAAACTTCCTTTGAGTATGCAAATCGACATAAAATTTATGTTTATGAAAACATTAAGTTCTCAGGGGGTTGTCTGCTCCATCTCTGAAACCGCATGACCAATCAAAGCCAAACTTCATGTGGAGCATCGTTTGGAAGGGGCTACGAAAGTTTGTATAAATGACCAAGATGGCCGCCATGATTGTAAATAGCAAAAACCTTTAACAATGTTCTTTTTCAGAACCATTAGGCCTATGATTTTGAAACTTGGCATGAATCATCTACAAGGGTATTATAAATCATGACCCAGGGATGACATTGACATGCTTTACGGCAAGGTCAACTTAGCATGCCCATGCATCTGAAAACATAGATTGTGAGTACTTGTTAGGACCGCCTCCGGAAGGCGGTTCTAGGGTGTACCCAAAATCTATGTTTTGAGCAGAATAAGAAAATAACAACACATTTTATATTTTTTTTTTTTTTTTTTTTTTTTTTTTTTTTTTTTACATCTTTAAAAATCACTGAATATTGCATGGTGATGCTACATTAAAAAAGCGTCAAGATACAGGGCAGAGTTTTAGTGCACATGTATTACACATGCTGACAAGTAATGCTGAGTTACAACAATATTTTGTCCTGTTTTAGGGTTAAGCTTGATGTGCAACACTTACAGAAAAAAGAACTAAATATTTCTCAGTTTTATGAACATTTATTTTCTTGAAAATAATATTGCGTGAGTTTGAAGTTTAAACATATATAACTTTTTCTTCAGTTTTACGTCCCTTTCAAGATTATTTCAGCTCATATGAGACCCCGCAAGCAGAACATGGCTTGCCTCACATGTGGCCAGAGCGGGGATCGAACTCGCACCAGACATAGCGGTAAGATGATCGAGTGATCAGCGCTCTTAACCGCTCGGCAACAGGGGCCGCCTTAAATATATACACATGGAAATAAGTTAGGGAACACCTGTCATAATGTGACTACCAACTTTGGACTGAATGTATCCTTCTTTGTAAAAATTATAAAGAATGTTTTGACAATTTTTCAGAATCTGCAGACTCCAAAGTTGCTTCTATATGAAAATGGTTTGCATCAAACATAAACTGCGGCGGAGAGCAGCCATCTTTGATTCAGAAAACGTTTGCTAAACTTAAGAAACGCACTGCTAGTCTGTGTGATAACTTCATTATTTGAACTCACATTGTCGTAATTTTTCGTAAGCATAAAGCTGAGGCATTGCTTGTGGAACTTGGATCATAAATTCTTTATTTTCTAACCGACTGTCGGCGGTAGGCCCATACTTTTCCGGGCATAGGTTTCATGCCTACGTTTTGTTCTTTGGGTATACATTTTGCATGTTGTAAATGTTGGGCCAGATATTCGATATGATCCTTTAGGAATCTAAACATGTACGTTCTTGTTATAGTGTCCTAGCGGAATTATTCTTTTACAGCTTTAGTTGCAAAATATCCAAGAACTTGGCTTTCCGTAGAAATCAATGCAAACTGTAGATTTTGTATTATTAGTTGGTTTTTAGATGAAGCATGACGTTTTAGGTCCGAAATCGTTTATTCATTCAAAACGATCAGATTCAACATTTTATTCCTGTTTTGCTTTCAAAATTGAGTTTTGCGGAGTGCAGAAGCAAAAAGGCAAACTTGTATTCAGTAAAATTGGAGTTTTTCGCATATGGCATATTGCATCCTCCGTAGCACAAAGACGAAATGTTGTGAATTTCCATAAATTGGGCTGTAGCTAGGCCAAGGTATGAAATATATGTGATAAAAATTTCAGTATCGCCAGAAAAAAAGGAAACTGGATTTTTTCAAACTCTCCCCAAGGGTTCAAAGTGTTCCCTAACTTATTTCCATGTGTATACATGTATTTATTTGAATTCAACCAGATACACAGCACGCACACTACAAGAATAAGGAAACTGGATTTTTTCAAACTCTCCCCAAGGGCTCAATGTGTTCCCTAACTTATTTCCATGTGTATACATGTATTTATTTGAATTCAACCAGATACACAGCACGCATACTACAAGAATAAATAGAGATCAGAGAGAAAGCCTATGGCTTGCAAATTCATCTCATATATCGTAATTATCGCATCGGATATGGTTGAAATACTGTTGAAGGTCTACAAATTCTCAAAATAATAATGTAGCTAGGATATCGTACTTTTGCCATGCAGATGCCTGTAAACGAAACATCAATAAAATAAACCCCATCAAGCTTTCGATTATCTGTTTGAAATACATGTATAAAACTGAATTATGTTCGCTCACGAGACAACACGTTAAACTGTAGTTTTTACACCAAATAAAAAGACATATGAGCCACCTCGTGGGAAAACCAACAATGTGGTTTCCGAACAGGTCCGACACAAACCGGCCTGTACAGCTACAGAAGCCGACTAGAAGCTTGAAATTTTGGAGTTAAGTAGAGGAGGAATTGTACTATCCGAGTAGCGAAAACAAAGGCGCTGATCAGCTTCGCGGTTACCGCGAGGCTGATCTGCGTCTTTGTTTTCGCATATGCAGATTGTTGGTTTTCCCATTAGGCGGCTCATATATCTGTACATGTACACTATATACTATATATTTGAGTTAGTGCTTTACGTCCGCCGAAAACATTTTAAGTCATTCAGGGTGGCCAACTTATCCTAGCCACATTATTCCTGTACGAGCCTTCAGTATATACATATTTTCATGTCTCCGGGAAAGAAATACTGACGTGAGGATCGCTCGCAGATCCGCTCTTCTACCGAAAAATGCGATCGGACTTCCGATTTCAATAGGTTTTAAGTCAACAAGAGAAAACATACATGTGGACTGCCTTCTCACTATTCACGATTCTTGCATTTGCCAATAAATATAATCAGATGAAACTATATATTATTTTCATTTCCTTAGCTTTATTGTCACATGGTAGACAACAAAAGAAAAGATTAAAAGAAATAGGTCCGACCGGGATCTGAACCCAGGGCCTTTCGCTTTTAATTCTTGCACGCTACCTACTGAGCTACAAAGATAGATGTCCCAGACTATTTCATTTTGTGCCTGTCCTGTTTGATTCGCCTCTGTTTTGCTATCGATAATTCTTGACCAAGTAAGGGTTCATATCACCCCTCGTCTTCGTTTAAGATATGGCCTGATAAGTAATCGCCCATGTTGCCGACAAACGCAAGTATTATAACAAAACTTTACTGGACTTTGAAAGATAACTATGCAAATACATGTAAATATCTTTATTTCTTAACTTATTTACATCAACTATAACATCACAAATGGTATATTGTGCTTCAACATTACAAAATATACATATGCACTGAAATTCAATTTTGATGCTGTCAAAATTAAAAATTTAATTTTTAAAATTTTCGATATCTGTAATATACTTAATTCAAAACATTGATTGTGGGTACATGTTAGAACCACCTTGACGAAGTGGCTCTTACAAATATACACAATTACATAATTTATGTTTTGGTTCAAAAAAAAAGAAAAATTGGTATACCCCTGTGAACTCCATTTTTTCGTTAATTGCACGCCACAGGGTAGAGCGTCAGACTCAATGATGGCCCCGATGCAAAGCTTTTCATTTTTGTTGGCTTGGGCCGAAGCTTCTTGTCTGTTGCTTGGCCCACCGGGGTTCAACTGGTGTTTTATGTTTTCTTTTGCTCCATCGTCGGGAAGCTTACACATGCTTAGAATATTCGTTTTTGATTCATCATGAAGTTTATCATGATTTATTTGTTTGCCCATGATGATTCAGTGACTAGTTAGATATTCACCACGAGGACCGAACAACTAACTAAATGTTGTGAACCACTGCAGAAGCCGAGGGTGAGGTAAGGTACATGTACCTGTAAAACCGGTTTAAGCCCGCCAGTAATGTTATATTACTGATCGTTCCAAGGCGATACTTCTGTGGTGGTTCTTATTGTTTTATGTCTTGGTGTTTATTTTTTTATGCTGCTGGCGCCTTATGTATGTTATCATATTTTAGTTTAGTTTAGGTAACTGAATGACACTGTATTAGGAAAATAGCTGCCCATTAGGCTTACGATATGTGTTCATGGTGTAAGTATCTGATTGTTGATTTAGTTTTTTCCCACCTCGGTCTTTAAAGTGGGAATCTTTTTCTGATTGCGCCTTTTACTGATCGTTGCCTACTTGTACCTTTTTACTGTATAAAAGTGGGGTATAAAGGGTTATACATTTCACGGACATGTTTTCATGATGATGTAACGCAATAGGATCCGGAGTTAGAATGCCTCCTTATAGGTAAGGCCATCATAAGCTATGGTGACGAAGTTTTTTTACTTAGTAGGTCACAGGTAAAAATGATTTTACATATTACGTAAGTGTAAAATAAAATGTCAATTACATATTTATGCCGAAATGCAAGATTTAGTAAAGGTAAAATGCAAATTTTATGGTGCTAAACTTCGTCTCCATGTCTAATGTCTTCCTTATTTTAAAGGAGCAAAGAAAATCTTGATCCATTTAATAAATATAGAGATTAACCCAGACTTATGGCCGCTATAATGCAAGCTTATTTAACATAAAGTATTTCGGCACAAATACATCCCATCGACAAACACGAATTAATATGCCACAAAGGAAAACCATAAATAACTTTGACCAAAGGGTACCACTAAGACGCTCCTCTATATTCTAATTGTTAACCACATCTACGCTGAAAAAAAGTTACAAGAGGCCACTTTTCAAACTCAGTTTTTGTAACTAAGCCATGTTCAAAATTGCACGATTTTAGTCTGAAGACGTGTTTTTCAAGTAAGTAAAGTTCCAAAGTGTTCAGAAATAATTTTCTTTCACCAAACGCGATTTTTGAGTAAAAATGCAAAAATCAAGGTTTTTGAAAAAAAAAATGATAAAGCACAACATTAATTGAAATTATGAGCGAGTGTCATCAAAGGGGCCCTTCCGGCTTGGAAAAACATCAAACATTCGAATTTTCTCTACTGGTAGACTTTCTGCGCATTTTTAAAAATCGCAAATCTTGAGATTTTTCTTTTAAATTCATCAATGTGCCTCTTAAACATGTTAATCGCTATAACCCGAGTGAGCTATTTTTGACTATTTTCGAGGACAAACTTGTCACGGCTGAGGCACACTTCCGGTTTCAATTCCAATTTTTAACGAACAAAATAACGAAATTTATGGAAATTTACGATTTTTTAAAATTTTCAAAGTTTATTAGAGTCTAGTATTATACCTTAATACTCGCTGAAAATTTCAATTCCATACTGCTAATAATAATGCAACCAGTCTGAGAGATGAACAAAGTTTGTATGCAAATTGCATACAAAAAGCTGAATTCATGTTATTCATGTTGCTGTCTTCTTGCATGTACAAAACAGAAACGAAGATTCTTATTGCAGCAACACATCTGACTTAATTTTATCTGGCATCATGGTAGTTTGTAGCACTTTCAAATAAATTAAAATGTAAAACAAAACGTCATAATATGACATTAAATTTGATGATAATAAAGTGTGATTTTCGAAAAGAGGGTACCTTTACTCGTGCTTCGACTGCGTGAGACATAGCACGCATTTTAGAATGCAGACACTGTCAGAGCCACTGTTAGACATTGGTTTATTAATTTAATCATGAATTTTAATTGATCGCAATTTACTTTCTGAACTAGAAGAAAAAATATGAGGTGGCCTCTTTTAACTTTTTTTCAGTGTATATACACAGTCATTTAATCCAAAAAATCAATGTATTCATTTTATAGTGAAACAACAATACATCACCTCAGCAACCTATAAATTCAACCACAAATATATACATATATACTGAGTTCCACAGCCAAACTCAACTTAATTATTCGTCTTTCACTTCGATCGTTTATTTGGAAACTCCTGTGCCCCATCAGTATTGAAATTTCCCGACAAAAATCCAAGGTTTTACTGCGCATGCACGGATATGTACAAAAATGCATTTTCTGTGCTTCATGCGCCTGGGCCCTTAATTTTTCAAACCGAAGCACACATTTCAAATCTTGAAAGATGCCTATTTTATAAACGAAAGCTGTGGTCCAACGCCAGAAATGAGCCGCGACGCGAGAAAACCGGTCTTCGGGGTTTCCGACCAGGTCCGACACAAACCGACCTGTACAAGCTCAGAAAAGAGCTAGAAGCTTGAAATTTCGGATTTAAGTAGAAGAGAAATTGTACTATCCGTGTAGCGAAAACAAAGGCGCTGATCAGCTTCGCGGTTACCGCGAAGCTGATCTGCGCCTTTGTTTTCGCCTAGGCAAAAATTCGGTTTTCTCACGATGCGGCTCAACATTAGGTTTCCGGCCTCATATGTTTAAGCCCCCCTGTTTCACCACATTATATAGTAGAATGGTGGATTCGAGGGGACATGAAATTTAAACGTCAATTACACCTACCACAGGCATCAATATATGAATTAAAACATTGTTATTCCTTTGGGATCACTAAAAAGACATATTAGAACAATTTCGCCAATCCATGCCTTATAAAAATATGTTTTTAATGTGAACTATTTTCGCTTCGGCATTTAAATTAATTACATGTTGTGATATACGCGCGTAGTGATACAGCCGACCAATCAAATCGACAAGTGGGCGGAGCAAATACCTGGTCAAAAAACTTATCGATATCAAAAGAAAACGATAACTTAAAAAATAGAAAATTATATTATTACTTAAAATAAATATATGTTGTCTTGGATATTTTTCGCTGTAAAATATATTTTCGATTTTGCTAACAAGATCGCTGGATTTGGCTATGTGAAAACGATGCATCGGCTAGATTTTCAACTAAGAAAATAATTCATAGAAAATTTTATTGTAAAAAGTTATAAAAATATTAAAGTAAATAATATAGGTGGTTTTGGATTTTTTTCTTCGCTGTGTAAAATTATTTTCAATTGCTAATATCGCTTACTTAAAGGGCGAGAAAAAAAAGAAATCTGTTGCTGAAAGAAACTGAATTTTGAGCATCCCGCAAACTTGAGGAGTTTCATTTTAATGGTAGTGTTAACGAATATATTTAAACACGTCAGATTATAGCAGTATAATTTGCATTTGGCTCACAAAACAAAAATATTGTTCGCAATGTTTCGTCATAAAAAAGAACATTCCCTTCATTGTGAAAGTTTTTCATATATAAAACGTGTTTGTTTGTTTGAATTGATGCCTAACGTCCCAGTCAATAGCCATAGTCATGTTTGGACGTTGCCCCTGTTTTATGTGACTTTCACCCAAAAACTGAAGGCACAGACAGCGTATCTATTTCTTTAGGTCCCAGTGCGCGGGACCGACCCGACCACCCTTTATTATAATATAAAACTTGGTCTGTTCAACATATATTGCTACATGTATGCCGATATCGTGTGCGCGCACACGCATGTATGTTTCTGTGTGTGTCTAACGCCAGGTCCTACACAAATAAAACTGTACAAGCACAGGAGATGGCTAACGAGTCATTACAAAAACTTGCTCATACAATAAACAGAGATTTTTTTAGCTTTAAGGATTGATTTTTTTTCCGCTGAAAAACTTTGATATTTTTCTTATTTTTGCTCAAAATAGAGATTTTGAGCAATAAGAAAATTAGTATACCCCTGCAGACGCCAGTTTTTGCTATATAAAAGTGGGGTTCAAGGGGGTATGCATTACACTGACATGTTTTCGTGATGAATTTCGGAATTAGAGAATAGAGGAATATTGTATGTCAGCATGCAGCTGATCTGCGCCTTTGGTTTGTTGATTTTCTGAAGCAGCGGTTCAAATGTGAAAACGCCAGCCTGTCTGCCCGAGGAATGCGTGATCAAAATATTGTTTTCACAATTCATACGAACGTATGAATTATACATGAACGTACATGTATATTATTAATCAACCAGATGGTTAACGGACCCTTTCTTAGTATGTGAGGCGTTTTTAAGAGCAACATTACGAAACGTTGTTCATGCAATATACAGAGATTTTTTTCAGCTGTAAAAATTGAAAATTTTAACTGATTTTTTTTTATATTTTTCTTATTTTTGCTCAAAAAATAGATTGTGGATACAAGTTGGAACCGCCTCTAACGAGTACCCACAATCTATGTTTTGGAGCAAAAATAAGAAAAATAGGTATGCCCATGCATACCCCAGTTTTACTATATAAAAGTGGTTTTAAGGGGGTCTATATTGCACGGACATGTTTTCCTGATGAAGAAAGATAAAAAGAGAAATATTTGCGAGAATCTATTGAAAAATTTATGGTTTACTTTAAGCGACAGGCCCTCGAATTCCGATCGCATGCATTATACGTGAAGAGGCACTTGTACGCGTTAGGGCAGTGTACATGTTCTCGGCGTTTGTATTTGGGTACATGAAGTAAATGTACGACGTAAGCGACAAACGAAAAAACAAACAATGCTGTATTAGTTTTTCTTCTTTCTTTTTAATCAATACCATTGAATGCATCTGCTATGCAATTAGCTGATCAGAACGGTTTAGCATCAGGGCATAACGACTTAGGTCGCAAACATGCATCAAATAGGTATGCTTTACGACATACAACAAATAAGTTTGCATGAGAAATGTTTTCGATTTTGATTTGTCGTCAAATAGCTCACAATTTCGTATATCAAAAGATAAAACGCAATCATTTCGCTACATAGTCATAGCTCATTTGCTTCTGTTTACAAAAAAAAAGCTGATACTTGTATCATTTATTAAGGATATTCAGGCGTCCATTTTGGTCGTTTCTTGGGGAAGTAAGTATACCATGCCTTCATCTAATTAGAGCAAAAGTGTGTAGACCGTTTAAACTGAAAGTTGTATACAACATACCTAATATGATTATCTATTCCTTGAGACTCAACAGAAAGTATCCAGATGTCACAGTTTTGACCGTAAAGCATGTCCATGCACGTGTTTACTTTTATTTCTGGTTTCGAAATGTTTGAAACACACCCTAAATGTACTTAGGAAGCAATCTGTAATAATTATATTAAAAAAAAAAAACAAAATAAATACATGTATCTGAAAGAATTAAAGTGCAATATGAATCAATACAATAATGAAAGTAATGCAAAATCAAAATAACCGAATCAATCAAAACATGCAAAAGCTCTCCGGTCAAATTTAGAAACCAAATATTATTAAACTCATTTCTTTTACAAGAAGAATGTAAAATAACAAGGGACAGACTAAAACGCTGAATTTTCTGCTGAATTCAGCAACTGACTGATCAGCGGAAATATACTAAAACGCTGAAATGCTGAATTGCTGATTTTTTTTGTACACCAGTTTTGATCGTTGTTAAGCAAATGCAAATGTTGATTTTATGTATTTGATAACATTTTTCAGTGTTTAAGCAGTGTCTTTGCCCGTGTACGACCAAACCATTTAGAAACTTGACAGTCGTTTGCTGATGTGCTGATTTGAATTAAATTAGCTATGATGTATTGAAATACATGTACATCAAAAGTATTCAAACTGTTATGTTTTCAGTATAGTTCCTGCAGTTTCATTTATACATGCATGTGGACAGTTTGATACACTATCAGAATTGGTCAGAATTCTCACAGAAAAGTGTTTATCGTAGAATGAGCAGTCCGGTCTGGGTTCGATTAGAAATGCATGTAACATTTACCAATTGAAGAAATTGAAAAATAGTGCAAGACGGGCCTTCCGGATATGTCAGATCTAAAAACACGTTTAAACATAGAAACAAGAAATGGGTGCAGGTGTTTGTTTGATTGATTTGTGGTTAAGCGTCCCAGTCAACAGCTACGGCCGTGTGGGAATGGTACCTCAGTTGTATGGAACTTTTACTCACTATAAGAATTTCATGGCAATCACAATGCGCTTCAAACTAGAACGACACGAGTACACAACTGATGCTTACATGAATATGTATAGATGGATTGGCCTGAACCACTTTTCCTGGACATGTTCCGATTCTGGGTGGTTTACCCGTAATCAGAATATGGTCAGTCAGTTTAGCAGCCTATCAATGAATTTGCGCGGACCCATATTTCCACCAGAAATTTTAGTTTGTCCATATGTGACGGCATTATTAAACATTGTTCATTGCTTCTTGAATGTTTTTGCTTTTGCTGGTAAAAGCGGACAGTTTCATATGATAGCAAAAATTCAGATAAAGCTGAAAAGATATATCAGTTTCTGTGTGGGTTTCAAAGCTGCAGAATTGTCAAACAAAATGTTCTAGCATTCTAGGACTTGATAGTTCGTGCAAGTACATGTACTTCTCTCTAAGTAAAGGTTTCTACTTGTAAAATGGTAGTGTTATTAACCTAATCTTTGGTATTTGTTTGAACACGAGGTGTGAACACACGTATTTGTTATCTCTCAATCATACTCGATCAACCAAAGTGTCATTTTGACCTTACGCATGAATTAACTGGTAACTTAATTAATGTGACGCGTGTTGATCATTAATCTATTACCACACTAATGTGTTTAGTTGCAAAAAGGCGTGAATGTCATATTTTTCAAAAATTTTCAACACTGACACAGGGATAAAGCAAGGGGACCCACTCTCCCCGGCGCTGTTCATATGTTTCATAAATGATATCATTCATAACACCAACGATGATTATGGCGAATCATTGACTATCAATGAAATTAATATGTCTACAGCTGTATACTCATGCATGCTGCAGAAAGAAAGAAAGAAAGAAAGAAAGAAAGAAAGAAAGAAAGAAAGAAAGAATGAATGAATGAATGAATGAATGAATGAATGAATGAATGAATGAATGAATGAATACGATTGTTTCCAATTGTTTCAAACATATAAAAATGTAGCGCTTTCTTTTTAAAATGAATGAATGGAGTGGGAAGTTCTTTTCTGCTTTATTCTACGTTTTCCTTTTTTCTTTGGAAACAAATAAGATTGCCATAGACTTTAACTGTTCATTGCAATCGTTTATGGCCCCTAAGGTAGTCGCTTATCGCAATTAGGTAGCTGTTTAGTGCAATCAGTTACATGTATGGCACACTTTTATTTTATGGCCTACAGTAGTCGCCTATGAAGCAGAGACCTCCATACACCTCCAGATATTTTAATTGAATTAACTTTAGTGAAGGACACTATTAGCTAAATAACATTGGTGTCATAGTCAAGCAATATACATGTATACGCAGAAGCAAAGACGCAGATCAGCTGGCGTCTCTGTTCTCGCAAGACAGATAGTACAATACCAACTGAAATTTCAAGCTGCTAGCCTTCGCCTGTGACTGTACAGGCTGATTTGTGAAGCAAAGATTGTTGATTTTGTCATGCAAATGCCCATTTCATACATAACTTTACTCAATTGGTTTGATTTGTACTGTTGTAAATAATGGTTTATCAGGGTATGTCTGATAATTTAGCTGTTTCTTGAGCACTGAAGTTTATATTGAGCCTTAGTACGGAAACTCTACTCTTACTAATTCATGCGATCAGCTATAACTGCAACTGCCGATAGTGAACGACTGTCCGCTTAATACACATTGCTAGGCTGGCAATGTATGAGACTAATTACAGTCACCACAGTTCGTGTCATTGTATATAATTGTGCTATTGATATTGTTGCACCATTACATGTTGATTTTCCTCTTATTTTTTCTACATTTGATGAAGACGCTAAACTATATCATGCACTGGAGATTCTTTGAATTGTATATACATGCCCTATCGTTTATCACAGTGCAAACAACTACATGTAATATTATAGCAGGTCAAATTTTGAAATGTATGCGTTATGTATATGTAAATGTTTATTTCTATATCAAATGTGTTTGTTGTTTTGTAATTTATTTTGAAAGGATATATATAGCATCTAATGCTGTTCAATTTACGTGAAAAGTAATGTTGAAACTTGAACTTAAAACCATTTAATGCTCTTTGTTTTTCGTTTCGTTAAGAGCATATATTTTTTGGTTTTGTATTTGCTTCTATATACACATTTTCAGAATGCTTTGTCACCTTCTTTGCTATTAAAGAAGGAGACGTAAAGCAAAAGGAAGATGTCTTTTGAGGGTCGGAACTAATTTCTTGAAGCAGAGTAAATGTGTATATCCTTAAAGTGTATTTGAGAATAAAACAGCACTTGTTTGATTTAGTCATGACACAAAAATGCAACAAAGATAGCCAAGCAAGCATGCAATATATTTTCTTTTGGCAAAACTGTTATTCAAAGTTAACAAACATTTTGTAATTATATGTCATTCTGAGCTATATTGCTACACCTTATGTTGAGCAAAAGAGATTTTCACTCAAACATTTTGATATTTCGTTTTCTCTTCTATGTGTATTATTTGTATATTGGAAAAGTATATGCATACAAAACCGAGCAATTGACTCTACAGTTTAATCATTTATTAATATGTACCCTAAGGCATTGGTAAACACATTATCTTCACTTTATAACTTATCATATTTCCTTTTTTCTTTAGTATTTGCATTTTCCTGTCTGCTGTCTACTTACCAGTCTGAACAGAATTTGAAAAAGGTCTATGAATATCTCTCTATGTTCATATAATGTTAGGGGTCTAGGCAACGCAAACAAACGAGAACACATTTTTACATGGTTAAAAAACAAACAGTTTGACATCTGCTTATTACAAGAGACCCACTTCGAAAAAAATACATGTGACAGTTGGAAACATATATGGGGCAAACAATGTTTTCTCAGTGGTATATCCTCAAACAGTGAAGGTGTAGGAATATTAATTAATCCAAATCTTCAATGTGAAATCCTCAGTCATACAGAACTAATATGTGGTAGACTGCAATCCCTTGAACTAAAAATAAACGAAAAACAAATAACAATTATAAATATCTATGGGCCTAATAAAGATGAATTAAACATTTTTGAAATATTAAATACATATATACAAGAAAATGAAGACAAAAATTATATAATTGCAGGTGATTTTAACACAGTTTTGGATACAGACATGGATAAGAAAAATGGACGAGTTGATACGCACAAATTTTGTAGACAGAAAATTATTGACATAATTGAAACATATGATTTAACAGATATATGGAGAGATAAACATCCTGGTTTAATGCAGTATACATGGCATTCTTCACACAAGCCGCCAATTTTCTGTCGACTAGATTATTTTTTGATTTCTAAAAACATTTCTAATATTGTTACTTCCTGTGAGCATAAAACAAGTTATAAGTCCGATCACAGTATAGTTACATTGTCGATCGATTTTAACGAATGTAAAAGAGGTCCTGGTTATTTTAAACTCAATAACAGTCTTATACTAGATACTGAATATCAACAGCAAATTAAAGAAAATATAAATAATATAGCAATAATAAATAATGACGCAAACCCAAATACATTATGGGAAATTATTAAAGGTACTATAAGGAATGAAACAATAAAATATGCATCGGCAAAGAAAAAATATCATTTACAAATTGAAGAAACTCATATAAAAGACATAGAAATATTGGAAAACAAATTAACGCGCTCAAGTGAGCAACATCATACTGAAAGACTCAAACAAGAACTTGACAACAAAAGGAAAGAATTAGATAAAATCACGGAAAACAAATTAAATGGGTTCATTACACGGTCTAAGGCACAGATTATCGAACAAAACGAAAAAAATAGTAAATATTTTGCTGGTCTCGAAAAGAAAAAAGCTGAATCCAAAATCATATCTAGATTAAATATAAATGGAAATATTATTACAAGTCAGAAATCTATCCTAGCGGAAGAAAAGAAATTCTACGAACATCTTTACTCAAAAAAAGAACAAACAAACTCTAATATTGATTTTTTTGACAATGCATTACCTAAATTAAACGAAAATGAAAGTAACAGCTGTGAAGGGCAAATAACTGAACAAGAATGTATAAAAGCTATTAAAGAAATGAAAAATCAAAAAAGTCCTGGTTCTGATGGCATAACAGCAGAATTTTACAAAATATTTTGGCATGACATAAAGGATTATTATTTAAAATCAATTAACTTTTCTTTTCAAAATCAAGAGCTTACAGAACTCCAAAAACAAAGCGTTATTACACTGTTACCAAAACCAGGAAAAGATAATATACTTTTAGAAAATTGGAGACCTATTAGCCTTCTTAATGTAGACTATAAAATAGCAACAAAAGTCATTGCAAACAGGATCAAAAATGTACTACCAAAACTTATACACGAAACACAAACGGGGTTTATGAAAGGTCGCTATATAGGTGAGAACATTCGTCTTATTTTCGAAACAATAGATTACGTTGATGAACAAAATTTGCCAGGTATCTTATTTTTCTCCGATTATGAAAAAGCTTTCGACAGCATTAGTCATGATTTTTTGTTTAAATGTTTAAGGCATTTCAATTTTAACAATGATTTACTGAACTGGATACGTTTATTTTATAAAGATGCTAAAAGTTGTGTTTCAAACAATGGTCACCACTCAGAGTTTTTTACCATTAGAAGAGGTGTAAGGCAGGGGTGTCCGTTATCCCCGTACTTATTTATAATTTGCATTGAACTTCTATCAAATCAAATTCTAAAGAATCAAGACGTTAAAGGAATACATATAAATGGTAAGGAATTCAAAACTTCACTTTTTGCAGATGACGCAGCATTCATAATGGACGGATCAAGGCAATCTTTTGATACTTTAGTCAATATAATGGATAATTTCTCAAACATCTCCGGATTAAAATTAAACGCCAAAAAATGCCAAATTCTTCGCATCGGGGTCACAAAACATACAAATATAGAATTTATGAAACATAGAAAGTTCTCTTGGAATTCAGAAGAAGCAAGCTGTCTCGGAATGATTTTTAAAACAAATAAACAAAACGTATTATCATCAAATTTAGAACCTAAGGTTAAAGCATTCAAAACTTGTTTACAACAGTGGAGTCACAGAAAACTTACACTTATGGGAAAAATTGTTGTGATTAAAAATTTTGCACTTCCGAAACTAATTTACCCACTTACATCTTTACAAAACCCTCCGAAAGAAACTGTAAAACAAATAGAACAACTAATGTATTCATTTTTATGGGACAATAAACCGGATAAAATTAAACGTAGTACATTGATCAAAGATTACAACCAAGGAGGTCTTAGGATGATTGATATTGAAAAATTTATATGGTCACTAAAGGCAAGCTGGATTAAACGTTTTTTACAACCTGAAAACAAAAGTCTTTTGAAAACTTTATATGAATACGATTTCGAAAAGTTTGGAGGCAACATCTTATTTGAATGTAATTTTAATGACATTGATGTAATAAAACACTTCAAGAACAAACCTTTTCTAAAAGATATACTTATTGCATGGTCAAACTTAAACTTTAAACCCATTATATATAGTCATTTCAATGAAATTCTTTGGAATAACTCTAACATACGTGTAGATAATAAAACAGTATTTTATAAACGTTGGTCAGAGCTAGGCATCAAATACGTAAAAGATATTTATGACCATGAAGCTAAAGTATATTGTCCATTTAGAACAATTCAGAATAAATTTGGGTTGCCTAGTAGTGATTATTTAAGGTATTTAAGCCTCATAAACAGTATCCCAAAAGACTGGAAACGTAAACTTAGCCAAGAAAACTCAAACATCCCTGTCGAAACAAAACTATTAGAGCAACTTAAGAATACTACGCAAGTAAATAAATTTATCTATAACTGTTTTCTGAACAAAACATTAACACATGAAATTAAATCTGAAATCAAATGGAATGAGCAGTTTTCAAATGAAAATTTAATCTGGAAAAATATATATACTGTCATATTCAAAACAACAAATGATATAAAACTTCGCAACTTCCAATATAAGTATTTGATGCGAATTATACCAACAAACCAGTTTCTAACGAAATGTCATGTTGTCAGTTCTTCCCTGTGCGAATTTTGCAACATGGAAATAGAAACTTTTTCACATCTTTTCTGGGAGTGCACATATGTACAACAATTCTGGACTTCACTGACAGACTTTCTGAATCGCTGTAATTTCAACTTCAGTTTAGATTTTAAAACAATGAGTTTCGGAATAACCCAAGCAAATCCTAATTACAAAGTGTTAACTCAAAATTTCATTATCTATATAGGAAAATATTTCATCTTTCAAGCTAAACAAAGAAAACAAATTCCAAACATACAACATTTTAAATCATTTCTTTTAACGCGAATCAAAATAGAGAAAGAGATAGCTTTGCTTAATGATAAACTTGCCTCTTTTGAAACCAAATGGAGAACCTTAATTGATACATTGACAATAAATGAAGCGTAAAGTTTAGAAGTAGACAGCAGCAATATTATTTATTTTATCTATTTATTTCATTCACTTATTTATTTATTGCATATTTTTTTTTCTTTGAATGTTTTCTTTTCTTTCACATTTTCACTTAAAAGCATTATGTATAAAGATTTATAAATAGCATGAGTAGGTCTACATGAAACTGTATACATTAACATGCTGAATTGACTCACGATAATATGCTTATATGTATGTTAAATAGTGTTTGTATGAAGTTGTTGTTGTATAAATCTTTGTATAAAATGTGAAAAAATAAATGAGAAAAAAAAAGAAAACAAATACGCATGTTCACACATCGAAGATAAAATTAATCATTATGTCCATTTTTTACCGTATGGGCAAAAACTTTTACATGGAGTAAAATAGCACACAATTCAGTTTAATTATTCCTTAACTTGGTAAAGATAAATATTACATGTACATGCATTTCAAGATCTACACCTTCTAGGAAAAAATACATCAGTATTTGTTAGATTTCTGTTGAAGTAGAACTCAACACAGCCTATGCATTCACGGTGATTGTCGAAAGTTTTGATTACTTACCAGCGAATGCAAAGAAATTAGTAAGACCAGACTGCGCGATGGCATATTAAACTCTGTCCACAAGTACACATGTATGAATTGCAAGATCATTACCAAAACACAACATTCTGAATACTTCTTATGTATTACAAACCATAATAACTGATCACGAAAATCAGCACATCAGCAAACTAAGTGGTATGATTGCGCATACTGCATTATAAATGTTTGTTATGAAAAAACATAAATGAAGGCTCTAAAATTATTATTGTGAGAAACATCCATCATCCGATAGCTGTTTTCATAATGCTTCTGATTTACAACAAAGCCCTATTATTTCAACAATATACATATGTTCTACCGAGAAAGGAGCCGCACTAACGATGGTTGCAGAATGCTCCGAAAACATGTATAAAATAATGAAATATTTTATGCCGACAAAAGTGCGATGGTGCGATGATAGAGCATCTTTAATTGGTAGGTGTGAATTATCACGGTAGGTGTAGATTGGCCCGTGCGTATATATTGTCCTATGACATCTTTGTTATTTACATTCTGTTGTCTCTATACCATCGTAATCGTGATAGTCATTCATTGTTATTTAATGTATAATTAATATTTTGTATCAAAATTAGGGTATGATATGCAAAATAAAGTTTAAAATTGACAACGAACAAAAAATCAGCAGTTCAGTATTTCAGCGTTTTAGTATATTTCTGCTGATCAGTCAGTTGCTGAATTCAGCAGAAAATTCAGCGTTTTAGTCTGTCCCAAATAACAAACATAGTTAGTAGAAGATGTTTTGTCAAAAATAGACAATCATAATTCAGCGTATCTCCTTATTTTCCTTAAGATTTTTAATTATATAATACAAAGGACTTTTTATGCTGGTTTTATGTCTGTGGTTATAGTACACGTTTAGAAGATCGTATGTAACGTTTCAATATGCAAACTTTAGGATTCAAATGTCTTTGGCAATACATGTACATATATGCGTACAACCGAATACAACTAAAGTTACACCGAGGTGATCAGCAGATGTAATATGAGCCGCGTTGTGAGAAAACCTGATGTTTGCCTATGCGAAAACAAAGACGCAGATTAGCCATGCAGTAACTGCACTGCTGATCAGCGCCTTTGTTTTCGTTTGAGGGGTAGCGCAATTCATCTTCTTCAAGGCTTAAATTAAAGGCAGTGGCTAGGGATACGGTACCGTATCTTTAGCCTGTGGGCTAGGGATACGGTACCGTATCCCTATCCTGGCGGCTAGAGATACGGTACCGTATCTGTAGCCTATATATATATCGGAAATGGCTAAAGGTACGGTATAGATTAAAATCGATAATATAATATTTTCAGGTGAGTTTTAAGTTGAATTATTGCAAGTATCCTACATGACTAAAGGTACGAAGACTGGAGACACAGACTTAAGAAAACAATGTTAATGTATAAAGTTGAGAGATTTCAATTTTATTTCTAACCCCGTCGAACGAAATTTTCAATTGTTATATTTGAGTGTGTGTTTGTGCAATATCACCATTATCTACAATTATTTGACCGACATCAAATGATAAAAAGCCAAATCGCAGTATGGAAGTTTCTAACGATATGTGAAGATATTAATCCGCGCCTCAATGTGCGAACAACAAACACGGCATTAATCATGTTAATTAATAAGTGTTGATTTATTTTGTCCTACCGCTAAACCCCTGAAGTAAGACATTGGCATTGTTTAATTTGCCAATCATTATTTGGCGAATGCTTTTAACTTAGTAACTGCAAAATAAAACAATAATTATTAAGCTATTACTCAATTCAATCGCCGTACAATTTTAAAACACGCATGCAAATCTTGATTCATACCGTCAGAATGGCTCGTATACTTCACATCGGGCAAAATTTTGACAACTTTCAAGCATTTGAAAGTGCTATAGAGTGCTATCAGAATGCCGAAAGCGTTCGAATTCAGTTCTATAAGAGAGATTCTAGAAGTGTAGAAAAGGCACAAGTGCGTATTTGGTATAAGTTGAACGAAAGACTAAAATACTATGAGCTTATATTCAAGCGCTGTAAATAAAGACACGGCGTAAATTTGAATTGCGGCTCTCCACGTCAGTGCATTTACTTGAAAATTTAGAACATAGTATTTTGACATTTTCTAAGACTTGCGCTTTCTAAGTTAGACTTTGCAGTCGAAAACACTGTCTATCAAAGAACTATTTCCGGGATTTATTATATAATTTTACGCTTGGTTTACACGTTTTATTGCTCTCGTAATTGTTCTTTATGTGCTTATTTTAAGTTGGAAATCATGTTGTGATACTTTGGCAATCAATCTATTTTTTTTTTTTTTTTTTTTTATTTTACGAGTTTATTTTATTTTATTCTCTTTTTTTCTGCGTCGAAATGATTGAGATACATGTATGTTCATTTATCTAAGAAGCATTTTTATTTAAAAGTTTACATGCGATGTTCAATAAAATCAAGTAATAAATTGCCTAAAGTGCAATCGAAATATAACATTTTTATATATAAATGACTCAGACTAGCCAAAGATACTCCAAAAATTTGTTTGAAAAACATGCAAACCGCTTTTGTCTCGTACGGTTTTTAGTTGTTATATATATGCATAATTTCACAACCAGTTAACAGATTAACAACAATTAACGCTACTACTGGTAAGATTATTGTGCATGTGTAGAGCTTGCCCAACCATGAAACTGTGAGAAAAGTAAGACGCCCATAAATGTTTATTTTTATGATTCATTGGGATACTTGCAATGATTCAACTTAAAACACACCAGAAAATATTATATTATCGACTTTTAATCTATACCGTACCTTTAGCCATTTCCGACATATAGGCTACAGATACGGTACCGTATCTCTAGCCGCCAGGCTAGGGATACGGTACCGTATCCCTAGCCCACAGGCTAAAGATACGGTACCGTATCCCTAGCCACTGCCTAAATTAAAATCAAGTTTAAGCTTCCAGCCATCGTCTGTAAGTGCACAGACCGGTTTGTGTCGCACCTGAAGTAAAACCCCGCTGCATACATTATATTATTTAAGGTTGCGAAATACCAAAATTAAAATGTTGGAAACATTTCGCGCATATTGAAGCGGTTTTGTCGTTATTTGTTTCTGTAGAATATTTACAGTCTAAGGAAATGTTGACTTTAGTCCATTTAATGGCATCGATCAGATAACTTATTTTCGGTAACCTCTTTTCTGGTCCTTCTGTTATTATGAATTTATCTATTCATTTATTTATTAGGTTAGGCGTAAGTTCGGAAAATCGCATTTATGGCGCATAAAGATCATTTTATTTTTTATTTTTTACTATCAATTAATCGTTGTAAACTTATGAGTATCATATTGTCAATTAAATTTTCAAAGTTCATTTCCAATTCCCGACTCTGTACGATAGATCACCATGAAAAAAGAAATAGAAATGATAACAAGATCAATTAAAAAGAAATAAATAAAATCGATTTATCAAGATTTAATATGATCGAAACATTCCTTTAAAGCGTGCCAATAAACCATATGACACGTGGGGATATTGTGTGACATACCGCTCGGCATCATCAAAGAGTCGCACAAACTGGAATATGATGTATGCGGAACCAAAAAATGCTTTGATCAAAACATAAAACGCAATTAATCTCAGTCATAAAATCAGACAATATGCGCCGGTGTAGTTTCTTCTTTAATCTTGGTCACCTGGCGTAGGTAGGGGCGGGGCTAAAATTAAAGTAGTTCGGTCGCGTATTTCTTTCACATTATGCGCGAGAACACGTAATGAATTGCCATTGATTTTGGTACCCGAAAATAGTTTTTTTTTCGGCTGTCACATGCTTACGTGGTCGACGTCGCTGCAGATGTCAAAGGTAAAAGTAATGACGAGGAAGTGGAACAATCAGAAAGTAGGTCCCACTCCAAAACGGTGGGAAAAGTGGGCCCAGTATGAATGATTTCATTAGTTAGTTGTACGCTTCGTTAAAATTTCAAACATGAATATTAAAAGTACCCTGTTATTTTTGTTGAAAATATATGAGAAAGGATTCTCACATTTTATCAACAACAAATAGCAGTGTATTTGATTATGTATTCGGCATTTACTTAATAACGAGTTGAGGTCTTAATGATGACGTTAAGCTAACGAAGTTTTGAACAACTTGACCAGACACTTATACTTAGAAAAATATCGTAAGCCGAGTGAATGCTCATTTTTTTCCATTATGACGGCCACTCAGTCACCCGAACTTAACTTAAATATGAAAACGTACACGAGGTGCAAACAGCACAACAATTCAACACAAAAACATAAAACAATTAGAACCCAAACAGAAGTATCGCCTTGGAACTATCAGTAATATATTATACTATACGGGAACCAGTGTTGTTACACTATACGGGAACCAGTGTTGTTGTCGAGTCGCAATTTTATCGAGGACAATTTTAGTAAAAATTTAATAGTTTAGAATTGTTTGATTCTTGTGGAATTGAAGGATAATAAAGTTTTACTAGTAAGCTTTTACTCTGTCGATAAACATTTTCAAGACTGATCTTAGATTATTTTTTATAACGCATCTTCGATTTTCTATTGTCTATTCTTTGTGAGAGTGTGACAAGAGCTCACATATCGACAAATTCAGATACTGATCGATTTTTCGTCACGCTTGATTAGAGACAATAGCTGTTACTCAACACTGGGTAAACGGCGTACACCGAATCTACAGTTATGTTCATTAAAGATGGCCACAAATGTGAGCAGCGATGCTGAATTTGTTGAGAACGTAATGGCGTCCCAGAGCTTGATTAACCCCGTACCTACATCTGCTGAGGGAAAAGATGAGGGTCACACACGGAAAAGGGCCCTTCTGGGAACGATGATAGTGAGGCGCCCAAAAAACTGAAATCGGATGAAGGCATGTCAGATCTCCTTGATCTTATGAAAGCACAATTTACATCATTTCGAGCAGATTTTAGGGATATGCGTAATGAAATGTCATCTACGCTTGAGAGTAAATTTACGTCCTTTGAAAGCAAACTCACTGGTACGGTTATGAAAGTTGTACATGAGGAAATTGACAGTGTGAAGAAAGATTTTAATTCCCGCATGGACGGTCTGTCAAATAAACTGGAAGCAAAAATGGTGAAATTTGTTGAAACGCATATTGATAAAAAGCTGTCACAGAGTTCTGAAGATGTCAAAACGAAACTGGGAATTTCTGACCTACAAACCGATGTGGCATCTTTGAAAAAGTCTTACGCGGACGCAGCTAGCTCCAATTCTAATGGGTCCGCTTCAGTTTCACCGCACACGGATGGAATAGAACTTAACGTTGTTATCAGAAACTTGAATTATGACCCCCGTGAACAGACTGATAAAAGCGTCACGTTGAACAAGGTAAACAAGCTTCTGCGTGATGGTCTAAAATTGAAGGCTGTGAAAGTGACTTCCTGTGAGAGAAAGCAAGCAAGGGGTCAAAAGCCAGGTCAAAAGCCAGGTCTCATTGTGGCGAAAATTCAAAATGCTGAGCAGAAGCAAACAATTATGAACGTGAAAAATAGTCTTAAGAATACCTCAGACTATAAAGATGTGTATATCGAACACGACCGTAGTTTCTCGACCCGCGTAAATGAGTCAAATATGTTCACGGTCCTAAAAGAACTGGGTAAAGCGAAAGACTATTACGTCACGAGCAATGGACGAATCCTTAAAAAGAACGAAAAATCTGGAAGTCGCCAATAAGGGGGTATAACGGTCGGTGAATGGAACGTTGGAGGGTGGTCCCTTTTAAATCAAGATACTTATGACTTTAACACTTATGTTCTAAATGAATTAAATCTCGATATTATAGGTATATGTGAGACGTTCTTAAAGAACAATGAAACATTAAGCCTGAACGGGTATAGCTGGTACGGAAATAATAGAAACAATTTACATAAAAATGCGAGGCGTGGCTCTGGTGGGGTCGGCGCATTCGTGAAAAATAGTATCTTAGAACAATATTCGTGTACGATAGACATTTCTATGGAAGATGTCATATGGTTAAAATTTGAACATCGGGTATCCGGGCATAAGTTAACGCTGTGTATATGTTATCTTCCGCCTGAGCGCTCATCGCGGAGATGTGACGGTGAAGCGTTCTTTAATGATCTGATGTTGAAGTTTTATGAATACCAAAACGAAGGGGATGTCATCATTTGCGGGGACTTTAACTCTAGGTGCGGTGATGAGTCCGATTTTATAGAGGGAGTGGATAGCATACCCCCGCGCGAAGTCATCGATGATAAATTGAATCCGTACGGACAATTGTTTCTAGACTTTCTTATCGATTGCAATTTGTGCATGATGAACGGTAGAGTTGGCGAGAA
Source organism: Rugalucina vietnamica (assembly GCA_964017185.1). NCBI lineage: Eukaryota > Metazoa > Mollusca > Bivalvia > Lucinida > Lucinidae > Rugalucina > Rugalucina vietnamica. Next base: position 8,841,961 of record OZ024874.1, on the reverse strand, counting down.
CGATTTCACGAATATTAATGGGAACGGAAGTTCTGTTGTGGATTACATTGTAGTACCACATGAGCAACTAGATAAATACGAACACTTTAAAAAAGTGCACACCATGACATCGTTGATAAATCGCCTAAACATGCAAGGTCATTCTAGAAGCTCCGAACACTCTGTACTGCAGGTAACATTACATACCGAAAGCTACATAACCTCTGTACCTTCCACAGACATTCCGAAATCCAGGTGCCGGTATAAGCTTGATAATATACCTGCATCATTTTTGAACTGTGAATCGTCGTTCCAACTCCTTATGGAAACCATAGAACGAATAGAGAAGTGTTTAGCCGATGAGCATGATGTTCAGCAAGCATATTCTGACTTCGTTGATCTTTTAAAACGCGAAATGGACGCAAAATTACCGAAACGAGGGCCGATAAAAATGGGTACATCTTATAATCCCCACAAGTCGAGGGCTAAGCCATATTGGACTTCTGAGTTGCAAGAGTTATGGGATGCTACATGCAAATATGAACGCATGTGGCTAAATAACAAACGTGGTGTTAACAGCGGTACACTAAAGGAAAACTTCCGTGTATACCGAAAGAAATTTGATAAACTAAATAGACGGAGTAAGCGGAAATACCTCATTGATCAACAGAATCAACTGCAAGAGGAGTTCGAAAATTATGATAATCCCCGAAACTTTTGGTCTAAAGTAGGGAGGCTTGGGTTAGCTAATGACAGGAAAACTACAATTCCTTGGCAAGTCAAAGATAGCGATGATCAAATTTATACTGACAAAAATAGTGTATTAAATAAGTGGAAAACGGATTATGAGTGTCTATTTAATGCGGGCCAAGATAACCCATATTATGATAACACACACTTAGAAAATGTACGAGAGATGATTCGTGATCCTCAAGGAGGTCCATTTCCGTCTTTAGACTGGTCTTTATTAAACGCACCAATTAGTAGAGAAGAAGTAAGAATTTCTGTGTATAATGCAAGGGCCAGGAAGACACCGGGGGCTGACGAAATACCGTCAGAAGTTTTGCGTAATGACAGTTGTGTTGATATACTTTTTAGAATAATTAGATTTTGTTTTAATGATGGTAGGGTTCCAAATGAATGGACTAAGGGTATAATAAATCCTATATTCAAAAGTGGGGATTCAAGTAATCCACTTAATTACAGGCCCATTACCTTACTTTCCGTCCCTTGCAAAATATACACCGACATTCTTAACCGTCGTTTAACGCAGTGGTTAGAAGATAATAATGCTCTATTTGATGGTCAAAATGGCTTCAGGAAGGGTAGAAGCTGCCTTGATCACATTTATACTCTCTACACTATAATAAACAATAGAAAGTTGGAAAAGAAAGACACATTTGTGTGCTTCGTGGACGCCAAGAAGGCGTTTAATACTGTAAATAGAGACTGTCTTTGGTATAAGCTTATGTGCATAGGCATAAATGGTAAATTTCTTCATGCGGTGCAGTCACTATATGAAAACTTATCGTGTACTGTAAGAATAAACAATTTTGAAACTGACTGGTTCAGCGTAACTCAAGGGGTGAAACAAGGCTGTGTCATCTCTCCAACGTTATTTTCCATTTATGTGAATGACCTAGCGGTGGAATTGAACAATTTGAACTGTGGTGTATCACTAAGAGAGTCTCTGAATATTTCGATTTTATTATATGCGGATAATATTGCTATTCTCTCAGAAACTGAAGCTGGAATGCAAACAATGCTAAATAAGTTAGATGATTGGTGTCGTAAATGGCGAATAATGGTTAATGAATCCAAGACTAAAGTTTTGCATTTCAGACCAAAAGCTATGAATGTAACAGATTATACTTTCAAATGTGGTGATCAAAACATAGATGTTGACAGTTGTTATAAATATCTGGGCTTTTGGATGAATGAGTTCTTAGATATGAAATTTTCTATCCGAGAGATAACGAAATCAGCCAGTAGAGCTCTTGGTGCGATTTACTCGAAATTTTTGTGTGCTGGAGGCATGAATATTTCTGTTTATACAAAATTGGTAGAGACTATGGTGGAACCTGTGTTATTCTTTTGTTCAGGCATATGGGGTCACACAAACTTTTCTGAAATTGAATCTGTCCTAAATAAAGCGGGACGTTACTTCTTGGGTGTTACAAAACATTGTTCCAATGTTTCATCGAGGGGGGATCTCGGGTGGAGCTCGTGTGAAGTGAAACATACAAGATACAATATCTTTATTAGAAAATCCTTAAAGGACATCATAAATTGGAAGTGAACAAGAGAGAATGAAAAAACAAACAAACAAAAACAATGATGAACAGCAAAATAACAATACAGAAGACTAGAATAATAAAGTACATTGTAATCCATGGGAGACAACCACAGTCCATTCAACTACAATCATAATAATAACATGACTATAAGGCAACATTATGATCTAAGGGAAAAGCACACCGTTATGAAGCAGGCAATATCTTTACATATGACAGGGTCTTCATTACTCAAAAGCCAGTTAAATTTAGACATATAAGTCTGAGAAACAATGTTCTTATTACTATTCAAATGTTTAGTAATCTGAGCTCTTTGAGAAACATACTTGGGACATGTCATTAAAAAGTGACCTTCGTCTTCCACTGCATTCAGTGAGCATTGTGTGCAAAGTCTCTCTGCAATGGGAGTCTTTGGGATAGTATATCTACCATACTCGATGCGTAATTTATGACTACTTGTTCTAAAGCGAGCCAAATTGCTACGATCAGAGTAATTGGAAACATGTTTAAGATATTTTTCAAACTCAAATATTGATTTAAATTCCCTGTATGTCCTTAACTTATCACTTTTATGCAGTTCTAACCCCCAATATCTGACAAATTTTGACTGCAAACACTTTTTAAGATCATTTAAGTGCCTTTTAGTCATAGCTAGTGGATTATTGAAAAATGTTAAAAGGTTACACTCCTTTAAAATCATATAAACACAATTCAACCAACAATCTTTTTTCTTTTGAAACATGACATAATTATCTTGTAATGCATCCTTAAGTAATTGATCTGTTTCAGATTCTTTACTAAGGCGTAACCAGTATTTGACTATAGCCAATACAGTATCTATGTACAGGGGATACCGACCAAGCTCACCATACACAGCAATATTGGTTGTCTTTTTACCGACCCCTAGTACATATTTACACATATGAACATTTAGTTTTTCTAAAGGTGAATTAACATGACAGAGCCATGACCTCGAAATAATGAAGAAAGGTAACTCGTACGAGCTTATGCGAGATTTAAGCCAGTGCATTTTTGAATGTTAAAATGTGGTCTAGCCATGTTAGCGCGCCACAGTCAACAAGGTAAAATTCACGCCGAGACGGATATAAGATAATTGAACATGCAATCCCTGAACCGTCGGCTAAATACCAGAGCGGGTATGTCTATTCATGAATTCCCGAACTCCGGCAGTTCCGAACGATTTTTTATCAACTTCTTGTCCTAGCTCAGCGTTTGGTCATCCAAACTTATATTTGCAAATTACGTTTTTAAAAATATTTTCCTTTCTCTATGGGTAGCGTTGGCTACCGATACAGAGAGTGGACATTCTGTAGATTTTACTTAAGCATTGTTAGTCAGGCCTATGCGCTCGCCGGGCATACCACCGTGGTTCAACTTGTGTTTTTCTTTTTCTCCGTATTTCAGTAAGTTATTCGGCGCCCATGGATCTCCATCGTCGGTGATGTATAACTTATTGTACGTTTTCATAGAATAAGTTAAAAATAAAATAAAAAAATAAATAATAATAATAAAAAAACACCATAAATATGCGCAGCACATTGCATTACTGCTATGGGCATCTCAACGAGAGCTATATATATATATAAAGGTCCGATGACAAGTGCCCTTTAATATGCATATGCTCTAAAAAGTACAAGTGAGCAATGATCGGGAAAAGGCGCAATCAAAGAAATTCCCACTCCAAAACCGGAGGTGTTAATTCCCATTCCAAAACCCGAGGTGGAAAAAAAATAAATTGACAGAGAAGATGTTTTTAAAATATAACCCCTGGAAACATTTTTTCTTTCATAAACCAACCTTTTGTACGTTTGCTTATTCTGTACAATCTTTGCAACGATAATACGTTCTATCTCCATTAAGCCTAGGTATAAGTGGATATCGTACGAAACCCGTACGATGTCAGTACGGAGTCACTATACGTTCTGATACAAAACGCAAGGCGATCGTACGATAGTCGTAGGGTCTTCGAAGACTTTTAGTGGACATAGTACGGAGCCCCTTGGACTTCTGACTGATACCCAGTTGGTAACAATTAGCTTGTGATGCCAATTTTTTGCATTTTTGTGCGGTCTCCACAAGGTGACCCGCGATGTTCCTACGATTCTACGACTTCCTACGATCTCCGTAGCCTCTAAAATTTTGTAATAGTTTGCACTATTACAAATTGAAAAATTTCGGCGATTTTCCCTACGATATTTTAGACATCGTAGGCGATAATGGGCTACGACGGTAGGTGTTTACAATTCATGCGGGCATCGTACGATTTTTTGTTCTGATTTTCTTTGATGTTCCAAGTCAGAACCTTACGGAGATCGTAGGGAAATCGTAGGGTCTCCGTACACTTTTAGTGGAAATCGTAAGGAGCCCGTGCGATGCCCGTGAGGAGTCCCTACGATTTCTGACTGAGCCCTTGCGGTCTCCGTACGATAACCGTCCGATGTTAGGTGTCCGTCCGTCTTTAAAGTACTACCAACGTCTTCGTGTACTCCCAAACGTGTACACCATCACAGTGTATCACGGCTCCCCCAAAAGGGAAAAGGCAAGCAGTCATATTGGAACCAAATGGTGAAATGTAACTATATCCCATCAAAAGTGCACAACAATCACATGGCGGCCGCACGATAAACTCGCGGACGCCGTGGTATGTCCGTACGGACCGAACGATAGCCGTACGATTTTAATAACCTTGTGATATAAAGTCGTACGGATGCCGTACGATCATCCTAATGGTTTACGAATATCTTACGAAATTAGTCCCAAAATTATCACAAAAAACGTGCGGTGACCGCACGATCAGCGCAGAGGTTCCGTACGGCGCCCGTACGATGCTAACTGCGATATGTCTACGGGCTACGGTCTTGCGATTTTTAGAACCTTGTAAAAGTGCAGACTACTACAAAATCGCAGAGGCTATGGAGATCGTAGTAAGCCGTAAAATCGTAGGGGTATCGTAGGGTCACCCTGCGGAGATGCAAAAATATGTATTGTACGATCATCGCTAATCGTAGGCCAAATGTAACCTAGGCTTTAGAACCAAGATCTGTTGTCTGGATATATCATTGTCATTGTTATTTGCAAAGAAGACCTACAGTGCCGGTGGAAGGGGTGGGGGTACCGTGCCCCATCTCTAACACTTTCGAAATCATTTCACCCTTTCCAATAGTTTCCATGGCGTAAATTCAATATAAATGAAATAATTATTACGTGGTTTGATAGCAGGAAAGCAATCACAAACTGAAAAAGCAAAAACAAAAACGAGGATATGCGTATGCATTTAGTAGTGGTGTGAAACCAAATTTGAAAAATCAATGAAAATCGAATACTTTTGTTCACCTTCTGTAGTAGTCACATGACGCATGATGTCACTCTGTTATGACGACATCATTTAAAGCAAAAAAGAAGAAGGCATGACAGTTTTATGTGCTTGTATTTTCAAGCTTTTTTCTTGCTTTTGGGAAATTTATCTTGCTTCATGTGGTTACAAATTTGAGAAGATATGCCGAGATACACACTGGAAAAATCGGTGAGTACGTTTATTTGATCGATTGCATTCGAAAAAGGAATAATGACAACTGATCATTCTAGGCCAACAGTCCCCCCATGAAATCATTCAGCATTTCAACGTCATTAAAAGAAAACTTGCTATGAAGCTTGGTTATTTATGCGTCTTTAGTCGTCCCTTGTTTTTTTAAACACGTGTTGATGGTGTTTAATGCGACTGCGCAAATTGGTTTCGAGTGTCAAAATCTTGTCTTCATTTACGGTCAATTTTCTCTAAAACCGTGTAAACTGGAAATCACACGTTCGGCCCAAAGTTAGATTGACATCTCTAAAACACGTTGTTAAAATATTTATGAAAACTTTTTATAGGCCCTAAATTTCTGCCACAATTTTCTGGAGGCACTGTCGTGAATTGGTCCATCGATCCGATTTTGGTGGTCAAATTCGAGCGCTAATTTCCAGGACATATCTGATTCGTCAGAATGCAAATTAGGTTCAAGTTGAAGATGAGAAACCAAATTATCCACTGCATAAGCATTTCTGTAGTTTCAATGGTTTAATACTTAGATATAGTGAGTTTAAAACACCGGAAGTAGAATGACGATTTTGTAAATTTTTCAAAGACAAAATATAGTCCCAAATCGCGGAAGCACAAAAATAATAGAATACAGCTACCGCCCATAGTTACCGACCGACTGTTAGTGAAGCATTACATGTCATTTAAATTCTGAGGTCAATTTCTGCCTCAGAAAATTTGACATTTACCAGGTAGGAGTCAAATGCACAAAAATTCAATTGTGACAAAATCCACTGTTTACACGTTTCTAAAAGCGTAAAATTTAACCTCACCTTGTCGCTTAAATGGTCATGATTAACCTATTAAGAAATATCTTTTTTCTTCAGTTTAAAGGAATATGATGGCAAATATCTAATTATCACTGAAGAGCTTTAAAACGCAAAAGTTGAATTTCAAATGTTTTGCATATTTGTAGGGATTCAATTTCAATGAAATCTGACATACATAAACATTGCTATGTATGCAAACTATTGTAAATTATTTCGTGTCAAAATAATAAGCAATGTGGGAGCAATTTGATATAGCACTAAGCCTAAAATCCGAAACTGCAAAGTAATATTAAGCATGACTATTATTTGCCCCTACTTATACAGAGAATCGCTTTCTCATTAAAATCACAAGTTTTGCCAGATGTACTGATTTTCTGGCACTGATGAAAGCTTTCTGGATGGTCATGGTCGACAAAATTTCGACGTAATTTAGCACCGTGACGTTGATTCTCTAAAGACATTGACGCCTTATGTAAAAGGTTTGGTTGATCAGACCGACGTCAACCTTTTCTGTGCCAATAGCCTGGGAGGGACCGCTGAGGAACCGAATGGTTAAACGATGGAAACCTGACGTCACGTGACGTCATATATACGTCATCAACTTTGTAAAACTCCAATCGTGCCGCATAATTCATTTTGGAAGAACCGTAGATTGAATAAAGATAAAACTTAAGTGAATTTATGTATGGATCACTATACGCTTCATGTTAAAGTCTCTGTAGATTTCAATATGAAAAAAAATGTTTTGGTCATAAGTTTTATGCTAAAATAGTATCTATATACATGGGCACTAAAATTCGCATTTACTCGCCTTATTTAGGGCAAAAATTAAGGGAAAACCTTAATGTTGCTTCATTTACATCTTTTAGTTCTACCACAAATATTATGATAAGTTTTGGACGTGGCTAGGGGCTTGGTGACGTAGAAGGCATGCGCACTCAATATAATCTCACGTCATCAATTAAATATAAACAACATGTAGCCATGAGCGGCGATGCAGGAACAAGAAAATGTACCATAAAATCCAATAATGATTCTCTTACGGGATATGGAGTAGATTGGGAGAGGAATAGTACTACTTAGAAATGATGTGCAGATCCCATGACGATGCGGCTTCAAAACTTCTAGACATGTGGTAAAGGTCCAATTATAGTTCTTAAGACAGTTTGCAACAAAATTTAATTCCGATATTATACATTAATAACTTATGTGACGATAAAATTACTTTGGGTACTTTTCTGTAATATATAAACATGTATATACGAGGGGAAAGCAAAAAGTTCGTGGACTTTCTTAATAAATTTTATAATTGACGTCCGACTGTTTTCGTATTTTCATAAGTGTAATAATGGTCTATTGTCGACATTCATGTAAAATGTTGTTTGTCGAATCTTATTTTTGATTGGTCAAATTACATCGACAAACACATGGGGTTTGCTACCCCGGAGCACGCCGTAAAATCTCTGTTTACGTGTTTATAAATATAAACATATTTTAAAAAATGTCATTTCTAAATCTCCTTAAATTATGAAATATTGATAATGATGTAATTCGGCTTGAAATGTGAAATTGCAGGTCTCGCATTCGAAAGACAACGCTACAGTGGCACTTTTTGAAAGACAAGTCTAAGCAAAAATTAGTAAAAAATGACGTCACTGATAAATGGCGGAAACTTGCACATCGATAAAATTTGTGCGAGACTTCCGAATAAAACCTACAGAAACGTCTGATTTGTTACAAACAGCTAGAGACATATCAGAACTGAAGCATACAACTGTGTTCAATGATGTGCAAAGTGTTAGTCACAACGAAATAGCTGTTAAAAACAACAAGTAAGCACAATAATCTACGCGAACAACTTTAACGTCATGGCACGCCCCGTATAATCCTAGCGTCTGTCGCAGAAATTGTCATAAAAAAAAAACTAAATTTTTCTAGCGATTTGCCTTAAACTTTCTACTTTAATCCTCCACGGATGGGGAATAAATATATGCAAATTTGCTTGAAGTCGAATGAGAAATAACGTTTTTATAGGAACTTTTGACTCGGCCAGCTTATATGGAAAACCCGTTGGTAAATGACGTTAACGTCACTGGCGTGCTCCGGGTAGCGCTAGCACGCAGCAAACAAATTGCCATGATAGAAACGACGTTTATCAAGCGATTTGTCTGAAACTTTCTATGCTTGTTTGTATTAAATTGATCGCAAACATACGGTAATTTCAGAGAAATCGCATATGTATTTTTTATTTTATTGACAAAGTCCACGAACTTTTTGCTTTCCCCTCGTATAACTCTTTTGAATTGTAGAAATGCAAAATGCGATTTAAATATTGCATGTGGCAGTTGAATTATCTTGTTATAGCAAAGGTAAGCGCTCCTGGTTCATTCAACTAGTGATTCATTCAACACAAGTCTCCCATATTATTTATGACAAGCACGTCAAGTATTCGCTTATCAAAACAAAATAAAAACAGCGCGAGCTAATTTGCATTTTTTACCGATAAATCACAGACTATTACCATGATCACAATGTTCGGTGCATATAACACTTTCAACGCTACCGTTAGAGTTTTTGCTATAATTTCAAAACTACTCAAGATATTGAAATGAAAATTGCAGGTACGGTAGAAAAATTCATGAGACGTGTACTGAAGGCAAAATGATGCCAGCAGACTTTTATAATGAAACGCCCCGGGCGTTTGAACACACCACACCTCATTTTCAAAAGTCACAAAACCATGTGTAGCGAACAAAGATCGTTACCGTGACTTCTCTTCGTATTTCCTTCATTTTGTTTTCTCTTTTTGCCACAGCACAACAAACAAAAACAAATATCATGTACACGGTCTCACAGGAGTATGCGTCTGATGCACGACGGTGCGACGTCTCATTAAGCACGTAAGACTGTAAACCTTCTGCAAGTAAACAAAGTTAATTATTTAGCAATCAAAATCACCGACCTAAATCAAATGGACCATATGTCAATTATCTGGGGCATTATCATCTCTGTAGGAAGGAGAACGTACCCTGCTAATGTTATACAGTTTTAACAATTTGTAAGGTTTGGGTGGGAGGTGTAGCACAGCGCACTTGTATGCAGTACGTGGCTTCGATGCGTAGTTCTTGGCTACATGTAGCTGTCATTCGAGTAAATGGCGGCTTAACTAGGTCAGATTAATATTTTGGTGTGATAGTTTAGTTTCAATTGTTTTGTTTGTTGTTTTGTTTTGTTTTTCTTCTTTTTTTTCATTAATAAAAGATACAAAACGCAATAGTTACAGTATGACAATAAATATTTTAGGTTTATTGCTGAAATGATGTTTTGTTCTATCCCTCAAGTTTTGCGATTTTTGAAAATGAAGTGTAGTTTGTCTAAACGCCCGGGGCGTTTCTTAATAAAGATTCACTGGCATAACTTTGCCATCAGTACACGTCACATGAATTTTTTATCGTCCCTGCAATTTTTATTTCAATATCTTGAGTAGTTTTGAAATTATAGCAAAAAAGTTGGAAGTGTCGTTAAGTATATAAATAGTCACAATTACAAGTTTATATGGCATTATCGGACTCACTTGTAATTTCACTTTATTCTACCGGTTTCACTGTTTTCTTACAGATTTTCAAGAATACATTACTAAGCAACGACATGTAACGTATTTAGTAACGTTACAGTATTGTAACGTTATTAACATGAAAATAACTTTCGTTACAATATTACAAGATTTGAAGGCATATAATACATTATAAACATATATCATATGGCGTTAAGTATACCCTGATGGCACTGTTTCAAATTATATTGCTCTACTGAGTGATGGTTTCAAAGTATTAATAAAATACCTTTCTTTGGCCCGTCGCAAGTTTATGCTTTCAGAATACATCTTATAAAATGGGAATATTTGATAGGTAGGCGTCAAATGTTTTGCACATGTGTCTATGTGCGTACTTACTTTCAACATTCTGGTGCGAGGGTCACGGATTTTTTGGTTGTGAACCGTGACCCTCCTGCGTAGAAGCCCACCAGTTTCTCCGATGTATTCTTCCCCGCAGCCTCTGCACTTCGGGGTTCAATCACTTTGCACGCGACCCACTGCGGTTCATAGCTCCATGAACACCAGAAAAATGAAATTCATTTCTTAAGTAACATTTCGTACATCCAGTAAATGAATTTTCCTGCTCGAACAACCCACTGGAGTGATGTTTTAAGGACCAAGGCCCTTTTTGCGACATTAACAATGGTTTCAATTGAAAATCCCATTACAAATTGTTTGCCATTCTTCTTTCGATCTGATGGGATATTTTTCACAAGCCAGTGTTGCCACACATTTTAATTGAAGCCCCAACGATTGGCAATGAAAAAAAATTGAAACATTTAAAGGAACAGCTATCAGCAATGGTTAAAGTTTACTATTGGTTTATTTTAAAGGGCGGTAATTTCGATGCAAAGCAATTTCAACAGCCAACAAAAACTTATCCAAATGTCAAAGCGAAAATGTCTGACAGTATTTTTGACGGACAATAAGTGGTCATTTACACAGCGTGTTTAAACCTTCTGTCTACCTTCGATTTTGTGCGAAAATGCCGTTTCTTGCTTTTAATGAAAGCGCAGAAAACTCGCAAGTGGATAACTTACATCGACCGCTTTACATGCATTATGCTCGGACACGTGTTAGAAAGTCACTCCTATAGATACTTTGTCACAATTCAATACAAAAGAATATTTATTCGTGAAATGACTAATTCATTCAGCCATTTCATGAAACGGCTAAATATTTCAGCCTTTTCATGAAATGAATAAAAATTTGCTCAAGTCATTTCATGAAAATGGCTAAACTAACAAGGGAACCTTTAAAACAAGACAAAGACTGAAGTTTATTTTTATTACAGCTCTGAACATTGGATAAAACATAATAAAGTACATAATGTAAGCACATCAAATGATAATTGTATGTGTCATGAGTAATCCAGTTAATATAGTGAGATTTTCAATTTCTTACTGGTACAATAAATTCGTTTAATTTTTCCTATTGTCTTGAGAAAATTCAAAGTTATTGAATCACACAATATGAGATACTAAGCATTCGCTTATAAAATAGTAAATATCAATAGTGTACATTTTCAATACCACACATAATGTTCAGCTTAACTCATGTACATTGTCTACTTATCCTTACATGGGAAACTGTTATGGCATCTGCTATTGCACATTTTAACGGCCTTAAAACACTTACATCTATTGGTTTGACATTGTTTTTACCATTTCCACAATCACATCGAAACAAACCTTGACCTCCTGGTTATATATATCGTGCTGTTCTCTGCTTGTTTCTTAACAAGGTATATAACTGATGCCCCCGGGGTAAATTCTTCCTTTAGGTATCTAGAGAAGTTGAGGATATAGAATATTTGTATTGTTTAAAGGCCAAATAATATATTTGTTAGAAGTCAGTTTGCTAGAGGTTGCTGTCCATATATTCTAATCGATGATATTTGTTTTCTGAAACGAGAGAAAATAAAATGTAAAATGCATTTAAAGTTTAAAATTAAGTGACTTGAAGTAAAAAAAAAAAACAACAACAACACATATTTCACTTATTATATCCTTCATATCCCTGACCTGACAATGTTGCTTCTAAGAAGCTAAAAGTAATTTATCAATCAAAATGAATCAAAAATAAACATTCATTGTAACTGTATAAATGTATTTCACGTGCACAGACCCCCTTTGTTTTTCGTTGACTGTGCGTTGACAAAGGAGCAATAATTCAAAATGGCTCATGCAACAGCATGTGTCTGGAATTAAGGATTTGATGACAGGCGCTGTAACGCTATGATGTCTGTCGGTGTCAGTCGCCGTAAATGATTTTAACTGGTTGAGTATAAGAACCATGATAATGTTAGGGCAAAGCCTTACTATCGGAATCTAACGTCACCTTAAGATGACTTTTTCGGTTTTCTCTATGTTTGTACAGTCACAAATGGTTATGGACAAATAATTGAAAACAATAAAACAATCTTGCGACGCATGTAACACGTTTTTGGATGATCAACATGTCGAATGCACCCATTACGACAACACGTCCATTTAATATACAAATGTTAGTAGTAATCGCTGCCACTAGAGCGTCATTTTCTGAAAACTTATAGCGCCATTTTGGCGTCATATAAATAAACGTGGCGGCAGAAATGACACCATAAAAGTGACGCTATAAGCTGTGTTTCCACTAACCCGACGACTCTGTCTCAACGCGTCGACCCAGCTATTTGTATGATTAAAATAAAAAAAAATAATAATAAAATACAACATTCGACCCATCATTTTATTAAGTCCGACCCAACCATTTCGTGTCGCGGGTGTTGTTGGTCTTTCTAGTACGTTTCTGTTAGTTTCAGCATCAATGATCTTTCGGACAATACATGTATCAGGTCATTTGTTCGTTTTTTGCAAACGATTTTGTTTTGTATAGGAACATTAAATTCCTCACAGATTACCAGATTCTACAAGATGACCTGAATAGCCTTGCTGAATGAGAGACCGATTGGCAAATGAAATTTTATGTTGCCAAATGCCATTCAATGAAGATGACCCGACACCTCCCTAGCAATCAAATATACTACAACTACACGCTGCATTAACAAACATTGGATTAGGTTCAATCCGTCAAATACCTTGGACTTACTGGAATGGTGTCAACACGTTTCTGATTTTTTATAAAGCAACTAAGACATTGGGCTGCCTTTGGCGCAACTTGGCTCTAGCACCTCGGCATACAAAGGAAGCGGCATACAAAACATTGGTTCGTCCGCAGCTTAAGTATGCAGCTCCTATTTTGCATCCCTATCATGACACTAAGATAGATATGGTGAAGAAAGTGCAGAAGACAACAGCCAGGTGGACCTGCAGGCGATGAAGGAACAAGAATAGCGTCGGCGATAAGCTAAGCGAACTCGAGTGGCCATCCCTGGAGGACCGCAGGGTGAAGTCTTCATTAACTTCTACAATATTCACTCGGGTACAGTGACTCTTGACAACGATAAATATCTGACCCCAGCACCCAAACGAAGACGGACCAGGCAATATACAAGATATGTGGCCTATAGTGATACTGTAAAGAATTCTTTTTCCCTAGGACACCGAAGCCCCCTTTTTAGATTAACATCATTTTGTCGCAAATAGATTTGTTTCTTTTAAATTTATGATAAGCGCGATGACTTTGATTTTGATTTAGTAAATTTTCCGTTTTTGGATGGCGACGTTCCTCGTCGTACTTCTTATGGTGTATACATTTCTCAACTTATTAGGTTTGCTAAAGTCTGCAATCATGTTACGGACTTCAGCGCTCGAAATAAATGTTTAACGACCAAACTTCTCCAACAGGGCTATCGGTATCATAAACTTCGAAAAACATTTTCTAAATTTTATCGTAGACACTATGAATTGATTTCCAAATATAATGTTGGGTTAAAGACGCTTTTAGGTGAGGGCCTTTCGGAACCAGAATTTTATGGTGACTTGGTTTACAAATTTAAGAAATTTATAGGAAGGAATGTCTTTTCTTTTCAGTTCAGAAAAATCATAACACGTTATGGACGTATAGGCTATAACTTGTTATACGACAGTCTGTATGCTTAGTTTTTAACCTAATCATGGTTGACAACTACGCTGCTTTCTTTAATTGCACGCCGGTGGGTCGGGCGTCAGACTCTGTGATGGCCCCGACATAAAGCTATTCATATTAGTTGGTTGGGGCCGGAGCTTCTTGTCTGTTGCTTGGCCCACCGGGGTCCAACTGGTGTTTTTATTCGGCGCCCATGGATCTCCATCGTCGGCCAGCTAACTGAATATGCCCAGTCCTCGTTTTTGATTCATCAGGATGTTTATCATGATTTATCATTTGTTCGTTCTTGATGACTACTTTTCCTGATCTTTGCCTACTTGTACCTTTCCATTATGGAATAGTCTGCCTTCTTCGGTGTTCTCAGCAAAGACCACTAACGTATTAAAGGCTCTTATTTAGTTCGGCGGTTCAGAGGTATACCGTTTTATTATGCCTCTGAACTTAAGCTTCGTGTAAATAGTTTCAATGGCCCAGTTTGCTAATTTCAAATTTTAGCCAGCCATACAGCACCTGGGATGATGATCAGAAATTGATCGACACAGTATGGCATGAAGATAGATAGAGATAGTTTTCTGCAGTTGTAATTGGTTTAGGAGCGAGGTGACCCGTAACGTATTTGCAGCTACAGATATGAAGTTGCAGTTATTGTTTTGAGTTGATGAGTTGTCTATCTGTCGAAACGCTTTGTTATGATACCCTGTTCAGTGTTGTTTTCTTTTGGAAATAAACATGATTAAAAAAGTACAAGTAGGCAAAGATCAGGAAAAGGCGCAATCAGAAAAAGACTCCCACTCCAAAAACCAAGGTGGGAAAAAACCAAACTAACAATCAGGTACTTATACCATGAAAACATTTCGTAAGCCGAATGAGCAGCTATTTTCCCAATAGGTGGCCACTCAGTTACCTTAACTTAATCATGATAAACATCCTGATGAATCAAAAACCAGGACTCACAGATTCAGTAAGCTGCCCGACGATGGAGATCCCTGGGCGCCAAATAACTTACTAACTCCGGAGCTAAAGAAAAACATCAGTTGGACCCCGGTGGGCCAAGCAACAGACAAGAAGCTCCGGCCCCAACCAACTAAAATGAATAGCTTTAAGTCGGGGCCATCATAGAGTCTGACGCCCGACCCGCCGGCGTGCAATTAAAGAAGGCAGCATAGTTATCAACCGTGATTGGGTTAAAAACTAAGCATGCAGACTGTCGCATAACATTCATAACCTATACGTCTGTAACGTGTTATGATTTTTCTAAACTGAAAAGAAAAATCATTACTTCCTATAAGTTTCTTAAATTTGTAAACCAAGTCACCATAAAATTCTGGTTCCGAAAGACCCTCACTTAAATTGCAAATATCTAATCAGTTTGTCATTAATGGCCGTTCATGATTTTTACATCGCAGTCACCATTGTTTTAAGTGATGTTGGGATGCAGACAGTGTTTTCTCTTTGTCAAGAAGAACAAAGGGTAGAGACGGTTTCTTACTGAAGGACAAAAACCCAGTGACGGTGGGATTCCATCATCGCTACCAACATGCCACCCTGCCCCCAGATAGATGTCTTTGACAAATACTGAAAGTTTATCAACCTCATTTGAGGCAACAACACTTATTTATAAATGTGATGCCGGTCTGTTTTTCATTGATGGATTCACATGGCTGAATTATATAGCCTCCATATCTTTGCGCGGCATTGTCTATTTTGACCTTTTGCGATAAAAAATACATTTTCCTACCTACCCTGGATTTTTTCACGGAAAAAAATTAAAAATAAAAAGAAAAAAATATTTTCCTACCTCCTACCTACCTACCCTATTTTTTCAGGCCGTTAACGGAAAAACAGCTTTTTTTGCCTAAGTATTCAGAAAATGACGCTACTGGTGCGCAGCCTGGGTCTCAGTTTTAAAATGAACTAGCTAAGTTGTATGTGTAGGTAAGTTTCCTCGAGTTGAGACTTTAAGTTTATGCAAAATGTTAGCTTTCGTTAACAGTAGGTAGTCCTGGAAAAAGCTGAGTCAGTGTTTTGTGACGTCTGAGTTTATTTTCGCTTGGAACCTTGTATTTCTTTCTTAGCTTACTTCAACTGGAGATGAAGTAGCCGATGAGTGACTGTTGATGATACCTAATCTGATTGGCATTCTGATCGCTAGTTACTGTATGGTTGGTATCTGAGCTTGTCGCTGCATTTCTTCTTCCAGTTATTTGACTTAAGTTTTCAACTCGCTGAGCTCCTTAACCAAGTCATCTATTATCTGTGTTCTTCGCAATTGTTGCTGCATATGTGATGTCTGTTGTTAGTAGGGAGAAGCCGCTTGTACTGGCTGCTGATAGTACTGCTGTTGTGTAGTTACTGTATCATTAGTAAAAACTTCATTGCATGCTTGCAGTTATATGTTTGGATTGTTAATCATATCGTCGAAACTAATCTAATCCGAAGCCATGACTTGGATTGTTGAACAACGCCTTTATACTCTTGGGGAGAGAGGATTGGCCTACTTTCTGTGTCATGTTTCTAAAGTCGACTGTGATTCGTTACTTATATTGAATCTTCTGATTGGTTTGAAGTTTAACATTTTACGTACATTTGTAATTCACATGCACTAAGATTTAACGGTACATGTCAGGCATATCATGCCCCTGGTAATCATAGGACCTGTTTAAGATTGTTTTCAGAATTAGGAACATGTCCAAAAACCGCCTGCGACGATTTTTAATCCCGCGATTAGTCAAGAACGCTAGAATCGAACGTACTAGGATGATCTCAGATACTTAGATTATTTTTGCAAGATTATGCTTTAAAGCTTCATCGTCGGGCAGCTTACTCAATCTGTGAGTTCTGGTTTTTTATTCATCCGGATGTTTATCATGATTTATTTGTTTGTTCTTGATGATTCATTGACTAGTTAGAGATTCACCACGAGGACCTAAGAACTAACTAAATGTTATGAACCACTGTAGAAGCTGAGGGTGATGTTAGGTACCTGTAAAACCGGTTTAAGCCCGCCAGTAACTTTGTGTTACTGATCGTTCCAAGTCGATACTTCTGTGGTGGTTCTTTTTGTTTTATGTATTGGTGTTTAATTTTTTTTTTGTGCTGTTGACGCCTTATGTATGTTTTCATATTTTTAGTTAAGTTAAGGTAACTGAGTGGCCACCTATTGGAGTTTTTGGAGTGGGAATCTTTTTCTGACTGCGCCTTTTCCTGATCTTTGTCTACTTGTACCTTTTTAGTATCTCACAAAAAGTATTTTGGCAACACCAGTGCATCTTTAATTGTATAATCAGACATTTTGGAATGTCCATGTGTCCCAATAATGATACTTAGAGCTGATTATTTAATGGGACCGCCCAAATTCACTTCAGATCAGACTTGAGATCCACAAAGTTTACCTGTGGTTATCACAATACTGGGATCGTTAATTGGTCTTAAGGCAATCTTGAGCGATTGTAAGAGCAGTGGGACTGGGGCTTTAACTGGAACGCAACCGGACCCAAACCAACATTTGTACTATTTCAGAGTATAAAATCGTACGTTTAGAGACATATTCTTACCACTGTTTTAAGTATTTGTATTTTGTTTAGGCATATATCTTTGATTAAGACGTCCCCTTAGTAAATGTTTTAAATTGAAATATATTTATCTGGCTATTGTCGCCGGTATATAAAAGGTCACTGATGAGGGTTTAGAACCCGACATTACGCAATGTGGCCCATACTACATGTACCTTCCTTTGAACGTTTTAACTGATTGCAAAGGATAAATTTTTTATATTTTGTTTACTGCAGCTAGCGTTGTGCTGTGTGTCGACCCTGAAAGTCTCCCCATACATCATCCATCTTGCAGATTATATTACTTCTTTCGGTCCTTTAAGATCAATGAGGTTATTTATAGTCTAAACAATCGTACGTTGTTTCTAAACAATGTTTAAATTAACTGACCCTGTGTAGACATGTGTCTTTGATTTAGGCTTCTTGTTCGTAAATGATTGAAATTGCACTATATTAATCTGGCTATTGTCGCCGGTTTTAATGGGTCACTTATGCGGGTTCAGTACCCGCAATTGTGCAATATGGCCACAGTATCTCCTTGTTAACGTTTTCACTGATAGCAAAGTATCAAACGTTTATATTTAATTTATTGTATACTGAATAGATCCAGGAAATATGGCTCTGAAAAATTTCTTTGGAGGACCATAATACAGAAGAATGCAAATGCAATATTCTGCGTTTCTTTCTCCTTTAAGTATATAATAATACGTACGGGTTTCTACAGCACACATAGTTGAACGTTTTTTCCTGCCACCACTGCTTCCATCCCCTGAAAATTGACATACCAAAAACAGTATTCAGAAATTTTATTTCTATTTTTATTCTTATTTATTTTGTTTTCGAAGATTTACCATAAGTATTCAAACGTATTGATCTGAATCAAGTTTTAAAGACATTTAGTTATGCCATAGCTTTCTTAGTAAATGATTTATATGTGATTACTTTTGCTTGTTTTTTGTGGCTCGTGATTCTATGTGGCCACAATTGAGTTTCAAAAAACGAAAAACATCTGCCAGGTATTACATACACATCATGAAGTGTTTTACACAGAAAGTATTACGTGCAAGATTTAGTCAATGTCGAATGGGCCTAAAAATTCGTCCCGCGGGAATTTCATCAACGTTCTTGAATTTACCGCAAAGTGAAACATTTGATATTGATAGTAACCAAAAATAATGTTAGAAACTCAAACAATTCGAGTTTATCACAAAAATACAAAAAAGGTGGTGCAAGATTTTCAAGTCTCATCAGGACTGAAAGAGGTTGAAATGGGTAACCAGGTCCCCCAATGTCAGAGGAGGGGTTTCAAATTATATTTTTGATATTTCACGGTCTCCTGCTCCCAAACTAGCTCTTGAACCAGGCAGACGCTAGTACTACGACATAGATATATGGTATATACAAGTATGTGGCAAGTCTCATCAGGATTGAAAGAGGATGAGAGGAAAGAGGAAGAGGTATCCAGCCCCACATGTCAGATAGGGTGCAGAAAAATCTATTTTCGATCATTTTCGGTCGCCTGCTCCCAAATTAGCTTTTGCGCCATACCATATATCTATGTCGTAATACTAGCGAGTTCCTTGCACAAGAGCGAGCTTGGGAACAGGAGACCGAGAAATATAGAAAATAGAATTTTTGACCCCCCGACTCTGTGACATTTGGGGACCTGACTTCCTATCTCATCCTCTTTTAATCCTGATGAAACTTGCCACATACTTTAAAATAATATATACATTAACCACAGTACTGGCGGCTTCCTGGCACAAAAGCTAGTTTCGGAGCAGTAGACCTAGAAGTGTCGAAAACAGCAAAATCTGTACAGGAAAATATGACCATAGAGCCGTGGGGTGACTACCCTCCTCATCCTCTTTCAATCCTAATGAGACTTACCGCATACATTCATATAAGGTATACCTTTATCACAGTATAAGCGGCATTCTGACACAACAGCTAGTTTGGGAGAAAAAGACCGAGAATTATCGAAAATAGATTTTTCTGCACACCCTATGACATGGGGGGCTGGCTACTGATCTCATCCTCTTTCAATCCTGATATTTGTATATACGGTATATCTATATCTAACCGGTCGATCGAGTGGCTCGGTAGCTCAGTGGTAGAGTGCTCGCACGGTAAGCGAGAGACCCTGGGTTCGAGTCCCGGTCGGGCCACGTTCTTTTTCCGCCCCTGTGACATATATCAAGACCGAGAATTATAGATTTTTCTGCACCCCCCTCTGACATGGGGGATGGCTACCCATCTCGACCTCTTTCATTCTTGATGAGGCTTGCCATATATTTGAATATTCCATATATCTATGTTGTAGTACTAGCGACTTCCTGGCTGGCACAAGAGCTGGGAGCAGGAGACCCAGAAATATCGAAAATAGAATTTTTGTACCCCTCCCTGTGACATTGGGGTCCTAGCTACCCATCTCATTCTTTTTTCAATCCTAATGAGACTTGTCACAAACTTTTATATTATATATGCATTTATTTTAGTACTAGTGGCTTCCTGGCACAAGAGCTAGTTTCAGAGCAGTAAACCTAGAAGTGTCGAAAACAGCACATTCTGTAAAGGAAAATATGACGCTAGACCCGTTTTTTTTTTGTTTTTTTTTTTTTTTGGGGGGGGGGGGGGGGCTGGCTACCCTCCTCCTCTTCTTTCAATACTTATGATACTTGCCATATACATTTAAATATCATACACCTTTATCACAGTATACGCGGTGTTCCATCCTGATGAGACTTGCCACAAACTTGTATGTACCATATATCTATGTCGTAGAATTAGCGACTTCCTAGCACAATAGCTAGTTTGTCAACAGGAGACCGAAAAATATCGAAAATAGAATTTTTGACCCACGTCCCTTTGATATTTGGGGACCTGGTTACCCATCCAATCCTCTTTCAATCCTGATGAGACTCACCACATACTTTTATAAAACATATACATTTATCACATTACCAGCGGCTTTCTGACACAAGAGCTAGTTTCGGAGCAGTAGACAAAGAAGTTTCGAAAACAGCAAATTCTGTACTTGAAAATTAGACAATAGAACCGTCGTTGGGGGACCTGGCTAACCTCCTCATCATTTTTCAATCCTAATGAGACTTGTCACATACATTTATATAACATACGCCTTTATCACAGCACAAGCGGCATTCTGGCACAATAGCTAGTTTGGAAGCAGGAGACCGAGAATGATTGAAAATGAAATTGATTTTTCTGCACACCCTCTGACATCGGGGCTGGCTACCATTCTCATCCTCTTTCAATCTTGAAGAAACTTGCCAAATACCTGTATATACTATATATCTATGTGGTAGTAGTAGCGACATCTTGGCACAAGAGCTAGTTTGGAGCAGGAGACCGAGAAATATCGAAACAACAAAATTGTGACGACCCCCCCCCGCTTGTGACATTGGGGGACCTGGCTGCCCATCTAATCCTCTTTCCATCCCGATGAGACTTGTCACATACTTTTATATAGCATACCTCCATTTATCACAGTACTAGCGGGTTATTGGCACAAGAGCTAGTTTCGCAGCAGTAGACCTAGAAGTGTCGGAAACAGCAAATTCTGTACAGGAAACTATGACCCTAGAGCCGTTAGGGGGCCTAACTACCCTCCTCATCAAGTTTCAGTCCTAATAGACAGGTGAATTTAGGGGTACATATTTGGAAGTGTGGGCACTTTTTCGGCAGGAGCTGCCACTATGCTTACATGTATAAACATAAGTAAACTTTCCTGATCTGATTTTGCCCTGTTCCAAAAATGGGAAACCCAAAAAAAGGTCACAATCAAGGTCAAAGGTCACCAGGTGCATTTTATTGCAATATGATTAAAAGGTAGTTTCAATATTTATATTTGCTTCTTAAAAGAAGGTATGTGTTGATTAAACTATATTAGAAGACACTCAAGGAGTGATTAAATCATATTTACAAAGCATTTTGTCCATATAAAAGGGTCAAAACTGGGGTCAAATGTCCTTAATTTTTGTTTTTAATTGTTTTTTGTTTGTGTCCAATATTTATATTTGCTTCTTAAAAGAAGGTATGTGTTGATTAAACTGTATTAGCAGACACTCAAGGAGTGATTAAATCATATTTACAAAACATTTTGTCCATATAAAAGGGTCAAAAATGGGGTCAAATGTTAAGAAAGTTCGTTCCGCGCAAAACATGTTTTCATCATAGTTTAATTTATATGTTTCAAAACTAAAAACTGTCATAACAAGATTTTAATTTGGATGTATGTGAAAAGACGAAAGCAACCATGTTTTAAATCAGATACCTGACCATGAAAAAAGTGGCCCTCAAACACTGGCACCCATTTTCTAACCCTTCAACTTTTACACAGAAATGGGGGTATACTAGTAAATATCTTTGCTATGCCAAGACAGATGTGTAAAAAATCTTCTATAATTCAACGAACAAAGCTTAAATGAACTGCTTATTCGCCATTTTTAATAATTATGTGATATCTTCAATTATAAACCTGTTAAGGAAAATCAAATGTAAAAAAAATCACGATTTCTTCAGAAATTCGAATTATTCAAAAACTTGTGAAAAACAGTGTACTTAGAAAATATACATCTGTGAAGCAACTCAACGTAAGACAGCATTTCAACTGCTATATTTATCCGAGAATGGAACAGATTCAAGAAAAATGTATCATGTCATTAGTGTTTGCCTACAAAATGCTTTCGAATCATGTGCTAAAGTGCGGAACGAACTTTCTTAACACCCTTTACATGTAGTTTCGATATAATACGTACAAGTATACATGTACGAGTGGTCAAAAATATTTGAGATTAATTTTACTTTACGGTGAATTATCGTGATTAACGCGGGATGTTGGAGGACATAATGCGATGTAGAAACGATGTAGTTCACGGTCTTCTGCTCCAAAAACAAGCTCTTGTGCCATGAAGTCGTTAGTACTACGACATAGATATATGGTATATACAAGTTTATAGCAAGTCTCATCAGGATTGAAAGAGGATGAGATAGGAAGCCAGCCTCCCCACCGGGGTCCTACTGGTGTTTTTCTTTTGCTCCGGAGTTAGTAGGTTATTCGGCGCCCAGGGATCTCCATCGTCGGGCAGCTTACTCAGTCTGTGAGTCCTGGTTTTTGATTCATCGGGATGTTCGTCGTGATTTATTTGTTTGTTCTTGATGATTCATTGACTAGTTAGAGATTCACCACGAGGGCCGAATAACTAACTAAATGTTATGAACCACTGCAGAAGCTGAGGGTGAGGTTATGGCCATGTAAAACCGGTTTAAGCCCGCCAGTAACTTTGTGTTACTGATCGTTCCAAGTCGATACTTCTGTGGTGGTTCTTTTTGTTTTATGTTTTGGTGTATAAAAATTTTTTTGTGCTGTTGGCGCCTTATGTATGTTTCCATATTTTTAGTTAAGTTAAGGTAACTGAGTGGCCACCTATTGGGAAATAGCTGCTCATTCGGCTTACGATATGTTTCATGGTATAAGTACCTGATTGTTAGTTTGGTTTTTTCCCACCTCGGTTTTTGGAGTGGGAATTTTTTTCTGATTGCGCCTTTTCCTGAACTTTGCCTACTTGTACCTTCCCATGTCAGAGAGGGTGCAGAAAAATCTATTTTCGATCATTCTCGGTATCCTGCTCCCAAACTGATGTGCCGGAAAGACGCTTATACTGTGGTAAAGTTGTATGTTATATAAATGTATGTGGCAAATCTCATTAGGATTGAAACAGGATGAGGAAGGTAGCCAGCCACCCCCCCCCCTCCCGAGTGGCTCAAAGTTCATATTTTCCTGGACTTGCCACATACATTCATATAACAAACACCTTTATCACAGTATGAGCGGCTTTCCGGCACAAGAGCTAATTTGGGAGCAGACGACCGAGAATGATCGAAAATAGATTTTTTCTGCAAACAACCTCTGAAATGGGGGGATGGGCTGGCTACCCATCTCATCCTCTTTCAATTCTACCCGTCTCATCCTCTTTCAATCCTGATGAGACTTGCCATATACTTGTATATACAATAAATCTATGTCGAAGTACTAGCGACTTCCTTGCACAATAGCTAGGTTGGGAGCAGGATACCGAGAAATATCAAAAATATAACATTTGACCCCCATGTTATTGGGGGACCTAGCTACCCATCTCAACCTCTTTCAATCCTGTTGAGACTTGCCACATACTTTTATATAACATATACATTTATAACAGTACAAGCGGCGTCCTGGCACAAGAGCTAGTTTCGGAGCAGTATACCTAGAAGTGTCGAAAACAGCAATTTCTGTACAGGAAAATATGACACCGCACTCTTACATGGGGGGGGGGGGTGGCTATCCATCTCATTCTCTTTCAATCCTGATAAGACTTGCCACATACTTTTATATAACATAAACATTTATCACAGTACAAGCGGCTTTCTTGCAGAAGTGCTAGTTTCGGAGCAGTAGACCAAGAAGTGTCGAAAACAGCAATTTCTGTACAGGAAAATATGACATTAGAGCCATTTGGAGGGGGGGGGCTGGCTACCCTCTTTATCCTCTTTGAATCCTAATGAGACTTGCCACATACATTCATATAACAGACACCTTTATCACAGTATAAGCGGCTTTCTAGCACAAGAGCTAGATTGGGAGCAGGAGACCGAGAATGATCGAAAACAGATTTTTCTGCATACTCCTCTGACATGGGGACCTGGCTACCCATCTCGTCCTTTTTCAATCCTGATGAGACTTGCCACACTCTGGTATAAACCATATATCTATGTCGTAGTACTAGCGACTTCTTGGGACAAGAGCTAGTTTGGGAGAAGGAAATCGAAAAATATCGAAAATATAATTTTTGCCCCCCCCCCTCTGTGACATTGGGGCAACTGGCTACCCATCTCATCCTCTTTCAATCCTAATGAGACCTGCCACATACATTTATATAACATAAACCTCTATCATAGTATAAGCTGATTTCTAGCACAATAGCTAGTTTGGGAGCAGGAGACCGAGAATGATCGAAAATAGAATTTCCTGCTTTCCTTCTGACATGCGGGTCTGGCTACCCATCTCATCCTCTTTCAATCCTCATGAGACTTGCCACATACTTGCATTGACCATACCTCATGTCGTAGTACTAGCGACTTCCTGGTACAAGAGCTAGTTTGGGAGCAAGAGACCTAGAAATATCGAAAATAGAATTTTGACCCCCGCCCCTTGTGACATTGGGGGGCCTGGCTGACCATTTCATCCTCTTTCAATCCTGATGAGATTTGCCACATACTTTCATGTATTCATAAACATTTATCACAGTACAAGCGGCTTCCTTGCACAAGTGCTAGTTTCGGAGCAGTAGACCAAGAAGTGTCGAAAACAGCAATTTCTGTACAGGAAAATATGACATTAGAGCCATTTGGAGGGGGGGGGCTGG
The DNA here is from genome assembly GCA_964017185.1 of Rugalucina vietnamica. NCBI lineage: Eukaryota > Metazoa > Mollusca > Bivalvia > Lucinida > Lucinidae > Rugalucina > Rugalucina vietnamica. Next base: position 8,816,724 of record OZ024874.1, on the reverse strand, counting down.
CTACCCTCTTTATCCTCTTTGAATCCTAATGAGACTTGCCACATACATTCATATAACAGACACCTTTATCACAGTATAAGCGGCTTTCTAGCACAAGAGCTAGATTGGGAGCAGGAGACCGAGAATGATCGAAAATAGATTTTTCTGCATACTCCTCTGACATGGGGACCTGGCTACCCATCTCGTCCTCTTTCAATCCTGATGAGACTTGCCACACTCTGGTATAAACAATATATCTATGTCGTAGTCTTAGCGACTTCTTGGGACAAGAGCTAGTTTGGGAGAAGGAAATCGAAAAATATCGAAAATATAATTTTTGCCCCCCCCCCCTCTGTGACATTGGGGCAACTGGCTAGCCATCCCATCCTCTTTCAATCCTAATGAGACCTGTCACATACATTTATATAACATAAACCTCTATCATAGTATAAGCTGATTTCTAGCACAAGAGCTAGTTTGGGAGCAGGAGACCGAGAATGATCGAAAATAGAATTTCCTGCTTTCCTTCTGACATGCGGGTCTGGCTACCCATCTCATCCTCTTTCAATCCTCATGAGACTTGCCACATACTTGCAGTGACCATACCTCATGTCGTAGTACTAGCGACTTCCTGGTACAAGAGCTAGTTTGGGAGCAAGAGACCTAGAAATATCGAAAATAGAATTTTGACCCCCGCCCCTTGTGACATTGGGGGGCCTGGCTGACCATTTCATCCTCTTTCAATCCTGATGAGATTTGCCACATACTTTCATGTATTCATAAACATTTATCACAGTACAAGCGGCTTCCTTGCACAAGTGCTAGTTTCGGAGCAGTAGACCAAGAAGTGTCGAAAACAGCAATTTCTGTACAGGAAAATATGACATTAGAGCCATTTGGAGGGGGGGGGGCTGGCTACCCTCTTTATCCTCTTTGAATCCTAATGAGACTTGCCACATACATTCATATAACAGACATCTTTATCACAGTATAAGCGGCTTTCTAGCACAAGAGCTAGATTGGGAGCAGGAGACCGAGAATGATCGAAAATAGATTTTTCTGCATACTCCTCTGACATGGGGACCTGGCTACCCATCTCGTCCTCTTTCAATCCTGATGAGACTTGCCACACTCTGGTATAAACCATATATCTATGTCGTAGTACTAGCGACTTCTTGGGACAAGAGCTAGTTTGGGAGAAGGAAATCGAAAAATATCGAAAATATAATTTTTGCCCCCCCCCCCCCCCTCTGTGACATTGGGGCAACTGGCTACCCATATCATCCTCTTTCAATCCTAATGAGACCTGCCACATACATTTATATAACATAAACCTCTATCATAGTATAAGCTGATTTCTAGCACAAGAGCTAGTTTGGGAGCAGGAGACCGAGAATGATCGAAAATAGAATTTCCTTGTTTCCTTCTGACATGCGGGTCTGGCTACCCATCTCATCCTCTTTCAATCCTCATGAGACTTGCCACATACTTGCATTGACCATACCTCATGTCGTAGTACTAGCGACTTCCTGGTACAAGAGCTAGTTTGGGAGCAAGAGACCTAGAAATATCGAAAATAGAATTTTGACCCCCGCCCCTTGTGACATTGGGGGGCCTGGCTGGCCATTTCATCCTCTTTCAATCCTGATGAGATTTGCCACATACTTTCATGTATTCATATACATTTATCACAGTACTATCGGCTTCCTGGCACAAGAGCTTGTTCCGGAGCAGTAGACCTGGATCGAAAATATATTTTTCTGTACCCCCTCTGACTTTTAGCGCCCTGACTTCCCTTCTCATCCTCATTCAATCCTGATTAAACTTACCACAAACCTTCATAGAACATTTTTCTATATCGGGGTATAAGCGGCTTGCTGGCACAAGAGCTGGTTTTGGAACAGAATCTCAAGAAATAAGGAAAGAAGTATTTTGAACCCCAAAACCCTTCTGGCTTTTGGCGCCCTGACTACTGAGACTAGCCACAAATCTTCATAAAACATGTATCTATATTGCAATATAAGCTGCTTGCTTAAACAAGAGCGAGTTCGGGAGCAGGAGATGTTTTGACATGAACCACTTTTCCTGGGCAGGCCCATATGAATATTTTATCCAACTTCTTGTTCCATCCGCTAGTTGAAATTTTCACCAGATGAAAGTTTCATCCAACTTGACACCGGTGAGGAAACGTGTCCCTTCATTACGAAAACTTGCCCATGCAATACACAGAGATTTTTTTCAGTTGTAAAAAATGAAAATTTCATCAGAAAAATCTTGATATTTTTCTTATTTTTGCTCAAAACATAGATTGTGGGTACACGTTAGAACCGCCTCGCCGAGGCGGTTCTAACTAGTACCCACAATCTATGTTTTGGAGCAAAAATAAGAAAAATAGGCATACCCCTGCATACCCCAGTTTTCCTATATAAAAGTAGGGTTTAAGGGGGTATTCATTGCACGGACATGTTTTCCTGATGCAGACGCATACGCAACCATTTTTTTTTTCGAATACTTACAACATTTAATCGGTGAAAAATGCTTTTCATAGACTTTCATCACATTCCTTTGCACAACAACTAATTCGGAAAGTTAGTGTAGAGTGTTCATTGATTTCCCTTATGAGAAAACCTGCTCTTTTAACTAAATTTACAGATCCATAGTGGCTGTGCTGTGCATACCTGGGTTAGCATCAGCCTGATCGGAAACCCCAAGAAGATTCATGTATAGAAATTCAGCATTTTGTTTTGCGATAACACCTTTCATGTAAGCATACGATGGACATTTCTATCACACGTTAGGCAAGGGATGTCTAATATACTTATCCGTAAAAAAAAAAAAAAAAAAACGCGAAAATAATTGAAACCCATTTTCTTGAAAAGGATCACTTTGATGGAGTTTTAAGTGATATGGCTAATGTGTAATTGCAGTTAGTAACAATGGACCAAAATAAGAGATATGTACCATGTTTCGTTATGACGTTGCAATGACGTTTGTTTACGAGCGCGTGTATTACACAGTTGCATCAAAAACATTCATGATTAATTCGATTTGAAAAAAAATGGCATGAGGTAGTGGCCGGATGTCTAAACTAAAGAAATCATAAAAAAAACCGCTTGTCAACGCTCCTAGCGGTCGCGTTTATCTGGTGACGTCAGCCTATTGTTTTCAAACCGTCATTATTTTTCACTACAAACACAAATATCTTTTTCATATCGCGAGTCTTCAGATGTCAGTTCAGTACGTCAACAGCTATCTTAGGCACTAAAGGATTTCGGGTACGTCTGTTCGCTTGATAGAAAAAGGCAATTTACGTAAAAACAAGCATCGAAGGAGGCATACGTTTTTCTGATTTGATTTTGTCTCTCCTTTCTTTTTCGAATACCGGTGTCCGCTTGGAAACATTTTGCAAGATAAGCAAAGGTATCATAACTCTTTGGCTATGAAAAAGGGGAATACCTAAAAGCATTCGCGGTAACGCGACAAGCGTAAGTCTTAACGTCATATTTTACAAATTGTGTGATGGCGAATTAACGGGACTATCGAAAGTTGCATTATTAAAATTGATTTTGATGTTAAAGAAAGAAAAATAAAGACAAGTCATTACGAAAACTTTCCCATGCAATATACAGAGATTTTTTTAGCTTTAAAAATTGAAATTTTTAGTAGAAAAAATGTGATATTTTTCTTATTTTTGCTCAAAACATAGATTGTGGGTACACGTTAGAAACGCCTCGGTGAGGCGGTTCTAACGAGTACCCACAATCTACTATGTTTTGGAGCAAAAATAAGAAAAATAGGCATACCCCTGCAAACCCCAGTTTTACTATATAAAAGTGGGGTTCAAGGGGGTTAACATTACACGGACATGTTTTCGTGATGGCATTATTTTTTCGCATTTCTTTTGTGAAAAGGTACATATAGCAATACTTACCTCCGTTTTCATTGTCAATAGTCCTAGCATAAATCGGAACCAAATAGAAACCGTCAAAAACATTTTTGCAAGTTTCGTCATCTTCACTGCAAGGTTCGTATGTCAATTTATCTTCGGCTAAAATAGCAAACAAAGTACATGTAAGCATTAGCAAAGTTATAAAAGGGATATTCTTGTGACATATTGTAAAAAGATCACATTGCTACGTCTTTGATAATCTCCCCCTAAAATAGTCATAAAACACATTTTAACATATTTCAGTGTGTCTTCAAAACTTAATGCGTTTGAATACCGCATATCGCCAGAATGACCTTTATAATTATTATATAAATTTATGGCGTTCACTCTTCAATTGTGGCAAACACGAAGAGTCAAATTATGGTACATATCAATTTTCGTTGCAATAGGTTCAGCAGTTCCTGCAAAGAAAATGTTTGAAGTGTTTTAACCATATATGGACATGACAGCCATCTTGGCCATGTGACCTGGTTTATTTATAATCACATTGTTTCCACCTTCATATAAATGCTTCCAATAAAAATTGACTTAGATTGGCCAATTGTTTTAGAGATCTTTGAATATTTTGGTTATATACATGTATAATACCCCGGGTCAGGGGAAGACCCAACCATGAGGTCAAAATTATTTTCAGAATCTTAAATCTCAAGTTCATTTACCCATTTCCTGTAAGTTATGCCCTTTAAATCCCGTTTTAAGAATGTTCCTTATTCAAATGCATAGGCGACCTAGGTCAAAGTCATTCCAGGGTCATGATTTATACAAACTTTGTAGAGCTCCATTGCCCTGTGCTTCATGCCAAGCTTCAAAATCATAGGCCTTCTGGTTCTGGAGAAAAATGTACAAGTAGGCAATGATCAGGAAATGGCGCAATCAGAAAGAAATTCCCGCTCCATCAACCGGAGGTGAGAAAAATTATAATGACACTTAGGTACTTATACCCAAGAAAACATATCGTCAGCCGAATTAGCAGCTATTTTGCCAAAGGTGGCCACTCAGTTATCCTAAACATAACTGAAATATGAAAACATACATTAAGTCGCAAACAGCACAACAATTTTAACACCAACACATAAAACAATAAGAACCGCCACATATGTATCGCCTTGGAACGATCAGTTATAAAAAAATACTGGCGGGATTAAACCGATTTTACAGGCTCACCCTCAGCTAGTTTTACAGGCCTAACCTCACCCACAGTGTCTGCAGCGGTTCACAACATTTAGTTAGTTGTTCGGTCTTCGTGGTGAATCTCTAGCTCGTCAATGAATCATCAATGACAAACAAAAATCATGATAACGTGTAAAATGACCCACAAATACAATAAGCTGCCCAGCGATGGAGATTCCTGGACGCCAAACAACATAACTGAAAATCAAGAGCAAAAGAAAAAAATACGTTGAATATGTAGGATATGTTTTCATGGTATAAGTACCTGATTGTTTATTTAGATTTTTCCTACTTCGATTTTTGGAGTGAGAATCTTCTTCTGATTGCGCCTGTTCCTTATCGTTGCCTAATTGTACCTTTTTAAGCCCGCCAGTAATTTTATATTACTTATCGTTCAAAAGCTATACTTCTGTGATGGTCTTTATTGTTTTATGCCTTGGTGTTTAGCACCTTACATATTTTAGCTAAGTTTGGGTCACTGAGTGACCACCTATTGGGAAAATAGCTGCTCACTCGGCTTACTATATGTTTTCTTAGTATAAGTACCTGATTGTTAATTTATCTTTTCTCACCTCGGTTTTTGGAGTGGGAATTCCGTTCTGACTGCGCCGATTCCTGATCATCGCCTTCTTTCACCTTTTTGTAACGAAAATAAACGATGCCTGACGGACCGTTTCCTAAACAGAATAGGTTTTTGCAAGGGGTGTATGTTTTGAACGGCATGTCACTTTTAGAACACCTGTCTGAAAATTTTCAGGTAAGCATGCCCGATTGCGCAAAATGGTATCCAAAGGTATGATGAATATATTAAATAATTATACGTACTGTTATAGGGGTATTTTTGTGACACGCAGTTTTTCAGGTTAAACTTTTAAAATAAACGGTACTTTAGTACATTTTTTCTGTAGACATACCCTAACTGGGATATTTTTGGATGAAAATCATGCAAAAGATACAGCTGCAATGTCTTGTAACTGTGTTACATAAAAGAACTTATTCATTTTTACAACTTAATCCTCACATTACAAACTCATTGTCCATGATAAAGTGCTTCAACGCACATCATACTTGTGGTAAAAATAAGTCACCAAGAGTCATTATCCCTTTAATATACAGGTATACACATAAATACTAATAAAAACGCATTGCTATGAAAACATTATTGTTTTCCTGAATGTTTTTGAATAATAATGCCACATTCTTATGATCTAATGGCTAAAATTATTTTTGTTTTAGATGCAGAACTGTATCATCCATGCAGTGTTAGGAAGATCAGTATATTTTCAATTCCCAACATGTTAAATCAAACATTTGGCTTTGCGTACAGCAAAGGGAAGGATCAACCTCAAAGTCGGTACATGTATCAAAGAGACTTGGCTGCCTTGATGCAAGTATCTAAGTCCTTAAGCAAATTGGCAAGCTTTCCAAACTAAAATTTTCAAAATCATTGTGTTATGCTATTTACTTTCTAGAAAAAATTTATCGACAAGTTTGTCCTTTTTAGCATATTGTGGTCCTGGTGGAGTACAGGTATAAAGCCCCACTCAACGGCTAAGGTTATACGAATTAGAAGTTTCAGTCGATTCTTGGGAGAAGCTCGAGCTTGAACTCTTGATAGTTTACAAGGCATAAATTGACCAGCATATTGTGCATTTAAGGATCTGTGAATATGCATTTTTGCTCTCCTGCCACAATTTGTAATCAAGTGCGCAATTTGTCATCAATTTTCTCAATTTTGCCTTTCTGGAACAGAAGCAATACACTATTCAGAAATATTATTCGCGTGTGATACATTATGACTAGTAACATAATTATTACCGTGATGTTTTTCGACCTTTTGCATTACATGATTTTGTTAGCACTAGGTACAGAGTGTCTGTTTCAGTATGGGGTGCCGTTTACTATAAAATCCCGACTTTTTATATCAAAAATCGTTTCGTTTTTTTATATACTCAGATCCTTTGATATACTCAGTACAAAAAGAAATGCAAATTTTTCGTTTTCATTTCTTTGTTTTCATAAATATAAAATATTTTCAAAAGCTTAACTTTTCTAAGGATTTGCCATTCCTATGAGTATTTCACAATTGAGTTTCATTGCGATTTAAACACGGTGGAATTTTTAGGAGAACAATTGTGTAATCATTTTTCCCCAAAAAAATCACAATTGAGAAAAACAAATTAAACAAACTTTTGCCTTTAGTATGATCATTGTGGTCCAGCAAATCAGAAAAAAACACACACAAATTAATTGAATTTTGTTAACTGGAAAATTTTCTGGGATTTTTTAATATGTTTTACATTATTTTATATATATATATATTTCCCCTTTTTCGATAACATAATGTTAGTTTACATACATGTGACTATGGAACGCCAAAACTGTCTGATGGTAAGGAATAAAACATTTGATTCATCATAGTCATTATATCCTGCTCATATTTGATTATATGTTGTATAGTGTGCATTATATAATGTGAAAAGTCCGTTATATGTTGGATCAGGTTCTTTATATTATGAAAATTCTCATTATATGATGAGTAAACATCTTTTTATTATGGTAGACTTACATTATATGATGAGTAAACATCTTTATATTATTGTAGACTTACCTTATATGCTGATACAACCTCATTATATTATGTATGTTTCTCATTATATTATGGGCTATTGTCTTTATATGCATCAAGTTGATAATATGGTTCGATAACTTCATTATATGCGTAAACTTCATTATATGACAACTACATTATACGATGTGGACGATTTTGCGAGAAGAAGAATTACATTGATACCGTTTAGAGAGATATTGTATACATGCCGGGACTACTGGACATACTGCTGATTCTATCTATAATCATAATGATCATGATCAATCATCACCATCATCATCTTCTTCTCGCAAAATCGTTCACATCATATAATTTAGTTTCACAACATATAATGAAGTTTGCGCATATAATGAAGTTATCGAACCATATAAACAACTTGATGCATATAAAGACGATAGCCCATAATATAATGAGAAACATACATAATATAATGAGGTTGTATCAGCATATAATGTAAGTCTACCTTAATAAAAAGATGTTTACTCATCATATAATGAAAATTTTCATAATATAAAGAACCTGGTCTAACATATAATGGACTTTTTTCATTATATAATGCACACTATACAACATACAATCAAATGTGAGCGGGAAATAATGACGATGATGAATCAAATGTTTTTATTCCTTACCATCAGACAGCTTTGGCGTTCCATATGTGACTCTCTTAATGCTTACCCTCAGTTAAAATTTCAAGTTTTCTCCGAACTCCCGGTTCATTGAAAAAATGTTTCTCTTAGTGATACAATCCAGGTTAAGACAAACATTCAAACGTTGACAGCCTTTAACTTTACTACAGATTACGGCGTCAATATAACGTAATTTGCAATTTGCTACTACCCCAAATATATTTTTGGACAATCTTGAAGTTTTGCCATTTTTTGGCAAAATGTAAGGTGCCTTACATTTTATGGACAGTATACAACTGCGTTTTAGACAGTATTATTCTTTCGGAAGTGGGTTTGACACATTTCATGTGCATCTAAGCCCGAAATTTTACTTATAAAACAAATTTCTTTTGTGTGCCAGATTAGCCACCGTTTTTGGCATTTGGGTAGTCATTCATGCTGTTGGTTATACACGCCCAAGTTAGTCCGAGTCTCGCAAACTCAATTCTGATTCACGAAAAGCAATCAGAAAATGATTAAATATCGTTTTAAGAAAACAAAGTGACATTAGAAGTTTGTTTAAAGGAGTAATAAGAGTTTTCATTATCACATACTCTTACGACTTTTTGTTTACGGGTACTCTTGGTTGACACAGAAATACATAACGTCTACGGGTTCGGAAAGTTATGGATTTCAGTCTCCTGGAAGGGCACATGTCACTGGTTATCGTTGAAATTGTACAAGTTATAGCCGAAAATGTACGTTTTGTATTGCTTTATGTACTGAGTATATCACAAATTGGATACAAGTAGGAAAAGATCAGGAAAAGGCGCAATCAGAAAAAGATTCCCACTCCAAAAACCGAGGTGGGAAAAAAACAAACTAACAATCAGGTACTTATACCATTAAACATATCGTAAGCCGAATGAGCAGCTATTTTCTCAATAGGTGGCCACTCAGTAACTAAAAATATGAAAACATACATAAGGCGCCAACAGCACAAAAACATTTTAAACACCAAGACATAAAACAAAAAGAACCACCACAGAAGTATCGCCTTGGAACGATCAGTAACACAAAGTTAAAGCATTGTATGATATCAAAAAAAATCTGATATAAAATATTAAATCAGATTTTTGATATAAAAATGACCCTGTTTTGTTTATATCACAAATTCGTTTTTTGATATCACAAAATAAGATGCATAGATTGACTTTGTGGCAATTCCTGTTTAACATAAGATGTCTATGGCAAATTTTTGTGTCGAAATGATTGAGAAATTGTCATTTTTAAGAGCTTTCTGCGTTTTATGTTACAAGTAAACAAGAGATTTTTAATTAAAAATCGGCATTTTCTTAAAATATATTGCCTAAAATGCGACATTTTTTATATCATAAGTACTGTCAAAGACTAGCCAAAGATATTTCAAAACTCTTTGTTAAAAACACAAGCACACTGGCTTTGTCTTGCAAGTTTTTAGTAGTCATATAAAACAAGGGCAACGATCGCTCACCAAATGAGCCAGCAAGTACAGTCACTGGACAATTTTTTTTTTTTTTTTTTTTTTTTTTTTTTTTTTTTTAATACTTTTTTTCAGATTCTGAGTGAGTATGACCAGACCTTTGACCCCAATATACTTATAGGTCACTGTGACCTAATTTTACGGTTCAGTGACTTTGCCTTATATCCCGGCACTCAAGTGGTTTATGAACAAACTTCTTTCACACTATGTTTGCGTATGACAAGACCTTTGATCCTAAAGTAGTCCTAGGTCAATATGACCTAAATTCACAGTTCACAGTTCATTGATTTTCCTTTATATCTCGGCCCTCAATTGGTATATGAACCTACTTCTTTCACGATATGTGTGACAAGACCTTGACTGTAAAGTATTCCTGGGTCATGGTGACCTAATTTCATGGTTCAATGACTTTGCCTTATATCTCGACACTCAGTTGGTATTTTTTCATTCTTCTTTCTGATTATGAATAAGTATGACCAGACCTTAAACCCAAACATACTTATAGGTCTCTATGACCTAATTTCATGGTTCAGTGATTTTGCTTTATATCTCAACACTGAATGGGTATATGATCATACTTCTTTCATATTATGAGTTAGTATCACTAGACCTTTGACCCTGAAATATTTATAGGTCAGTGTGAACTTATTTCACGGTTCAGTGATTTTGCCTTGTGTCTTGGCACTCAGTTGATATATGAACACACTTCTTTCACAATACGAGTGAGACCTTAAATCTTAGGTAGTTATAGTTAACTTTCATGGTTCAGTGATTTTGCCTTATTGCATCAAAGCAAAAAGATATATGAGCATAATGCTTTGGGTTACAGGTCGGGTTTGGCCTTATGTTTGACAAAGGTCAGAAGCAGTCGAGCACACTGTCCTGCGACAGCTCTTATTATATTGTGAGTCAAAAAGTAAAATAAAAGTCCTTGACTACCAGATTGGTTTGGACGCTATTCGTCAACGAATGAAGACAGGTAAGCTAAAAATCTTAATTTTCCGTAAGTGACGTTGACGTCATAAGGATAGCGCATTTTGACATTTCGGACATGTTTCATAAACGTTCGGCATTTGGTTTATTAGAATAAGCTTTAAGTGGCAAATTTAAGATCATGAACGTGTGCTTGTATCTCAATGAGTCATTTTCGACTCAAATGACCTTTCAACAGTCATATCACGTACGGTGAATGGTTCAAATCCGGCCTAAGTTGAACAGTATGTATAGAGGTACTGTTAAAAATCGTTGACCTTAAATTTCAATCAAACGCGTTTGCTTGTTTGAATTGATGCTTAATATCCCAATCAACAGCTATGATCATGCCGGGACGTTGCCTCCATTTAATGGGACTTTTACCCAAAATTAGGATTTTAAAATTAGGGCTTGAAATATAACCGCACAACTAAGCCATTATGGATGATTTGACTTGAAATCACTTTTCCGGCAGGCTCAAACCTGATTCGGTTAACCAGTAATCAGATGGCATTCAATCAAACTTATTCAATCATTCAAAATAAATATCATTTCATCTAACGCGCAATGCATGCGATGTAATGTCTGTCTTTCTGTACAAACCATTGCTTGTAAAGTATATAATGTGCCTGTTATAGTTTGATTATTTCCCTTGCGTGACTAATTACAAACGAATGTGGTGTGGAAAAACAAATAAAAAAAAAAAAAAAAAAAAAAAAAACGGGAAATTCCCGAGAAGAATTTGGCTAGTATCACATGCCTGATGTGGGGCTCGAACCAACACCAGACACAGCGGTGAGAAGATCGAAGATCGCTGGATACAGTTTTGTAACGGATGATTATGTTTAATATAATACATCAGGTCTGTTTTTCCTTCATGCATTTCGTTTAAATTATAGAAGCCGTTAATTTCATTTCAATGATTATGCGAAACCAAAGGCGCAGATAAGCTATCATGCAGTAACTGCACAGCTGATCAGCCCCGTTGTTTCTGTTTCTCGGATATTACAATTTCTTTCCTACTTTAATCCAAAATTTAATGATAATCCTGCTTCTGTGGCTGTACAATCTGGATTGTGTCAGAACTGGTCAGAAACCCCGATTGTTGGTTTTCTCATACAGAGGCTCATTCCAAGTTCCTTCTACGAGGATTGAAAGCTCGATCGGACACCATGAATAAATAAATAAATAAATAAATAAATAAATAAATAAACTTTGATAAATAAAATAATTATCAGGTAAATGAATAGAATGAATAAATAAATGAGCCGTCTCGTGGGAAAACCAACAATAAGGTTTCCGAACAGGTCCGACACAAGTCAGGCTGTATAGTCACAGAAGCAGACTAGATGCTTGAAATTTTAGAGTTAAGTAGAGGAGGAAGTGTATTATCCATGTATTGAAAACAAAGGCGCCTTTGTTTTCGCCTATGCATATTGTTGGTTTTCCCATGAGGCGGCTCAAATGATAATAATGAGGCTTTGGCGGGTTCGATCCTCGAGTCCCGCACATCACCTTCCACACGATAAAGCCGTCGAAAATGAATGGGTGTATGTAATTTTAACTTACATCAGATTTCTGGAGATTCTTTAAATTCATTTTTGTCTTTATATCACCAGTTTTATAGGCCTACTATAATCCGAAAGCACACAGTCGCTCGTAATCGAGTATGCATAAAATTGGAAAATAAATTTAGACACACATTCATCTAACAATTCAGCAGAGGAGATCAGAGAATCAGGGAGTTCATTCCAATCTCTAATAGTCTGGTTAAAAAATGTATAAATAGGCATTTGTACTCGCTGGAGGTATCTGAAATGCCAATGAGTGTTGATTCCTACAACGCCTATTTTGGGGGATAAGGTCCTCCGTGGTTATTTCTGCTCTCCCTTTTAGGCCTTTGTAAAGCAATATAATTCTATTATCATTCCTTCTTTTCTGCAAGGATTCAAATTTCAGTTTTATAAGGATGTCAGTCATACTACCCTTTTCATATGTATAGTTCCTAGTTACAAACCTAGCCGCACACTTTTGCAATTTCTCCAAATTATCTATCAGACCTTCATAATGAGGGTCCAAAACTGAGCTACCATATTCAAGAATAGGTCTCACCAGGCCTTTATAGGCAGCTTCTCTCACATCTTGGGGGCAAGAAAACAAATTTCGTCTAAAAAAACAAGGGTCATATTGGCTTTGGTGCACACATTGCTGATGTGAGTATTCCATCTTGAATCCCTAGTTATTGTTACCCTAAGATATTTGATACTTTCAACATTTTCGGACACAGTACCCTCAAGCTTGTAAGAAGCCTGAATTTTACTAGTACGTTTATTCGTCAGCTGCATCATGTTGCACTTGACGGGTTGGAATCTCATATCCCATTTCCGGGCCCAACTACCTAACCGATCAATATCCTTCTGAAGTTTCACTGTATCCTCCACATTTTTAATTTCACGATAACACAATCATCAGCAAAGAGCCTAATTTCCGATTCAATATCCGAGGTGATATCATTTATATGCAACGAAAACAACAAGGGACCAATAACGGTGCCCTGTGGGACACCAGATACAACAGAAGCCCAGTCTGATTTAACGCCATTAACCACAACTCTTTGTTGTCTGTAGCAAAGGAATGCATCAATCCATTTAATTGTCTTCCCACCAATTCCGTAACTGAACAATTTGCTTTTAAGGAGTTCATGTGAAGGAGTGTCAAAAGCGTTTTCGAAATCCAAGATAAATGTATCAACGTGACCTTGATTGTCTAAGATTCTTGCCCAATCATCAATCACTGTAGCTAACTGGGATTCACAACTATGGGATTTCCTGAATGCATGTTGCCTGCCTGACAAAAGCTTATGATGATCCAAATGAGACATGATATTAGAACACACTATATAGTCTAGAAGTTTGCAGGGTACGCAGGTCAAAGACACTGGACGATAGTTGCAAGCAAAAGACCTGTCAGCCATTTTGAACAGGGGACAAATGTTTGCTAAAGACCATTCTTTGGGGATTTCACCCGAGTCTATTGACTGTTGAAAAAAAATGTGCAAAAACAGGACCTAGCTCAGATGCCAGTTCCTTAAGGACTATAGGATGAAGCTCATCAGGGTATAAATCTTTCGACGGGTTCAAACCTTTGAGAAGTTTTGTGACACCGCCTTTAGACACCACTATGTCTTTCATGAACGGGGCTTTTCTACTCAAAAGAGAGACCTGGCTATGTTCAATTTTGGTGAACACATCCGGAAACTGACCATTGAATTCATCAGCCTTTTCAAAATCTGATTCAGCAAGACCACTTCCATTTCGCTTTTTCAAAGGGGTATACCTTGAACATCTTTTTCTGACTATTTATGTACCGATAAAAATCTCTTGGGTTAGCCTTAACATCACCAACCAAGTTATTTACACATGCTGTTTTCTGATATCTGCTTTGATTTCTCTTCTCAAAGTTTCATATTTTTAGTTAAGTTAAGGTAACTGAGTGGCCACCTATTGGGAAAATAGCTGCTCATTCGGCTTACGAAATGTTTTCATGGTATAAGTACCTGATTGTTAGTTTGGTTTTTTCCCACCTTGGTTTTTGGAGTGGGAGTCTTTTTCTGATTGCGCCTTTTCCTGATCTTTGCCTACTTGTACTTTTTCAAATTTTGTTTTAAATTTTGCACTCCCAGTTTTCTTCGCTTTAGGTGAGTTGCATTTTTTTCTGCGAATCTTTCTTCTTATTTGAGGAGTCAACCATGGGACTGAGGAAACTGAGCGACTAGTCTTTGATGGGATATGTTTATCCACTGAATCCTGGATAAAAGACGTGACCAAATTAAAGTTTTCTTGAACCGACCGTGTGCTAGAGTAACCGTTGAAATATTTCTCCTTTGCAAATTTAAGGGCATCAGCTTTCATAGATTCATAATCACCTTTCTGATATTTATACACCTTTCTCTTAGGTTTCTTGATGGGGGAATAACTATTTTCAAAGTTCCAGAGACAATGCCATAATCACTACGCCTGTCGGGGGAATGAATATCAACATTTGTCCGGGAAATGAAGTGATAATCAAATCCAATGTGTTTTGTCCTCTTGTGGGGAAGTGCACTACCTGTTCCAATTGAGCCGCATTCGTGAGAAAACCGGATTTTTGCCTATGCGAAAACAAAGGCGCAGATCAGCTGATCAGCGCCTTTGTTTTCGCTACACGGATAGTACAATTTCTCTTCTTCTAAAAACCGAAATTTCAATCTTCTAGACTGCAACTGAAACTGTACAGGCCGGTTTGTGTCAGACCTGGTCGGAAACCCCGAAGACCGGTTTTCTCGCGTCGCGGCTCAATTCATGGTCTCTAATGAGTTCTACGAACTTGCACCTTCAGACATGCTCAATAAAAAACCTTGTTTGTTGAGTCTATCTGGCCAAACTATATCTCTGAAGTTAAAATCACCCAAGACATGGACCGAGGGGGGGGGGGGGGTTCTTCCTTTTATATAACGTTTTAACCTGTTCAAGTTGGTTTTTGAATAACTCAAGAGCCTCTATCTTACCATCTGGAGGTCGATACCAACTTGCCACAAAATGGGAAGTTTTGTTAGCTAATACCTTTACCCAAACTGATTCAGAGCCGTTTTCCAATTCAGTGATCGGCATATGACAAATATCGTTGTGTATGAGTAACATTACGCCACCGCCGTCAATTCTGAAGTTGATATAGTGCTGTCGCTTTTTAGTTTCTTGAATTGCAACAATCTGAGGTTGATGGAGATCACGAAATGCCAACAACTCAAGTTTTTTACCTCTAATACTATTGATATTTATGCTTGAGAATTTTAACCAACAGATAAATTTATTTTTGTTTGTACCTGATTCTCACGTTTTAGTACCACAGCTACTATCGTTTGACAATGGAGCAAATCTATTTTGTTCTTTCAAGTTCAATTGATCAGAAAAGAATGAATCCGAAAAGTTAAAGGAGTCACATTTTGGGCAAATCCATGAACAATTTGAATTTTGTATATTTTCATACTGGTTATCTGAGACAAGGGAGCATTTATTGTGGACCCACATTTCACATTTGTCACATTGAACAGCCTTGTGACTATTTAAGACAGCCCCACTGCAAAGACCACAGTCTGCTTTGCAGTCTGAACAATACCAAGGTTCATTTTCATTTTTCATTCTGGAAAGTTCTTTTTCACTGGGATTTGCACATGTCGCTTGAAAGCGCTTTTCGCAGTCATCGCATGTGACAAATTTGTCGGTAGCTTTACAGTATTTTTGCATAGCCGACACAGGAACCTGGGACCTGGGTTCATTTCAATGTCTCCAGGGTGAGCCAGGATGATGAGAGTGAGCAGGTTGGTTCCCTTGGAGGGCTTAAAAGTTTGTAGACCTTCAGAACTCCTGCGATTGCCAAGCTTCTTTTAGTATGCCAAAAATTGTGAAATATTGCCAGAAGTTTTTTTCAGTACCAATGTTGCAGTCATGGTTCGGATCCAAGGAACATGAGTTGATCCACTTCCAAATACATAAGCCTAAAGCAAGGAACAAGGCCAACCTGTAGAACATTCTGTCATAAATACAATTTGAACAACAATAACAACAACAATTTGAATAAGCAACCACAAGTGACAGTCAAATATCTAAGATCTACCGGATTACTGGGACAAAAGCTCACAATTCACAATACCAGCCGGTTAGCAATCTAGCTGACCAAACGCGCAAGTTGGCTGGCACTGATCAATGAGCAAGAAAACTTGACAGAAATCCAAAGACACTTCAAACAAGCTGCAAGTAAACACCTGGCTGGGTGGTTTTCCTACCTTATGTGTCACTTACAAGAAAATCAAGAAGTGATAAACTCAAAATCCAGTAAACTTTTCTGACTCAAAGTCTCTGACAGAGCAAAGTCAGTTTCTGCACATATTTATTTTTTTGAAAACCCCACCCACTGTATAGTGAATGGCGGGAAATTTTCAAAGGACAAAAATCCTCGATAAATTTTGAATGTGTCAATAAATTGGCGACCAGAAAGTATACATTGTGTATTTTACTGGTCTCAATCAACCTAAGCTGAAATCTAAATTCTGACGATCCTTCTTCGCCGGAACCGGAAGCATGCCACCAAAATAATCGCTTTGGCTATTCGCATTCGAGCTCATTCTATGAAAACCAAACACTTTTGTACCCTATTATTCATAGGCGATTGCTGACCAGCATATGTATGGTAGACTGTCTTAAGTCCAATTCGCATGCGCAAAAATACACGCGTGTAAATATACTTCGGTGTATCAATATACTCCGGCGTGCAAATCAACCTGTGAGTAAATTTAAATTATTGCGTTCGCATGGGTTTTTATCACCAGGAGTATTGCTATACATGTATGTAAAATTATCATTTCTGGATTAAAACCAATATTTGCAAAGCAAGAAGAGGCTACTTCAATGTGTTCTTGTATAGACTTTGGCAGTAGAGGATAATCACGTAATGGTCAGGCATAACCTTAGCAGTTATACAGTTACCTTTTATCGTCCTTTTACAAGGGATTACTGTCAAAATGCACCAAGTATCTCACCAAGAATGATGAAGAAATAGTGTGGGTGTTTGCACTCCATATGATCTAAAATGTGACGAATGGCAATACACTCTTATTTAGCAACAATGACCACTGTTTCAGCAACTGTCATATAATCAGTTATGAACAAAATATGTGAAAATTCGTTATCTTAAAGCAAAATATTGACTTAAAATAAAAATACTCATGGGTAAATTTTACTTTGCGTTCGCATGGGACAAAATAGAAAATTTACACATGTGCATTTGTAAAAATAAAATTAGCATCTGGTAAGACCTAGGAGTAAATTTACCCATATGTAAATATACTATGGTGTGTATTTGCATTCGCATGCGACATCTGCTTACCCAAAAAAGTAAAATTTGCACACCGGAATATATTTACACCCGTGTATTTTTGGTGCATGCGAATTGGACTTTAAATATCATTGAAATGCGATCGTGATGCGTTGGTTTTGGCTCAGTATAAAGTACCAAAGTTAGGCTTACGTGTATGGATGGTTTGAGACCGAAGAACTAACTAAATGTTATGAACCACTGCAGAAGTGAGGTTACGGCCGTGTAAAATCGATTTAAACCCGCCAGTTACTTTGTGTTACTGATCGTTCCAAGTCGATACTTCTGTGGTGGTTCTTTTTGTTTTATGTCTTGGTGTTTAAAATATTTTTGTGCTGTTGGCGTCTTATGTATGTTTGCATATTTTCAGTTAAGTTAAGGTAACTGAGTGGCCACCTATTGGGAAAATAGCTGCTCATTCGGCTTACGAAATGTTTTCATGGTATAAGTACCTGATTGTTAGTTTGGTTTTTTCCCACCTTGGTTTTTGGAGTGGGAGTCTTTTTCTGATTGCGCCTTTTCCTGATTTTTGCCTACTTGTACTTTTTTTACTTTACCACGGTTTCTAGGCAGGCTCAAGCCTGAGCGGTTAACCAGTAGCCTAATCTGATTGCCATTCTGTAGCATATAAGCTTTGCTTGGAGCGGTGCAAGCAGCCCATCTATTATTTCTCAGGACCCCAATGGGTCCAATTTTTATTTTAACTGCATATATATAATGTCATTTGGCGTGTCAACAGTAAACTATTCAGATTCAGATGAAAAATATCATTTTTTTCTATTGAAAAATGGATAGTGAAGGTAATGAATAGTGAAGCTGATCTGCGCCATTGTTTTTGCTACAAATGTACATGTACACGGATACTACAATTCCTGTACTTTCTGAATCCATAATTTCGAGACTATTTTCTGAGCTCGCATAGCCCGGTTTGTATCGTACCTGTGTTCCGAAACCAAATTGATGATTGGATCAGTTGCCTGGGACTCCTTGTACTTTGTATTCACATTTTTAATCGGATCAACAAGCTTCCACTTGATTATGATCGTTCACATGCTTAAGTTATTAAAGTCTCCAGGTGATCAAGATGATAAAGAAGCTTAAAAGTCTGAGCCGTCTCATGGGAAAACAAACAATATACATAGGCGAAAACAAAAACGGAGATCAACTTCGCGGTAACCGCCTTTGTTTTTGCTACTCGGATAGTACAATTCCTCTTCTACTTGAATCCGAAATTTCAAGCTTGCTAAGCTTCTAGCTCTTTTCTGTGCTTGTACAGGACGGTTTGTGTCGTACATGTTCGGAGACTCACAGTCCCAACTGACAATGACAGCATACTCAATGCTTGTATATTGGGACTGTAAGTCTGTCCGACCACTGTAAGTCTGTAAGTCGGTCTTAGCATGACCAGAAAAATGGTTTAATAAAACCATCTATGCACACAAACCTCAGTATTTTGCTAGGTGTGTTCATGCTGTGAGAAACAGTTGAGCTGCTTGTGTCTCCAGGCTGACTACTGACCAAACAATTACTGTCTAACAACTCAGAAGGTCTGACCCTGCCCAGAAAAAGTCACTCAAGTCAAACCACCTATACATTTAATTTTTACAAATGTGGTTATATTTTCAAGCGTATTTTGAGTGTCATTCTATCCAAGTGTGCGGTAGAAGTCCCTTAAAATTGGTCCCTTAAAATTGAGGCAACATTCCGACATGGCCATTGTTGTTGACTGGGTCTGGCCGTCTAAGCCACAAATCAAGAAAAAAAAGGGGGGAGAACGCGGTTGTCTGATGGAGAAACATCGGACTCCGAATCGAAAGAACCCGTGTTCGTTTTCTGCTCGGGGCACCGTTTTGTGTTCTTGAGCAAGACACGAGTCAATAACTAGGAAACGGTGGGTTCATGCTAATTTGCCTAAAAATTCTTTACAAGGACATTAGAACCTCAATACAAGCAAACAGATACCCAGTTCAAGTGAATGTTAAAGTTTTTCATTCTCCGGCATTTCGTACAAAATTGACCAATCTTCTTGTCCGGCACATTTGTTCCATGTGTTACATGATTTTTTTTATTCCGGAGTTTATTATCTCCTGCTGATTCTTTATTATTTTTGTCAGTTAGTAATGAAAGAAGTCTGCACTAAGAGCTGGTAATTTTCCTCCTGGAGACTTATCAAATTGTGTTCAATTCTTTTTTATTTAGCCATGCTGAGAACATCCTCTTATAAAATTAAGTGCGGTTACCCGAGAAACTAGGTGTTAACTCGGGTTAGATAAGGAAGTGCGGTTATGAGGCTTCCTGCTGATAACAGGTGGTCTTGATTCACCCTGTAGTAATTATGGCAATAAAATTCTGCAGTGGGCCGAGTCTGATATTTACTTGGTCATTAAAAGGTAATCTGATACCACAATCAATAGAATGGAAAATATATAATTTTTTAGATTTTAAATTGTACAAAAATTGTAAGGCTATATCTTTAAAGAGTGGGAAAAGTTAATAGAACTTAGCGTTTCAAACGGTGAATTTGACCAAAAAATACCATTTTTAGTATTTTGTTGCGATAAAGAAAATGAGAAAAATACAGGTAGATGTAGCTAAATACTCTAGGTATTAATTAGTTCATTTACATAATAGGTGCATAACAGCAAGATAAGAATTCTTGTTTTCAGATATAAGAGATGTTCTCATCATGAGTACAAATCAACCTTGGTTTGACCAACAGTGTATATCATTAAAAAAAGACAAGTATAAACTTTTACGAAAGTTCAGACAATCCTATTCGGAGGTTGACCGTTGTAATTACCTGCAAGCTCGAAGCCGCTTTAAACAAACATGTGCTGAGAAAAAATTGAACTATCAAGCGAAAAAAATGGACGATTTAATTTCTTCTGTTAATGATCAGAAATCGTTTTGGTCAAAACTAAAGAAAATGACGAATAAATCTGTTCGTGCGGGTAATATCTCTAACGAAGAGTGGGAACGGCATTTTGAGTCGTTATTTAACGAAGGCGTAAATACAGGGGAGGTAATAAATGACGAACTTATTTTCGAAGATGTACAGTTAGATGATGTACAGGCTCAAATTTTTAATGGGGAAATTACTGATGACGAGATTTTGAAAGCAGTTAAGTCACTCAAATTGGGCAAGTCGGCGGGACTTGATGGGTTGGTACCGGAAATGTTTGAATATGGCATTGAATACATACTCCCATTGATCAATAGGTTTTTCAATCGTTTATTTAGCACCGGTGACTTCCCCGAGTCATGGGGAAAATCTATTCTTGTCCCCCTACATAAAAAGGGCAGTTTGGATTCGCCCGATAATTATAGGGGAATCGCATTGCAAAGCATTTTCAGTAAATTGTATACTTCCATCTTAAATAGAAGATTAACATTTTATGCAAATATGTATGACAAAATATCCGAAAATCAGGCTGGATTCAGAGAGGGATATTCCACCATTGATAACGCCTTCATACTAAACGCATTTGTGGATAAATATTTAAGCAAGAAGGGTAATAAACTTTACGTAGCCTTCGTCGACTTTAGGAAGGCCTTCGATTCTATAAATCGGGGGAAATTATGGCAAGTTCTGAGAAATACCGGCATCGCTGGTAAATTATACACTGCGATTCAAAGTACATACAACTCGGTGTTATCCTGCGTACGTGTCAATGGTTCTTTCACAAACTTTTTCGAGTGCCCAAATGGTCTCAAACAGGGCTGTTTGTTGAGCCCTGTTTTATTTACAATCTTTATAGAAAAACTAGTTGATAAACTGATAGAAAGCGGAATAAGAGGCTTACAGTTTTTCCCAGAAATCATTGAGATTCTGCTATTGTTGTTTGCAGACGATGTTATGTTATTATCAGACACGATTATCGGACTGCAAAGACAGCTATCGATTCTAGGATACTTTTGTGATGATTATCATAGAGACGTTAATACTGGTAAAACTAAAGTTCTCGTCTTTAGAAACGGCGGGAATCTAGCTAGGCGGGAAAAATGGACATATAAAAATACTAACCTAGAAGTTGTAAATGGTTTCCATTATGTAGGTCTATTGTTTACTACACAAATGTCTTTGAATCGTATGGTAGCGGATCTAGCGTTGAAAGGGAAAAAGCCATTGTGTCTATTCTTTCATCATTAAACACTTATGGAACTTTGTCTAAGACGGTATTTTTCAAACTGTTTGATGTAAAAATTGCCCCTATACTTTTTTATGGGGCAGAATTATGGGGTACAAAAATGTATGATAGTTTAGAATATGTACATAGATATGCATGTAAACGTTTTTTAAATGTAAATTCTAAAGTATGTAACAGTTTTGCTTTGGGTGATTGTCGACGTTTCCCACTACATATCCAAACTCAAAAAAGAGTATTGAAATATTGGCTGAAATTATTACATCTCCCTGATCACAGATATGTTAAAAAAGCTTATAACATGTTGTTCTTTTTCCAGTCTGTTGGTCAAGAAAACTGGGCTTCCAGAGTTAAACGAATGTTATACATAAATGGTTTTGGATATGTGTGGGAAAATCAGCATGTAGTTAATGAAAATGAATTCCTTAGATCTTTTACTCAAAGGCTTCAAGATCAATTTTTACAAAAATGGTCAGACTGCATAAATAACTCTTCTAAGCTGGTTCTATATAAGCAATTCAAGCCAAATTTTGGTTGTGAATATTATCTTGACGTCGTTACTATACGGAAATTTAGAAATGCTTTAGCAACCTTCAGGTCTGGGTCACTAGGTTTAGAAATAGAAAAGGGTCGTTATCCATCGCCTCGAATCCCAAGACATGAGCGAATCTGTAAAGTTTGCACTTCGCAAGAAGTGGAAGATGAGTACCATTTCTTACTCTTGTGTAATGCGTACCTAGACATACGACAAAAGTTTATTCCTGCTAAATTTTATACAGCCCCAAATAAGCATAAATTTTACGTTCTAATGGCTACAAGATCTGATAAATATATATTAGCACTAGCTAACTATGTGTATTATGCATTTGAGAAGAGGAAACGTATGTTAAATTGACTGTATTTTTCATCATTGTGTGTTTATTGTAACATTGTATATGTATTTTATTCTTTCTATGTTCATATATGTTGCATGCGCATGTCTGTATTGTATTATACTGTTCTTTGTGTAATGGGCCGGTGGCCTTAATCACTATTAAATAAAGTTTCAAAGTTATGGTGGAACAATATACATGTACTATAAAGTTTGTGGGTCTTTTGCTCTTTTGCCCTGGCACATCATGAAAACAAGTCCGTGTAATGTATACCCCCTTAAACCCCAATTTTATATAACGAAACTGGGGTAAGCAGGGGTATACCTATTTTTCTTATTTTTTCTCCAAAACATAGATTGATGGTACTCGTTAGAACCGCCTCGGCGAGGCGGTTCTAACGTATACCCAAAATCTATGTTTTGAGCAAAAATAAGAAAGATATCAAAATTTTTCTGCTGAAAATTTTCAATTTTTACAACTTTAAAAATCTCTGTATTTTGCATGGGCGTGTTTTCGTAATGATACGAGCTCATACACTGCATAGGTATTTCAGAAAAACAGTTTGATATGTATTTATGATGCTAGTATATACATTTTGCGTTTCAGTTCAGTAAACCTTACAATAATTGTCACCAATTGTCGCCAAGCCACACCCCATTCAGGTACAATAAGGTATATCATAACACTGAAAATGAAAATATGCGCAAAAATCCAACATATCACAGCAAACCTGGCTACACATAGACAATTGAAAAAATATATTCAGATACGCTTTTCAAATATATATCATATTTGCAAACTGAAAATGAATTAATTTAAAATGCAACTAAAATATCGGCAAACACGTGAGTTTATCATGAATGGTGATCCTGTAATAGCAGATTGTCAGTATTTATAAAAGAGTAAAAGTGTGTTTCCTAGTGTCAGATAATGTTTAATCGCAGAACCTTTGCAACTGTTTAAATGTAGATGAAATATGTCAGTACGAAAACGTGCTCATGCAATATACAGAACTGAACAGAAAATGAACATTTTATTGAAAAAAAAAATCAATATTTATGCTAAAAAACATTGATTGTGGGTAATCGTCGAGGCGGTTCTAACGAGTACCCACAATCTATGTTTTGGATAAAAAAAAGAATGTACACCTCTGTTTACACCAGTTTTACTATATAAATGGGGTTAAACGGGGTATAAACATAAACTGACATGTTTACGTGATGTTCTTAGCAAAATTGTGCATTTAGTTTGTCCAGGTTGCAATTGAATATTTTCCATCTGGTTTTTCGCAATACATGCAGCAAGAAATTGGGAAATATAGGCCTATCCTTATGTGCTAGATCGAGAGATTTGGAATGTAGCATTGGGAACCTTAATACCATAAAGTACTTTAATACCATAAAGTATTTACCATTTAAAACAGCGTTGAAATTTATCTTTGTGAGTTAATATATAGAATATCGAAGATCGAATATCAATAAACATAAAATAGAGATGCTATAAAACATAAATTAAACATGCAAGCGTATATAATGGTGGTCAGTTGTTCAGTTTTGGTGCAAACAATAATGAAAGCATTCTAGCCCTGGGATGCAAAAATTATTTACTATTGTTTTTCTCCCAGCCAGAGGTATAAAAGACAATTTCTGTAAACGTGTCTCATAGAATGAATGGATTTCACGGCTTCAATCTGTAGCTTATGAAGATTTGCAAAATGTAATATACTGACGTCAACATAAAACGCCAGTTATGTTTGAAATGTCATACAGCCAAGATTAGCTACAACTATATTATTTGGGTATTTTGTGACACGCAGTGTTTTGGCAATAACTTCCTCCTTCAGCAATATATTTGAGTTTTGTCTGCAGATATAGATACGATTTATACACCCTAACTGGGAATATGTTTTCACTTCTAGAACTCTTCTCATAACTTATGTGATTAGATGAAATTTTCGCTAATTCATTTACCATTTATCAAGCATGGTCCCTTAATGCACCTTGGTAGGTCTTGAATTTTAGCAAGCATTTAAATTGTATCTGCTAATTTATTAGTCTAACTATATTGATCGTACAGTGGAGACAGAACTTATGTTCACACCCTCGTGCACCTCGCGTGCTCATCATGTACACAACAGCAGAACGATTGTTGAATTATGAAGTGCAACTCAAGTTCTGAATGAAGTGCACTTGTAGTTCTAGTCCCAAGAATGATCGGAAGTGCACTTGTAGTTCAAACTGGTTGTATGTGCCATGATTCAGTTTAAATCATCACGAGTAAACAAAATTTTATAAGGATTTTAAATGTTTTATCTCTTTAAGGTATTTCTAGACAACAGGCAGTATTCTTTTCTTATTCTAATCAGTCTGAGATAGAAAATAATAATAAAAAACAAAAACAAAAGAAATCGAAATATTAGGATTGTATTTATTTTTTATTTATATAGCTATTTATTAAATTTATTTATCAAATATCGCACCTGTCATATTTCGATGTATTCTTCATAATTTTAATGAAGACAGTTTGAAAGTGACACCGATAAACAACGCTTTCGCAGACCTGTGTTGTTACAACAATCTGTCCCGGTGACCACTAGTCTGTTCTCGGTAATGCGTCAAGAAAGTGTTTTGATAACAATAAAATTGAGCTATTCCCTTCTCGTAACGCTCTCACTATTTAAATGTATTAATTTTTATTTCTCTATTATTTGGTTCTATGTAATTGTGACAGTGTTACAAACAGATTTTGAACATCATTAGTTACAATTTGACCATGGCCAACGCAGTTACGTGTAAACGGTTAACTCCTTATTTGAAACAGAGAATTGTAACTTTAAATGAACTCGGGACGAAACAAACTGAAATTGTGCAAACCATATTACATGAAGAGAATGTGAAAGTGAGCAGAAAGACTGTGAATCTGACAATACAAAGAAGCAAACATGTTGGTGAACTGAAACCACGTAAGCAGGGCTGCCGGCCAACAAAGTTAAACGACGACCACCTGGCGTTCTTGTCGCATTGTTTAACTGAAAACTGTGAACTTTCGGGACATGAACTTGCCATGAAATTGAAATGTGTTTTCGGTGTATCTGTTTCAACAAGTACCGTGAAACAAGCGAGGAGAAAACTTGGGTGGATTTCATCTACGCCGTCCTACTGCCAGACAGTGCGTCATGTGAACCGACCAAAGCGGTTTGATTATGCTGTGAGGTGCGTTCAGACGGACGAAAAGTTTGAGGACGTTATTTTTACAGACGAAAGCACCATTAAGATTCCGAACACGGCAAACAAGTGTTTTTATAAACTCGGGGAAGACAAACCGCTAAAGGGGAAGCCGAAACATCCATTTCAAGTTCATGTTTGGGCAGGAATTTCACGGAAAGGGCCTACAGATATACATATATTCAGTGGCATCATGGATTCAGTTTACTACCAGGAAATATTAAGTACTTATTTCATTCCGTTTGTTCAGACCCACTACCCAGAACACCATAGACTAATGCAGGACAATGACCCTAAGCATGTGAGCAAATCAACAAAAGACTATATGCAACGGAATAACATCAATCACTGGCCCACCCCTCCAGAATCTCCGGACTTAAATCCCATCGAAAATGTGTGGGCTGGAATGAAGCGATATTTGAGGAAAACGAAAAAGCCGAAGAACAAGGAAGAACTCGTTGAAGGGATAAAATACTATTGGTATACAAAAGTGACCCCCGCAGTGTGCAATAGATACATTAACCACCTGTTTAATGTGATACCTGTGGTCATTAAGAAACATGGCGACGCCTCGGGCAAGTGAACTGTGAGCGCTACAGTAACTATGAAAATTCTGTGTTATAACTTGGAATAATACAGTGTTCCTTGGATTAATATTCCAATTACTTGACAGTTAAACATAAAACAAAGTTCAAAATACACAATGAGACGCGACGCGAGAAAATCGGGGTTCGGTATTTCCGACCAGGTTTTACACAAACCGGCCTGTGCAGAGCTCCACTGAAGATGACTTGAAGCTTGAAATTTCGGATTTAGGATGAACAGCAATTGTACTATCCTAGTAGCAATAAAAGGTGCTGATCAGCTGTGCAGTTACTGAACAGCTGATCTGCGTCTTTGTGTTCGCATAGGCAAACATCCGGTTTCCTCGCGCCGCGACTCAAAATTTCAATTGATATCGTGATATAATTTTTGATAAAAGCCACAAATTGTTACTTTAGCTCTTGTGATCATTTTCGTTCGTACCGCTTAATAATTTAAGGATTTGAGCCCCGCGATAATTAAAATTAAAGATAACATTTCAACACACTTCTGAAACTAAAATAATAGCCGCCTCGTGGGAAAACAAATTATGTGGAATTATTCGGAACCAAGTTATACAGAAAAATTGTTGGAATTTCGATGGGTACAAATTGCGCCCCTCTCGTAGCTGATTTATTTTTTGTACTGCTACGAAAAAGATTTCATGGATTCTAAACCATGACAATCAAACTGATGTTATCGAGGCCTTTAATTCGACTTCTAGGTACCTTGGTGACATTTTGAATATTGACAATCCTTATTTTGAAAACATGGTCAATCAAATCTATCCACCTGAACTACAGTTGAATAAAGCCAACACTACAGATACCGAACCACCCCCCCCCCCCAAAAAAAAAAAATGGGCTCAACTCTATTATTTGTTATGTACCAAGGCTAGGGATATATACTGTATGTGTATTTTCTACCTGAATGAACAGACTATCTATCTTATAATTCAATTTATTATATAGAACTGTTTGACAAGTTGTCTTGTAAATACCACTGAATGAATTCAAGCTTCGATAACCTCATCTGTAATCGGGGTAGACCAATTATTGTGTAAGGCGTTGTATTCAGGATGATATGAGCCGCTTTGTGGGAAAACTAAGAATGTGGTTTCCGAAAGGGTCTGACACAAATCTGGCTGTACAATCACAGAAGCAGGCTAGAAGCTTGAAATTTCGGATTAAGGAAGAAGAGGAAGTGTACTATCCGTGTAGTGAAAACAAAGGTTCTGATCAGCTTCGCGGTTACCGCGAAGCTGATCTGTGTCTGTGTCTTTGTTTTCGCATATGCATATTGCTGGTTTGCTCATGTTAATCTTCGTATTCGCGGAGGAAATAAAGATATACATACATACATTTTTTTTTTTTTTTTTTTTTTTTTTTGTCCCAGAAAAAAATGGTTTTTCGCTTATCAGCTTATAATATTAAATGTGGTATAGTAATCTGTTTATTGCAAAATCAGAAAAGATATAATTAGTGTGTAATGCTATGTAGTAAGACTGACTAAGTGAAATCCGTTCATATCTGTAAACACACAATGTACTTTGGCAAAGCCTCAAGTACTGAAACTGGTATGTCATTTCTTATGAAACGGCTATCTTAGCCAGTTTAGGAAGAGTCAGTGATGAAGGTTGATAACCTTGAATTCCCCTATATCTCTTGATTTTTTCCACCGGCCTCGGTAGTTCAGTAGGTAGAGTGTCCGCTCCGAGATCGGGAGATACCGGGTTTGATCCCGGGCCGCGACATACCAAAGTCGTTAACAATGGTACTAGTTGCTCCCCGCTTGGCACTCGGATTTTCGGGGTAGGGCTGGGACTGGTCGCCCCGGTAAATGTGACTGGGGTAAAAGTGTCTGGGATCTGATACCACAGTGAGGCAGCACAATAAAAGTGAGCATTGAGCTCCCTGTCACAACCAGACACCGTCGTGATATGACAGATAATGTTGAAAGCGACGTTAAACCTGAACAAACAACATCTTTTGATTTTTATTTCCATCCAAATAATCTACTTTTGACTTCAGACAGTTCAAGACTGTGCACATTTTGAACCTAACTTCATGTAAGGTATAATACAACATGCCCAACCATGCAATTGCACTAACTATAATATAATATAATATAATATAATATAATATAGTATAATATAATATAATATAATATAATATAATATAATATAATATGATAGAATAGAATAGAATAGAATCGAATAATGTATTAGTAGAGTGGAGAACTTATATTTACCTCGTTCACAGTTTTTTCCAGCAAATCCATTTGAGCATGTGCAACTATAATCACCAAACAATATATTGGCGCATGTTCCACCATTCAAGCAAAGATCTGGCGTGCAACTCTCTTGATCTATAAAAAAAAGTTAAAGTAGGCAATGGTCAGGAAAAGGCGCAATCAGAAAGAAACTCCTTTGGAAGAAAGAACTAAACATCATTACATAGGAACGCTGATCTGACAAAAGGAGTTTACGGGCATTTTAGCAGATATACATGTAATGCTAATAAAATTTAAATACAATCTAAGAAATAGTCTATATGCTCTGATATACATGTCAAACTGTTTTAATAATGCAACATAATGCAGACAAATGTATTTCTTTAAACCAACCTTATTTTATCATGAATATTGTCATGGCAACTGTTGTGTCAGAAGGACAACACTCATTTGAAAAAAAAAAAAAAAAAAAAAAAAAAAAAAAAAAAAACAGGTTTGGCGTTAGACTCTATGATGGCCCCGACTTAAAGCTAATCACGTAAGTTGGTTGGGACCGGAGCTTCTTGTCTGCTTGGTCCACTTGCTTTTCTTTTTGAGGATTTAGATAACGTTGTTTGGTTCCTAGGGACCGCCATCACTAGGCAGCTTATTGTGTCTGTGAGTCCTCGTTTTTTTTTTTTTTTTTTTTTTTTTTTTTTTTTTTTTTTTTTTTTTTTTGTTTTTTTTTTTTTCGTGATGGTTATCATGATTTGTTTTTTCTATGATAAATCATTGACTAGTAAGTGATTCACCACGAGGACCGAACACTTCACTCAATTTTGTTAATGGCGGCCCCCGTGGCCGAGTGGTTAAGGTCGCTGACTTCAGTGCTCTTGATCATTCGATCATCTCACCGATGTGGGTTCGCGCCTCGCTTGGGGCACGAGTCACATGTGGGACAAGCCAAGTTCTGCTTGCGGGTGTGTCAGGTGGTTTTTCCCCGGGTACTCCGGTTTTCGCCCCACCTACCGATTGATCCGTCTCGATATGAGTGAAAAAGCTTGAAAGGGACGTAAAACTGAATCAAAAAAAAAAAAAAAAAAATGTTAATCACTGCAAAAACTGAGGGCGAGGCTGGGTGCCAGCAAATCTAGTATAAGCCCTTAGTAATTTTATATTATCGATCGTTCCAAGGCGATACGTCTGTAGTGTTTCTTACTGTTTTATGTTTTGACGTTGAATGTTTGTGTTGTTTGCACCTTATGTATGTTTTCATATTTTAGTTAAGTATGGGTAACTAAGTAACCGCCTTTTGGGAAAATAACTACTTTCTCGGCTTACAATACATAAGTACTGAGTTGTCGCCTATTGGGGAATAGCTGCTCACTCGGCTAACGATATGTTTTCTTGTTTGCGAACCTTAGTGTCAGTTTAGTTTTTTCCCACCCCTCGGTTTATGGAGTGGGATTATCTTTCTGCTTGATCACATTTTCAAACTTGAATTTATCTAAGACAACAAGGCCAATCGCGATCAAATTCTATCTCAAGCATCATTGAGGAGGGGAAACGGTTGCATTAGGTTTTGGGCCATGTGGGATCAGAACTCTGTTTTCCATGGCAACAGATAGCTCCCATTGAGATATAATGGGGAAAATGTTGCGGCCACTCTAGCAACTTCATTTTTGATTGGATCTTCTTAATTCTTGGGAATAACAAGGACAACTATAACATCTAGGATGAGTTCGAATTTCGGCTAGGTTCGACCTCAGATTGCGGAGTTAGCTGCTCTTGAGCGCCTGGAAAAATCTCTACAGTCTTATAATGGGGAAAATGTTGTGACCATTATTTTTCAGTGGATTCTTGCAGGCAACAAGAACAACTATAATATCTCGGATGGGTTCGAATTTCAGCTATATCAGACTTCTGACTGTGGAGTTTTTGAAAAATAAATATTTTGTGTTGTGGCCACTCTAGCGCCTTCAATTTTGATCGGATCTTCTTCATACTTGGAATTAACAAGGATACCTATAACATCTCGGATAAGTTCGAATTTCAGCCAGATCCGACCCTTGACATCAGAGTTATCTGCCCTTGACTGTGTGAAAAATCAATATTTAGTGTTGTGGCCAATCTAGCGCCTTCATTTTTATTCGAATATTCTTTATTCTTGGAAGTAACAAGGACATCCATATCATCTCGGATGAGTTCGAATTTCGACCAGTTCCGACCTCTGACTGCGGAGTTATCTGCCCTTGAGTTTTTGAAAAATTAATATTTTGTGTTGTGGCCACTCTAGAGCCTTCAATTTTGATCGGATCTTCTTCATACTTGGAAGTAACAAGGATATCCATATCATCTGAAGGTGAGTTCGAATGTCAGCCAGATCCGACCTTTGACTGCAGAGTGTTGAGGCCACTCTAGCGCCTTCATTTTTATTCGGATTTTCTTTATTCTTGGAAGTACCATAGACGTCTATAATATCTTGGATGAGTTAGGATTTCGACCAGATCCGACTTCTGACTGCAGAGTTATCTGCCCTTGATTGTTTGAAATATCAATATTCTGAGTTGTGGCCACTCTAGCATCTTTGTTTTTCAATGGATCTTCTTCACTTTTGCAGGTAACAAGGATAACTACAATATCTCAAATGAGATCGAATTTCGACCAGATCCGACCTCTGACTGCGGAGTTATCAGCTCTTGAGTGTTTGAAAAATCAATATTTTGTGTCGTGGCCACTCCAGCATCTTTGTTTTTCAGTGGATCTTCTTTATTCTTGCAGGTAACAGAATAACTACAATATCTCGGATGAGTTCGAATTTCGGCCAGATCCGACCTCTGACTGCGGAGTTAGCTGCCCTTTAGTGTTTGAAAAATCAATATTTTGTATTGTGGCCACTCTAGCGCGTTCAATTTTGATCGGCTCTTCTTCATTCTTGGAAGAAACAAATATAACCATAACATCTTAGATGAGTTCGAATTTGAGCAAGATTCGAGCCTGGACTGCGGAGTAAGCTGCCATTGAATGTTTGAAAAATCAATTTTTAGTGTTGTAGCCACTCATGCATCTTCAATTTTGATCAGATCTTTCTGTGTAAGTTTGGTTTAAGCCACGCCTTTGTTCAGAAGATATCGCATCAGTAAACAAAATATTTTAATGAAAATGAAATATCCTTTAAAAGCGGCGAGCATTTTTCAGGGGCTGTTGACCTTGATAATTAGACCTAGGTTATCAAAATCTAATTAACTCTAGATCAAACCATTTATACAACCATTTACTGTCAAAAAGCTACATGTAACCTAGTTCAGCAAAATATATATCGTAAAACATTTAAAACGTCATTCAACGTCATTCAACGTTAGCGCAGTAACCACGACTTTTCTTTTTCTGTGTAAGTGTGGTCGGAATCCATATATTTGTACAGAAGAAATTGCATCAGAAATCGAATTTTAATATTTTAATGGTCTGATGACCTTGAAAATTAGGTCAAGGTCGCCAAAATCTAATCAAAATCTTGTTTCGCGCCACAAAATATGCGACACTGGAGTGATTAAAGTTGCATGTGTAATAATGCCAACAAACATGTTTTCAACTTGGGGGTAACATTACGAAAACACGCATATGCAATACACAGAGATTTTTAAAGTTGTAAAAAATGAAGATTTTTGGTGGAAAAAAAATGATATTTTTCTTATTTTTGCTCAAAACATTGATTGTGGGTACACGTTAGAACCGCCTCGCCGAGGCGGTTCTAACGAGTACCCACAATCAATGTTTTGGAGCAAAAATAAGAAAAATAGGTATACCCCTGCATACCCCAGTTTTGCTGATATAAAAGTGGGGTTCAAGGGGGTATACATTACACGGACATGTTTTCGTGATGGAATAGTATAAGAAATAAATACTCTCCCTGTCAGCGCTTTGCTAAAATGTTGTCATTAGGTTAACCGCATTACGAAATGTCAGGCTAAAAATGTTATCCGAAAACTAATCCCCTATCACCGGCATGTTAAATAAGGTGAAGCTCTGTCTCTCACATCCCTTTATAAGATACATCTAATTAGATGTCATTCGGTATAGTGCAGATAATCCTGAATCTCATTTGACGGTATATTATGCTCATATTCAGTAAGTTATTGTATATTTTGAGGGTTGAAGGGTCTACGGCTCGACAGGTGGACGGGTCGACAAATCAAATGAACATGAAAAGAAATACAACCATTTACTGTCAATCAGCTAAATGCAACTTAGTTTAGCAGGATATATATAGTTAAACATTTTAAACGTCCTTCAATGTCGTTCAACGTTAGCTTTACTTTGGCGCCGTTCTTCTGTCACGTTGATGTCAAAACTAATGTGCATCAAAGACAACAGCTACAGAGTAATAGTTCGTGCCACGAACTTAACCTGTCGACCAGCCAACCCGTCGATTAATCAACTGCACATAATTCTGTAATTATTTCAGCAAAATGTAAATGTATAACAATAAGAACGTCATTATAGGTTATCATCGTCACCACGACTTTACGTTGGCTCGGAGTCCGTTTTTCTGAAATGTTGACCTCACAACTAATGTTCATTAAATACAGCGTCTAAAGAGTAAGTTCGTGCCACCCAAGTGGTTAGTACCTTTATACTAACCCGTAGACCTGTCGACCCGTCGACCTATCAATCTGCTTACAAATATGTATGTTACTAAATCTATATGTAAAACATTAATAACGTCATTTGACGGTAGCGCTGCAACCACGACTTTACTTTGGCGCCGTTTTTCTGTAACAATAACAACTAATGTGCAGCAAAGAAAACAGCTAAAGAGTAATAATTCGTGCCACTCGACTGGTTTGCACCTTTATAATAATCCTTCGACCCGTCGACCTGTCAACCCGCCCACTCGTAGATATGTCAACCCGTCGACCTGTCAATCTGCTAACAATTATATCTGTACCTATTCCAGCAAAATCTATAAGTTAAACATTATGTGAGTCCTGGTTTTTGATTCATCAGGATGTTTATCATGATTTATTTGTTTGTTCTTGATGATTCATTGACTAGTTAGAGATTCGCCACGAGGACCGAATAACTAACTAAATGTTGTGAGCCACTGCGGAGGCTGAGGGTGAGGTTATGGCCATGTTAAACCGGTTTAAGCCCGCCAGTAACTTTGTGTTACTGATCGTTCCAAGTCGATACTTCTGTGGTGGTTCTTTTTGTTTTATGTCTTGGTGTATAAAAAAAAAATTGTGCTGTTGGCGCCTTATGTATGTTTTCATATTTTTAGTTAAGTTAAGGTAACTGAGTGACCACCTATTGGGAAAATAGCTGCTCATTCGGCTTACGATATGTTTCATGGTATAAGTACCTGATTGTTGGTTTGGTTTTTTCCCCACCTCGGATTTTGGAGTGGGAATCTTTTTTTCTGATTGCGCCTTTTCCTGATCTTTGCCTACTTGTACCTTATTAAAAACATCATTCAATGTTAGCGACGTCACCACGACTTTATTTTGGCACCGTTGTTCTGTATATATGACGTCACAACTAATGTTTAACAAAGAAAGCAGCTAAAACGTCAAGTTGTTAGTACCTTTATTATAACCCGTCGACCTGTCAAACCGTCGATCTGTCGACCTGTCGAGCCCCGTCTAACTGTCAACCAGTTGACGTGTCAACCCGTCGACCTGTCAACCTGTCGACATGTTAACCCGTCAAACTGTCAACCCGTCAACCTGTCAATATGTTTACATGTATAAATGAGCCGCATCGTGAGAAAACCGGATTTTTGCCTAGGCAAAAACAAATGCGCAGATCTGCTTCGCGGTAACCGCGAAGCTGATCAGCGCCTTTGTTTTCGCTACTCGGATAGTACAATTCCTCTTCTACTTAAATCCGAAATTTCCAGCTTCTAGCTCATTTCTGAGCTTGTACAGGCCGATTTGTGTCGGACCTGGTCGGAAACCCCGAAGACCGGTTTTCTCACGTCGAGGCTCAAATTATGTCTGTAATCATTTCAGCAAATTCTTTAATGTAAAACATTAAGAACATTCAACGTCACCATGATTTAATTTGGCGTCATTTTTCTGTAACGTTGAGTCACAACTAATGTGCATCAAAGAAAGCTTCAAAGGAGTTATAGTGCAGATTATATTATTTCTTTCGGTCCCTTGAGATCAGTTGTATATTATTATTTCTTTCGGTCCTTTGAGATCAGTAAGAATATTAAGAGTATTAAAAATTGTATGTTTAGAGCCATCTTCTAAACGATGTTTTAATTTTTTGACCCCGTTTAGGCATTTTTCTTTGATTAAGAGTTAAAGACTTACCTTTTGTAATTTTTTGAAATTGTAGTATATTTATTTGGCTATCGTCGCCGGTTTATAAAGGGTCACTGATGAGGGTTCAGTACCCGAAATTGCGCAATACGGCCCATAAAGCCTCCCTTAGAATGTTTTATACGCTACCCCCTGGCCTCAATGTTATTATAATACACTACAAACAACTCACAACTTTTCCGACTCTTATGTCCATATGGTCTGACCATAAGCATCCGAAAACTTGTTATTGCAGTTCACCCTCCAAAGAAAAAACACAACAAGGTTTGCGTAATGGATACTGTATTGTATCGTTTTGGTAGATATGCAATGACAATTTATAGGCTAATGTATAATTATACAGGCAAAATCTGAGAATACAAATATCTTGTTTCTCATAGTATTTTGATAATAAGGGTTGATGGGGTAAATATCGCCCCTTACAAAACGAAAAACAATACACACAATCAAAGCGATACCTGCAAAAGATAAACAAAACAGAAAACATTGGAGGCGGTGGGGAGGCGGAGGTTTTCAATTTATTCAATTCCAAGCAGCAACGGCACGTGTTTTTCTTAGCGTCTATGAAAGAAAAGGAAGCGCACCCACGTGGAATCGCTTATATATGAAAGCCAGGAAGCTGGTTTCCAGCAAGACTGGCATGCCAGCGAAGCCGAAGTAAGAATTCAGCAAATGGAAGCGGGAAACAGCACGGGGTGGCGCTAAAGATTTAGACTAGCCAGAAGGGCCTGCTTAATAAAATGTGCTATGCTTTGTTTCGGCATAGCACCGTTTTTATACGCTACCCCCTGGCCTCAATGTTATTATAATACACTACAAACAACTCACAACTTTTCCGACTCTTATGTCCATATGGTCTGACCATAAGCATCCGAAAACTTGTTATTGCAGTTCACCCTCCAAAGAAAAAACACAACAAGGTTTGCGTAATGGATACTGTATTGTATCGTTTTGGTAGATATGCAATGACAATTTATAGGCTAATGTATAATTATACAGGCAAAATCTGAGAATACAAATATCTTGTTTCTCATAGTATTTTGATAATAAGGGTTGATGGGGTAAATATCGCCACAAACCACAGCTTCGGAAATGTGTTCCGAAACTGTGGTTACCCCATCAAAACACACAAATACCTAAAAGCTGTTTGGAGGGAAAACTGTTTACTGTATGGATAGCATGAGAAAATATAACCTGATAAAAGTACACGTATCATATAAGTAAAATATATATAACACATCGCTTAGCCAGCCAATGCAGGCAAAGCGTTATATAAGTGACATTGTTTTGCTTTGCTCGTGTCTTGACGGCCAATGCAGCCAAAGCCCGAACGCCACAAACCCTATACCTTATAAAACAACTTAGGCGGCCAATGCAGCCCAAGATGCGCTGATGCATTATGACTTACAATAAAGTTCTGATCTTAATCTCGATCAGGAGCCGTCAGCAAAATGGTGTCTTCCTGCAACCTAACCTCAATGGCCTAGATACAGGCAGCCAATGCAGCCTGTCGCTTTAACGGGTTTGGACCTGATGTACGTATCTGTATTGGCCATTAACTTAATGGCTGCTTGGGCGGATGTATTTTATAAAGGCATTCCCTTTCCATCGCCCCAGTGCGCGAATTTGAGCATCACTGTCCCCTTGCTCGGATCTATATGTCGTAGCTCCTATCCTAAAACTATGTCCCTTGTAGAGTGAAGTATCTAAATCACAAAAGTTTAAACAGCTACGCAGTTGAGTATCAAATGTGCGTCTTGGTAATGGCCTATTCAGCGTCGTGCAGAATAAAGCGCCAGGTTTTTGACCCCTGAGTCGGAGATAATTGTTTAAGGCTGTAACGGCAGAAACACATGTAGGGCCCGCCTCAAAAGTGATCGAATGGGGTCTACCTGTGATGTTATGTTTAAAGTTTCTAAAAGTTACTACCACGGATTGATCCGGCCGAACACCATGGAATGCGATATCCTGTAGCTGAACTGGGTTATTAGGTGAGGAAGTAAGCTCCCCTATTCGGGCAAACGTATTAAAAGCAAATAGGAACATGGCTGTATAAAGATGACGGTCGTATGGACCTTCTGTCGTATGCTCAAGGGATTCTACAAGACGGTTCAAGATGGTAACCGTAATAGGAAGCCGGACGTCGTATACTGGGCGCGTGCGATATGCTCCAGCGATTAGCTTACTGACGACAAACGCTGACGTTGGATCGGCTAAGCCCATCAGCTTATGTGCGTAGCCAATAGCGGACATGAAGGTAGACATAGTTTTAGGAGCGTAAGCCTTGCGATGAAGATACGCAATGAAAGCGCAAATGCAACTTATGCCAACGGGCGGCATAAGTGATCTTTTATACAAGCTTATGGCAAACTCGTTGAATATTTTCCAAGCTCTTTCGTATGTCGCAGCTGTGCTTGGAGCCAGCGCTGATTTCAATAGATACATCAGATCGTCAGAAAGTTCTCTGGCAATAGGTGGTGGGGAATCCGCTCTGGCTGAGGTCTGCTGCATGGGCTCAACCGGCGAAACCGCTCGACCTGCAATCGAGAGAGCGAGTCTGCAAGGACATTCTTTCGACCTTCGATGTGCTGTCCACGAAATAATATATTATTTCGTAAACAAGCTAATATCAGAACCCGGAGGAGCTTCATTATGGATGGGTCTTTAGACGTTTGATTATTGATGATTGACACCAGAGCTAAGTTGTCTGTGAAAAACAATACGCTATGATTTTTCCATAAATGTGCCCATATGTGAACTGCCAGCACAATAGGGTAAAGTTCAAGTAAAGTTATATTGTAAGTTTTCCAAACCATTGGGAACGGACCATAAAACCAATACGAACCATACACTGCCCCGAACCCCAATGACTTGGCACTGTCTGTATAAAGCCTTAGCGTATCGTTTGTCATGAACGTATCATTGATGAACATTGATTTACCATTAAACTGCTCACAAAAGGAAAGCCAAAGATGCATGTCTTCTTTAACTGCAGCATTCAAGCGAATGTGATAGTAGGGTTTGGTTACTCCAATCATGAGATCGATAAGGCGGCGTAGGAACGCACGTCCACATGTGATGACCAAACAGCAAAAGTTAAGGAAGCCAATTAAGGACTGTAATTCTCTGAGTTTACACGAATCTTTTGCTAGAAATTTCAAAAGAAGACCTTTTGCTTTTGAGAGCTTGTCCAATGGAAGGCTTGACTCCATCCGCAGGGAGTCCAGGGTAAATCCTACGAAAGTCATTGTTGTGAACGGCATGCGCGTTTTTTCCGTGGCTATTGGGATACCAACGTTTTCGCACATAAGCAAGAATGACTGAAGTGCACGCAGACATTCATCATAGGTTTCTGCAATGAACAAGAAATCGTCAAGAATATGTACTACAGCCTTGCAACCTAGTTTGTGAACGGCAATCCATTCCAATGCCGAGCTAATCTGTTCAAAAATTTTGCAACTGGAGCTTGCGCCAAAAGCTAGGCACTTATCGTAATAGAGCTGACCTTCCCAAGAGAACCCCAAAAGTTCGTAATCTGAAGGGTGAACGGGGACAATACGGAACGCATTTTTTATGTCTGTTTTCGCTAGATAGCACCCCCTACCCAGAGCCTTTACTTTGGAAATAGCTTCTTGGATGCCCGAATATTGTACGTGCGAATTTTCAGGAGGTATGCCATCGTTTACAGAAGAGCCATCCGTTCTAGGCCACGATAAGTGGTGAATAAGGCGAAATTCACCAGGGGAACTTTTGGGCACCAAGCCTAAGGGTGAAGTTTTAAAATTTTGGAATGGTTTTTCATTGAATGGCCCTGCTATTCTTCCGGTTTTCAATTCGGTCTCAAGTTTTTGCTTTACTATTTTCTCGTTGGACACGGCGCTTGGCAAATTTGGACTTTTCTGTTCAGATCTTTCTCCTAGAAAACCAATGTGAAACCCATCTCTGAACCCTGAGATCAAAAACTCAATTTGTTCGTTGTCATATCCCCTAAGCCATTGTTCGAGGTTAAGCCACTTAACGGGGGTTGGAACTTTATCTGCTTGTGCTTGTTTGACTATTTTGACCTGATTTCGAGGATTTGGTGTAGTGTGTATCGTTTCCGTTCGGTTTTGTATTTGATTGGTCATCGCCGGGATTTTCTTTTTTGTTTTTTGCAAAGCATTTGAACTGTGGGTGGTTAGTTCTCCCGCAGAAGGAGCAAATGTGGGGAAAGTTGCACCCGTCACAGTTTGACCCCTTATTATACTTGTCGCAGCTTCTATGGTTACGAGTTGGTTTGATTTTTGAGCGCTTGCCGGGCTCGATATCCCGGCCGGGGCGAAAGGGCTGTCCTCTTTTCGTCATTGCCATTATGAACAACTCATGTTCAATATCCGACCACTGAAGGTGCATGGATTTTTTCAAGCGGCGGAAATTGGTATCATAGTAATACCAATTTCCATTTTTGTCCGCTATCTGCCTGACTAATCCCATATAAGAGGAGAGCCCCTCCGCCTCGGCCGGATACTTAATTCGGTAAACGGAAGAGTAAACATTGAACGCATCTGTCCATTGCTCAATAAACAAATACTCTTTCTTGGAAGAAACCGAGGTGCTGACTGCCCCTGTTTTGATATTAAAGGTCAGTTCCGCGACATCGTCGTCCTGCAGAGTCGAGAGGTCAATATATTCGCCTGACCAAATCTTCTCCTTCTTTTTGAGTGCCACAGTGGCATGTAACGGAATACGGGAGGAGACGAATCCGTTGCTTTTATCTTTGGACTTTGACACACTACCGGGCGACGACAGCGGATCTGACCCATCAGCCTTGTTTGTTAAAGTACCTAATAATTCATTGGGTTGCGGTACAAGTGTTTCTTCAGGGTTTCCCTGATTTGTTGTTTGTCCTGTAGTTTCTTGTGAAGTTATCCCAGAGTCCTTAAGTGTTTGAAGAACCGAGGCGGTAACAGTTTTTGTTATTTGCTCAGTCAGTTTTTGAATGTCCAACTGTTGGTTCAACAATGTTCCGTCCCTCGGTCGTTGCACATCTTGAGGTTGAATGGGTACCCCATCAGAACGAACCGAATTCCTGCCTTGGCTTTTTGACCTCTTACCCTCTGAGGGCGAGGGCCGGCTGGAGCTTGTAGACCGCTTCCTCTTTTGTGGCGGCATCGTCTGAAAATAGAAGGACAAAGGCAAAGAATTTTTTTTTTTTTTTTTTTTTTTTTTTTTTTTTTTTAATATACATATATATATATACATATATATTCATATATACATACATACATACATATATATATACGTACATATACATACACACACGCACACACATACAGTTCACCCTCCAATTTATTCAATTCCAAGCAGCAACGGCACGTGTTTTTCTTAGCGTCTATGAAAGAAAAGGAAGCGCACCCACGTGGAATCGCTTATATATGAAAGCCAGGAAGCTGGTTTCCAGCAAGACTGGCATGCCAGCGAAGCCGAAGTAAGAATTCAGCAAATGGAAGCGGGAAACAGCACGGGGTGGCGCTAAAGATTTAGACTAGCCAGAAGGGCCTGCTTAATAAAATGTGCTATGCTTTGTTTCGGCATAGCACCGTTTTTCTTTGTTTCCAAAGGATCAATCGTTTATATTTATTATCATCACCAAACCAGCATATGAATACTTGCTTTCATATATTCAAACACCAAACTCATGAACTTTTTATTTGCTTATACTATACTTGAGCCCCAACTTTTACTGCATGTCAACAAAGAAATATTGCGCTATACTTTCAGGTACATTCCAACAGATATATTAAGCAAGCAAATTTCTTATGCATGCAATAAAATTTCTTATATATGCACTTTCATGCCCTAAACACATACTTTAATTGTAAATTGACCTCTAAAAAGCAAGCACATGTCTTATGTGACCAGAGGCCACAAGATTTCGTCCCAATCTAGTATTTAAGCAGCCACTGATTTTATCAGTTAAATATACTGATCAAAATAAGTTTATTCCTTATAATCGTGAATAATTCTTATATGTGTGGGACATTTCTTAATTTGTGTTATTAAGTAAATGAGAAACATATCCGAGAAAAATGTTCACGGCAAAAGTTTACTTAAAGATTGGCTTAACGTCTTTTAACGTCAGTTTATCCATATTTATACCATTGAACTGCCCACATATTTTGCGCAATCACTTTCAACGAAACTTGCTTTAAAACATCTGTTTGGTGTCAAGGAAGCAGGAATCCGCTCAAAAGTTTGCAATTTGTTTCTTCAGACACTCGTGAGAAATACGTTATTCTGACGTTATTTTTCAATGTGCCCTAAAACGTTTAAAATTAATCAATTTAGAAACTTTACTTCTGAATGATTGTTCTATATATCAAGAGCTTCTGATTATGGCAAAAATTTCGTCTGTACATTTCTGGATAGTATTCTAAATAAGAAAACCGTGCATAATGTTGCGTGAATGACGTTCGTTTACGTTAAAATGAATCAAATCTTAATCACTGCCTTTTAAAAGAGACACAATCGAGATTGTTAAAGCGGTGTTTAAATCACAAAATGGCGATCTCAATAAAGAATACGGACGACTTTACTTTAAACGTCAGGTTTGGTGTTTCGGTCACGTAATGCGGAAATCAATCTTTGATCGCTAGCTAAATCTATTATTCAGACAGCTTTTAATGCTTCAAATGACCAACGAGAATACAATTTTTTTTATCGATGACCTAAACCCATATGATTTCCAGCCTCGGTTCTAAAGCGAAATGATGACCTTTTTCTGTCACTACCATTTGACATCACTTGTAACGCGTACACACATTCACATGCACCAAATTCCATGCGGAAATAAAACTTTGACATGTACTTATTTGTGTTTAGAATAGAGATTGAATTTTGTAACCACACATACCGATCTAATGCTTGCTGAATAGTCTTGCTTTTTCAGCAGCTTCAAGTGTGAGTCTTCATAGTGACCCCTACTTGGAACCAGGGTCGATAGGTCTCATCTCGGCCTATTGTTTGCAGTTATTTTTGTGTAACAATCATCTGGAGGGATAAAATTAACTTTCTGAGAGGGAGAATTTCCTACAGGTGTTTAATACCTCACAGTATTTTCAAAACATTATAGTAGAAATAAATATAGTTGTTTATTTTGAAACTCAACCAGGTGTCGAAACTGTCTTCACACCTTTCTTCCCAATTTTGTATTTAAGCAGCCACTGGTTTCATCAGTAAAAATATTTTAAAATTTATACTGACACTCAGCCAGGTGTCGAAAAAAGTACAAATAGACAATGATCAGGAAATGACACGATCAGAAAGAAATTTCCACTCCATGTTCTTCAAACCGTCTTCTCACCTTTCTAATACACAGGTACAAACACCACGTCACAAACCACGAGGTCTATAAAATCAAGGTTAAGTCATGTGACCTTCACGTGAACTCTTTTCACTTCCGGGTGGCAAAAAAAAACAACCTCAGGTCAATGAATGTGTAATAAATTGAAATGTTTTGATGTATAAAAGTGTAAAATAATGTAAAAATATTACGTATTCATAACAAATTAATTTCCAAATATGTTTGTTCATTAATCGATGCTTGTTTGTTATTTAGTATTATAAGTATTTAGCGTTTCTTCCCATGCGGAAATTTAGAAAATATGAATTTATTGAGCTACCATATTCAAGAATAGGTCTCACCAGACCTTTGTAGGCAGCTTCTCTCACATCTTGGGGGCAAAAAATGTTTTCGTCTCATAAAACCAAGGGTTCTGTTGGCTTTGGTGCACACATTGCTGATATGAGTATTCCATTTTAAATCCTTAGTTATTGTTACACCAAGATATTTGATACTTTCAACATTTTTTCAACACAGTACCCTCAAGCTTGTAAGAAGCCTGAAATTTACTAATACGTTTATTCGTCAGCTGCATCATTTTGCACTTGACGGGTTGG
Source organism: Rugalucina vietnamica (assembly GCA_964017185.1). Lineage (NCBI taxonomy): Eukaryota > Metazoa > Mollusca > Bivalvia > Lucinida > Lucinidae > Rugalucina > Rugalucina vietnamica. The sequence continues at coordinate 8,773,703 of OZ024874.1, read as the reverse complement.
AATACCATACCCCATTTCCGGGCCCAACTACCTAATCGATCAATAACCTTATGAAGTTTCACTGTATTCTCCACATTCTTAATTTCACGATAACAGACACAATCATCAGCAAAGAGTCTGATTTCCGATTCAATATCCGCGGTGATATCATTTTTATGCAACGAAAACAACAAGGGGCCAAGAACGGTGCCCTGTGGGACACCAGATACAACAGTAGCCTAGTCTGATTTAACGCAATTAACCACAACTCTTTGTTGTCTATATCAAAAGAAAGCATCAACCCATTTAATTGTCTTCCCACCAATTCCATATAAGGAGTTCATGCGGAGGTGGGTAAAAAGCTTTTTTCAAAGTCCTAGATAAATGTATCAACCTGGCCTTGATTGTCTAAGATTTTTCCCAATTATCAATCACTGTAGCTAACTGGGTTTCACAACTATGGGATTTCCTGAATGCATGTTGCCTGTCTGACAAAAGCTTATGATCATCCAAATTAGACATTATATTAGAACACACTATATGTTCCAGAAGTGTGTAGGGTACGCAGGTCAAGAAAACTGGGCGATAGTTGCAAGCAAGAGACCTGTCAGCCTTTTTTTTAACAGGGGACAAATGTTTGCTAAAGACCATTAGTTGGGGATTTCACCCGAGTCTATTGACTGTTTAAAAAGATGTGCGAAAACAGAACCTACATGTAGCTCAGATGCCAATTCCTTAAGGACTCATGAAGCTCATCAGGGCCTAAAGCTTTCGACGGGTTCAAACCTTTGAGAAGTTTTGTTACACCTTCTTAAGATACCGCTATGTCTTCCATGAACGGGGCTTTCTATTCAAAAGAGGGACATGGCTATGTTCAGTTTTGGTGAACACATCCGTTAACTGACCATTGAATTCACCAGTCTTTTCAAAATCTGATTCAGCAAAACAACTTCCATTTCGCTTTTTCAAAGGCGGCATACCTTGAACACCTTTTTTCTGACTATTTATGTACCGATAAAAATTTCTTGGATTAGCATTAACATCACCAACCAAGTTATTTACGTACAACTCATGCTGTTTTCTGATATTTGCTCTGATTTCTCTTCTCAAAGTTTCAAATGTTGTTCTAAATTTAGCACTCCCAGTTTTAGCACTCCCAAAAGCTGAGGGTGAGGTTACGGCCGTGTAAAATCGATTTAAACCCGCCAGTAACTTTGTGTTACTGATCGTTCCAAGTCGATACTTCTGTGGTGGTTCTTTTTGTTTTATGTCTTGGTGTTTAAAATATTTTTGTGCTGTTGGCGCCTTATGTATATTTTCATATTTTAGTTAAGTTAAGGTAACTGATTGGCCACCTATTGGGAAAATAGCTGCTCATTCGGCTTACGAAATGTTTTCATGGTATAAGTACCTGATTGTTAGTTTGGTTTTTTTCCAACCTCGGTTTTTTGGAGTGGGAATCTTTTTCTGATTGCGCCTTTTCCTGATCTTTGCCTACTTGTACCTTTCTTCGCTTAAGCGTGAGTTGCATTTTTTCTGCGAATCTTTCTTCTTATTTCAAGAGTTAACCATGGGACTGAGAAAACTCAGCGACTAGTCTTTGATTGAATATGTTTATCCACTGAATCCTGGATAAAAGCTGTGATCAAATTAAAGTTTTCTTGAACCGACCGTGTGCCAGAGTAACCGTTGAAGTATTTCTCCTTTGCAAATTTAAGGGCATCAGCTTTCATAGATTCATAATCACCAGTCTGATATTTAAACACCTGTCTTTTAAGTTTCTTGATATGGGGGAATAACTATTTTCAAAGTTTCAGAGACAATGTCATGATCACTAAGCCTGTCGGGGGAATACATATCAACAAATTGTACGGGAAGTGAAGTGATAATCAAATCCAATGTGTTTTGTCTTTTTGTGGGGAGGTGCACTACCGCTCCAATTCATGGTCACTAATGAGTTCTACCAACTTTGCACCTTCAGACATGCTCCATGAAAAACCTTGCTTGTTGAGTCTATCTGGCAAAACAATATCTCTGAAGTTAATATCACCCAAGACATGGACCGAGGTGGGTTTGTTTCCTTTATGTAACGTTTTTACCTTTTCAAGTTGGTTTTTGAATAACTCAAGTTCCTCTATCTTACCATCTGGAGGTCGATACCAACTTGCCACAAAATGGGAAGTTTTGTTAGCAAATACCTTTACCCAAACTGATTCAGAGCCGTTTTCCAATTCAGTAATCGGCATATGGAAATATTTTTGTGTATGAGTAACAACACGCCACCGCGGTTCTATCTTTTCTATACACATTGTTAGGACAAGTTTCTGTGAACAATTCTGAAGTTGATATAGTGCTGTCAATTTTAGTTTCTTGACTTGCAACTATCTGAGGTTTATGGAGATCAAGAAATGCCAACAACTCAAGTTTCTTACCTCTAATACTATTGATATTTATGCTTGAGAATTTTAACCCACTGATAAACTTATTTTTGTTTGTACCTGATTCACAAGTTTTAGTACCACAGCTACTATCGTTTGACAATGGAGCAAATCTATTTTGTTCTTCCAAGTTTAATTGATCAGAAAAGAACGAATCCAAGAAGTTGAAGAAGCCAAATTGTGGGCAATCCATGAACAATTTGAATTTTGTATATTTTCATACTGTTTATATGAGACAAGGGATCATTTATTTTGGACCCACATTTCACATTTGTCACATTTAACAGCCTTGTGACTATTTAAGACAGCCCCACTGAAAAGACCGCAATCTGCTTTGCAGTCTGAACAATACCAAGGTTCATTTTCATTTTTCAAATTGGAAAGTTCTTCTTCGCTGGGATTTGCACATGTCGCATGAAAGAGCTTTTCGCAGTCATTACATGTGACAAATATGTCGGTAGCTTTACAGTATTTTTTTCATAGCCGACACAGGAACCTGGGACCTGGGTTAATTCATTGTCTCCAGCCAGGATGATGAGGGTGAGCAGGTTGGTTCCCTTGGAGGGCTAAAAATTTTGTAGTCCTTCAGAGCTCCTGCGATTGCCAAGCTTACTTGAGTATGCCAAAAATTGTGAAATATTGCCACAAGCTTTTTCAGTACCAATGTTGCAGTCATGATTCGGGTTCAAGGAACATGTAGAGTTGATCCAATTCCAAAAACAAAAGCCTAAAGCAAGGAACAAGGCCAACCTGTAGAACATTCTGTGATAAATACAATATGAATAACAACAACAACAACAATTTGAATAAGCAACCACAAGTGACAGTCAAAATATCTAAGATCTACCGGGATACTGGGGACAAAAGCTCACAATTCACAATACCAGCTGGTTAGCGATCTAGCTGACCAAACGCGCAAGTTGGCTGGCACTGATCAATGAGCAAGAAAACTTGATAGAAATCCAAAGACACTTCAAACAAGCTGCAAGTAAACACCTGGCTGGGTGGTTTCCCTACCTAATGTGTCATTTACAGGAAAAGCAACTGATAAACTCAAAATCCAGTAAACTATTTTGACTCAAAGGCTCTGACAGAGCAAAGTCGATTTCTGCACTTTTTTTCTCGAATACTCCACCCACTGTATAGTGAATGGCGGGAAAATTTTCAAAGTGCAAACATCCTCAAGAAACTTTGAATTCGTCAATAAATTGGCGACCAGCATGTATATTTCGCTGGTCTCAATCAACCTAAGCTGAAATCTAAACAATTATAAACTCAAATAAAGAAAGAAAACTTCTCTTTTGTGAGAGAGAATTATGACGATCCTTCTTCGCCGGAACCCTGTTACTGAATGAAAATAATTGTTAGATCCTTTGAATACAGAAAAAAAAAACATTCAAAGCAAGAAGGTGGGCCATATTGTACAATTTCGGGTCATGAACCTTCATCAGCGACCCTTTACAAAACTGGCAACGAAAGCCAGACATTTTTGAGGCAATTTCAAGAATTTACATCTAGGTAATCTAAATCAAAGACTCATATTCCCAAAGGGGCCAAATAATCAAAAACCTGTTAAGAATGTGATTCTTAACGGTGGGTAAGTAAACCGGTAAGAAATAAAATATAAAAAGTTCTATCCTTTTTAAGCAATAAAACATTCAAAGGCAGATAGTAGGGACTATATCGCGCAATTTCGGGTTATAAACCCTCATCAGTTGCCATTTTTTTAAACCGGCAACGAATGCCAGACTATTGTTCTGCAATTTCATAAATGTACATGTACAAGTGAAAAGGTACAAGTAGGCAAAGATCTGGAAAAGGCGCAATCAGTAAAAGATTCCCACTCCAAAAACCGAGGTGGGAAAAAAACAAACTAACAATCAGGTACTTTATATCATGAAACATATCGTAAGCCGAATGAGCAGCTATTTTCCCAATAGGTGGCCACTTAGTTACCTTAACTTAACTAAAAATATAAAAACATACATAAGGCGCCAACAGTACAAAAAATTTTAAACACCAAGACAGAAAACAAAAAGAACCACTACAGAAGTATCGACTTGGAACGATCAGTAACACAAAGTTACTGGCGGGCTTAAACCGGTTTTACATGGCCATAACCTCACCCTCAGCTTCTGCAGTGGTCCATGACATTTAGTTAGTTATTTGGTCCTTATGGTGAATCTCTAACTAGTCAATGAATCATCAAGAACAAACAAATAAATCATGATAAACATCCTGATGAATCAAAACCCAGGACTCACAGATTGAGTAAGCTGCCCGACGATGGAGATCCCTGGGAGCCGAATAACCTACTAACTCCGGAGCAAAATAAAAACACCAGTTGAAGTCTAAATCAAAGACACATTCCTAAACGGGGTCAAATAATTTGAGCATTGTTTAGAAGTGTGTTTCTAAACATGAGTGTTTTGAACACTGAATATTTCACTGATCTCAAAGGTCCTATATAACAAGTAGCCCAAGGGCAACGATCGCTCACCTGAGAGTCAACAAGTACAATCACTGGACAAAGTAATTGGGGTTTTTACCATATATGGGTATGGTGGCTATCTTGGTCAAGTGACCTTGACACCCTACTCACATCAGCAGAATAGCTCTTGTCTGGATTGTGTATCCTCTTGTCTGCCATTTTGGTTCACTTGAAAAAATCATCTAACAAGGTCAGGGTCCTATAATGAAACCCGGGATGGTGCCATAAATTATTTGACTTCAGGAGCATGATTGGCAGGATTAATGTAGAGCTCCACATGACACTGTTGTATATCAAATATACAAGCTTTGTGTCATGCTGTTGCAGAGATGATTTTTTTCATGTTGCAGAGAAGATTTTTTCATGTACATGTATTTCCATTATAAGTCTATGGTAGATAATGACATGCCTGGGGCGTGGCTTGTATAGACCCCTGGGGCACCGTTGGAAGCATTTATAAAGGAGAGTGTTATACATAAGTCCACACAACATATGAAAGCTCTGGGCCAGATGGTTTCGGAGAAGATTTTGTTTATGTTTTTCCAATTGTAAGTCTAAGGGAGCTATTGGCCCCCGGGTTGGGGCCATTTCTGACCCCAGGGGCATGCCTGGCAGGATTTATGTAAACCTCTCCATAACAATGCTGTATACAAAATATAGAAGCTTTGGCTGTAGTGGTTTCAGAGAAGAAGATTTCTTCATGTATTTTCCATTGTAAGCCTATGGCAGATAATGATCCACCTAGGGCGGGGCCTGTATTGACCCAATGGGCCACGGTTAGCAGGATTTATTAAGTGGGCCACTATACATTGCTAAACACAAATATGAAAGCTCTGGGTCTTGTGGTTTCGAAGAAGATTTTTTATGTTTTTTTCCCATGACGCCCCCGTGGCGGGGCCCGTATGGACCCCAGGGGCATACTTGGCAGGATTTATAAAGAGGACCATATACATTGCTAAACACAAAATATGAAAGGTCCGGGCGTTGTGGTGTCGGAAAAGAAGATTTTTCATGTTTTTCCCATGACGTCCCCGGGGCGGGGCCCGTATGGACCCCAGGGGCACAGTTAGCAGGATTTATAAAGAGGACCACTATACATTGCTACACACAAAATATGAAGTTTCTTAGCCTTGTGGTTTCGGAGAAGAAGATTTTTTATGTTTTTCCAATGACGCCCCCGGGGCGGGGCCCATATGGACCCCAGGGGCATGGTTGGCAGGATTTATAAAAGGGACCACTATACATGGCTACACACAAAATATGAAAGCTCTATGCCTTGTGGTTTCGGAGAAGAAGATTTTTAATGTTTTCCCATTGTAAGTCCATGGGAGCTAATGACCCCCGGGGCGGGGTCATTTTTGACTCCAGGGCCATGGTTGGGAGAATTTATAAAGAGGACCACTACACACTGCTACACACAAAATATGAAAGCCCTTGGCCTTGTGGTTTCAGAGAAGTAGATATTTTTATTTTCCCCATGACACCCCCGGGGCGGGGCCCGTACGGACCCCAGGGGCACGGTTGGCAGGATTTATGAAGAAGACCACTAGACATTGCTACACAGAAAATATGAAAGCTCTTGGTCTTGTGGTTTCAGAGAAGAAGATTTGTATATGTTTTCCCATTGTCTATGGGAGTTATCTGTTGCCATGTAAACCAGAGTTCTAATCCGACCTGGCCCAAATCCAAACACAACCTTTCCCCCTCCTCAATAATGCTTTAGATAAAATTTGGTCACGATTGGCCTTGTTGTCTAAGAGATGTTCAAGTTTGAAAATGTGGACGGACTGACGCACGGATGCACGCATAGCATACACATCTCTTATAAAATTTCTTTGCATTTTTTTCTTCCCTGAGCCACTAAGTTGGCATATTGTTTCAACTATAAAACTGGGCAATAAAGTGTTCCTGATGCCGCAGCTCACTGCAGGTGGTGTGTAATCAGCTGATCATGTCAGATAAAAAAAAATTCATCAAGGTGCAAAATCGTTAATATTTCATGTAGAAAACGGATTGGAAATGCAATTTATTCAAAATATTCTGATAATTATAAATTCTTACTTTGGTTTTCGTCTAAAATGTAGAATTTAATATTCTGGTTTTATATAGATAAATTTATATCAATTATCAACAGGTTATTAATCACAAGATAACCATAGCAAAATTTGCATAATGACCGCAGTAGCACTGGGGGAGTTAATTATTTTATTACTTTGTAATATGCACCATCTGTACCCGAGATACTTTTCATCCCAGGCAGAGTGAAAGGTATCTCGGGGTCCAAAACAATAAGACATGTGTACGCCATGCAGACGGACGGACGCCGGCTCGACTACTATACTATAAACTCACCTTGTGAGCCTTCGGCGCAGGTGAGCTAAAATGAAATCTGCACTATGGATGATGTACTTTTTAGGGTCGCCACATGGCACAACAAGGGCTGCAGTAATAGCAAATAAAATATAAAGGTTTGATCCTTTGGAAGCAATAAAACATTAAAAAAGAAAAGTTTATACAATCATCACCACACTCGACAGACTCATGTATACTAGGCAAAATAAATTTAGCAATTTTTGATGTTACATATATTTTTGATCATCTTAGAGAAAGCTTGGACATTTTTTTATTTTAAATGACACGAACAGGGTCTTAGGCACATGATATGATGAATTTAAAAACGCCATCCTTTAAAGAGGCTTTTGGAACAACCAAGAAATACAGAAAGGGTGTGGATGCAAAATTCTCAACCATTGAACACAATGCAAACAGCTGACTTTTATTAAGTTCATTAGACCCATCATTTTCATTCCTTGTTTACCAACGTTGTTGATTATGTGACAAATGAGATTGGGGTTTTTAGGTACAAACTACGCCTGCCGAAAAAAACGACGTCAACGCGCCGCCAAATTGTCGAAATTGCTTTGATTTCAGGTTACTTGGTTTTCGTGGATTTTAAAAAAACAAACAAGACAGACGAAGCACAATGTAGCCAATAACGTGGTCAGTAACACTTGAAAGTTTCAGAGCCATAACACGTCATTCTAGTGAGATAACGCTGACGTTAAACTCATTATTTAAGCTCACGTTGTGAAGCCAGACCAGGGAATTTCGCAAACACTCTTTATTGTAACATATCGGTATGCATCAGGCATTTCAACTCATTGCCGAGTTTTGGGAAATTCCAATTAGAAACGAACCCGTAAGGCCATAATGTAGGAGCAAGGGAAGAAACGTCAAATTCAAAAACTTACGATCTTTATTTCTCGGCGATAAAATGTCGTTCCCAAACGTTTTACATGTTTTTCTTTGTTTTGATGACTAAACAGTTGCTTTAGCATGATTTTGGTTTCCAACTTTAACCAGACCTGCAAGTTTTGATAATGAGTCTTAAATTGTGACGTCACGTCAGTATCGCCGTAAGGTTTGATTTTTTCGAAATTTTTTGCTTGCAAGTTCTTGCCAAAAGGCTACGACTTACTATTATATTCCAAAATATGACGTTTGTTTATTATCTGCAGAGACTGGCGAATGTTACGAAAATTGCTAAATTTAATTTGCTTAGTATATATTTTGAAAGGCATTTTAGCTAACATTGCAGCATCACTGATAAAATCCAGAGAGAACTGCCGATTAATAAAGATGATAGTGATATATTGTAAATCTTAAAATCGACCAGGAGTGCATTACATCAATATTACAGAGAAGAGTATTTTTCACAAAAATACAGAGCATGTAATTTTTGTGTCATCTAATCATTCACCGTCTCACTATCGAATCAACTTTCCTATATTCGCCGACGGAGAAGTATTTGATCGTTTGGTAGGCGTGTAAATGTTGTGAACCATTGCAGAAGCTGAGGACGAGGTTATGGCCATGTAAAACTAGATTAAGGCCGACAGTAATTTTACATTTCTGATCGTTCCAAGACGATACTTGTGTTTTGGTACTTGAGTTTTTGTGCTGTTTGTACCTTATGTGTGTTTTCATAGTTTTGGTAAGGTTTGGGTAATTGAGTGGTCACCTATTGGGGAAATACCTGCTAACTCGGCTTACGATGTTTTCTTAGTACCTAATTGTCAATTTAGTTTTTCCCACCTCGTTTTTGGAGTGAGAATTTCTTTGCGCAATTTCCTAATCATTGCCTACTTGTAACTTTTCATGATCTGTTACGTCGCACATAATACCATAGTGAGAAATGTTTTGTTAGGTAATGACTGACACTTCCCCTTTTTGATATAACGAACCTCTTCTATATTGTTTAAGTATGGAAAATTACCAGGTCAATTAAAGATACGAAAAGTACATGCATATAAAGTATATATGCTAGACAATGTTCTTCTAATAATTCCATTTCTGCATAACATATTCTTGATATCATGAACGACTGTCTTTGAATATCCTTGTGATTTTCTTGACTTAAAGCCTACAGAAGTGGTTTGGAATATCATGAAGGGGAGCTGCAAAAGAAAGCTTTACAACAACCAGAGGACCATTGGTCCTGAGAACGCTCACCTGAAGCCTGATCTTGGAGTATTAAGTCATAATGAAATGACCTTGACCTTGAATACTCACACACCTTTATTGACTTCATAAGTTGTCTGCATCTGCAAAGTTTCAGGTCTCAGGCTGCAATAGTTTCCCAACCCAGTGATTTCTGAGAAAACCATAATTTTAATTTTGATATCTAAATGACCTTTGGCCAAGGTCAAGACATGACCTTGGCCTTCATTAATTACTTACCTTCATTGACTCTATTAGTTGTCTGCATCTAGCAACTTTCAGGTTTCAGGCTGCAACAGTTTGTTTTCGCCTTTTCCCATGTGAAAGCCTATGTTTCCAAAATTGACCTTGCCGTAAAATAGGTCAAGGTCATCATAGGGTCATCATTTCAACAAACTAAGATGGGCTGGAGTCCCAAATTCTACATACCAAGTTTCATGATAATTGGCCTGCCGGTTCTGGAGAAGAAGATTTTTGAAAGGTTTTTACCATATATGGGCGTGACGGCCATCTTGGTCATGTGTCCTGGATTTCGCAATCAAACTTTCGTCTCCCCTACCCATGGATGCTCCACATAAAATTTCACTTTGATTTGCCAAGCAGTTTCAGAGAAGATCTTTGAAAAGTGTGTAAGGACAACAGACTGGCCAAGGTCAAGAGATGACCTTGACCTATATTAATCACATACCTTCATCTACTCCATTAGTTGTTTGCATCTACCACTTTTCAGGCCTCAGGCTGCAATATTTTTCAAAAAATCCATAGTTTTCACTTTTCCTATGTAAAAGCCTATGTTTCCAAATTGGACCTTGCTGTAAAATAGGTCAAGGTCATCCAAGGGTCATCATTTGATCAAACTATGATGGGCTGAGGTCCTCGATGCTACATACAAAGTTTCGTGGAAATCGGCTCACCGGTTCTGGAGAAGAAGATTTTTGAGTGGTTTTAACCATATATGGGCGTGGCGGCCATCTTGGTCATGTGACCTGGATTTCGCGATCAAACTTTCGTCTCCCCTATCCATGGATGCTCCACATAAAATTTCACTTTGATTGGCCGCGCAGTTTCAGAGAAGAAGATCTTTGCAAACTGTGTATGGACAACAGACTGGTCAAGGTCAAGAGATGACCTTGACCTATATTAATCACATACCTTCAACTACTCCATTAGTTGTTTGCATGTACCACTTTTCAGGCCTCAGGCTGCAATAGTTTTCAAAAAATCCATAGTTTTCACTTTTTCCTATGTAAAAGCCTATGTTTCCAAATTTGACCTTGCCGTAAAATAGGTCAATGTCATCCAAGGGTCATCATTTTATCAAACTATGATGGGCTGAGGTCCCAAATGCTACATACCAAGTTTCGTGGAAATCGGCCCACCGGTTCTGGAGTAGAAGATTTTTGGGTGGTTTTTACCATATATGGCCGTGGCGGCCATCTTGGTCATGTGACCTGGATTTCGCTATCAAAATTTCGTTTCCCCTACCCATGGATGCTCCACATAAAATTTCACTTTGATTGGCCAAGCAGTTTCAGAGAAGAAGATCTTTGAAAAGTGTGTATGGATAACAGACTGGCCAAGGTCAAGAGATGACCTTGACCTATATTAATCACATACCTTCATCTACTCCATTAGTTGTTTGCATCTACCACTTTTTAGGCCTCAGGCTGCTATAGTTTTCAAAAAATCCATAGTTTTCACTTTTTCCTATGTAAAAGCCTATGTTTCCAAATTTGACCTTGCCGTAAAATAGGTCAAGGTCATCCAAGGGTCATCATTTTATCAAACTATGATGGGCTGAAGTCCCCGATGCTACTTGCCAAGTTTCGTTGAAATCGGCTTACCGGTTCTGGAGAAGAAGATTTTTGAAGAGTTTTTACCATATATGTGGCGGCCATCTTGGTCATGTGACCTGGATTTTGCGATCAAACTTGAAATGCCACTACCCAAGGAGGCTCCACATAAAATTTCAACTAGATCGGCCAAGCGGTTTCAGAAAAGAAGATCTTTGAAATTGTGGACGACGACGGACGACGGACGACGGACGGACGGACGCCGGATCATGGCTATCCTATTAGCTCACCTTGTGAGCCTTCGGCTCAGGTGAGCTAAAAAGCTTCTCTATGAAAGTTTTAGCCAGCTGTGAGAATACTGCGTGCCTAGAAAGCAAATCAAGAAACTGTATGATGAAATGCCAACCCACGTTTTGGCAGTATGCAAAGCCAGATGAGACTATACAAAGGTACAAGTAGGCAAAGATCAGGAAAAGGTGCAATCAGAAAAAGATTCCCACTCCAAAAACCGAGGTGGGAAAAAACCAAACCAACAATCAGGTACTGATACCAAGAAAACATTTCGTAAGCCGAATGAGCAGCTATTTTCCCAATAGGTGGCCACTCAGTTACATCTACCTTAACTTAACAAAAAATATGTAAACACAAATAAGGTGCCAACAGCACAAAAATTTCAAACACCAAGACATAAAACTAACTCCGGAGCAAAAGAAAAATGATTACAAGCAATCCCTGAGGATTGGGAATGCTTTAAGATATGCCAATGCTGTAAGATATGCTTGCCTCATAGTAAGCCCACTAGCAATGTTTTGTCGTACGAACGTCCTAGTGGACTAGTATTTTTCTTGCAAAATGGCAAGCTTAGTTTTAAATTGTAACGAATACTTAACCATGAAATACTAAAATGCACATAGAATGAAAATCAGGGGTGTAACTTTGAACATAGTACCTCTAAATACACCAAGTTGTCCGCTTTAGTACAAACCTGGTCATTCTTTCATAAGATATAAGCAAAATTGCAACCGTATACAAAGGTTCCTTGTGGAATCTTTTAAACTTTAATATCAGTTTCCTTTCTGTGAAGATAATTAGGTTTTAAATATAAGGTAAATTAACCCACATTTTAGCAGAATATATTAAAAATCATTCAGTTTTATATTTTTTGCCAGTAACTATTGTTCAAATACAAGAAGGGTTGTCAATTTATTTCTAATTATCGAAAAGGTACTAAACGCAGTTGCATTTTTGTTACAATGTAAATAAAGACACAGATCAGCTGCTGTGTTGTCAGACAGCTGATCTCCATTTTTTTTTATTTTAATATTTGGAAAGTTACAGCTACATGTATCAAAGTTACGAGGCCGATCTCAAATTGACAGAGCCAGGAACTGTCAGTGATCAAAATTTTGGAACAGTAAACTGTGTCACAAACATGTTTTGATAATCAAAACTATTTAAAATGCATGACAAAGACAGTGATCAACTGCTCAGCTGTAACAAAGCTGATCTTGATCTTACCGCATACACAGGTCAAAACAGACAATTGTTTTTTGTCTCAAGTGCAGGTTGTTAGATATTAATTAATTCATAGTTTGAGTGATCTTTCATCATGACCTGTCACTCGGTTTAGACTGGTGCGTTTATATATATAAAGGTTCAACCGCATTTGTATCTATACAAATCCTTACCAAATGTCCATTCTCCGTCGACACCGAACCCCGTTGCAAGTAAAAGCTGATCGACTTCTGAAATACTACTATCAAGGTCTGCGAGCATCAAAAACTGCATAGCATTCACATCTGTACCCATACCGACACTCAATGTCCCTAGGTCCCATCTTAGCCAAAATGGTAATGCAGTCTCGCAGTTGAGGGGACTGTGTAAGGCGACAGCAACAGTAACTTGATCCTTGTTCGAGATTGTTGACTTTGTGTTCTCCGTACCACCTACGATGAGAAAGTGGTATCATCAGGTTAACATGTTCGTGTAATATATACCCCCTCATACCCCGTTCGAGGCGGTTCTAACGTGTACCCACAATCTATTTTTGAACGAAAATTAGGTAAATTGTAACAATTTCTACTGAATTTTTTCATTTTTTACAACTTTAAAAGTCTATGTACACGTATATTGCATGGGCATGTTTTCGTAATGTAGAATCGATACGATACCAAACATATCCAATTGACGATGTGCAATGGTAACGGTTTTTGAGTTAGATATTGTGAGCGCATCTTTATCGCCTCTAATACCCCCATTCCACTGGGCGGCGTTTCCACTACGTTTCCAAATATGGGCATAAAATACCGTGAAACGTAGAGAGAGCACCAGAAGCGGCGTCAGTAGAAACGTACTGGTAGCGCCTTGAACGCCATCCAAATTTGAAAGTTTTGATCCTGCTCAAAAATTTAAAACTTTAACGTAGAGAAAACGACGTGGACTCGAAACGCAGTGGAAGCGTTGTAAAAGCGTAGTAAGAACGGCATTAGCGTAGCAATATCGTAGCCGTAGCGTGCATAACGTAGAAGAAGCGTAGCAGTATCGCCGTAAAAGCGTAGCGATATTTGTCCTCGATCCCAGTACGCTTCTCCTACGCTTTGGGCGCTCCCTCTACGCTATGTACGTCCTTGCCACTCTACTCACGCTTTCACTACGATTCCACCAAAATACCAATATCAACCAACGCGCTTCTTCTACGCTTCCAGTACGTTCTTGGCTTTTTGACTACGTTAATACTACGCTCTTGGCGTCTTGACTGCGTTACCACTACGCTTCTACTACGCTCTTGGCGTTTGAGCTACGTTCATAGCGATTTACAGCTCGCACGTGCCAACCAGGGTATAGATACGTCACCTGTTTTAGCATTGTCTTCATTGTTAAATATTAAGTTAAGCAATCCACATCAAAGAAAATGCCACCTCGAAAGGTTACAAAAGCAAACGCTACTAGTACTGCCACCCAGCCTCCGACAATTGAACCTACGGTTCATCTTCTTTGAAGACTAGTTGTCAAATGCTGAAAACGATCTTAACTTGTTGAGTTTTCATGGACAAAACGCAACAGAAACGCGGTGTCTGAGCTCCAAACGTTGAAAGGACGCAGCAGGAACGTAGTAAGCGTAGGCAAAGCGTAGTCCAATCTTAGACAGAAATCCCTTGACGTCGTGGAAGCGTAGCTGATGCGGCTTGGGGATTCTTACAGCGCCGTAGAAGCGCTGTAGTAGCGCGACAAGAACGTCGCTAGCGTAGCGAGAACGTAGTCGAAGCGTACTAAAAGCGTACTAAAAGCGTGAGGATCCTAATTTTTTTCACATGACGGCGCTTCCACGGCGTTTCACAAGTTTTTTTTAAGGACGCCATGAACGTAGTGGAAACGCTGTCCAGTGGAATCGGGGTATAAGATTTACTGCTTAACCATATAATAGCCGGTGTAGCATGTCTGCATATTTGGCTCTATTTTGGTGCCATAGCCATGCATTATTTATTCTTCAAGTTATCACTGCTTGAAAACAAGTGTAAGGCATTGGTAAAATGACTGTTTTAAAAAATGGGTTTTATAAGACGCCACAGTTGAAAAAAGTTCCAAAACGCAAATGTAGCTTATGGTACATCGGGCAGCAAGTATTTTTTAAACTAAACTCATTATCCTAACAATAACCTTTTGGATCATCTAACCACGAGGACCGAACAACAAACTTAATGTTGTGAACCACTGCAGAAGATGAGGGTGAGGTTAATGTCCTGTAAAATCGTTTTGATCCGCCAGTAATTTTAAAATTATGATCGTTTAAAGGCGATACGTCTGTTATGGTTTTATTTTTTATGTTTTGGGGTCGATTTTTTGTGCTGTTTGAACCTTATGTACGTTTAAATAGGTTTGGTCAAGTTCGGGCAACTGAGAGGCCGCCTACTGGGAAAAAGCTGCTCACTCGGTCTACGATATGGTTTCTAAGTATAAGTACCTAATTATCAATTCTGACTAGTATTCCAACACCTGTTGGTAATGATCTTTGGAAAGTTGTTCCCGGACATAACCTATTGTTGCGCATAAATTTCATCTGGGTTGGTTGGTCTCAGTCACGTTGGTTGTCTCTGGAAAACCAGTTTGACGTTTGTAATCTATGAAGCGGTATCAAATGTGATGATTATGTTGAATCACAAATTTCATATTCCCTTGGATGAACGCCTATGTGAAAAATTGGTACCAATATGTCACATTTAGGAATTGTGATGTGTAAAATCCATGCTAAAAGCCCCACCACCAGGGGCTAACAATAATTAGGAACAACAGCTGGAAGTTGTTCTGATGAAAAACAAATATGATGGGGGGGGGCTTGAATGTCTGCAGGTAAATGTAGGGACAATAAAATTAATGTGAAAATACAACTAATAGTTAATTTGAATTGATGTGGCAATGTACTAGTGGAAAATGAAAAACATGGCACATATCCGGCTATGCCGGAACTAATCTCAAGTTAGGTTAAATCCTGCTCTTAGGTAGCTCCACTGTGAACCTGCTATCCCCAGTCCCATAGGGCACAGGAGATACAAATGACTAGTGCATTTTACCATTTCACAATTTTATAATTTGACCAGTGAAGAACTTTTATGTTTTCATCACATCAGTAGGACATGTTTGGTATATGTTTTACTCTGATGTGAAAATTGGTACCAAATCTTTACACATCTGAATTTGGATATGTGAATAATTGGTACAACTCATCCTATCTGTGAAGAATTGTCAAGAATTATGTTCTGACGAACAGGAAACGAAGGCAAATACACTTCAGATTGTGTTATATATCAATGTGATGGATAGGCATAAATGCTGCATGCTGTTTAACAAGTTTATGTTTTGACATGTGAAGAATTTTAATGTATTCTTCACATCTGTGAAGAATTGTTTGATAAGTACATTATTCTCAGATAAAAAAAAATTGGAACCAGATTTGTACATATGTGAATTTAGATGTGTGAAGAATTAGTAAAAACACAAGGAATATGAAAAATGGTACCGATATTGGAAACACTTCAGATGGTGTTTATGTCAATGTGATGGATAGGCAATGTGCAACATTAATTTTTGGATGCATGCACATTTCTCACAGGAGTGTAAAATATCTGAATGAAATTTGATACTGCTACCAATGCATCGTGGGTTGTGAGGATTGGTACCAATATTTTACAGTGTAGGTGTTTTGAGATGTGAAACTTGCAAAGCAGCATGGTGACATGTACCATGCAGTTGATGTAACCATGCAGCTCATGTAACAATACAGCTGAGATCTTTTCTTTTTGAGTGCTGCGGCTCAAATGCACAGGATGACTATTTTATTTGTGTGTTCTGGCATTGGTCTTTCACAGTCAGTGTCATCAGCCAACATTAATCATGAGGATGGATTTCCAACCAAATATCGATTAACATTTTCTAATCAGATGTCTTGCTTCATGAGCATATTATACATAAGAATCATGACTTGTATTCTTATATTATTTTCTGAAAACATGTAACTAGATTTAATGGATATTCCATGATAAGCTCATGTTTGCCTCTTCAGCTCAGGTGAGCTAACAGGCATTTGCTCGGGTGAGCTAACATTGACAAAATTGCTGCTTTTCAGTACATGGTGTATATTATTATCATGGAAAGTATAACATGGTGTAATATTTTTGATATTAGGCAATTTTCTCCCCTTTGACAATGATCTCTTCACACCTCCTATTGTAAACTTGTACACTAGGAATATATTATTGGGGAATTTAATTATCTCTAGACCAATTCAATTGATTTACCAACTCCTCAGGTCAAGTTGTGAAAGGGACACCTGATGTATTTCATGAACTTGACAAGGTAATTGCCAATTATATTGGCTACCCTTATTGTGAAATAGCCATATATTGCTGAATGAATATAAAATCATTATGAAGTTGTATTACTAATAGATATTTTATGTGATTGTTTTGTTATTTTGTTTTAATTCTCCTTGACGTAGCACATCTAATATTATTCAAGAACACTCCGAAAAACTTTCAGTTACAGACCATCTTAAAACGAGTAATATTTTGAGAGAAAACATGTGGTTACCGGAATGAAACCAGATTACCAATGGTCCTGTAAACGCTCCCCTGTGATCTGCTGCATATACCAATAAACATGTTTGAATATTATGATTTTTAACACTATGCAGGGGCAAATGAAGCCCTTGGGCCATTTTTTTTACAGAATAATCAATATTCTGTCCAATTGCCAATTTCCTGCTTGTTTTTCCCTTCAAATGACATTTTAACAGTTTTTTCCATTCAAATGCATAGGCAATCCATGTTGACCTTGCGATAAACTGGGTCAAGGTCATCACATTGGCATGATTTATATACACATTGTAGAACTTTAGCCATCAATGCTTCACATTGGTTTCAGAGAAGAAGGTTTTTGAAGGGTTTTTACCATATATGGGCATGACGGCCATCTTGGTCCTGTGACCTTAATTATTAATATATACATTGGTTCCCCCATCATATAGATGCTTCACATAAAATTTAGCTTTGACTGGCCGAGTGGTTTCAGAGGAGAATATGTTTCAATATTATGGTAATATACATGTATATTGCTCTGGGATGGAAGCATATGAGCCCTTGGGTCCAATTTTTTCAGAATCATTAATATTCAGTCCTACTACCCATTTAATGCAAGATTTTCACCTCAAATGACTTTTTAAAAGTTTTCCCCATTCATATGCATTGGCGACCTATGTTGAACTTGTCGTAAAATAGGTCAAGGTCATCACAGGGTCATGATTTATATATACATTGTAGTATTTAAGCCATCAATGTTTCATGCCAAGTTTCTTCGAAATCGATCCATCGGGTCCGGAGAACAAGATTTTTTGAAGGTTTTTACCATATATGGACATTGCAGCCATCTTGGTCATGTGACCTAGTTTATTTATACATACTTTGATTCCCTCATTCTATACATGCTTCACATAAAACTTAGCTTTGATTGGCCGAGCGGTTTCAGAGGAGAAGATGTTTGAATATTACGGTAATATAGATGCATAATGCCTCGGGGTGGGGGCAGATGGGCCCCTGGGATCCATTTTTTTTTTCAGAATCATTAATATTCAAGCCTACTGCCCATTTCCTGCAAGACTTTTACTTTAAATGACATTTTTAAAGTTTTCCCTATTCAAATGCGTTTGCGACCTATGTTGACCTTGCCGTAAAATAGGTCAAGGTCATCACAGGGTCATGATTAATATATACATTATAGTATTTGAATCATCCATACTTAAGGCCAAGTTTTGTTGAAATCGGTCCACCGGTTCCGGAGAAGAAGATTTTTGAAGGGTTTTTAATACATATGGGCATGGCGGCCGTCTTGGTCATGTGACATGGATTATTTATAAACACATTCGTTTCCCCTTCCTATAGATGCTTCACATAAAATTTGGCCTTGATTGGCCAAGTGGTTTCAGAAGAGAAGAGAGTTTGAATATTATGGAGATATACATGTATATTGGTCCGGGATGGGGGCATATGAGCCCCTAGATTCCTTTTTTATTTTCAGAATCATTAATATTCAGTCCTACTGCCCATTTCCTGCAAGACTTTTTTTTTACGTGACATTTTAAAAGTTTTTCCCATTTAAATGCATTGGAGATCTATGTTGACCTTGTCGTATAATAGGTCAAGGTCACCACAGTGTCATGGTTTATACATGCAATGTAGTACTTGAGCCATCCATACTCCATGCAAAGTTTCGTTGAATTCGGTTCACCGGTTCTGGAGAAGAAGATTTTGAAAGGTTTTTACAATATACGGGCATGGCGACCATCTTGGTCATGTGACCTGAGTTAATTATATACACATTGGTATACACTTCCTATAGATGCTTCATACAAAATTTGGCATTGATTGGCCAAGTGGTTTCAGAGAAGAAGATCTTTGAAAAGTGTGTATGGACGACAAACCGGCCAAGGTCAAAAGATGACCTTGACTGAACTTAATCATATACCTTCATCTTATCCATTAGTTGGTTGCATATACCACTTTTCTGGTCTCAGGCTGCAATAGTTATCACGAAATCCATAGTTTTCATTTTTACCCCATGTAAATGCCAATGTTTCCCTTGCCGTAAAAAAGGTCAATGTCATCGCAGGGTCATGATTTATATACATATTGAAGTACTTGAGTCATAGATGTTTCATGCCAATCGGTTTACCGGTTCTGGAGAAGAAGATTTTTTTAAAGTTTTTTTTTTTTTTTTTTTTTTTTTTTTTTTTTTCGTAAATGGGCATGGCAGCCATTTTGGTCATGTGACCTGGATTTCTTATATACACATTGGTTCGCCCTTCCTATAAATGCTTTATATAAAATTTGGCTTTGGTTGGCCAAGCGGTTTGATAGAAGAAGATCTTTGAAAATGTTGGAGGACGACGGACGGACGACGGACGTACGTCGGGTGCCTATCTATCCTATAAGCTCACCTGTGAGCCTTCGGCTCAGGTGAGCTAAATATATGCTACAGACGATTATGTTACCCCAACCCCTTTTATTTTGCTTACGCTTTTCGTGATTTTATAATTATGGGAAACGTATACAAATCGCCACTGTAGTTTTAAATCGTGATGGTGAACCTGAATGATATTCAGTAAAAGTTAGGAAGTTCAACATACTTTGAGCTTGTTTAATTATATATGCAGGTCTAGTCGCAAAGTGTCGCAAATTTAAAAGTCATGGAGCCAAAAAACGTCGCACGAAATTGGTAGAAATTCAACGTAACGCCGCCTTTATTATAACGTCATAGGCGTCATTTATATTAAAAAATGCGCCAAATTATACAGACGATATTTAGACCATTAGTAAATAAGTTTGTTTTGCATAAATCCTCTATTTTCAAAATCCGACGACAGGGATTCACAGCTCTCTATAGAATTTCCGGCCTGGGTGTTGGTATGATCATTAATTGCACTATTGATGGTCATTGCTCAAACCATCGCTCTGGGACTCATCATGGGGTCCTAAAGATGTCATAAAACAGCTTCAATGGAAATGTATAACCGTAAATTATCATATTTTAGGATCACTTAACACGTACACATTCACATATTAGATCATTACAGATCCTTACTGATCCCTGTATGAAAAGACACAATCCTAAAGTTGATTTTAAACGGCTTGATAATTGTATTTTTTTTTTGTTATTTCGAATAAACTTTAACATGCTTTCTTTGCACTGAGCAAATAAAAAGTGGGAATCACCAGGCTTAATTTTGATTCATACCGCTTGAAAGAACAACCATTGCGTGTGCCGAAAAAAAACTGATTTTTTCGCTAGTTGCCACTACATTTTGTCAATGAAAAGTTCAAATAGTAGAAGCAGTACTATCCGAATGTTATAATATATTTCAATAAAACTATACGTTGTTGAGTATAATTAAATAATCAGCATTAAGTATCAGTTTTGCCTTCAAGTGGTATTACTAACAGATATTTAGTAAATACGTGTCTTTATGGGTATTTTGTTTTAATCCTACTTCACATAGCAAATCTAATATTATTCAAGAACTCGCTGATAAATGCCTCGAAATACATTTCCGTGAAAGTCCATTTTATAACAAGTAATTTGATGAGAATAAAAATAACACATATGGTCACCAGAACGAAAACAATACTACAGACAATTACGTTGCCCCACCCCTTTTTGAGTTGGCTTACTTTTTTCATGGACCTTGTACATTGTTTAAATTACCACTGTAGGTTTAAGATCATAATGATATGAGCCGCATCGTGAGAAAACGGGATTATTGCCTATGCGAAAACAAAGGCGCAGATCAGCTTCGCAGTAACTGCGAAGCTGATCAGCGCCTTTGTTTTCGCTACTCGGATAGTACTATTCCTCTTCTACTTAAATCCGAAATTTCAAGCTCCTAGCTCTTTTCTGAGCTTGTACAGACCGGTTTGTGTCGGACCTGGTCGGAAACCCCGAAGACCGGTTTTCTCGCGTCGCGGCTCATATCTAAATGTGTAGCTGAATGTATCTGTATTGATATTCAGTCAGTTGAGACCATACTGTGTGCTTGTTTTATTAAACATGCAGCTTTAATCAGTCGAGTGTCGCAAATTTCAGTCATGTCCCCAAAAGACGTCGCATGAAAACATAATTTCGCTTTTATTATGACGTCATTGGCGCCATTCCGATTCAAAACTTTCATTTAATTGTTCGGTCCTATTTAGACAATTAGTTAATAGTAAGTTTGCTTGACTTGAATATAAATTAAAAACTGAGATCCTTTAAGAGCAGTGAACACATTAATGAGAAAAGGGGATGTGCCATACCGCGGTTTCGACTATTAAAGTCTCGTCAATGACCCTTTCCATTTGGCAACATGGAGCCAAAGAGAATTACTGAAATTTTGCAACTTTCAGCATGGTGGTCGATACAAAGACTAGAATTATCCAAATGGGACCAAATATCTTAAATATTGATAAGAAAATGAGTCTTAACCGATAATAGATTTTTGAGTTCTCAAAAAATTCTCGCTGATCTCAAAGGACCAAAATGAAAATATAACCTGCACTATGGATGATGTACGTGGATTTTTCAGGGCCGCCACACAGCACAAAACCAGCTGCAGTAATAACAAATAAAAATTAAATACTGAGATCCTTTAAGAGCAGTGAAAACATTAATCAGAATCCTCCATTTTCAAAATCCGAGGCTTGCGATACAAAGCTCTCAACAATAGCTATTTCCCTTGGTGTCGATATAATCCTTTAGTATTACAAAAACTTGTCCATGTAACATACAGATTTTTCTTAAGTTGTAAAAATTGAAAATTTTCAATAAAAATGTTTTTTATATTTTTCTTATTTTTGCTCAAAACATAGATTGTGGGTAGTCGTTAGAACTGCCTCGACGAGGCGGTTCTAACGTGTACCCACAATCTATGTTTTGGAGCAAAAATAAGAAAAATAGGTATACCCCTGCAAACCCCAGTTTTTTCAATATAAAAGTGGGGTTTAAGGGGGTAGTCATTGCACGGACATGTTTTCCTGATGGTATTACAAATATTTATTTGACTAATATTTTAAAGTTGAGCACTGGGTCTTTTTTATTTTATTTTTATACACAAGGTTACTTAGCCGAGATTGCCAACCAAAAAGAAAATATTCAAATTATACAAACAAAAATGTAAATCATAATCTTGTGATGACCATAATCTACTATATGAGCCGCCGCCTGGGAAAACCAACAATTTGCATATGCGAAAACAAAGGCACAGATCAGCTTCGCGGTAACCGCGAAGCTGATCAGCGCCTTTGTTTTCGCTACATAGATAGTACATTTCCTCTACTTTCTAAATCCAAAATTTCCAGCCTCTAACCTTCTTCTGTGACCGTACAGCCCGGTTTGTGTCGGACCTGGTCAGAACCCAAATTGTTGGTTTTCTCACGCACAGGCTCATATGACAAGGTTAGAGTTAGGAGCAATGATCAAAAATATAAATCATAATCTTGTGATGACCATAATCTATTTGGCAAGGTAAAATAAGAGGCAATGATCATGAAATGGCGTAATTGAACAGAAATTCCCACTCTTAAAACCAAGGTGGGAAAAACAAATTGACAACGAATTACTTACACAATGAGAACATATCCTAATTCTAGTGACCAGATACTACCCCAAATGTGGCTATCAGCTAGACGAACTGGACTAAATTGTTGAAAACGTACAGAAGATGCAACCAGTTCAAAACTTCAACACTATCACGGTAAAAATCCATACATTGCTTTTTGTGACGGTATTTTTGATGTGTAGTATATTGTGACGCTGTTTTGGAAGTTTAGTATAGGAGTTGTTTATCAAATTACCAAGGCCACTTGGTAAAGTCCACCAATATTCACCTGGTGTTGGGTGAACTCTATTAGTATATAATTATAGTTAGTTGCAATTCTAAATAAATCGCCGGAACGTTTCGTGATTGGTCGTAAATCATCGTGACTCTTCGTGTTTTAGCAAGGTAAATGTATCGGTATGTAAGGCCTTGAGAAGATTGCTATGCTATAAATTTTGTCAGGAATGCATAGCTCAAATGGTAGAGCACGCAGATTAACATGTTATTTCTTTTCATTTCAGACAGTGGTTCGAGTCATTTTATTTCTTATCTACCCTATTCATTCTGTATCGTATTCAGTATGCAGTGCATAATCACCCTGTCCAACGTTGACGCCGGTGAAACGGGCCCAACACCGGTTACTACGGTGCTTTCGCTACAAAATTTGATGGATGCGAATGAATTTCTTGTTTTGTTCAATGTTATATAAGCGTTTGCGATGAAGTAAAACGCACATCTAATGAAGAATTAACTTGACTTTTCATTTCTGCTTGAACGGAAAACTGTTTTTGTATAATGTTTCCAAACATTCGATTCAAAGTTGGTAAACAAGGTTCGGCCAAGGCCTATTCGGCCGATTTCTACAGAAACTGTTCGTATTTTCCAAAATACGCACAAAATGTGAGCAAACTAGCATTTTCATATGACTTGTAGGCAAGATTGTGGGACGTTTGCATCGTTCTCGATAGATTTTCCCCCAAAAAATGCACAGGAAGAATTTTATTGCAAAAAGTAAACACAACGCCGGTTACTACGGTACCAGAATTACCTGGATTATTGGATAGATGGGCATTCTAGCTTTACAAGATGCGGATTGTGTTACTAATTCGTGCCCAGCTTCTGCCTACATACCTCTTTTATGTCGTTTAGGGAACTATACGTTCATTGGCATGGTTATCAACCCTAGAATGAA
Source organism: Rugalucina vietnamica (assembly GCA_964017185.1). Classification (NCBI taxonomy): domain Eukaryota; kingdom Metazoa; phylum Mollusca; class Bivalvia; order Lucinida; family Lucinidae; genus Rugalucina; species Rugalucina vietnamica. The sequence continues at coordinate 8,749,693 of OZ024874.1, read as the reverse complement.
GAGATTCTTATGAAACAGTTCCGTATTGTTATGAGATAGAAGTGGTTGCAATAGGAAAACCGGGCTTGTCCGTGACTCACCAATTGCACGTAATTATACTTTGAGGTGTATGTACCTTGGTATTATAAGTTTCACCAACCTTTCTGCAACCCTTTTAAATTGAAGTAGATTCTTGCTTGTACTTACTGACTCGCTCATTGACTCTATGATTGACTCAAGCATTCGAAAGTTTAGAGTCAAAACATTACACAATATGTTATTAAAATAATAATAATAATAATAATAGGTTATTAAATGAATGTCGAAAACTATTCTGAACGAGTTCATATTGCGAGGACGCACGAGCTTGCGAGTGAATCTCAGCCATATGAACGAGTTCCAAATTGTTTACGATTTCCATCCAGTAACCTTTTCATTACATGTATATACCCTAAAGCAATGGAAGGTTTGTAAATGCTTATTCCTGGCATCTCCAGTCCTGATAGACATTTCATTTGGCCACATTTCATGTAAAATGGTATCGGTTTTAGCGACTTATCACCATATTGCAACACACGCAGGGGCGAGAACTTTGACGTTGCAGTAAAATTGATGACGTCGACGTGACTCTTTGGCGTCGTTGCGATCGGAAATTTCATGAACAAAGTTAGAAATTCGGAGTACAAACACTTTTGAATCATCGTTCTTCCAAAATTTGAGGTATTTGTCATGAAATGAAGTTTTGTGTAAGTAAAGTAAGTAAGTAATTCCTTTATTTAGAGAGGGTAACACGGTTGGCTAAGTCAATCTTCCCCGAGGCCCTATTTATTCATTTATTTCCCCGAGGCCCTATGTATTTATTGTGCGAGGACATCTGTATTTTTCCTAGTTTCGTCGTTCGTTTAGTTGAAATGGAAATGGAAAATGGCTGCCAGATATTTTTTCAATGGCGACCTACTGTACTATCGAAAGTAGTCCCGCCGGGAACTTGCTTCTATTGAATATGACATAAGTTTCCATCGAAAACATTCTTAACTACATGTATTGAATATTGAAAATGTGTAGACATTTGCGGTAACGTCAAAAGTTTGGCGGAATTTCATCAGTGCAATGATCGAAAAGTTATTAAGAAACTGAAGGTTTAAAATTATTTTATTGTGTTTATTGTATGTTAGAATAAAAAAAAAGATCAGCTCTAGTTCGTGATTTGTTGAATAACAATTCACTATTTGTCAGTCAGATGTATGCAGATAAATCACTCGCGTTGCTGTATTGTATGCTGTGTTGGAGCAAAAAAAGGATTTCAAATGGCACCCCAATCTAGAATAGCAGTCGAAGCCATTTCCAATTTGGCCACAACAGTTACTGTTGACTGGAACGTTAAAGCAAGAACAAATATACAAACAAATAATTTATCTCCCCCTCAGTGACATCATACATGCACCTTATGTTAACCGTATATTGCTTCATATGGTTATTTGGAATGCTATACCCGAAATACACTAAATATTGATACGTATATGTTTACTTATTTTTTGTCAGAAAATCCCAACCAAACAAGAGCTTTTCAATGGGGAGAAGATTATATTTTCAGCAGATACTGGACTTCTTAGTTCACTTGGAGCTCGGTCTTCAATGAAAGTATCTAAGGTTCGCGTTTGAAACGAATGCGGATATTTGTGATTTTTTTTTCTTTGCTTTATTTAAAGGTCATTGATGACTCCTTTCGCATTCTCCACTTATATTGTCTTATTCTGCAAGAAACAATACGATACTTTGCCATTTGGATAATACTAGTCTTTGTGTTGACTTCCCTCTTGAATGTTACAAAGGGGGGGTCTCATATGCGCCCACGCACCAATTTTGTTCTTGCTTTGCATGGTGAATGCCTTTATTCTAACACCTATAAAAATGCATTTATTTGTTTTGAAAAAACATTTTAGGTCTCAGAATAGCACCCTGACTTACTCCACCTTTGTGACCATACCTGCGTTATACTTTGCCTATATGTTATCTCTTATTAAACTTTTATTAACTCAATTAAAACTGGAATTCAAAAAGGACTCCACATGGGTGACTCTGATACCATTTTGGCTTAAATAGATAAACATATAGACTTTTTATGGAAACTTAAACTTGAAATTGTCAAAATTTTATCAAAAATATTTTCGAGAATGACAAATTGTGTCTCATATTTTGATATGTTCCAGTGCTTGTCAACCTATGATACTGTCTATAAAGTTCACACTGGTCTATGGAAACGCATGGGCTTCGCGACAAACGCTTAGGCTTCGATTTTAGGACGCATAGGCTACGAGACAAAACGGCCGCTTAGGATCTGTTAAACCAGGTAAGGGACATAATTTCTAATTGTTTTACCATTGTTCATCGATTGTATAGTCTGACTCATGCCTTAAAGTACCCCCTGTTCACTCCCCTTTACATCTGCTGTAAATTTGAGTCAATTTATTAAGAAACTAAAAAATAGATCCAAATTTACATTTTGACGTAACAGTGTTTTGTCATAAATTGCCGATGATTTCTCGATTTCCCTCTCAAATACACGATCCAAGCTCTTGTACTGCCCAGAAAAGTGAAAGCCATGATACTGAAGTCGAAAGACACCCACCCAAACAATATCACATCCCTTCAGAAAAAAATATTCATGAATTTTATTTACAACGCACCTGTCTTCGAAATTCAAAACAACGCACAGGCTTCTCACGAATTTTCAAATTGATGAAAGTGAAGGGGATTTCATGGTATTTGATGCGTATATTACAATCAGATGATACGCACGGTGTTTTCATTGACAGAGGCTAGATATATGTCCATGACGAACAAGCTGGACCCAACGAATGTGTACCTCGTCGTACAAACCTGCATCAATTTGAGCTTTGCGGCGGGAACAATGTTGGCTATGCTCTATAATTCACATCATTCAACTCAGATAACCAAGCTAGACAAAATTTGTTAAGAAACATGACGCCGTCTGTCTTTTTTATATATATATATTTTCAACCAATAGCATTACAACGCACGTGGCTTCAAAAATATACAACGCACAGGTTATCATTGCAAAAGAATAGAAGATACGAGAAGTTAGTCATTGCTCCACTGCCCTTGGATACTCCAGGTTTTAAAATTTCTATTAAAGTTCTGTCCTTTGTTGTCTTTCAAAGAATCGGATGTATTTGAAAGACTGAGAAGTAACAAAGAAGCGCTTAGAACTGTGAATTCAAAAATAAGCATTGCTATCTACAACAGGCTTGATAACAATTAGCAGAAGGTCTAAGCCGAAGCACAGTCAGGAAACAAAGTCCACGTGTGCAAGCCATCGATTTGTAGACAATTTTCATATACATGAACCTGCGAGTTTGGTATAAATCAAAGACTGGAAACTATCAATGTCATTTATGCAACACCTTGTTATGCATTCATCATGCATTACATTGCACTAAACTGCCTATATTACATCAGTAATTTTATTGAAGCCTCCATAGCGTAATGGTTAAGCTACTGGTATTGCAAAACGGGTCGTGGGTTAGATCCCAGGCTTCTTCAGGCTTTGGAGAAATTAAACTGAGGCGCCATCTCTGTGTGACCCTATCTGCTGGCGAGACGTTAAACCCAAACACAATCAACAAATCGTTTTATAGTCATAGAAAACACTGGGTTTAGAATTATGATGCTTCCTTGAATAATAAAGCTCAACCTTAGTTGGCAAACTCGGATTTACTCGGAGTAGGTTTGTATTTCGTCAGTGAAGAGAAAGAAATACATGACGGACTTTTTTCTGTGTCATCTCTGCAATAAAAATGAGCCAAAAAGATGAAAGAAATGAGCGCTTAATAATATACGTAACCTTTGTGGCCATTTCGTATACACTAAATCAAAAATTATTCGAGTACGCCTATTTCCATCGGGGAAAAAACATCCAAGGGCAATGGAGCAATGACTAACTGCTCGTATCTTCTATTCTGTTGCAATGATAATCTGTGCGTTGTATATTTTTGAAGCCACGTGCGTTGTAATGCTATTGGTTGAAAATTTTTTTTAAAAAAGACTGACGGCGTCATATTTGTTCACAAATTTTGTCTAGCTTGATTATCTGAGTTGAATGATGTGAATTATAGAGCATAGCCAACATTGTTCCCGCCGCAAAGCTCAAATTGATGCAAGTTTGTATGACGAGGAACACATTCGTTGGGTCCAGCGTGTTCGTCACGGACATATCTCTAGCCTCTGTCAATGAAAACACCGTGCGTATCATCTGATTGTAATATACGCATCAAATACCAAGAAATCCCCTTCACTTTCATCAATTTGAAAATTCGTGAGAAGCCTGTGCGATGTTTTGAATTTCGAAGCCAGGTGCGTTGTAAATAAAAATCATGAATATTTATTCTGGATGGATGTGATATTGTTTGGGTGGGTGTCTTTCGACTTCAGTATCATGGCTTTCACTTTTCTGGGCAGTACAAGAGCTTGGATCGTGTATTTGAGAGGGAAATCGAGAAATCATTGGCAATTTAGGACAAAACACTGTTACGTCAAAATGTAAATTTGGGTCTATTTTTTAGTTTCTTAATCAATTGACTCAAATTTACAGCAGATGTAAAGGGATGTAAACAGGGGGTACTTTAAGGCATGTGTCAGACTTTACAATCGATGAACAATGGTAAAACGATTAAAAATTATGTCCCGTACCTGGTTTGACAGATCCTAAGCGGCCATTTTGTCTCGTAGCCTATGCGTCTTAAAATCGAAGCCAAAGCGTTTGTCGCGAAGCCCATGCGTTTCCATAGACCAGTGTGTATTTGATCTGGCAATCTCACATATCTTATAGTGACTACCTCAAATTTATTATCAATTTTTTATACAAATGATCAGCAAACATTTTAGGCTTAAATATATTAATAGAATCCCTTACCTCAGAATTACATGTAAAATTCCAATTTACATGGCATGACATGTAAACGAGCCCCTCAATACGTGTCAAAGCATGAATTTTACGCGTAAAAACATGTCATACCATGTAAAACAAAAAAAAGCATCCTCCAACCTGGCGAAATGCGTAAAATTTTACACGTCTTTACGTGTAAAACAATAATTTTACATGTCTTGACACGTAAAACTTTGACTTACAAATATTTCATCTGGCAAAACACGTCAAAACTTCAACATAGACAAAATCAAGCCTGTAAAATGAACAATTTATGGACTTAGAAAATTTTCAACGCGTAAAAATATGTAAAACTGAGTTTTTTTGCCATGTAGCCAAATTGTATTTAAATATCTATCCAATGAAAAGTCAAGATTTGGCACACATATTTAATGACTCATTTCCTGTGTTAGAATATTGGAGGGAATGTGTGGATGTGATGGTATTATTTTAAGTTTGATTGGCATACATATTATATAAAGGAGTTAGTGCTATGAAAAGAGTTAGTGCAGCAGCAAAGTAAGTATTTAAACATTATTTTAGTATAGTATGTAGAGGCCTGTATTTTTATGTTGTTCCATTTTATGTGACTGCACTTGACACACAATATACACTGCAATGAATTTTGCCTGCATGTCATGATTTTAGATCAATCTTTCAAATATAAAGAAAAGTTATAAATATGCAAATGGTTATATCAATGAAGTGTGTTTCAAGCATCAAACTGTCTTATTTTGTTTAAGAATTTCAAAAATATGCTTAATTTTGAATAAATTCTCTGCTTTGTGTCAGCATATCGAACTGTGAAGCATCTGATTGTATGTAAAGTCATTTGCGCTGATCCAAGAGGTACAATGTAGGATGGTTTTAATGGACAAGTGTTTTGTATTTATTATTTTTTTTTTTTTTCTCTCTTTACTATTGCTTTGAGTGGCATAGCTCATGGTATGAAGGCTGTATATTACCTTCCTTATGTGCTAACAGCATAGATCTGGAAATCTTCTCTGAACTATAACTAATTTGTGCCCCTGAAACTGCAAATTGCAATTTCACGGGCAATACACATATTAGTAAAGAAATAGCCTCTCATTGTGTACTAGGTCATATAAAGCCTATTTAAAGCATATGCTTATGTAATTATTGTATACTGACATGACCGTTAGTTAACCTTTGAACTAAAATTCTACATGGCAATTTTTACATGTTACTGCCAGGAATGCGTAAATTTTTACATGTAAAAAGTGACATGTAAAATTTTACGCATTACTGGCATTTTTAGAGGAGAAACCGAAGTGACTACATGGCATTTTTTACACGTAAAACTAGAATGACATGTAAAAAGTTACAGGTTGTAACATGTAATGACGCGTTTTTACACGTCATAAGCTGTAATTTTTTAACAGATTCACTAACAGACTGCTATTCTGGCATTTTTTACGTGTTAACGTCACAACCTGTAAAAGCATGTGCCAATACTCCGCATTCCTGGCATTACGCGTAAGGACATGTCTTTGACATGTCTTTACATGTAATTCTGAGGGAAGGGATGTTTTTGTTTCTATAATTTCATAACTTAATATTTCATTAGGTTTAGATGTATTTGGATAATTCTACTTGAGTAACATTCTTTTAATTTGTGATTGACCACCGTAATGGTAATAGACATTTGACTGATTCCTCCATTCGTTTTACCATCTTTGTATTGTCGTTTATAAGATTACTTATTCATAACTTTACTTATTTAATTGTTGCTGATGCCAACTTTAGTTACAAGATTGACAAGAATACCAAATACAGTGTCACTTTCTAACTTTTCGATCACTGTTATCTTTATGCTTATAAAGAAAGTGCATAATTCAGCTATGTGACAGGCTTTTTTCTTTGTAAGTGTTCAGATGTGATGTTCAGGTATAGCTTTCACTTTAAATATCAGATTTATTTTAATTCTTCATTAAACATATCCATTATTGACAATCTTTCTACCATTTAAATGTGGTTCTTTTTCCTATTTGTGAAATGAATAACTCAGACAAATATCCAAACTTGATGTTTAAAAATCTCAAGGTTTTTAACACATTTATGAATCCATAAATATTCATGGTCAATTATATAAATGCAGCAAGATGTTTGTGATTTCATGCTGATAGTTGTCTAGATACTCTTCTTTAATCCTATCCTTGGTTAGAAATCATAGCGGTTTTGTCAATCATATGTCAGCTAGGTAAAACAAGAAAAAGCAGCAAAGCTGCGGGAGTTTAAATACTCTGTTTCATCCAGAGTTTAGGCAAAAACCAACAACGGGTATCAGAAACACCAGTCCTAATGCACCAGTCATTTGTATCCCCCGGGGATAGCGGGGCTAAAGTGCTGGGTTTTAACCTCTAATGAGTCCCGGCCGTGCCAAGGATAAGCCAGGGTTTTAAAATTTTCTGCCAATAATGAGTCGTGAACATAAATTCAAATTAGATAACAGTTGTATTTCAACATTTTATTACTTCTATGGTCCTTATTTAATGTAAATTGAATGACCCTGTACATTTACATGCAGAAATTCAAACTCCTCTCTCATATTCTTTTTCAATAGAACAACTACCAGCTGTTGTTCCACATTTTTGGCAGTCTTTAGGGAGCGGGGGCTTTTAGCAGGGATTTTACCACAAATCTGACCCCTCAATGCCGGGCTTTTAGCCGGGCTTCGAAAACTGAAAAATTAAATGCCTTGCTATTCCCTGGCCCCAGAGGGGCAGTGGATACAAATGACTTGGTGTATCATAAAGAACAATTTCAGTGTTTAAAGCATGAGCAATCAGATTTGGTATGCTCATCACTGATATGAAGGTGTAAGTACACATGGAGTTGGCTATATGCCGGATTGTCCTCAAGGACGCCCGATCATTGCTATACTTAAAGCTCACCCTGTGAGCCTAACGGCTCAGGTGAGCTATTATGGGTGCAGAAAGTCCTAGTCAACAATGTTTCAATCATGTCAGGGCGAAGCCCCGTCTCCCTGGATATTTGCCAGTACTCTTGGGATTTAATGTGTTGCTCAATGACATAAGCATGGCACATCAAGTGTGGATCTAACCTAGGACCTCTTGATTCAGAGCCCGATGCTCTACCACTAGGCCACCATGTTTCCCTTTTAAAGTGATCTTATTTTTTTATTATGTAGACAGAACATAGCTTTTTAGTTTGTTTATTTTATATATAACCTGATCTTCATGAAAGAAATGTGCTGTCTGTGGGAATGATTGTCAGGCCCATTTCATTATGAAGCATTTTGTTGGTTTAGTTTTGTATGGCAGAATATCATTATTTTCTGTCATGTGGTGTTAGGACCAGCCATTTCTGAGTATTTAACAAATGAGCCGCATCGTGAGAAAACCAGATTTTTGCCTATATGAAAACAAAGGCGCAGATCAGCTTCACAGTAACTGAGAAGCTGATCAGAGCCTTTGTTTTCGCTACACAGATAGTACAATTTCTCTTCTTCCTAAATCCGAAATTTCAAGCTTCTAGCCTGCTTCTGTGACAGTACAGGTTTGTGCCATACCTTGTCGGAAACTCCAAAGACCGGTTTTCTCATGCCGGGGCTCAAATATTTTTAGAGCTCAAGGACACTGCGCTGCAAATGTATGGAACCCAGAACCTCTAGCTCTGGAATTAGCTACTCTACCACCAGGTCATTGCTGTACCGTAAAATACCAAATTCCATGCATATCCTTTGTGATTTTTATAAAGCCTGTTGTGTGCATCTATTTGGTTGTAAGCCCCTTTGAAGACATTTTTCACTTTTGAACGTAAATGTTGCTGGCGCGTGCGGTTACGTTTTTCGGTGTGATGGGGGACGACTCGTGAGGGCATATTTGAGACGATGACGAGGGGCGATATGAATAATTACTTAGTAAAAACTACCTATAGCCTAACGGAGACCAATTAAACAAGACAGGCAAAAAGAAATAGTCCACGACGTCTTACTCTGTAGCTCAGTAGGTAGCATGTATGGAATAAAACCAAAAGGTCCTGGGTTCGAGTCCGGCTAGGACAAAAATTTCTTTTTCTATTCTTAATTGCTTCCCTTTTTCGCATCTGTGACAATATAGCTTAGAAAATGAAAAAGAAAAGAAAAGAAAAAAAAATGCAAAACTCACAAAATGCACTACTGCATTTAATACTAAAATCGTTAATTTGTGGATTAAAGTGTGTAGTGAGAAGGCAATCCGCACGTATAGGTTTTTCACTAAGTCTTCTTGTCTTTTCACCGATTTAATTAAGCCGGTAGCTTGATCGTAATCGGCAGAAGAGCGGACCCGCGACCAATCCTCACGTCAACATTTATTTTCTGAAGGCTGGTACAGATAATGCGGCTAGGATAAGTTGACCGCCTCTAATGACTTAGCGGCCCCGGTGGCCGAGCGGTTGAGAGCGCTGTTTCTTAATCACTCGTTCATCTCACCTCTGTGTCTTGTGTGTGTTCGAGCCCCACACTGGCCACATATGATACAAGCCAAGTTCAACTTGCGGGAGTGCCAGGTGGTTTTTCTTAGGGTGCTCACGTTACCCCACCTATGGTGAGCTGAAATAATCTTGAAAGGGACGTAAAACTGAATTAAAATGCGCAAGACAATAAATCAAATAGTATAGTGTATGGTACTTAGCCCAGTTTTCGTGGTAGTTCCAGTTTTCATGGTATACCCGTTTTTCATCTGAAACTGTACTTTCTCACAAGTTGTCAAGTTTACCAGAGTCTGTCATCCATAATGTACAATAAAGATAACAATGATTGTTTTTGTGAGGGTTGTTCAATATTTTTCATTGATCTGAATCTGAAAAGGGGGTTAAGCTTTATTCAAAATGGGTAGAAGTCTTTAAAATGTTTCTAGTATCACATCTGATAGTGAATTGTTTGTAAAGTAACTTATTTCAATTCACAAGGTGTGATAAAATATTGACACATTAAAATCTGATAAGAATTTCTTGAAGCATTGAAATTGCCAGCCACTGTTTGAATGACCCACGAATTCTGGTGCCTTACTTTTGATGACATCAAAGATCAGAGCGTCATTCAAAATGACGTCTATGTAATCAATAAGCAGAATTGCAATGAAAAGGTAATCTGGACATAAAATGTCAATAGTTATTACATATCACTCCATGTTTATTTAAGCTGTGGCCTGTTTCTATAATCCAGTATTTGCCTATGAATTATTAGTACCACGAAAACTGGACCAACCATCATACATGTTCAGATACATGTATATCTGTGTTTATTAGATGTAAAACTACAGTTTCACGAGCTGTCTCGTGAGCGAACATAATTCATTCTGTTTATATTTCAAACAGATTATCAGCTTGATGTCGAAGTTTCGCTCATTCGACAGTCATCTGCATGCCATACGAAGTGCGATGGAGGCAACATCCTACATGTAGCTACATTTCGCCAAGCCACACAACTAATTTTGTTAATTGTAGACCTTCAACAGTAATTCAGCCATATCCAGTGTGCTGGTTACGATGTAGTAAATTAATTTGGCAAGACATAAGTTTTCTTTTTGATCCATATTTATTCTGTGTGATATTGTATGCGTGTTGTTTACCTGGTTGAATTCAAATAAATATGATTAAAATAAAACTAACACAATATTATTTTTATGAGTTGCTAAAGTGTTTCCATAAAGCACTCCATGTCGTAGTGGTTCAGTCAGTCGCCTCGTAAAACGGGCCGCGCGTTCAATCCAACGCGTAACTCCGTCTTTCGGTCGAGACCAGGGTCCAGTATGTAAATAGTTGTTATTTGCACGTGAGACCCCGAATATTCCTCGTTATATGGTTTACATTAAGCATGCGTGCATGATGGAATGTAAATGGATTTTTTTCTTATAGGCGCGAGTAACTTCGGAGAAGTTTTGCTATCTGTTAAAATCTAATCAGGGCCCAGAATTACACTACGCCCACCTTAGAGAGGATGTGAAATTTAATTGTATCGATTCCAGGTCATTCTATTGTTACTTGATTACAGATAAGAGTCTGATTGTGCTCATTTCAGATTATAATTTCGTTTTTATTCAATTTTCGCCCCGTTCAAGATTATTTTAGTTCATATGAGACGGATAAATCAGTAACAAGGTGTGGGGGGGAGAACCCTGAGAAAACGACTTGGTACACCCACAAGCAGAATTTGGCTTGTGCCACCTGTGATTGTAAGACTGATCAATTGGGCAGCAACCTACGACGAAGTGTTCATTGTCTTGGTGATGGTTGTTGCCAAAGCGATATTGTTGTTGTTTTTTTGTTTTTTTTTAATTACTCCATTTTATCACATGTTGTGTGATGTATCATCAATCTTTGCTGTAAGGACTTTTGTTGTATCGCAGGCATTTACGATGGTGCTTATACTGATAGACAATTCCTGAATATACATATTCATGTACAGTATATCACGCAGACATTTTACGTGCTCAATTTACCGGCTTTTTATATGTAAACAAACGAAACAACATCCGTGAACCTAATATTGTGCTGTGTTTGGCTGTTGAATTTTTGTCCCACGGCCCCTCGAAAAAAAAAAAAAAAAAAAAAAAAAAAAGATTTTATCAAGCAGGATCAGTTATCAAACCACATTGCTGCTTGACAAGCCGAAAACAGTTAGTGTTAACGGCATGTGTTCGTCCTTTTAAACCAGGGACCGTGGATTTGATCCCGGCATCCTTAAGTCTGTCGGATGATACTATAAACTGATGTCTCGTTTCCATATGACATTTGCTGTTGGATTACCGTTAAACCTCAAATCAACAAACCAATCAAATTTATTATTTATGTAAATTCTGATTGAGTAAGAAGCTTATGCGCATTTATACTCGCCCGATTCCGGACGCAAAAATGACCATAAGGTTAAGAATGATCAAGGTGTTGTACATGTAGCTCTGTTGTCAGCATGTGTAATACATGTGCACTAAAATGGTGCCGTGTATCTTGACGCTAGCATAACAAAACCTTAACAAGCAATATACAGTGTTTTTAAAGTTGTGAAAAATGAAAATTTTCAGTTCAACATTTTTATCTTTTTATTTTGCTCAAAACATAGATTGTTGGTACACGCTAAAACTGCCTCGCAGAGGCAGTTCTAACGAGTACTCACAATCTGTGTTTTTAGATGCATGGGCATCCTAAGTTGACCTTGCCGTAAAATAGGTTAATATCATCCCTGGGTCATGATTTAGGCCATGTATAAACTTTGTAGATGCTTAATGCCAAATTTCAAAATCATAGGCCTACTGGTTCTGAAGAACATTTTAAAGGTTTTTGCAGTTTATAGCCATGGCGGCCATTTATACAATCTTTCGTTCCCTTTTTATGAAGTGTGGCTTTGATCGGCCATGCGGTTGCAGAGATGTTTGAATATTTTGGTCATATGCATGTATATAGCCCCCGGGCAGGAGCAGACACACCCCTGGGGACTAAATGTTTTCACGGACATAAATCTTCAGTACCTTTGCATGCTCATCGCGAGTTTCCACCCATTTAATTACATTTAACTTAATTTCCCCATTTAAATGCATGGGCGACCTAAGTTGACCTTGCCATAAAATAGGTCAAGGTCATTCCAGCATTATGATGTATACCAACTTTGTAGAACTCTATTGCCTGAAACTTCAAACTTAGTTTCAAAATCATAGGACTTCTGGGAAGAAATTGTTTTAAAGGTTTTTGCTATTTATAGCTATGGCGGCCATCTTAGTCATGTGACCTGGGTCATTTATGCAAACTTTCGTTCCCCCTTCCTAAGAATGCTCCGCAAGCAGTTTAACTTTGGTTTGCCATTTGGTTTCAGAGGAGAATATCATGGAAATTGTTGACGGACGACGTCGGACGGACGACGGGGGCATGGTCATCCTATAAGCTCGCTTTTTGAGCCGAAGGGCTCATGTGAGCTTAAAATAGGTATACCCATGCATACCAAAGTTTTGCTGTATAAAAGTGTGGTTCATGGGGTATTCACGGACACGTTATCCTGATATGGATAACCGACCATGCTCGAGATGACTTGAAATATGTCAAAACGTTGTAAGGCGTAGAATAAAAAACTGCACATAAAATTAAAGATCAACTTATGTTTCAAGTCGTAAATCATGCCATGTATACATGTATAAAGCTTTCTGTGCGTTCACGAAAAACACGTGAAAATGTAGCTTAGCAGAACCAATGTACGAGTATGTAAAATGTCACATGGCGATAACAAATAGTTGATATTGGTTTTTCCCACCAACAGTTATGGTCATATGAAGCCGGGACCTCGGTTTATCGAACGAGCGACGCCTAGTTATACACACGAGTGTCTAAAATAATCGAATTCTGCATTGGAAGCTGTTAAAATAGAGGCATTTTATTCGCGCCAAGCATTTGTAAATCCGACTCGCATTGAACGAGTAACGCATCTTTAATGGCAAAGATGATAAGTGATAGATATACATGTATGATGCGATTTTAGAAAATATTTCGTGTCAAAGGTCACTTCTGGTTCCTTGTTTCATCAGAATTAGACAGTTTAACGGAAAGACAACAATTTTCATTTGTAGGCGTTTCGTTCTCGGGCTCAACCTGCGAAACGAGTCAAATGTTCTTATTAGACATTTCCAACTTAGTCTGAGATACGATATACGGTAGACGAGAAACTTTAATCGATTTCTAGGGGGTATCTCAAGGCTGTCCAACTTAGTTGGAGAAAACCCTATACTTCTACTACCTTACACGATCAAAGGTGTTTGATAACTTTTGTACCATGTTTTATAAGTTTTTCTGAATGTGTCTGAAGTTTTTCAATTTCAATTTTAATCTTGTGCATCGATCACATGCATGCTAAGGCCATGGTATGTTTTCAATTGTTTCCTGTCACGAATCACGCAAATCTATGCGGCTTGCATGAAGCAGGCGTCAGGTGAAGCAATTATGATTGCCTTAGCAATTCTGCTTCTTAGACACCGACTGCCTTGTGGTGGTGGTGGTCGTCGTTGGGGAGCCACAGCAGTTCTCGATCTTTGGTCGGAAAATGCCTTGTGCCTGGAAGGAGACAATCACACCATTGAAATATGCCGATGCAGGATTGAACAATTTGATAGGTTTATCAATTATCGACATTTTACTGGCGTCGCCAAAGGGAATCGATCCCTATGTAGATAATCAGAAGTTTACGACGACATTTCTTTCTCAGTGCGACGGTCATATATACTGTACTAGTCATATATGCGTAGACAATGATATTCTGACTCTGATGGAGTTAACACAAATGAGTAAAGTTGCATCCAAACTTTTAGAATTTTAGTGACAACTTTTATTCGATCAATCATTCTTGGATATCCAGTTCGCAGAACAGTCAGCGGCGGAGCTCTACGAAGCAACAACAACAGCAATGGCACTATCTGGGGTTTACCGAAAACGACAAAAAATTGGAGTCGATTTATTTTTATTTCGTCTTGAAATAAGTAAAACAATATATTCCAACACAACTCACTGGAAAAAAAGTCTTAGGAAAAAGTCAGTGAAATAAAGTCACGAAAAAAGTCACTGAAAACGTTTTTTCCATGACTTTTTTCCAGTGACTTGTTTTCCTACAGTCATTTAGTCAATGGCTAAAATGATTATCGAACAATTTACTCAAACAAATAAGCATAATGTTATTTTGTAGATCTACCCTTTCTACGTGATCCTAAATTTTTTTACGTTAACCTTCTCATCAGACAGTGTAAGACTGCGTTATATCGTTGTAATGCATAACAAACGGACATGTAATGACGTATGTAAGGTTTTGAATTGTACACAGGCTTTTTGCAAGATTTCCGCGGTGCAATAGCGGAAAGCTTAAAAATATCGACGGTTTCAGCAATCGTAATAGATTAGCTCAGGGGGGTGACTTGAGTAATTATTCACTGTTTGCCTGTCAGTTGTAAGCATGCACATCGCTCGCGCTCCGCGTGATTTGACCTTTCTTACAACTGACCTCAAAACAGTGAATGGTAAAGCCCCTATCTCACTGGAATGCGACAACTGGAGACTAGTTCGCGAATAGTTCGCGACTATTTCGCGACAAAGATTAACGATACAAACACAACTTTCATGCTGCAGTCTCACTGAATAGATATTTATGCGACAAATTCGCGAATTTCGGTCTAATTTTGAAAATATATCTCGCGACTGTCGCGCGACTGCCGCAAGACAGTCGTGCGACATTCGTGAGAGTGTCTCACGACTTTCCCGCGTATAAAGCTTATTTTCATTTTAAGTCGTATGACAGTCGCGCGACATTCGTGCGAGTGTCGCACGACAATCGTACGAATGTCGCTTAGTTTTATTTTCTCACCAGATAGTCGCGAGGTTTTCGCATGTGTCTCAAGACTGTCGCGCGACCGTCGTGCGACATTCGTACGAGTGTAGCGAAAATTTCAAATAAATTGTAAATTCGCCAAAATTTCGCGGCGACAGGTTCGCGACACTCGCACGAACGTCGCGCGACAGTCTTGCGAAATATATTGGCGAAAAAATTCGCATCAAATTTTTAAACATGTCTAAAACCTTCGCGACAAGTTCGCGACTCAGTAGTTCGTGACACATGAAAATTCTCACGACATTCGCGTGACACTCGCACGAATGTCGTGCGAAAGTCCGCGACAAAATTCGCAAAGCAGTCGCGAGAAATTCGCATGCCAGTGAGATACTAGCTTTATTCAAAATAATTACTGCTCTGCAGAGCTGAACTATTTCTTTAACGACCCAAGTAGATTTAAACATTTAAAACTTATAGAGTAGACTATCTATTTCTCTTTGTCCGGATGGACGGGGTCAGATTTATAGCCGCTCAGCTGAGGCACTCTCGCGAGATCTGACGAGACAGAGTTCTGAAGCGCTACCTGGCGGCAACAATGCACCTGAGTCGTGATACTGAAAGTGTGAGCTTAAAGTACAACCATGCTCCATCGTCCGTCGTTCACGGTTGATGGTGTTTACGTTGCTGACCACAATGATCAAACATGTTCTCCTCTGAAACCACTCGCCGAACAAAGTCAATCTTGATATGGAGTGTCCCTAGGAAAGGGTAACCAAAGTTTGTATAAATGGTCTAGGCCACATGATCATGATGGCCACCGCGACTCTTCTTCTCTGGACCGGGTAAACTGATGGTGTGTGGCATCATGGACTCCGGCTCATCATAGTTTTACATGAATTTTGGTTTGTTTGTGTTTTTAAGAAAACTACACATAAAAGTTGCCTTTAATTGATCAAGCGTTTTCAGAGAAAATGTTGTTTTAATTGAAATATTTAAAAAAAAATCCTTTGTCCAAGGCCAAGAAATGGCATTGACCTTAATTACACGTACATGGAAAAAATGTTTAAGTAATGTTGATCGTTTATATCTACCATATCATTTATGGTAAAGCCATCTGAACTCTGGTCAGTCTCTTGCGCCTGGTCTTCTTATGTTGAGCCGTGACAAAATAGTACAATGTAACACCATGCATAAGCGAAGCATAATATACCGCATAATAAATCACTTTAAATTGTCTTCGTCGTGCATTAAATATATAACAAATTTGTTAACTAAGCAAATGCCAACGCAACGCAAAGAGCTTCACTAAAACAAATAACGCAAGATTGTTAAAAAAAATGTTAACTAAGATAATAATGATTAAATATGCATGTACATATGCTTACACGAATCTTTGCTTGTTGTACATACTCTACCTTGATATTGAGTATAATATAAAGTTTCAAACAATATTGGGACCTAGAACAGTCCTACCTTAGTGCAAGACATATTCCAAGGACCGGCGTTTATGCGTTGTCTGTAAATCATTTGCCTATATAAAAGCTACCAAACACGAATAAGCAATGGCGAAAAAAAAGCTACTCGCTTTCGTCATTTTGCTAGCAAGTTGGAAATGTCTAGTGACGCATGCGGAGGTTTGCATCTGTACAAGTTCTCAAACCCGATATATTGCGTCCACCCCCGCCCTGGGCGTCCACCATCCAAGGGCCGCTGAATAGATGTGGGCGAACACATTTGTTATGATCTCGCCGACGCATACAAATGCCATAATCTTATTTCTTAAGACAGCACGGCGCATCAATAAGCGATTTACCGATAGATCCCGTGTATATACATGAACATGTTTGTATACAATGTCTTCACCTATTAGCTTACATGTAGTCCTTGACAATATCCCTCAAAAATATTATCCGAACTACCGATTCAAACTCCCATATCAATATCGGATTAAGTTGGAAATGTCTATTAAAATCATTTTGTACCTGTCTTGTATCAACTACGTATTTATTTTTGCCATGTGATTTTAAGAGGCGACTGACTGAGCCACTGCGAGACAAAGTCCTCTACGGAACGTGTTTGCGTGAGTGTGTGTTTGTGAGTTAGAGTGTGTATGCGCGCTTAAAATTCAGAATATTGTTGTCCTGTTTTAGGGTTAAGCAAGGTTCACAGCACGTTTGATCAGCTGGCTAACTTCGTGACCTCGCTCCTTTTCTGTGTATGGAGAGGTCTAACAGAATACCTATGGAAATATTCCGTCTAGCAACACGTAATGAAAAACAGAGGACCAATGGTCCTGTAAACGCTCACCGGGGGTCCGGACACCCCCCCCCGGAATCTGAAAAGTTTACGTCTGCGACAATATTTTACCATTTTGGTTGGACCCCCTCTCGTAAAAATGTCTGGATCCGCAAACAAGGTCATCCAAGGGTCATCATTTTATCAAATTATGATGGGCTGGAGTCATCAATGCTACATACCGATTTTCGTGAAAATCGGCCTGCCGGCTCTGGTGAAGAAGATTTTTGAGTGGTTTTAGCCATATATGGGCGTGGCGGCCATCTTGGTCATGTAACCCAGATTTCACAAACAAAATTTCGTTCCCACTACCCATAGATGCTCCACATAAAATTTCACTTTGATTGGCCAAGCGGTTTCAGAGGTGAACATTTTTTTTATATTCAGTTTAACGCCAAGTAAAGTTCAAGATAATTTCAGCTCATATGAAACGGGCCAATCAGTAGGTGGGGCGAAAACGGCAGAACCCCGAGAAAAACCACCTGGCACACCCGCAAACAGAACTTAGCTTGTCTCACATGTGGCCAGTGCGGGGCGCGATCCTACACCAGAGACAGCGGTGAGATGATCGAGTGATTAAGAAACAGCGCTCTCAACCGCTCGACCACGGGGGCCGCCATGAAGATGTTTTAAAAGTGTGTATGAACAACAGACTGGTCAAGGTCAAGAGATGACCTTGACCTAAATTAATAACATACTTACATCTACTCCATTAGTTGTCTGCATCTGCCTTTGTTACATGTCTCAGGCTGCAATCGTTTTCGAAAAATCCATAGTTTTCACTTTTTCCCATGTAACAGCCTGTTTCCAAAATTAAGCTTGCCGTAATACAGGTCAAGGTCATCCCAGGGCCATCATTTTATCAAACTATAATGGGCTGGAGTCACTGATGGCGGCCATCTTTGTCATGTGACTCGGATTTCATGATCAAACTTTCGTTCCCCCTACCCATGGATGCTCCACATAAAATTTCAACTTGATTGGCCAAGCGGTTTCAGAGATGAAGATGTATGAAAAGTGTGTATGGAAAACAGATTGGCCAAGGTCAAGAGATGACCTTGACCGAATTTAATCACATACTTTTATCTACTCCATTAGTTGTCTGCATCTACCTCTTTTCAGGTCTCTGGCTGCGATCGTTTTAAAAAAAATCAATAGTTTTCATTTTTTCCCATGCAAAAGCCTATGTTTCCAAAATTGACCTTGCCGTAAAATAGGTCAAGGTCATCCCAGGGTCATCATTTTGCCAAACTTTGATGGGCTGGATTCACTGATGGACAATACCAAGTTTCGTGGGAATCGTCCCGCCGGTTCTGGAGAAGAAGATTTTTGAGTGGTTTTTACCATATATGGGCGTGGCGGCCATATTGGTCATGTGACATGTATTTCGCGATCAAACTTGAAATGCCGCTACACAAGGAGGCTCCACATAAAATTTCAACTTGATTGGCCAATTGGTTTCAGAGAAGAAGATTGTGGACGACGACGAAGACGGACGACGGACGACGGATCATGGCCATCCTATCAGCTCTCCTTGTGAGCCTTCGGCTCAGGTGAGCTAAACAAAAGACTAGATGTTTCTTAGTTTTATAATCATTTATTTACTTGAAAATAACAGTGTTAGTTTGAAGATTAATTATATTTATTTGAAGTCAACCAGACAAACAGCACGCATACTACAAGAGAATAAATAAGGATCATACATACAGAAAGCCTGTGGCTTGCAAAAATCATCTAAAATTTGTAATTATCGCACTCGATATGGCTGAAATACTGTTGAAGGCCTACAAAACCTCAAATTATTAGTATGGCTATATGCATAATGTAGTTAGGATATAGCCCTTATGACATGCAGATGGGTATTGTATGGGATCAAAACGAAACATCAACCAAATAAACCCCACCAAGCTTTCGAGTATCTGTTTTAAATACATGTATAAACATGCCAAATGAATTATGTTCGCTCACGAGACAGCACGTGAAACTGTAGTTTTTACACCTCATATATATACATATGTCTGTACAGGTACACTATACTATATATTTGAGTTAGTGCCTTACGTCCGCGGAAAACATTTAAAGTCATTCAGGGTGGCTTACTTATCCTAGCCACATTATTCCTGTACAAGCCTTCAGAATATGAACATTTTTATGTCTCCAAGAAAGAAATATTGACATGGGGATCGCTCGAAGATCAGCTCTTCTATCAAAACAAATACGATCGAGCTGTCGATTTCAACAGGTTAAAAGTCAAGAAGAGAGAAACATTAATGTGAGGTGTCGTCTCGCACTTCAGTTCCTTTACGATTTAAGTATTTTATGCACAATGGCATTTCCTGATTCTTGCATTCGCCAATAAATATAATCAGCTGATAATACATTTTTTTTTATTTCCTTAGCTTTATTGTCACAGGGGAGACAAATAAAGAAAAGAAAAAAGAGGTCCGACCAGGACTCGAACCCAGAACCTTTCGTTTTGTATCCTAGCTTGCTACCTACTGAGCTACAGAGATACATGTAGACGTCCTACACTATAACATTTATTGCATGTCTTATTTAATTTGTCTCCGTTGGGCTGTTGGTAGTTTTGACTGTGTAATTCTTCATATTGCCCCTCGTCTTAGTCTCACATATGCCCTCACGAGTCGTCCCCCATCACACAGAAAGTCGTAACCGCACGCACCAGCAGCATTTGCGTTCAAAAGTGAAAAATGTCTTGAAAGAGGTCTGGTGTAAAACATAACCATGCACATCAATACTAAATGTGTACATGTAGGGTGTAGCTGTGATGTTTTCACATGAAACAGACAATATTGCACTCTGTTCTTTTATTAATTTCTGTTTTCACAATCACTGACTGTGTCTAGAGAAGATCTTTGCTTTGTGGTTAACATTATAAAACCATTTTCATTCTTAATTCAACTGAGCATAAAAATATCAGCATTAATGTATCAGCAGTACTGTTTATTACATTTATCAGCTAGGACAACTGGCTGGCTTTGGTGATTTACATCTGAAACTGAAAGTCCCACAGACTTTGGCTAGTCCAATATTTATGAAGCAGAAAAATTTAAACTTGGTTGAGCTGTGCTTGTTATGGTGTCCTTCTTCATTTATACAGTCCCGTACGAAAAATTCAACAGGATTCCACTGGTAGTCCCGTTGGACAAAGACAGGAGTCAGTATGGAATATGATTTTCAGCCTGATTCCTAACAGGACAGTGAGATGCTTGCATTTTCCACGTGGAATTTTTTACTTTTCCGTGTGGAAAATAAACAAAATTCCTGTTAGGATTCCTGCTTGGCAAAAATACTGCCGACCTAAATCTGTCTTTCATAAATGTGTAAACAATTAGGTGGTACACACAGGAAGCCATGAGGTTGGGCTTTTTTAAACAAGATAGTCATTATTCAATTTGTTTGATACTGACACTATGTTTGCTATCAAATTTTGGTAAAAATAAATGAGGAACACTTTTTAGTAAAAGTAAGGTATGTTTTTCTTCCATTTTATTCATTCATTGATCTTTGTAATCATTAACTAAATTCTTTATGCTTTTCGTTTTCAAAATATTCCCCACCCACCTCGGATCATGTACAATTTTTAATCAGTCTATTCAAGGAAGTTTCTAAGAATTGTAATTGAAAATGACATTTATCATTACTACTCATTGATACAAGCATTTTTATAACAAAATATAATGGCTGCGTCTATGGATATATGATACACTAGCCCCTTACATTTCCTTTGTTCAAAAACTTTCATATATGCATGTGTTTTCAAAGAGGTCATTTCTATGCAGACATATAGCAGGAATTGGCTCGATATTCCTAACAGGATTCCTGCCAGGAATCTGCTCGAAATTCCTGTCAGGATTCCTGCCAAATTTTCTGGTTCATATTCCTGGCAGAATTCCTGCCAGGAATCTGGTTCAGATTCCTGGCAGGATTCCTGCTAATTTAAATATTTCGCTCCAGATTCCACAGGGAGTCCACACTGACTCCTGTCGTAATCTTTATAAGAAAACTCAAATAGTCAAAGGGATTCCTGCCAGGAATCTGGTCTCATTTTCCTGTGGTAATACTGCTGTGTTCCTGTTGGACAATTTCGTACGGGCTTGATAAAGTTTTTCATGATTTATCATCAGAGACCAATAATCCTTCTTTTAAGCTTTCTGGTTTGTGGAGTGAGTCATGGATGATTACATCCCCTGCCTCTGAGCATGGTTATGCTGAAAGACAATAGAAATCATGCATAAGAAAGTGTTTGAGATGAAGGCACATTTTTATATTTATAAATCAATCTTCAAACACAATCTTCATCACTTCATGCAGACTACATCAATTTCACAACTTTTTTAACATAATCTTCATAAGTTGTATTATTTCATATATATGCAGCCTGGTTTAAATTGTTCTTTGTCGCAAACCTCGAAGACAAAGCTCGAGTAAGCAGCCACTGTGATGATAAAAGTGTGTATTTTGCAGATGCAGAAAACACTGTATCAATACATTTCAACAACACAGTAACTTCATAGAGCTATGATCAGTACCGTACATCACATTTCTACATTTATCAAAATCAAACCCTTGCTACTGAGTTTCAAAGCTTAAAATCATGAAGTTTTGCAGTTTATGGCCAATATAGATAAAAAATGGTACATGTATTATAAATACCAAAGAAAGTGTCTGATTTTGAGTGGTTTCTGTCAATGTGCATGTGTGGTTCTTGGTTTGGAAAATGTAAGTGTAATGGCTGGTCAACACTCTAGCAGCCCATCTATTTATCAAATTCTCACAGCCTGAGGGTGACAGTATGTTTTTCAAAGGTGTTATTTTACAAACTTAACAAAATGATTTAAGTTTTTATTAAACTGCTATAAAAATATTTAGAAACTTGTATACAAAAGTTACATACATACCTAAAATACTGCTCAATGAATCACAAAACTGATGAGCTAGCTGTCCTGAGTACCCCATCAGCTTTGCATCTTTCAACCATCCTTCCCAACCATTGGCCATAATATTAATTTACTGAAATAAAGACAGGAAACCTTTTTAATAAGAGCCATATCATGAGAAAACATTTTATGCATGCTAAAGTCGAGACTTAGATAAGCTGCAGCAGCAGGATAAACACAGCTACACAATCAATGAAGTCTTGTTTTTAAAAACAAAAAAGATAGTACATTTCCACTGCTTACTGTACTCAATCCTATACTTCAGGCATCTACCCAGTGCCTGTGGTTTTGTCTAACCAGGTTTTCTTTGTATGTTATAATGTTGCTTAATGTCCCAGTCAACAGCAAAGCTTATGTCAGAATGCATACATGTGACATCATCCTTAGTATGTGTCTTTTCTATGTATTTGTTTGGCATGTGGCAGAAAAAATAAACAAAGATACTTCGGAGAGAGAATGGGAAAACAAACTGCTGCCCATACACAATCTTTCAGAAACTGTGTTATTCAGAATCTCACTTTTCTGAAACACCTCAAGAAAAATATCACCATAACATCATTTTCAATTTGTAACCCAAAAGTCTTGAAAAGAGCCGCAAAAAAAGGAAAAGAAAATCGGTCCACTAATAAAAAAAAAGAAAATCAATGGGTGATTCCTCTGTATGGTAGACATTGAATAGGGTGGAGCCCTGGTATTGCGGTCTAGCAGATGGCGTATTTAGAAAAGACATAAAGCATAGTTTCTGGAAGATGGTGTATGGACAGTAAAGACACAGGCTGGTTGAGCTGCCTGCAGCAGCTGGTGTATTTAGAAAAGACACAAAACACTGGAGGATGGTGTATGGACAGTAAAGACAGGGACCCACCCCAGGGACCCACCAGCCTGTGGTATTTAGAAAAGACACATAAGATAGTTTCTGGAGAAAGGTGAAATGGACAGTAAAGCCAATGACCAGCGACCATGGCTGGTCGAGCTGCCTGCGGCTAGTGTAATTAGAAATTTTAAAAAGATACAAAACATATATATATATATAGTTTTTGGAGGATGGTGTTTGGCGATGCACGACATTTCGTCGAAAATGTGTTTTGTAGAAAATGTTGTAACTTCAAAAATATTCACCATAAAATTTTTACATTTATTCCGTAGAAGACTAGCCTATAGTATAGGTTCACATTTTAAGCCACCAACCACTAGGGTTAGGCTAAAGGTCTGGGCTGATGATGGGGACATTTTCGACAAATGTAATTTTCGACGAAATGTCGCGGAGGCGTTGTATGGGAATCTGCGACATTTCGTCGAAAATTACATTTGTCGAAAATGTCCCCATGCCCAGACAAAACACATTTTCTGAAAGGAAATGTCGTACATCAGGTGTTTGGGCAGTAAAGACACCAAGAGCTGCCTGCTTGATAAAACTTGTGATTCACTGACTAGTGTATTTAGAAGAGCTGGTTTATTTAGAAGAGACACAAAACATAGTTTT
Organism: Rugalucina vietnamica; assembly: GCA_964017185.1. NCBI lineage: Eukaryota > Metazoa > Mollusca > Bivalvia > Lucinida > Lucinidae > Rugalucina > Rugalucina vietnamica. Next base: position 8,725,712 of record OZ024874.1, on the reverse strand, counting down.
TGGAGGATGGTGTATGAACAATCAAGACACCAACCAGCCTGTGGCTGGTGGAGCTGCCTGCGGCAGCTAGTGTTTAAAAAGTTTAGAAATTTTCAAAAGACACAAAACATAGTTTTTGGAGGATGGTGTATGGACAGTATTTAAGACACAGACCAGCCACAGGCTGGAGCTGCTGGCTGGTCGAGCTGCCTGCTTGATAAAACTTGAGATTCACTGACTTACAGTCTTTTGGGTTGTGTATTGTCTAGTATGTTAAGCATTTTACTTTGGTCTGAATAGTTTACTGGTGACATGCCAAATGGCATTATTTCACCAGGGGGTTTGAGCATCTGCACAATTATTCATTGACATTTCTACTTTCACTTTCCGAATATCTTTCATTGGTATTTCTGTCAGGCTAAGTCACTTCCTGTTTGACTAATATCCGGACTTCAATGCATAAATTAAAAGGTTCCGAGCTGCTCAATACAGAAAGCTTTGCAAAAAGCTTTATATATATGGATTTGTGGGTTTGTGCTGCCGCATGTCAGGCTTCTTTAGAATTTAAGAACTTTGTTGTCGCTAAAGCGACCCAGAAGCGCTCTGGTACTCAGTTTGTGAGAATCGATAAACTGGTTAAAACAAAACAGAACTGACTTCTGGCAGTTAACACACTTTGATAGGCAGTGAGGCCATCAGTCTCAGCAACCGAAAGACACTTTGACAGACAGTGAGGACATCCATCTCAGGAACTGAAAACTGCCTTCTAGTTAGCCATGAGTCTCATGAACCCAAAACTGCCTACCGGTAGTAAAGACACTGTGAAAGACAGTGAGGCCATTCCTCTTGGGAACAGAAAACTGATAAGACTGACGCCAACCGTCTCAGAGGCAGTGAGGCCATCTGTCTCAGAAACCGAAAACTGCCTACAGGCAGTTAAGAAACTTTGATCTGAATTTGAACGGATCTGACTTTGAAACTTAGAACGGAAAACTGCCTACCGGCAGTTTTAAAAGAAACTTTGATAGACATTGATGCCAACCGTCTCAGCAACTGAAAACTGCCTTACGGCAGTTAAAACACTTCAACAGACAGTGAGGCCAACCATCTCAGAAACCGAAAACTGCCTATGGCAGTTAAGACACTTTGATAGACAGTGACGCCAACTTTCTCAGTGAAGCCATCCATCTAAGGAACCGAAAACTGCCTACGGCAGTTAAGACACTTTGATAGGCAGTGATGCCATCCATCTCAGGAACCGAAAACTGCCTACGGCAGTTAAGACACTTTGATAGGCAGTGACGCCAACTGTCTCAGTGAAGCCACCCATCTCAGGAACCGAAAACTGCCGTACGGCAGTTAAGACACTTTGATAGAGAGTGATGCCATCCATCTCAGAAACCGAAAACTGCCTACGGCAGTTAAGACACTTTGATAGACAGTGACGCCAACTGTCTCATTGAAGCCACCCATCTCAGGAACCGAAAACTGCCTACGGCAGTTAAGACACTTTGATAGAGAGTGATGCCATCCATCTCAGAAACCGAAAACTGTCTATGGCAGTTAAGACACTTTGATAGACAGTGACGCCAACTGTCTCAGTGAAGCCACCCATCTCAGGAACCGAAAACTGCCGTACGGCAGTTAAGACACTTTGATAGACAGTGACGCCAACTGTCTCAGTGAAGCCACCCATCTCAGGAACCGAAAACTGCCGTACGGCAGTTAAGACACTTTGATAGACAGTGACGCCAACCAAAATAGGAACACAATACTTTGGTCGTGCTGGCTGTGGCAGCTAGTGAATGTAGAAAATGTGTTAAATGAAGAGTAAAACTTGTTTGTGTTAAACTTACACATGTACTTTCACTTTCGAATGACGACTTCCTCCTGAATTTGTTTCACGTTAAAAGTTAAATTCCTGATTTTACAACTTGTTTCTACGTTAGTTATCACTTTAAAGTCTCCGGCATCTGTAATTACAACTGTCCAACAGCGAGCGACTCCAAATAGATCTTGAAATCGCGAGAAACGTTCATCATTTGCTGCATTGCGTTAGATTTTCAATAATTTAAGAACCTTGTCGTTGCTACGGAGACCCGGAAACGCTATTTTACCCGCGTTTCGCATAACGTGAGATTCGATAAGCTGGTGAAAAAAAAATATGATGGATCCATTCCAAAACAATATGGCCACCCAGTTCGGTCGATTCCGTATTTTATTTAGAAAATCATTTATTGAAAATGTATACATAAATATTTTGAAAAACATATTTTTATGCAATTCATTTTATTTGATCATTTTTTAAAACACCTTCGGTGTTTTTTTACGAACGCCTACGGCGTTCGTATTTGTTCGGCATGTGGCGGAAACAGCCGAAGACACTTCGGAAGGACAATGTGTTTACATACTAAAGACACCTCGACCAGCCAGCCTACGGCTGGCCGGTCGAAGCTGCCTTCGGCAGCTGGTGTCTTTAGAAAAACTTGTTAGCTTCATGTAAGTTTATAAGTTCAAAAGCCCCATTTCGATTCAGTGTTTCCAATGAAGTATGTTTGAAACTTCCAGTAAATAGGTTTGCCTGCTGTAGCAGATGATAAAATGCATGCATAAGAACTTTCATCTTAGATTTGAAACATGGTATAACCTGTTTCAAACATGGTATTATATTGGAAAAAAATGCTTTCTATTACATGCGTATAATGCTTCAAATGGAGGAGAAAAGAAAACAAATCACAAGTAGTTAGCCAGTTCCTCTTGTTAGTAACTTATCATATAATTTAATCTATTGATATTTCGTTTTCTTTCTTCATTCTATTGGTTTTGCGTCATGATATACTTAGGTGGATGTTTTTTTTTCTGAGATCGTGATATAATCAGCAGGAAATGTACTGTCTTTAGCCTCATCAGGTTTATTTCATGCAAAATGCTAAATCCCTTAGGTTTTTCATATGGCGTGAGTTACAGGATGTAGAAATCAGCAACATAGCTGTATAAGTTCATTAAATTTTATTAATACCTAAACAACTTAATGTTTGGAAAAAATAATCAAAACAGTAAAAACTAGGCAATTGCATCATGAACACGAATAGACTATAGAGAATGGCTTACTAATAGATAGAATCATGTTCTAAAATCTAATTATGAAAAGTAAAAATAATGGGCAGGTCCAAGACAGGGTGCAATTTTCTCACTTAAACCAATATTCAAAATATATATTATAGCGTTGATGGCCATGCAAGACACAAAATTGTTCAGCCGGAAAATTATTCAAAAAAAGTTTGCTTTGTAACATGTAAATAACATAAAATACTCATAATTGGATAAATCATTATTAAATTTACGTTTCTCAGAATTCTGACTTGTATCATTCAACGTTCTAGAAAAAGATGTTACCGGTCTTCAAATTTCACGAAATTTATAGCATATAATCTATATATGTGTAGCCTAATTTGAGGTTAAAATTATAGGTTGACAAGACCTGGAACATGTTAATATTGAAAATCAAACATGTGGTTACACCGTTATTGAGCTAAAATTTGGGGTCATCTGCAAAACAAATCAGCTGAATTTAATATTATACCTATCAACAATTATGCAATACCAGAATGATGGGTGATCATTCTAGATTATTTTACAAACAAACAGAACTAGGAAGAGGCTATTACGACGGTTATGGGTGACTTTAATCGCACATACCCCTATATTAAGACCCCTCTAATACAAAATGTTGTATTTAAAAATTTTAAGTAGTTAAGAGAAAATCTATATTACTAAAAAAGTGGCCATGCACCAAGCAAGCTATATGCATAATATTATAAAAATCGGTGCGTGGGCAGAACCCTATGTAAATTTCATATAGCGTGAGACCCCCCCCCCTTTACAGTAATTCTCTTTGTTGCCAAATCTAAAGGGTCACTTGAGAATCCTAAACCGCGGTATGACCCACCCCTTTCTCATTAATATGTTCATTGCTCTTAAATGATCTGTTTTAATCATTGATTGTCAATAAGCCAGACAAAGAAGTTATTTTACTATATGGCAAATGCATTTTTTTAAATACTTTTAAAAACTCTAATTCATGGGAGAAAATCAGGTTGATCAGAGGAACGTTTATTTTCCAGAACAGTAAGATATGTTGTTATTGTTTAGGGTTTTTAGTTTGTTAAGAGTTGTTAGAAACATCTTAATCTTTTAAAATTACACAATATAGTCAGTTCTGAAGTAAGAAAAAATACGAAGAAGTTTAATTAGAAATGAGTAGTGTCTTATATGGCTTACGGCAACCTTTTCTACAATGAGACACGATCTATCTTATACGGAACCGTTTCATTAAAAAGAAAAAACAAAACAAAAAAAAACTATAGACTTGATGTCCATGCCAATGAAAGTAAAGTTCCCGAAACCTACATGAAAGAGTATTATTATTATTATTATTATTATTATTATTGTAACATACTGGATAATGTTTCGACTCGAAACTTCCGAATGCGTGAGTCAGTCATAGAGTCATTGAGCCAGTAAGTAAGTAAGTACAAGCAAGAAAGTACTTCAATTTATAAGGGTTGCAGAAAGGTTGGTGTAACTTATAATACCAAGGTACCTCAAAGTATAATTACGTGCAATTGGTGAGTCATGGACAAGCCCTGTTTTCCTATTGGAACCACTTCTATGTCATAACAATACGGAACTGTTTCATTAGAATCTCTTCATTCTAGGGTTGATAACCATGTCAATGAACGTATAGTTCCCTACACTACATAAAGAGTTATGTAGGCAGAAGCTGGGCACGAATCAGTAACACAATCTGCATCTTGTAAAGCTAGAATGCCCATCTATCCAATAATCCAGGTAATTCTGGTACCGTAGTAACCGGCGTTGTGTTTACTTTTTGCCATAAAATTCTTCCTGTGCATTTTTCGGGGGGAAATCTATCGAGAACGATGCAAACGTCCCACAATCTTGCCTACAAGTCATATCAAAATGCTCGTTTGCTCACATTTTGTGCGTATTTTGGAAAATACGAACAGTTTCTGTAGAAATCGGCCGAATTGTTATGCTGAACTTGAGATATTTTTTGAAATTATTTAAGAAATGAATTTCATTTTTCTGGTGTTCATGGAGCTATGAACCGCAGTGGGTCGCGTGCAAAGTGAATGAACCCCGAAGTTGGCGTCACTGTCTATCAAAGTGTCTTAACTGCCATAGACAGTTTTCTCTCTATCGCTTGTTGAAAAATCACCAAGGCGGTCACATTTACCAGCAAACAGAGAATCTACACACAGTGTGTGTTCAAACAGCGGAACGGCGTCGACGTTTACAGCGTCCAATTAGATTGGCGAGATTCATGTTTTCTGACGTCAAGTTTGGATTACGTCACGTCGCGTGACACAATGTTGTTCATGGAAGTATGAACACAGATGAACATCTAATGGTTCATCTAAGGAGGTTTTAGAAAAATGTAAATATTTGTATTATGAAATGTGGTGTGATTTGAAGTCCGATCTGATTCCTAACTGGTCTTGGATATACATTAAAGACATACTTTATATAAGAGATATAAGCCTGTGCGTGAGAAAACCAACAATTTGGGTTTCTGACCAGGTCTGACTTAAACCGGCCTGTACAGCCACAGAAGCAGGCTAGAAGCTTGAAAATTCGGATTTAGGAAGAAGGGGGATTATTCTATCAGTGTAGCGAAAACAAAGGCGCTGATCAGCTTCGCAGTTACTGCGAAGCTGATCTGCGCTTTTATTTTCGCCTATGCATATTTTTGGTTTACCCATGCGGCGGCTCATTTAAAGCATACGTACCAACGTATAGCATGTATAATAGAAACAGTGTGAGCGGATATTGAAGCGAGGTGGTCATTTTGCTAGCTTGGACAGAAGAAACAAAATGCAGAGTGAATGGTATTTTGTAGGCAACAAAATCATACACCATAATACTCACAACTTGAATAAATGTGAACATTTACAGTACATTTTAGGGATTTTCTCATCTGCCTACTTAGCCCCTGGACAATTTTGCTGAGTTCCCCTCCCCATCCCACTCACCTGTCCACTCAAACCATCATTAGGTTAAGGTAACTGAGTGGCCACCTGTTGGGAAATAGCTGCTCACTGGGCTAACAATATGTTTTCTTAGTACAAGTATCTAATTGTAAATTTATTTTTTTCCAACTTCGGTTTTTGGAGTGAGAATTTCTTTCTGATTGCGCCTTTTCCTGATCATTGCCCTCTTGTACCTTATAGGCCGACGGGTGAAATTCTTACTAATCACCCAACGATAATTTCGACTATTACATGCGCATAAAATATGCGCGTACACTTCATTATTTTCTAAATCATTTTATGTCAATGACGGTACATGTACCTTCAAAGTTCATGATTTAAATAATATTTTGATAAAATTAAGTAAAACAAACATATTCAAATAGTTTGGTAACTGAAAATGGGCTAATTAATTTGACGTTAAAACATGAATGGCGATCGATTGTTGTGATGACGTTACGTAAATGCGATATAACGTTATGCAGCGTCTCGCCAAAATTGCTATTACCCATTCAAATCGAATTTCATCAATTTCGGTATGATAAAATAAATACAGCTTTGCTGAGAGGGTGATAGTAAGAATTTTTACCCTTGGAAAATGATTATCGACCTCGGCTTCGCCCCGACAGACAATCATTTATTAAAGGGTGAAAATTCTTATTTCATCCGTTTAGCTATATACACATATTAAGAAGACCTAATTATAAGTAAAATCCTATTAAGAAAATGTTATACAGTATAGGTACCAATGTATTACACGTATAACGGAAAGCAGAGTGAATAAAATATAAAAAAAAATGTTCCTTTGGAAGCAGTAAAAATGATCAAATGGAGGTAGTTTGGGCCATTTTGTGTACAAACAATTACATAAGGGAAGTCTAAATCAAAGACACATGCCCAAATGCGGTCAAATAATTAAAACAGTGTTTTAATTTGAAAATGCTTCTAAACGTACAAATGTTAATACCCTGAATATTCATACTGATCTCAAAAGACCGAAAGAAATAATATAAGCAGCAATTGAATGAAAGGTGGCCACAGTGCTAGCGTCTAATACAGGTAGTTCTATACAGCCAAACCTCGTGAAATCCAGATGGATCTAATATACTGCAGTTTTTATATGTGATAACCGATTTGAAGAAATTGGAATGTTGCGTACTTCGTCCATTTTTTGTATATGTAGTGCTTAAAGCCAGATGTACGTAATTGACCTCACGGTAGAAAATTTTTATTTTTTGCATGTGAGTGCATTTTGATGTCCTGCATACCAAAATGAAAAGACATTGATACCGTTCCGAGCTTGTTTCCGAGATATCGACCTTCGAAGTCGTCAAATTTGAGAGCGAAAATACATTGACGTTAACGTAAAATGCGATTTTAGACCCCTTTTTGTTGATTTTCTTGATATATTTAAAAAATTCCACGGTAGGATTTTTTTAACAAACTGATATGTATTAGAGAAATGCCAGAACTACAGGTAGATAACTGGAAAGTCCTTAGTTACCGAGTTCGTTTTCCTGCTATAAGCGTGCGAAGAGAGGTAGTCGTTGCTGAATTCAGTACGTTTTATGCGCGACGTCGATTTTGCGCCAAAATCTCCGACGCTATTTAGTATTCAATATTTCTAACTGTCATGCAAATGCTGTTTTCCTCGGGATAACATGTCCACAATCTTTATTTTGAGCAAAGATAATAAATTAAAACAAAATGTTTACATTTCTGAAGTCCTCTGCATAATTGTATGTACATAGTTTCGTATTCCGAACGTAACCCGACGCTTGAGATGACGCTTCGAGCGAAAACTGACGCTACGAATGCGGTGTTAAAATGACGTTACGACCCTTAGATACGCACGTTCCTTTGGCTTTATCTTTACGTACATCTGGCTCAAATATACATTGTTTTATTTTCGTTTGAAATTTTAAACCAATATTTCAATATATAACTAAAACTTAGCAGAAAAACATGTACGTACGATCTTACAATGATATCTTTTCTCAATAGATAATGGCGAACCATAATTCTATTTTCTTTGCAAATCGAATGCTGTTGTTTTGAGTATGTACATGTATGACATGTATGCCGTTGCAAAAGGGCACGGAACGCAAAATTGAATAACATTATAAATAAAAAAAAAAATATCGAAATATCGAATATCGAATACCGGTGCACCTCAAACTTGACGGTAAAAGGCTGTGCAAAATAATTTAAATTTGTTCTTTCCTTATTCGTGTAGTGTCTTTCCTTATTCATGTAGCCCTGAAGCTAGCAGTGCGCCACCTTATAGTGTATCTTCAATAGCTGCTCACACTGCATTCCGCTATACATGTTATGCGTTGATACGTATGTATAATATTTTCATAATATGATTGTTCTTATTTCTTGTTTATATTTCAATTGAATATACATGTAACTGAACCACTGCAGAAGCTGAATGCGATATGAGGGTCCTGTAAAACTGCTTTAAGCTCGCCAGTAATTTTATACTACTGATCGTTCCAAGGCGATATTTCCGTGGTGATTGTAATTGTTTATGTTTTGGTGTTGAATTGTTTATGCTATTTGCACCTTATGTGCGTTTTCTTATTTTAGGTAAGTTTGGTAATTGAGTGGCTGCCTATTGTGAAATAACTGCTCTCTCGGCGTACGATATTTTTTTTTCTTATCATAATTACCTGATTGTTAATTTAGTTTTTCCAACCACGGTTTTGGAGTGGGAATTTCTTTCTGATCGCACCATTTTCTGATCATTGCATACGTTTAACTCTATATGAGCCTGTGCATGAAAAAACCAACAATTTGGGTTTCCGACCAGGTCCAACACAAACCAGCCTGTACAGTCACAGAAGAAACCCAGAATCTTGAAAAATTGGGAATAAGTAGAGGAGGAAATGTACTATCCGTGTAGCGAAAACAAAGACGCTGATCAGCTTCGCGGTTACCGCGAAGCTGATCTGCGTCTTTGTTTTCGCCCATGCAAATTGTTGGTTTTCTCACGCACAGGCTCATATATAATTGAAGTTAGACGTTTTATGTATGTGCGAAACAATGTAATCACACACTCTATTTTTTTACTTTTACATGTATGATTTAAGATGAATATTATGATTTTTAACTATACCATCAGGAAAACATGTCCGTGAAATGTATACCCCCATAAACCCCACTTTTATATAGTAAAACTGGGGTATGCAGGGGTTTACCCATTTTTTCTTATTTTTGCTCTAAAACATAGACTGTGGGTACTCGTTAGAACCGCCTCGGCGAGGCGGTTTTAACGTGTACCCACAATCTATGTTTTGAGCAAAAATAAGAAAAATATCATTTTTTTTTCTGATCAAATTTTTATTTTTTTTTTTTTTTACAACTGAAAAAAATCTCTGTATATTACATGAGCAAGTTTTCGTAATGCTTAAGGAATACGCAACACACTAAATTTCAACTCTGACGTATGTATTTGACGTTTGGATAAAATCCTTTTATGAAATGACATTCTGACTGCTTTTTGCATATGATGAGAAAACGTCATTATATTGACAAAATTAACGACAAAACGTCAAAAACTATGAAAAACGCAAATTGTGATGTAAACGTTGGGGCGAAGGGGGAGATGACAAATTCTTCGCATGTGGGTTACGTGACGTCGACTTGATAATGTGCAATAAAGGATCATTGTATTCTTAGGTGCCGTCCCATGTTGCGTTTAATTTTGTTAACGGAATGTTGAAGTTTGCTGAAGTTTTCAATAACGAAAAATGATTAATTAACGTCATTTAAATTATTCGATTTTGGCTATTTGTACCTAAACGGTATATTGAACCAACATACGACACGACGTTCTTTTTAATCAAAAGTGATGTCACAGGTACCATAGAAATGGATCATCGGAGCGTTTGTTTTGTCGTTCGTTAGGCAGAATATCACGTTATGTAAAGGAGCGAAACGGATTACATGATTTAAGTAAACTCTCTATTTACGCACCGTAATCAAACGTTCGGTAATTGATCATTTTGTAAATCAGAAACGTTGAAAAACGTAATGAGGGTCTTTAAAATACAGGATGTTGGATTTTGACGCTATTGACGTCTTAAGTAGAAAGGTCCTAATGTTTACGTAAATAATCATTTTATGGAATATAACGCATGCAGAAGGAATTTTTTCTGGCTTTTTCACGGCTACCAAACAGTTAAATGCGTAACCGCCGGTTAAGAATAGACATCCGATTCACGTCCTTCCGGTTTTGCGTGTGAGGTGCAACAAAATGTAAACAAAACATACACTTCTCGTTTCGATCGATAATTATTTTGTAGTACAGAATGGTATCAAAAGTCTAAGAATGCTATTTTGTCACTTATCTATCATTGTTAGTCAGCACCAAAACAGTTTGCAACATTACTTGATGTTTTGGGGGGTTATTTGATCCCTCCTTTGAACTATTTGTTTCAACACGGTCAAGAACGACAAAATACAACTAAAAATTGGGCAATTTGCTGTTAAATATCATGTTTTTGTGATTGTTCCGCAACAAATTTGTAGTTATATATCAAATAAATTACAACTGATGTCTGCCACAGTATTCACTTTTCTTAGGGTTCAACATTTATTTTTCGAAGGGAAGAAAAAAATGGTTAAGCATTTAATCATTAAAATAAGAAGGATTTATTTCAAGATATGTTTGAAAACCTCTGCCTGTTTTATGATATTTAACATTCTCTGTACAGCGTTTTAGATGAAAGCAAACGAAAACAAAAAGCAAATTACACTGAAAAAAAGTTATTAGAGGCCACCTCATATTTTTTCTTCTAGTTCAGAAAGTAAATTACGATCAATTAAAATTCATGATCAAATTAATAAACCAATGTCTAACAGTGGCTCTGAGAGTGTCTGCATTCCAAAATGCGTGATATGTCTCACGCAGTCGAAGCATGAGTAAAGGTACCCTCTTTTTGAAAATCACACTTCATGATCATCAAATTAAATGTCATATTATGACGTTGTGTTTTACATTTTAATTTATTTGAAAGTGCTACTGACTACCATGATGCAAGATAAAATTAAGTCAGATGTGTTGCGACAATAAGAATCTTCGTTTCTGTTTTGTACATGCAAGAAGACAGCAACATGAATAACATGAATTCAGCTTTTTGTATGCAATTTGCATACAAACTTTGTTCATCTCTGGTTGCATTATTATCAGCAGTATGGAATTGAAATTTTCAGCGAGTATTAAGGTATAATAATAGACTCTGATAAACTTTGAAAATTTAAAAAATCGTCCATAAATTTCGTTATTTTGTTAGTTAAAAATTGGCATTGAAACCGGAAATGTGCGTCAACCGTGACCTGTTTGTCCTCGAAAATAGTCTAAAATAGCTCACTCGGGTTATATCTCTCATTTCCAGGCTTCATCAAGTAAATTTAATAGCGATTAACATGTTTAAGAGGCACATTGATGAATTTTTCAAAAAATCTCAAAATTTGCGATTTTTAAAAATGCGCAGAAAGTCTACCAGTAGAGAAAATTCGAATGTTTGATGTTTTTCCAAGCCGGAAGGGCCCCTTTGATGACACCCGCTCATAATTTCAATTAATGTTGTGCTTTATCATTTTTTTTTATTCAAAAACATTGATTTTTGCATTTTTACTCCAAAATCGCGTTTAGTGAAAGAAAATTATTTCTGAACACTTTGGAACTTTACTTACTTGAAAGACACGTCTTTAGACTAAAAATCGTGTAATTTTGAACATGGTTTAGTTACAAAAAATGAGTTTGAAAAGTGGCCTATTATAACTTTTTTTCAGTGTACAGTATTCACAATGTTTTAAAGTCTAAGTTTTATCATAAACAGGAATACCATACATGTGAATTACAGTGTTTTGTATTGCATGTTTGTTGCAAAAATGTATGTATTTTGATATATACCAAGTGTTCTCACTGCAAACATCACAAATAAACCAATTTTGGATTTTTTTTTTTTTTTTTTTTTTCATTTTCCTTGAGAGGGGTTGTCTATATGCATTAACTGGGTTAATTATTTTTAACATTATCACTCACTAAAACCATGAGCAAAAGGAAAACTAAGGTATATTTAAAGCTTTTGTATATGCAGATTCTCGTTTGTTTGTTTTTTCTTGCACACCACTGTAAAGGATCAGTCAGACCAGAGAACGGGTTCCAACGGATGCCGAACGGATGCCGAACGGACAGCAAATATGCAAAAAATACTTGTCCGTTGATATCCGTTCCCAAAAGTCGTCTCGAGGGCGGTGAAGACCATCGCGGAAGATTTCAGGAACGTGTAAACCGGACGAGAACCGCATTTGTAACGGACAAGGAACGGTTAACCAACGGACAGAACGGACAAGGAACGTTTAACTAACGGATATTACCGGATGAGGAACGGATGTATACCGGACAGAACGAACATGAACCGCACGAGAAACGGGCAAAACGGTCGTCTAACGGTTAACGAATGTGTTTAAACGGTCACGTGACGGATGAAACGGGTATAAATACTCAGGCAAGAAAAATTGTGCTCAGAACGTCACGATGCCACTCATCAATACTGACCCCAAGCAGGTCTATCTCAGCCTGGATCAGCGCTGCTTGGCACTCAAGGCCGGCTCTTTCACGACAGTCCATTGCACTAATATTTTATTCAACTAATATTCTATATTCCTGAATGTCCTAACACACAAAGTGAGTGTAGGATTGGGCAAGTCGCATCTTTTAAGATTGAGGTAATTGGTTCGATCACATGAAACAGAGCTTATATTCGTTACTTGAACGTTCCCTGTCCGTTGTTGTCCGTTTAGCAAACGGTCCCCGTCCGTTCCAGACCGTTTTAACCGTTACATGTCCGTTAGTCGTCCGTTGGCCACCACTTTCGACCTGACGCGAACGGGTATCTACCGGATGACTACCGAATGTAGAACGGATAAGTACCGGGCAAACCGGATACCAACGCACAGCTAACGGACAACCAACGGACGCCCAACGGATTCATTTATCCGGTCTAACCCGTTGGAACCCGTTCCAAGTTTTGAACATGCACAAAACTTGTCAACGGACACCAACGGGTAAAACGGACATCAACGGACACGGAACGGGTTCACCGGATAAGGAACGGATGCCAACGGGCACCAACGGACACCAACGGACTTAACCCGTTTGACGTCCGTTCGCCTGGTGTGACTGATACTTTAGTCAAAACCCTTCAATAAAACTTGATTTGTAGAGAAAAACCATACAAAGATGACGAGACAAGTTGGTTGTGATAATTAAATTGTTAAACGTAGAACTCGAGAGAGAAACTAAAATACAGGTGCTTATAATGTCGATTATTTTGCTATCATTCTAATGATTAAATGCGTGACCGAAATTTTGACACAGCTTTTAGCCACATATACATAGAATGCAGCGGTCAATGGCAAGGAAAGTGTTCAAAGAACTTATACAATGTTAAAATCATCTGTTCGCTGCCTTGTCGTCCGTTTATAATGACGCAATTAGCGGGGATCTAAAATATCCCTATGACTGACCCACATTTTCTTCATGTACAATGCGATCTCAACATGCATTTTGGAGGAGGGAATAAAAATCACGATTATAAGGCGACAAATCTGGAAATCCTTTGAGACACGATAAGATCAATTTATAACTAACAAAATTGCATTGAGAAAATTTTAAGAACTTTCTCCAGGTGAAAATAAATTACTTGGAAACGCGAGCTGCGAAAGTTTGTTTACCTTTTACTGCACCTCACACGCAAAACCGGAAGGGCGTGAATCGGATTTCTTTTCTTAACCGCGGTTACGCGTTTAACTGTTTGGTAGCCGTGTTTTTACTCATTTTTTCGATTGACGTTGGTGACGTTAAACGTCCTATAACATACCCAAATGTTACCAACTGATCAAGGGTTACATCTCAAATCACTTTTAGAGGTTTTGGAAACAAAATGTTGGTTTTGGTTTCAAATTTGACATTTATTGGTCATGGTTACAGGGTGTGCTACTGTAGGTCGGAGTGGTTACGCGCACGCTATTAAGCATACGTAACAGACATAGTGGCTCAACCTGCTGCAATTTGACGTTTAGATATTGTTTTCATATAAGAAGCTCAGTTATACCACAGACTTGCATTACAAAGCATGTTTTAGTAACCCAAAGTATTTGTTGCGTTTCTTTATTCCTTAAGTATATAAACCCTTATAGGCGAGCTGCCTTTAGTTAGTCAGGATGAACATACGAAACAATCAAGCCTAAAACAATGATTGGGTGCAATTTAAAAAAAAAAAAAAAAAAAAAAAAGATTAATTGGTTTGTCAGTAAATTACTCTATAATAAATCATATTCGCTGCTTTATGTACGTCGTTGGTCGAAGCGGACAATAATTGAGCCGCCTCGTGGAAAACCAACAATGTGGTTTCTGAACAGGTCTGGCACAAATCAGGCTGTACAGTCACAGTAGCAGGCTAGAAGCTTGAAATTTCGGATTTAAGAAGAAAAGGAAGTGTACTACTTGTGTAGCGAAAACAAAGGCGCTGATCAGCTTCGCGGTTACCGCGAAGCTGATCTATGTCTTTGTTTTCGCATATGCAGATTGTTGGTTTTCTCATGAGGTGGCTCATATCATGTTTTGACTAAATATTAATGTACTCATTTTATTTTAATCTGAAAGTTACTATCACCATAAGTATGGTTTTGTAAGTTTCAACATTGTCAAATAATGGCCATATCAATCTAGGACTTTAAGCATTCGGCTCAGGGGCGACATAAATTCGCCTTGCTGTGACATATGTAAATGTTACCCTACGCTTTATAAATCTACCAGTTACTACATAACCCGTCGCATGAGAAAACCAACAATTTGCTTATGCGGAAACAAAGGCGCAGATCAGCTGTACAGTAACTGCTCAGCCGATCAGCGCATTTGATTTCGATAACACGGATAGTAAATTCCTCTTCGTCTTAAATCCGAAATTTCAAGCTTCTAGCCTGCTCCTGTGACTTTACACGCCGCTTTGTGTCGGACCCGGCCGGAAACCAAAATTGTTGGTTTTCCCATGCCAAGGCTCACATGTCAAGGTCCAACCCTGTGGCTCTGGAGGATATTTGTTTAATATTTTTAACCGATAAGCACTCTATAAGTTGGAATATAACAGTGTAAACGATAGAAACGGACTGTCAATTTGTATAACTGATAAGAGAAAGCATAGTTTAAACTGACTTACCTATTTCAACTTTATAAATACATTGATCCTGACCGTCGAAAGGTTTACAAAGGTATATTATCGCATCACGACAGGCGGCAATTTTAAACACCACTGACTCGGGGTCGCCGACTCTCCTCTGAACCGTTATGGCCCGGCCGTCACCATATGTGTTGTGAACAAAACCAACTTAAAGAATAAAGATAGATAAGAAGAAATAAATGAAATAATCAACTTCAAATTTACATTTTGCGGTAAATATTAATCATTATGTCGAAATGAATAGAGAAAAAAACATAGATGATAAAGACTGTTATGAGGGTCTGGATGGGGGGTCCTAGTATTCACTAATCACTAAAAATTTAGCCATTTATTCACTGTCATTAAAATTTTGGCTTATTCAGTAAATTTAGCTCGATTATTCATTAAATATTACTAGTCACGCCTTCTTCGCCCAGCCTAAACCATAAGCAAATAGGTGTTCCCTACCTAGGGCATCCTTTATCTCAAGCCAAAAGGACCCATTGTTTTAGCCTTTTAAATCTGTTGGGAGTATAATCCCCTCCACCTTAAATACTAAATGCCCTGAATCTTTCCGCTCAATTACGAATACCAAAGGTTATTTTAGAAATATTGTAACTTCAGGGGTAAAGATATAATACAATGTTGTTATTTTATTTAGTAACCTAGTTAGTATATGAGTAATATGTGATGTATTGATTTGTGCTTGTGCCTCATTGTACAATACATTTTATTAATGTCTTAAATACCGAGCGAGCGAAGCGAGCGAGGGAAAAAATATGAAGTGCCATTTGAATTGCCATATAGATTGGCATGAACATTCTAAGTGCTGCCTTGTTTCTGATTTCAAAAGTCACTATAATTATGTTCTGTCATATAAGACAGCAAGATGATGCCCACAGCAAATATTATCATTATAGGATTGGAACATACATAATAAGGACAAAGTGGGGTAATAGAATAAAAAAGAAAATACATATGCATAAGCAAACGAAACAGTGAAATAGTATCTGGCTCATTAAACATCCAGAATGATTTAATTTATTTTTCTCTGCCTTCAAATGACACATTTCTTTTTCAATTGGCCCACGAGGTGAGCCCCTACATGCTTGGCTTCCAGACATATGCCTGTCCAAACATTCAAGGATTTCTAAAATATGAATACAACATTTGAACTAAATCGGGTCTGGGGGCTTCCAGATCCCAGACCCAAGAAAAAATGAAATTCTGGAATGTCAGGGAGGCCATCTAAGACAATCTCATAGCCAAATTTTAGCATATTCATTATTCTTTAAAATTTTATTATTCACTATTCATTAAACTACTCTGCTATTCGTTAAAAGTTTACATTTATTCATTATTCTGTAGGACCTCATTATTCACTAATCATTAAATTTTTTGCTCTATATTCATTCTCATTAAATATTTTAGGCCATTATTCATTAATCATTATACCCCATCCAAACCCTCTGTTATGTTGTAATGGCGGATGCTCGTACATCGAATGTTAGTGATAAGTTACGATAAAAAGAAATTCATACACATTTATGTTGTCATTTAATTGTTTAGACAAAAATATTACCATCGGTGTTCGCTCTGCCACGGAAGTGGGACGAGGCTACGAAGTGTATCCGAGTGCAGGTTAGCCAGCTGATCTATCAACTATTATATACTACTCAAACTTCAATAAAGCTCAATACATACAAAGAGATCCATGTAACGGCGATACATTTTCATCGTGTTTTGATATATTTTGTTATATTCTTTTTTTATTTTGTTCTGTTTTGTATTTTGCATGTTTTAACGTGAAGACTTTTTAGCGTCTGATAAAATCATCTTTCTTGGTTTTTATCAAAACATGCAAATGAGCTGAGTCATTGAGTGACAGCCTATTTGGAAATAGCTGCTCACTCGGCTTACGATATGTTTTCTAAATATAAGTACCTCATTGTCAATTAAGTCTTTCCCGCCTCGGCTTTTGGTGTCGGAGTTTCTTTCTGATTGCGCCTTTTCCTGATCATTGCCTACTTGTACCTTTTTTGTTTAAGTGTCCAAACAACGTCACGTTTCCGTTACCTTAAATCGTAAATTATTTCTGATTTCATGCATGCTTTATTACGCTGCTAACATGGAATACAAATCATAACTTATGTAATAACGTCAAGTTTTATGCAACCTAAAATTTGAATAATATCTAAAACTCCAAGTTTTATGGAATTTAACGAAAACTTTCAATCCTCAATCCCATAAGCGCATTATTCTGTGCAGTATATATTACATGGACGTGTTTTCGCAAGTATGGTGTTTTAGCACTAATATGTAATAGAACCCGCCATCATACAATATATCAAATTTCTTATTGAAGTTTAATATCTTGAAAGATATTTCGCTGTTTCTTTATTATTATCATTTTCATAGACAAACGATACTTACTACTAGCCACTTTGCTTACATATACGAAATAAAGTATCAATAGGCTGAGTGTTAAATCCATGTTGTTTTTAAGATTGATCTCTGTCTGCTCTGTCTGCAATTACACTTTGATAGCCCACGATTTTAAGCTGTTGAAATAAAGTGTCTGTATGTAAATGGACACATATACAAGTGATCAATTATTTGCTTTGATTGGTTACACAACGTTGTCAGTTTATAGTACGCTTATACTGAAATCAATAATTATTAAGCACGTATTGTTTGTCGTTTACGTAGATTGATTTGAGCATTCGATTTGATGGCGGACTTGCTTCTGTCCTCTTTTTAGCTCCCCTGAGACGTATGCTCACAAGGTGACCTTTCCATTACGAAAATGCAATGTACATAGCCTTTTTCAGCTGTAAAAAATGAAAAATTCCCTAGAAAAAGAAACGATTTTTTATACTTTTGCTCAAAACCTAGATGGTGGGTACACATTAAAACCGCCTCGCCGAGGCGGTCCTAATCAGTACCCACTATCTATGTTTTGGACCAAAATTAAGCAACAACATGTATACCCCTGCAAACCCCAGTTTTGCTATATAAAAATTGGGTATCAGGGGATATACATTACACGGACATGTTATCGTGATGCTTACCCAAGATACATGTAAATCTGATCCAAACATGAGATAAATCGGACTCAACTCGTTGAGACGGCTCGAACCCAACAACAAGGACGGCAATATAACAAATGCCAAGATTTATTTCTTTATTCATAATAAGGGCAGAAAGTGTATTTAAAACACATGTGAAAAAGAGCCAATACAAAATCAAACCAGAGTATTTATTTTCACTGAATATATATTACATTTAATTATTTGCGTAATATGATGCAGCCCCATTTCGTCTGTGGCTGTGTAGACCGGTTTGGGTCTCCCAAAGATGTTTGCTTGTCTAAACAAATCTAACATTTTGTATTAGTTAAAGGTCAAAAGTTCTGAACGGGTCTAAAACACTTGTTCTTACAAAACAGAGTGCTGGTAAATTGCACCCCCCCCCCCGAGTACAATACACCAATACAAATGCAAATAAAAATTAAAACTGAGATTCTTTAAGAGCAGCGAACACATTAATGAGAAAGTGGATGGGCCATACCGCGGTTTCGACTATTGAAGTCTCGTCAGTGACCCTTTAGATTTGGCAACATGGAGCCAAAGTAAATTACTGAAATTTTGCAACTTTATCAATATTTTTTTCTTTTCAAGCACACGTTAGCCGTGACTACCGTAATGTCAAATTCCACGTTTATCTCGCGTCTGCGTATTGTTATGTCCCATTGCATCTTCATTCATACGAGATTATCTGGCCGGGTTGGCAGGTCACATGATGCGTAGCTCCTATACATAGCACAGTTATTCGATACAATGTATCTAATAAGTACAATCTCTGACATACTGTTGCTCAGAGGTTAGAACATTGGATTTTTACCCCGGCGATCCGGGTTAGAATCCCATCAGGGCTTGTGATTTTTTTTTTCAAACTACAATATACATCATTTTTTTTATTTACGAATTTTCATATTCGTGGGATGGGGGCTCTTCCCGGTCATACAGTCATAAACTGACTTTCGCGTAATCATAAATAATTACTTTTTTCGAAACGGGGGTGTGTTATGTCCCATTGCATCTTTTTTCATTCGAGATTATCTGCCGTGGTTAGAAGGTCGGGTTGGCAGATCACATGATGAGTAACTTCTTTAAATAGCACAGCTGTTCGATACAATGTATCCTCTTAGTACAATCTCTGACATACTGCATCAGGAAGTCAACTCATTGGCTCATTGGTTATAGTATTGGATTTCTACCCAGACGATTCGGGTTCGAATCCTAACAGGGACGTGGCATTTTTCTAATTACGAATTTTCATTTTCGTAAGAGTATACACATTTTATTATTCACTGAATGTTGTTGTTGTTGTCCATCGTCTTTCAAAAAGCTGCCAAACCTTAAAAACTGACTGATAAAACGCATGCACACATCAATTGGGTGTCGTTTCGGGACAAACGTCTTACAATGACAAACAAACACTACTTTCGGGAAGACGCAGGCATAACACCAAAACATGGATCAGGCATAAAAGTAAGTATGGGTTGATGTGTCGAAGTCCCTATTTGGGTCAATGATAAATGCAAATCCATCCAACTTGTGCCCTTAATTTTTTTCAATTTCTATTTAAATTTCTCATCAATCGAAAGAATAAAAAAAAAAGTATTTTTGTTGTATATTTGTGTTTGAAATAAAGTTTGTCAAATGTTTTGACATACCGTTCAGTTAACTCATTAAAGCCTGGCGTCCTTTTTGTGGAACATAGGCAAACAGCATAGTCTCAGATTTGACGCCGCAGATCGCGGCGTCCCATCTCGGGTTATTCTGTTTGCACAGACAAATTTCATCGAAAAATGATATAAAAATGAAAATCACACCTAACACTCCTTAAAATGAAAGTGGACTCACCCAATTGATAATGATGGGAAAATCCATTCGTCAAATATGGGGTAGAACTTTCAGCCTGAAGTATTTTTGCATGTGACATGATTTACCGGTGCTCGTCAAAGTAATATCAAGGTATTAAAAGAAAACGAAGGATTCAAAAGGCAATATAGTATTCCTGATATCAAAATCCTTGGACCAAAGTTAAAAGTCTTAAGGTTTTTGACTTGGCAAGGGAGCTTACTGCTATATTCTGTTTTGAATTCTGTATGAATGAAGAATTTTTAAAGTGGTCAAAATTGCAGACAGCGCATCTTTAAAATTATTTGACTGAGAGTTTTATGCACAAAACAAAATGCTGATTACTTTTGTAAGGCTAGTGCAGATACAAAAATATTTATTTTACTGGTTTATTTGCATATTGTTTCATGTAAAAACAAAATGGATACTTGAACAGCACTTGAAGCCTATTCATATTCTCAATGGTTTAAGTGATGGATGAGAAAAATAATCAATGGTGGTGTCGAGGCATCGACAAGGAAATCTAAGGCTCGTTTTCAGATTATTAAAGTCTCGTCCTAGGATGAGTGGGTTCTGCTTGTGGGTGTGCCATGTGGTTTTTCTCGGGGGTCTCCCGTTTTCACCCCACCTACTGACTGGCCCGTCTCATGAGCTGAAATAATCTTGAAATGGACGTTAAAGGGGTCGTCACACCTATGCGAATTTCTTTAACGCAGACTTGCGAAAATGGAAAAACTGTTATCTTTTGCGTTTTCTTGACGAAAGTTTTGAAAATGTGTTATATAACAAATCCTGTAATTAATCCTTTAACGAACGGTAAACGCATGGTTGCGCTTTGTTGCGAATGGTTACGAATCATGACGTTATTAAGCGAAATACGTTGGGCTGCGCAAGTAATATTTGTTTAATCCACCTACGATATGATGCGCTAAGGAGCGGTTAAGAGCGCAGACATACGAGCTTCAGCGAATAGGTGCGTTAATGAAACGCTATTTCCCCATCCGGTCGTGCAAACGATCTGATCAATTTTGTTTCAAAGGTTAAAAAACTTTTGAAGTCTTATCTTAACTATGCCGCGGAGAGGGCGGGCAACGAGCGAGAGGCTGAGCTTTATTCAATATTTTTGAGTAATTCCATAATTCATTTTAGGATATACTAAGTATATTTAGGATACGTTGGCGAATTTGTATATTATCATAAAGCCGATTTTAAGATATCCTTATGTATTTTGTTTGTATGTGGTGGGGATGGGGAGTGGGATGTAGGAAAGTCCAATCATGAACAAATTTAGGATATCCCAAAATTAATTTAAGATTTCCTTGATGATTATTCCGAATTTTAGAATATTATACATTGGATTTAAAGATATACATAGATATCATAAAAAGTTTTGTTCCCTAATTTTATGTTATTTTTGATAGTCCTTAAATCTAATTTCTTCATGAATATCCATTACTTTTTTCGGATATCCTAAAATATTTGGATATCAGGTAATCATGAAGAATTTAGCAAATTCATAGTAATAAGTATTATTAAATTGATTTCTAGATAATAATAATAATAATAATAATAATAATAATAATAATAATAATAATGATAATAAAAACTGTGTTTTTGCTTGTCTTAAAATCGCTCGAGAGATTTCAAGTACAAAGTACCAATCTTCCTTAAGGCCCTCAAAACATACTTACACACAAGCAACACATACAGTCAAAATACAGAATGACATGGTTAATAAGGCAAAATGAGAGAGAGAGAGAGAGAGAGAGAGAGAGAGAGAGAGAGAGAGAGAGAGAGATCAGCAGTCAGCAGTGACCAGACATAATTTTACGATGTTCTAAATTCATTTTAAGATATCCTAAATTCATATTATGATATCCTAAATTCATATTATTGTCACAATTAAGATAATATTATTTTATTTTATTGGGGATGGCTGAAATCAGGCATTTTTACATGGGTTTTTTGGTCCAATTTTTGGAGAGTATTTAATAATCCAGGTAAAAAACTATGTTATTTTACCTATCCCAATTTGGTACTTTAAATATGGTAATCCATTGTTAAATGCTTCAACGCTTCAGTAACCTCAGGTGAGCGTTTTGAAAACTGCAAACCTGTTTTGTGAGTGTCATTTTATGCTGAGATGTTGAAAGAGAGAGAGCTCTGAAGAGAAAAAGGGCTGGAACAGAGCCCTTTTAAAATGGGATTGGAGAAATCAGCTCTAGATCAGGACATTTATTGTCACTAGTGTCCACATCCAACCCATCAGCATGAAAGGGGACCTGAAATTCCAGAATGTTTCATAAACTGTAGAAAACGGCTACAGTGATGTACATACTCATGGTGTGAAAGAACATTAGTATGGAGGTCCATGTCTATATTGGGACATTGTAACCGCGAAAGTCTAATATGACGTCATGAAATACAGATACTGAATTTGAAATAAACTTTGCTGTTTTGGGAGATACGAATATCATCATAAGCATGCTTTCCATCTGACAGTCGCAGTGGTCATCAACGTGGAGCAGTATACCTGGACTCATTTCATCAACAGGGCGAGTCGGGAATGAACATATATTAAATAAACATGAAGTGAAATAACTGAACGTGAAATAGTTAACTTTAAAATTGAAATTCAGTAGAGTAAATTGAAATAAGACTGTGCAGTATAGTTTAAATCAAAACCTTAAATTTAAGAAATTTAAATTCTAAATTTAATTTAGCTGAAACACTTAGGAAAATATTAAGAATGTATGGGTATGTGTGAAGTATGTGTGTGTTCATGAATTTGTAAATATTTGTATATATGTTTTTTGTTCTCTGAATAAACATGGAAATGGTAACTGCATCTCGGGTCTGTGAATCTAAGCTTTGTAAGTGATTGCGGTACAGTGGTTAGAGACTGAGTGTCAAGGTGACCTACATACAGTGGTTATTTGTCAATAACCATTTATTTTGCTTAGTGTTGACTCAGTTAATAGCTGAAATTTCAGTCAAAGGTTTGGAAGTGTTAGTGGCCTAG